>JAUMIR010000002.1:62445970-63096248 GCA_030847615.1 Gambelia wislizenii
TGTCATTACACTAGTGCAATTGTTGACATACTCCAAGTTCTTTAGCTTTCAATGTAATATGTGAGTGAGTGAGAGACGAGGGACAGGTGGAGTTGACACAAGTTATCCTATCAATTGTGACAGCCAACATGGTATTAGTTGTTTGAGTGCTAGAAGAGGACTCTTTGCATGTTCATGTAGGATGTGTCTCCTCTCACCCACTCCCCAAAGAGAGACAAGCAGAATATATGTTTGAAAGAATATATTAACATAAGCAAATATTGGAAATAAAAGGCCATAACTTTATTGATAACAGCTGCAGATGGTTGGCTCAAGCACATGGGTTTAGATCCAAACATTGACCAACCCGCTTGCTGGTCTATGAGACCATTGTTGGCCCACATGCTGACAATCACCAGTCAGGAAGGGGGAGGAGTCTGAACAGGCCCCTTGAATGCCTACCTATCCCTCACCCTCTCCCTCCCATCATCAAGTAGACAGATAACCAAAAGGGGGCATTCTGTACCCACATGCCCCAAGCTGGCATGTTCTCTGCCATTGCCCCCCCCGGGGTCTCCGTGACCTTGTCCTTGACTTGCAGCAGTCAGGAATATGTACCCAACTGCCAGACCAGAGTGAAAACTGCTGCAAAAGCAGCAGGGTCCCGCCTCCCAGCCAACCAGAACGTGAGGCCAGATGGTGGCCTCTGATTGGCTGGGAGCTGATTCAAACCAACCAATCAGGGCAGCATAGGCTTTACCCTGATTGGCCACCACTCCGTCATCTTCCCAGCTCGCAAAGCCAGCTGTGAAGAAGATGAGGGAGCATGGCGTCACCCATGCTGCCCATTCCCTCTACATGGAAAAGGTGAAGACAGGGCATCAGCCAAGACCTGCAAATGAGCCACCGGTGGAGGGGGTGAATCCGGCAGCTCTATTGTCTGTCTTTTTTGTTTGTCTAGACTGTCTGTCTGCCTGCCTGTCTGTCAGCCAATTAATCAGTCAGCCAAGCCAGGGCCAGCACAAGGACTGAGGGAGTTCATGACAAACACCTATGAGCCTAGGGGTTTCCTTTTATTTCTTTTTTTTTTTAATCAACCAGTGCTGAATATTTACCATCATCATCTTGAAATTCCTCCCTCGTTCAAAATTGAGTCATTCCAGGGTTTTGGTTTTTCATTCAGCATTTTTATAAGCTGCCTTATGTCCCAAAATAAAATATATAATAAAATAAAATACTGATGGGGAGAAAGACAGTTGGCACCAGAAAACAAATATTATTAAAATGGTGAGTGTTTACGTGTGTGAAAATAGTATGCGGTTTGGTGGGGCTTGGGTTGGGCACCAGTATATGCCTTTAATGGCACCATATTCCAGGGTAAACTACATCATGTTACCCTCAGTTGTTGAGTTGTTTTCCCTGATGGCTTGCTGTCCTTTTCCTTCCATGGCACTTCCTTTCCCTATTACATCCTATTAAGGCTGTTTAGTAAATGAAAGCTGTGATTTTCTTGCAGTGTGTTGTATTTGTCTTACCAGGTACAGTGTATGAAATTCAGTGGCCTGGACATGAAGATATCAGGTTCTTGCTCCTACAGAGTTTATAATCTAAAACCATATTACTCATCCCAGGCTGTGGATGGCTATACTCCTCCCCATCACATCACCCACTGAGAATGTTTAATAGTTTATTTTATTTTTTAACTTAAAATGCCCCCTCGTACGTAACATCTGTTTCCCACCTCCATACCCTCCAACTGTCTGAGTTTGGAAGATACAACCCCAATTAATCCTCTGTCATCTCACTTTTACAGCTGTGTAGTTTAGATGGCAAATGACCTGAGAAAGTCAAAGAGATAGGGGAGGTGACATAATAGAGAAGCATAGGGTGTCAGGATACAGTCCATTCCCCTAGAATCTAACCTAAATTGACAGTTTAATCTCCTTCAGTGCAAAACAAAAAAACAAGATATGGTCCCCATCAGCCAAGATCAGCACAAGATATTATTATTATTATTATTATTATTATTATCATTATTATTATTGCTGTGTTCCAAAAATTCAGCAGTATCCCATTAATTAGGATGACTGGGGACTTTAGGATTTAAATCAGTGATTAATGAGCCCTTAAACTAAGCTCTCCCTGTGAGCAAGTATCTAGTTCACTGTTATATTTAATTTATTTTCAGGACTCCCAGTGATGGTAAATCTTGCTGGGAAGACTTAGCGGAGGAGGAAATAACACCCATACCACATTTATTATGTTGATTGCCTATTCACATACATACTTTCTTGGACTAATTCAGCTGTGTGTTTAAGAAGGACATCTCATCATTCATGTCTGTAACCTGTGAGAATCTCTTCTGTGCTGAAAAATGTGTTTCCAGGAGTTGTACATACCCTCTTCTTGGCAATCTCGGTTTATTCCAAATGGCAATCCTTTCTAACTCTGCAAAGATATCTCCTCCACCTCCTTTCTGTTTGTTTCCTTTTTTTGTGTTTTGTACAAGGAAATCAGGTTTGAGCATTAGATTAGGACTCTGGAGAACAGGGTTTGAATCCCCTAAGCCATGGAAAACTCATTTGGTGACCTTGGGCAAATTACATTCTCTCAACCTCAGAGGAAGGCAAAGGCAAACCCCCTCTGAACAAATCTTGCAAAGAAAACCCCATGATAGGAAGTGACTTGAAGGCCAACAACAACAACTCAATCTCCTAAGTGCTAATTGCCTGGTGCAGTTTGTGTGAACTGCACAGTTCCCATTTTTAATTCTAGTGCTTACCTATGGCATGAGGCATTCAAGGGCTTTTCTTTTAACAAAGGTGACAATGCTGGGATGTCTGGTGTGTGCACTGGAAGCAGATTTTCAAATTCAGATGTTCTTTGAGCATTAATCCACTCTTAAGCTGCCCTAGTTCCCATAAGATACATAACAACCAAAAGCCAGGATCGTGACTTGTAGAACAATGCATTCCCTTTCCTCCGCATTCAAATTTTATCAGTGAACTCTTCAGAAAGGCCATGGGTCTTAATGAATTCCTTTAAGTACATGCTGAAAGGTAACTTGCCAGCTCAAAAATCACTCTTGGATTTTCTTTCTTTTTTACATTATGAAAATCACTTAGCATTTTGAAACTTTGAATGCCTACATAGATAGAAAATGTATATTTCTGATCATAATGAAGAGTCATGTGGCACCTTAAAGACTAACAAGTTTTATTTGGCACAAACTTTCATGGGCTGCACCCATTTCATCAGGCCTCAATAGACTGAAATACTCAAAAGCTTATCTATATAAATAAAATTAAGTTTCTATTGCTTTGCATGTTTGTTACTGCATTGAACAAAAGTACCCTTCATGGACCCCCTATGAGGACTTCACAGACCCACGGGAGGTCCATGGACCACAGGTTAAGAACCATTTGTCTATTCTATTATACTGTCATTTCTGGTTTGGGGATTTATGTGGGAGAAAAAAAATTCAAGACTCTTTCACATTACACTGTTATAACACTATGATTGCAAAATGACAAATCCCATGGTGGTTAAAATATAATTATAGTGCTACAATTGTCTGGTATGAAAATGCCCTCAGTTCCATTACACTCAGGTGTATTTACTGGGAACATGAACAAAGGCATACCTGGTTGCTGCTGCTAGGCTATAGATCTCTCTGTTCACCACCTCTCTGTTGTCCTTCCATTGTGAGGCAAAGACTTTTCTGTTCAGGAGCCTGAAGTCAAGAAATCAGAAGAAAAGGACTTGGAAGTGCAGCTATGAAGAAACTAGACCAGATCCTGAAGTGTAAAGATATATAATTAAACAGTAAAGTTAGGATTGTCCATGCTATTGTATTCTCCATTTCTTTGTTTGGTTTTGAAAGCTGGACAATGAAGAAAGCTGATAGGAAGAAAATTAACTCATTTGAAATATGGTTCTGGAGAAGAGTGCTGTGGATACTGGGGACTGCCAACAAGACAAATCAATGGATCCTAGAACAAATCAAGCCTCTTTTGAGATCTCTCTGTCCCTCCATCCTGACAGGTACACCTGGAGGGAACATGGGATAAGGCCTTCTTGGAGGCTGCCCCCAGGCTCTGGAACTTCCTTCCCAGAGAAGATAGACTGGTACCCTCCTTATTATATTTCTACAGATAAGTGAAGACCTGGGAGTCCTGATGGTGCAGTGGTTAAATGCCAGTATGGCAAGCCACAACATTATGAGTTCAATCCCAGAGGGCTCCAAAGTTGACTCAGCCTTCCATCCTTCCATAGGTAGGTAAAATGAGTACCCAGCTTGTGGGGGCAATTAGCTAAAAAGCATTGTAAACCACTTAGGGAGTTCTTTGGCACTGATAAGCAGTACATAAATACCAATGCTATAGCTATTGCTTTTTATTCTGGCAGGCATTTCAGAACTGATTTTTTTTTTTTTTTTTAAAGAGGAGACAGACGTTGTATAATGTATGTTCTGGGCTTTTAATTTTGTTGTTGTTGTTCTTGCTTTTAGTAATTTGTGTCTTTAACTGGTTTTAATTTTTTGATAGTTTAATTGCTTTTTAACTTTTCTATGTTTAGATTTATTTATTTATTTAAAAACATTTTAACTATTAACTGAGTCCCAAACCAGGGAAAAGGCATCATACTACCACTACCATTACTACTAGATAGTCTTCTCTAGTACAGGCTGAGTCTCCCTATCTGGAATTCTGAAATCCGAAATGTTCCAAACACTGATGGTTCAGTGTTCACAAACTTAATGCACAAAATAATTTTTAAAAATTATAAAGATTTTATTAATATACAAGAAAACAAAGTCTCATGTCTGTGTTGTATAGTATAATGATATCATCATAAGCATGAAAAATAAACCACAGCATGATCAACACATGAAGAAATTACACAGTCAAACTACAAAACAAGTACTGATTGCTACCAGGGAAACAAAGTGATCGTAGGTGTCAGAGGGGATGAGACACTTAGGCATGGGTAGAGGAACCAGGGAAAATGTCTGTTCACGTTGGACAGGAAGGAGATTTTCAGACTACACTGTTATAGTGTTACTATTCCACTTTAACTGCTCTGACTTCCTGCTGTGGAATTCTGGGGTTTGTAGTTTAGTGAGGCCTAAGAGCTCTTTGGCTGAGAGTTGTAAATGCCCCTCCCTCAACTGCAAATCCCAGGATTCAACAGGAGGCAGCCATAGCAAATATAGTGGAATAGTAACACTATAACAGTGTTGTCTGAAAATGTAGGTAATTAATATAGCGGAAACCAGCTCTCGACGAATCCAGCAGAGCCAGTGTGACCTGCTGATCTCCGCATTATGCCTGCCAACTTTTCCATTAGCCACAACTCCCATACTTTGTGCCACCAGGCATTAATGCTGGGCATGTCTATTTTCCAGTTCCTAGCTATCACAATCCAAGAGACTGCAAGGAGAATAATTTAAAATATTGTGTAGAAAATTACCTACAGACTATGCATATAAGTTATATGGGAAGCTCCTGTCTTTTGATGGCTTGTTATCTGATGATTCACTCTTTCAACACTTGCAAATTAAGGACAAGTTCCATCCATTCAGCGAGAATCTACTCTTTTGACAGTTCTAGCCTACGAAGGCTTGCATGGGACTGACCTCACACGTACGCATTCCTTGCAAAGCGAGCTGAGAGGGGGAAAAGTCACCAAGCTAACCGAGAAACTTTGACAGCAGCGTGTGCGCAGGCATGTACAGGCAGTCCCAAGCAAGCAACTGTAATTCCCTGTAGTTCCCTACATGGGTTTTGCTTTTTGACCAATTCTGGTTTCTGAAACTGTTGCAATCCCTAATCTGTCAGATAAGCAGTGGCTTCCTGTATATGAAATATAAATGAATTTTGTTTTTAGACCTGGGTCCCATCTCCAAGATATTTCATTACACACACACACACACACACACACACGTGTATTCCAAAATCCAAAATAGTCCAAAATCCAAAATACCTCTGGTCCCAAGCATATCAGATAAGGGAGATTCAACCTGTATTAAAACAAAAGTGTAAGTGTGTCTCCTGCTATCAAACCATAGTCCATTGAACCAGCTATAGTTCATTGTTCAGTAAAGACCCAAATCTCTATCATTAGGATCCTTACTTATGGAATTAACTTAAAAGCACACCCCACTGCTCTGGTCTGAAGACCGCTTTCCCATACCAACTCTACAAGTGTCACATTTCCCATAAAACTTATTATTTTGTGCTAATCCACCAAAGTTCCAGAAAATTCTCATTTGACCAGAAAATGCTAAGGCTCCCAAATTGCTTCCATTATTGCATAAATGGAGACACATACCAGAACACTAATTATAACATTCCGTACCTACTCTTGAATAATTAAATGTTTTATTGTGATGTTACAATTTGTATTTATTAGCCTTGGCTGGGGAACAAAATTAAACATAATGAGGGTTGTTAGAGACTCTCTTTCAGAGACAGGACCATGCCCGGAGAATGTATATCATTTGCACCAATGGTGATTAATGGGTTTAATTTACTTGAGTTACATATGTCGGACTGCATGTGAGGGAGGGAAGGAGGGCGACTGGGATTGCTAAAACCCTTTTAATTAGACTAATAATGCCAAGTCTGCATGTGTTAACTAGGATGCACTATTAATTAGGTCTGGTAGGCAGTTTTTGTGAAAGGTGGCATGGTAGCATTTAGATATTTCTCATGATCCCTGGAGAGCTATTAAGATTACAAGTGGAGCATGACATTACATAGAACTGCAAACAAATAACCTTTAGTCTTTTGGGGTTGGAAGAAACCGGGGGGGGGGGGAGAAAGGGAGGTAAAAGGGGGAATTGATGGGTGAAAAAAATATCTGCTTTGGAACTGCCATGGCTTGTGACATTGTTACCTGGGAATTTAACTGTAATTTCTATTCATTTTTGACAGCCTCAGCTGGGTATGATCACATTGAAGTTGATTGTACACATGGTAATCATGTTTAATTTATAATGTTATGTGTGTAGGAGGACAAGCTTTATTTTGTATTTTTGTTACCAATGTATAATTTGTGGGCCAAGAAATACTGAGTTTGGAAATATGGTGCCAAGGTATCTGTTAAATACTTAGGTAACTTCACATGTCACATGGCCCTTTGGGATATCTGCACCTCTATCCTGGGAGATTTTGCAAATGGAAACACAATGGTGAGTAATTGACCAAATGGCAAGTAACCAACCAAATCCACCAAACCTCAGCTTTCTGCACTAAGTCTGGAAAAGGCCTGTTGTGGGATTTCCCCTTCTGGTGGGAGAAGAAAGATGGACAGCAAACTCAAGAGTAAGGAAAGCAACATCATTGTTGGGTACACTGAAGAAAAGCGGGGGGAAATGGCGAATCCTATATAGTAAGTAAACAAAGGTTTTACATTTTAAAGAACCTTATATTTTCTACAATTGATTCCCTGAAAAATGCCACACAGGTGGAGAATAAGGCAGTGAGGTGACTGCCTCACTATCCCACCCCCTTGCTGGTGTTTTGCTGATTCAGCTCAAGGCACTTGGTCACTAGGGGACTGCTTATCAGTGCTAGCCTTAGTAAGCACATTCCAAGAAAAGCACATTAGGCTCCACAGGTTTCTTATCTCAGGACTCCCAAATAAAACAGAAGCTGTAATAGAATCCTTTTGCAATTTTCACTTGAAAATTGCAAAACAGACAAAAAGCAAAAGGAAGAGAAAAACTTTCTTGGGAGGAGTACTGCTTCTCCTACTTACTTGCAATGATGGCCAGTGGCTTTCATATCAGTGGGGTGATGAATACATGTTTTTTTAAAAAAATCCAGACTTGAAAGGAGCAACCTAAGGTGTTGAACTCCATCCTTAAAAGACGTTCAGGACTGTTGGATATAGCCTTTAAAGTTCAGTGGATTCACTGTTCCCTGATATGGCAGCTAACTGCTACCTCAACTATTTCTGCCATTTATTTTACACTATTAGTCACTCCTCACTTCCCTGAGTGGTTAGACGTTCCATGTAGAGTGTTCACCAAGGTTTCATTTTCCTTGCAGAAGGGATCTCTGGAATTTACCAGTGTAGATGTGGCACATCGGTAGAGATGAACATAAACATGAAATCCATTGTCAAACATCAGTTTCCTCAGAGCAGCCCCCAAAGGTGCTTTGCAGGGCTCAGACAAAGGACTTTTTTGGACAAGTAAAATGCAGCACAAGCAGCCTCGCCACGTTGCGAGGCTGCAGCGCTGCAGGGCGTCCCTTTCAGATGACGCCCGTCCCTGCCGGTACTGTTGCGGTACCACAGGGACATTTGAGTGTAATATTTTGGCAATTGATCGTTAAGAAAAATCGCCAAAATATTCCACTCAAATGTCCCTGTGGTACCGCAACAGTACCGGCAGGGATGGGCATCATCCGAAAGGGACGCCCTGCAGCGCTGCAGCCTCGCAACGTGGCGAGGCTGTTTGCGCTACATTTTACTTGTCCAAAAAAGTCCCTAGTTTACTTTTTGCCAGTTTCCAAACTTCGGTTTCTATACTTCTTTTACAAAAACCTAGGTTAGCTCTTCCTCTCCTGGAGGATGGTAAGGAGAAGGAAAGACTAGTCTTTGCATGACTATGGAGAAAGAATATACCAGTCATTCTGCCTCTTAGCTGATCTGGCTGGTATGCCTGGATGCTGATTGTTAAGGAAATTTAAACAGCCTTTCTGGCCACATTTATAAAGAAATCTTCATTCTCATCAAAGATTAATAAAATTCACACCCATTTGCAGGGTTAATAGGAAGACCTATTCCAGTATGGAGTGGACTATATTGTATGAGACTTGTCTATTAAATAATGAGACTGATACAATAACCCATCTTTATTTATAGGTATTACAATTCTAATGTGTGTCCCCTTCAGTATACTCCCCATTCACACTCACATACTGATGCAGTCTTGTTTTCTACTGGTTGAAGGCATGGAGCAGATCAGTTTCTGTCAGCTGTTTCAACACATCTGCCATTTTCTTCTTTACTACATCAATTGACTCAAAACATGTCCCTTTAAACACCAATTTCACTTTAGGGAAAAGAAAAAAGTCTCATAGTGCCAAATCTGGAGAATATGGAGGATGTTCAAGTGTCGTAATGCATTTATCAGCCAAAAACTGCTTCACAGAAAGCGCTGTATGAGCAGGCTCATTCTCTTGATGAAGAATGAAACCATTTCCCCAAAGTTCTGGCCTTTTTTTTTCTGACTCTTTCTCTCAGCTTTGTCAAAACTTCCATAGAATAATTGATTCACTGTTCTGCCTTCTGGAACCCATTCTCCCAAAATTACACCCTAGATGTAAAAAACAAAACAAAATGCAGTGAGCATGGCTTTGAATGTGGACTTGTTTTGATGTGTTTTTTTCATTCTTGGTGACGGTGTTTTCCAGTGCATTAACTGTTGCTTTGTCTCAGGATCATACTAGAAGATCCAGGTTTCATCACAAGTGATGATTTTTCAAAAAAGGTTTGGGTCTGCCTCAAATTGCTGCAGAATATCTGTGCAAATTTCCTTGTGGCACTCTTTTTGCTCTGGTGTGAGAAACCTAGGGATCATCTTGGCACAAACTTTTCTCATGTTGAGATCCTCATGCAAAATTTTCCACTCAGTCTCTTTGTCAATGTTCACAGCTTCAGCTATCATTCAGACACTGAGGTGGTAGTCTTCTTGAGCAATCTGGCTGATTTTTGATACAACTTCTTCTGTTCTTGAAATGGAAAGTCATCCAGGGCATTCATCATCTTCCACATTCTCACATCCTTCTCTGAATCTCTTGTGCTGCTCAAACACACAAACACATGACATGCAGTCTTCTCCATAGGCCTCAGTAAGCATTTGAAAAGATTCCATTGGTGTTTTGTTCAATTTTACTAAAAATTTCAAATTGACACGTTTGACTTTTAAACTTAGCATTTTTCCTGCACACAACAGACAACACAGCTGCTTTAAACAATGACTGTCAATTAACTGAATGGCTGAGAGTGTTGATGTTTGTCATGCAGGTTCAGATATGTTCAAGGTCACCACTCAAGTGTTCACAATCAGTACTCCCTGATTTGTCTGAAAGGTAGAAAAACATTCTTGTTATTTAATAGACAGATTTTGTACCTGTTTGCCAAATAGCTATTAAAGATGAAACCTATAGGAACAAAAAGGTGAAAACTCTTAATTCAGCACCACAACCCTGATTGAACATACAGAATCAGCCTTTCAAGAGTTAAACATTCAGAGCTGTCTGCTTGGGTGTGTACAATGGTCTGTTTTTTCTTTCTCCACATTTGGATTTCTAAAATTGCAAGTTCTTTCCATTGCATTTATGAAGCAGTATATAAATTTGGGGAAGTTCTGATTTTTGAAATAAATAAATAAAATTCTAAATCAATTCCTGTTCATATATTTGTGGGTACTTCTCATCAACCGCCCACTTCCACATGCTGAAACTGTATAATATGATATGTGAGAACCAAGCCAGGCTGTTTATTCCATGTGTAGTCTCTCTCTTGCTTGCAAAATTGACAATATATGCAGACTGGAGTTTCTTGGCTACATTAGTTTCCAGGATACTTAATCACTTGGCAACTAGGGTGCTGAATTGCAAAAGTTTACTATGTGCATTAGCCATGGCATTTTGCAAGCCATCTATCATAGACCTCAAGAGCATAAATGTGCTTCAAAATGTGCCCTACAGGTCACTAATATTTGCTTAGGGCTTGTCTGCACTGCAGAAATACAACAGTCTAACACCAATTTATCCATCATAGTTTTATCCTATGGAATCCTAGTACCGGTATTTGTAGTTTTGTGAGGTATTAGCCCTTTTCTGTCAGAGAACTCGTGTCTCACCAAATGGCAAATACTGTCAGCCCTCTATATCCACAGATTCTACATCCATGGATCCAACCATCCACAGCATGAAAATATTCCAAAGGGGGGAAAGAAGCAAAAAGCAAACCTTAATTTTGCCATTTTATATAAGGGATGTTATTTTACTATGCCATTGTATATGAGCTTGGTACAGGATGAATTTGTAAGTTCTTGGGCTAAATGTTTAGCAAGGAAAGTGGCCTTAACGGGTCTCTTAGCTTCATTCCTTTACAATTTGGGGCTGAATACAGCTCTTAAATCTGTTCATCTAAGGCTTCTGCAGATTGCTTTCTGTGAACTGCACTCACATTCATATCTGTCTTGTTCTCTTAGAGTGTTGAACATACATTATAATGGTCATTTCCATATAGCCAAATACTTGATGAGTTTAACTGTTAGCAAGTACCACAGCTATTTCTCTAGGGCCAGATGCAATGTGTATTCCAAAGAAATATTGAGTGGCAGATTTACTGGTGCCCTGTATTCTGAAAAAGGTTGCCCTTACAGCAACATGGAAGTAGAGTCCTTGAACCACATCCTCTTGCACTGAAAATTCTATACACAAATTCATCAAGATATAAGCTATTCCCTGGTTAGTATGATGAAGGGAAGATCAGAAATTTTCTATGCAATTTTTTTGATGGAAGACAAATGTTCAAAGACTACTCTAGCTGTAGCCAAATTTCTCTAAGAAGCTGCCAAGATTAAAACCCTTTATGTAAAAAGAAATGGTCAGAGTGTAATTTAGGAATTTTATGTTTCCATCACACATAGGAGATTTTCAGACAACACTGCTATAGTGTTACTATTCCACTTTATTTGCTATGGCTGCCTCCTGTTGAATCCTGGGATTTGCAGTTTAGGGAAGGGCATTTACAACTCTCGGCCAGAGAGCTCTTAGGCCTCACTAAACTACAAACCCCAGAGTTCCACAGGAGGAAGCCAGAGCAGTTAAAGTGGAATAGTAACAGTATAACAGTGTAGTCTGAAAATCTCCATAGAATCATACAACCATAGAGTTGGAAGAGACCACAAGGGCCATCCAGTCCAACCCCCTGCCATGCAGGAATACACAATCAAATCATTCCTGACAGATGGCCATCTTGCCTCTTTTTAAAAAACCCCAAAGAAGGAGACTCCACCACACTATGAGGCAGTGTATTCAACTTCTGAACAGCTCTTACTGTCAGGAAGTTCTTCCTAATGTTTAGGTGGACTTTCTTTTTCTGTAGTTTGAACCCATTGTTCCATGTCCTAGGAGATTTTCAGACATGATTTTTGGGTCTATATATTCCAAAACAGCTCCCCTGCTGCCGTGCAGCAGGGGAGCAGTTTTGGACGATGCCGTTCCTCTGCCAAACCCCTCCGTGTCACTTCTGTGAGAGAATGGAGGAAGCCGCGTCATATTTCACTCACGATTGTTGCCCATGGGTGAAATATGATGCGGCTTCCTCCATTCTCTCACAGAAGTGACACGGAGGGGTTTGGCAGAGGAACGTCGTTGTCCAAAACTGCTCCCCTGCCGCACGGCAGCAACGGAGCTGTTTTGGAATATATAGACCCGAAAATCGAGTCTGAAAATCTCCCTAGTCTCTGGAGCATCAGAAAACAAGCTTGCTCCATTCTCAATATGACATCCCTTCAAATATTTACACATGGCTATCATGTCACCTCTTAACCTTCTCTTCTCCAGACTAAACATGCCCAGCTCCCTAAGCTGCTCCTCATAGGGCATGGCTTTCAGACTTCCCACAATCCTGGTCATTCTCCTCTGGACAAGTTCCAGCTTGTCAATATCCTTCTTGAATTGTGGTGCTCAGAACTTGACACAGTATTCCAGGTGAGGTCTGACCAAAGCAGAATAGAGTGGCACTTTTCTTGATCTAGATACTATGCTCCTGTTAATGCAGCCTAGAATCACATTGGCTTTTTTAGCTGCTGTATCACACTGCTGAATCATGTTCAGCTTGTGGTCAACTAAGATTCCTAGATCCCTTTTGCATGTATTGTCATCAAGCCAAGCACACATGGGCTCTATTGTGATTGTTCTTATTGTTTGTGTGTCTAAACTTTGGGTGTATGGACTGCAATAAAGGATGACTGACTATATATAATGGGACTTGAGCATCCATGGTTTTCGGTATTCCTGGGGGGTCCTGGAACCAAACCCCAGTGGATACAAAGGGCCCATAGTACCAAACAGTAAGAAAACAAAAATAATGACCACAGATTGTTTATATAACATTAAAGTATACGATGAATACATTGAAATAGTTAAAGATTTTTCATACCTTGCCTCAATCATTAATCTGAATAGAGCCTGCAGTCAAATCAGTTAACTCAGAGGATGGGAAGTTGTGAAGGGATTATGTAAAGATACATAACTGAATACGAATGTTAGGACTGTCCATGCCATCTTATTTCTGATTTCTATACATTATTATGAAAGCTGGACAGTGAAGAAAGCTGATAGGAAGAAAAACAACTCATTTGAAGTGTGGTGCTGAAGAAGAGTTCTATTGTTACCGTGGACTACTAAAACAACAAATCAGTGGGCCCTAGACCAAATGAAGCCTGAACTCTTCCTAGAAGCTAAGACAACTAAACTGGGATTGTTGTAGTTTGAACACAACATGAGAAGACATGAATCATTAGAAAGAACAATAATGCTTAGTAAGATAAAAGGCAGTAGTAAAAGAGGAAGACCACATTCCAGATGGACAGTTTCAATCAAGGAAGCCACCGCCCTGAGTCTGCAAGACCTGAGCAGGGCTGTTGATGACAGGGTGACTTGGAGGTCTCTCATTCATAGGGTCACCATAAGTTGAAGTCAACTTGGCAGCAGTTAACAACAAAGTGCAGATGTTTTGCATGTAGAAGGTCCCTGATTCACCCTTAATATTTCCAAGTGAAAAGTTTTCAGGCAACATTTCTGATGGTGAGTTCTGCTATTTTGCGGGGGTGGATGGATCAATGGACTAGCAGCTTTTTCACAGTACACAGTTGTAACTCTGTAGTTATGCTTTAACGGTCATAGTTCCACCCTGCAGAATCCTGTGACTGTAATTTGGTTAGGCAATTGACCACTTCAGTTAAGAATTCTAACTGCCCCTCCCTGAACTACAAATTCCAAGATTCCATAGTATGGAACCATGGCAGTAGAATCCTACTAGCAGGAAAGGTCCCTAACTCAGCCTGCCTGAGAACGCAGCTTGCCTGGAGGAACTCTGTCCCACCAGATTACGGGAGGACATGGAGAGGATCTCTGCCACCCCGAACTGGGACTCAGTGTGTTCATTATTTTAAGCCCTATTTTAAGATTTCACACAGTAATATCTTCTCTTAGGGATGGGAAATATTTTGCCCTCCAAATGTTTGGGACTTCAGCTCCCAGTAGCCCCAACCAGCATGGCCAACAGTTATGGACGGTGGTAGCTGAAGTCCAAAACCTTGGAAGGACTAAAGGTTCCCCACCATGCACACATCTATTGTCGCTTAACTGTCACTATTTATCCTTGTATATCTTTGAGATTCATGGTCTACTTAAAAAAAAAGGAGCTAAAATAAACAAACAAATTAGGACTCATTAATAACTGCTAACTCCACCAAGCAGCTTAACAAGAAAAGCCATTTAATTGGGACCCAGATTGCTTCGTATAACTCTGTTAGCATAATTGAGTAATGCCTATTGATTTTTCATGAGACCAGAACCTTTTATTCCTCATCTCTTGTTAAAGAATTATTAATCACACCATAATAGCTTTAAGATCTATGCCCTAATTAAAACTGTAAATTCTTTATTACATCTTTATTTTAATTAGATGGACAGAAAGATAATAATTTTTACAAGGCAACTCAGAATACAATAAAATTATAGAATCCAGCAACACTTCAAAGAAAATAATGTTTAAGATGGTCTGAGGCTCACTTTGCACATCGTAAATTAAAACATGAGTGATTCTGGTCCAAGTCAATATTAAACATGCTTCCCTGAATGTAATTAAGTAACATTACAGTAACATCTTTCACACAAAAACCAAGGCTTGAAATGATTTTATATGCCATGGCTTTAGCTTTTCTTTGTATTTTCCTCAGCTAAAATTCAAAACTGCTATATCAGAAACATATCTCAAAGACTACAAGCCAATCACACAGGTAACAAATAAGCTTATTTTTATTTCTTAAATAATTCTTCACCACTCCTATTTTGCATTAGTAGATTCTGTCTCTGCTTTTTGTAAAGAATGGCTAAATCTGATTTAAGTAGAATACACCCCATTAAATGAACTGTTCAACACTTGAGTCAACACTTAGTAAATTCTATTGCTTCCATAGGTCTACTCTAGTTGGGACTACCAATTGGATTTAGGCCAATATATTAAAGGTCTGTCTATTAAATAATGAGACTGATACAATACCCCATCTTTATTTATATGTATTACAATTATAACGCTTGTCCCCTTCAATATACTACCTGATCAAACTCACATACTGATGCGGTCTTGTTTTCCACTGGTTGAAGGCATGGAGCAGATCAGTTTCTGTCAGCTGTTTCAACACATCTGCCATTTTCTTTGTTACTGCCTCAATTAACTCAAAACGTGTCCCTTTAAACACCAATTTCACTTTAGGGGAAAAAAAAGTCTCATGGTGCCAAATCTAGTGCCTATGGAAGATGTTCAAGAGTAGTAATGCATTTATCAGCCAAAAACTGATTCACAGAAAGTGCTGTGTGACCAGGCGCATTGTCTTGATGAAGAATGAAACCATTTCCCCACAGTTCTGGTCTTTTTCCCCCTGACTCTTTCTCTCAGCTTTGTCAAAACTTTCTTAGAATAATGTTGATTTACTGTTCTGCCTTCTGGAACCCATTCTGCCAAAATTACACCCTAGATGTCCAAAAAACCTCAACAACACACAACCCAGTGAGCATGGCTTTGAATGTGAACTTGCTTTGACGTGCTTTTTTCATTCTTGGTGATGATTATGTTTTCCAGTGCATTGACTGTTGCTTTGTCTCAGGAGCATACTAGAAGATCCAGGTTTCATCATAAGTTATGATTTTTTGAAAAAGGTTTGGGTCTGCCTCAAATTGCTGCAGAATGTCAGTGCAAATTTCCTTGCTGTACTCTTTTTGCTCTGGTGTGAGAACCCTAGGGACCATCTTGGCACAAACTTTTCTCATGTTGAGATCCTCATGCAAAATCTTCCATGCAGTGTCTTTGTCAATGTTCAAGGCTTCAGCTATCATTTGGACACTGAGTCGGTGGTCTTCTGGAAAAATCTGGCTGATTTTTTCCATAATTTCTTCGGTTCTTGAAGTGGAAGGTATTCCAGGGCATTCATCGCCTTACACATTCTCACATCCTTCTCTGAATCTTTTGTGCCACTCAAATACATGCACACACGACATGCAGTCTTCCCCATAGGCCCCAGTAAGCATTTGAAAAGATTCCATTGGTGTTTTGTTCAATTTTACTAAAAATTTCAAATTGACACGTTTGACTTTTAAACTTAGCATTTTTCCTGCACACAACAGACAACACAGCTGCTTTAAACAATGACTGTCAATTAACTGAATGGCTGAGAGTGTTGATGTTTGTCATGCAGGTTCAGACATGATTAAGGTCACCACTACAGTGTTCACAATCAGTTCTCCCTGATTTGTCTGAAAGGTAGAAACACAGTCTTGTTATTTAATACACAGATCTCATAGGGATGCAACTGGGCTGAAATTTGCAGCAGGTCCATGCGCAAAGGACATTAACAGCATTGCTAAACTTCATTTTACTTTTTTAAAAATTTATATTTATTGCTTCCATATATACATATAACATCACATACAACACATAACTTCTTTAACAACTTATAAAGACACATAAACATCAACTCCTCCAACCCCTACCTTTACCCCTCTTTTAGCTATCTACCACACACCCCTAAAAATTAAACATATAGTAGGATCTCTATCATTGTCATTTTTGTTTTAATCATACACGCTACCATGAATTAATGTACACATTATTTTCAGTTGTTATTAACTTTCTATTTCTTATTATAAAGCAGTAGAAAGAAATATTTTGCTTATTTTTAACCTTTGTTTCCTTAGCTTCTTCCAATTAACTCTTATTTTCCAACTCCCTTAAGTTTTCCTAATCTGCCACATGTTTCTTCCCATGAATAGTTCAGCTAAATTTTAGATTTTAAATCCTAAAATAATCATTTCACCATGTTTACTGTATAAGTATTCCAGCTAAACTTCATTTTACTGAACAGTTTTAACATTGCCCACTAAAGAAGTAGAGTATTTACAATTTTTTCTCATCCTCAGCAATAAAGGTGTCTTCACACAGAGGCACCTTATTGAAAAAAGTCAACCACCGTATTTTTTTTCACCTTCTCAGAGTGAAAATGCCAGCCTTTTCCTGTCAGCAGCAGCAATAGCAAAACACATTACTTTGTGCAAAATGCATTTTTCAGCAACAGCAATAACAACCATGTATTTTGTGCACCAAAAATGCCTTTTGTTCATAAACATTACATTTTGGGCAAAACTGGGGGTGGAGTGGACAATTCTATCTTCTTTTTTTCAAAAAAGGTAATCAAAACATTGTAAGAAATGTGCAAAAACTCTCATGATCTCATCCAGGAGGGAGATATTTTAAATTTTTGTTTGTTTGTTCTTGCATGTGAAAATAAAATAAGTGAAGATTTAAATCCATACCTGCAAGAGAGGGGATAAAAACCTCCATTGCTTCTTTCCCCCCTTCTTTTAAAGCCCCCATGCAGAAGGGGATGGAGAGGGAATTCATTTTTTAAAAAAACAACAACAAATGACTGAAAAAATGCATGGTGGGCTGATCTGTATCGAGCCTCCATGCACTTACCTGTGAGAACAGAGAAAATATCTTCCAGCTGCCTGCCAAGCATTTCACCTGGTGTATAGTTTAATCCCAAGGCTCACTGAAGACATATAATTGAACCTCTGAGTGAAGAAAACTATGTGATAAGTTAGGACATTCTTGTTAAACCTGGAATATATTTTAGCATTATTGTACCACATGTACCCATGCCAGCTGAATTTCAAGTTAAGACATTCTTGATTGTTTCCTTTCCAAATCCTGCGATTGCTACCATGTGAGCAGATACACACAGCTCAACCTATTGGTCCCTTCCTGTGCATTCCAGCCACTAATCCTGCAACATTGTTTTCCTCCCCCATCCTATGATTGCTATCATTTGAGCAGATAAACAAGTCTCAGCCAATTTGTCCCCCCACAGTCCATATTTTGAGGTTGGAAGTCAGTTGGAACATCAAGTAATGATATTTTTTACTTGCATTGGTCCACCAAAGAAATTTTAACCCTGATCTTCTGCGGTTCTAAATTGTGTGGGGAGTCCACCTGAGCAGAGCAAGCTCCCCACCGCATTCATAGCTTTCCCACACAGGGACAGTGATGAAGCCAGTGATTAAGATGTAATGGAGGCAGCAGCGACAGTGAAATTGAGCATACACTCCCTTTCATGTAACAATAACTATATGCAAGTGTAGGGTGAGAGATGACTTCTGAATAGTGGGTTGTTGTCTCCATTGAAATCAATAAACAGCCAGCCATGACTTAATCTGATTTTATGAACATGAGTCATGTATTGTTCACTGATTTCCTTGGGAACTAAATGCAATAAAGCTAGTTAATTAGTCTAGTATTTTCAACCCAATGTTGGCTTTAGCTGTTATTAAAATGTTACGTTATTCTTACTCAGAGCTTGGAAGCATATTCAAAATAGTATTCAAAAATATTCAAAAAATTATCGAAAAACATGTTTTTCAAGTGTTGAGAAACCTTGATGAGAAGAATCCTGGACTGATGAGAATCTTTACAGTGCAGGACTTATTCTGCGCAAAATTCCCATGTGGTTGTTTTACACAGAAAACAGCATTTTCTGCACAAGAAACTACTTTTTTGCCTAGATTGAACACTGTTGTCCTTTGGGGAGAAGACTGAGACAAAAGCTGAATCCACACCCATAAAATAATTCATATTTACCTTGATGAGTTCCCTGTTGGAACACATGACCTTCCTCTGGGAAAGCACATCTCTTTAACAGCTGAGTGGTTTTAAAACTCACCTTTTACTCTCCAATTTCCAGGAACAAGCTTTTTTTTTTTGCAATGTGTTCCCTGAGCCCTCAATTGGGGATCAGGTTGGCATCAGGGAGTGGGGTAGTTGGAGAGCTGTATCTTGTAATACAGACTGGTGGATGGCAGCCTCCATCTAGCAAGTGTGTTTTTTAAACATTTAGTGTATGTCTGTGCTGGTCTATGACCGTAATAAAGATTCTATTCTATTCTATTCTGCTTGCTGGGGTGTGTGTATTACGTTTTATTAGACATTTATTATTGTATTAATAAAATAATATGTCTATACCATTTATCTCATGGCTGGGCTTGGCCAAGGAGGCAGCGGATCTAAGGAGAAGGAGAAAGGAAAAAGCAGTGCTCTGGTGGGAAGGTGGCCACAGCCTTGAGGAGAAGGAAAAGAAACATTTTAGTCTTTCTTTCTCCTCGTCCTCAAGGCTGCCACCTTCTCTCTGGCTGAGCCCTGCTCAGAAAGTTGCTCCAAAGTCAAGAGGCTCATGCCCAAAGGCTTCAAACAGAATGAAGTGCCCACGCATGACATAAACGGTGAGGGGGTAGACCAATCTATCCACTTGGGCCCACTTGGGTAGGGGTAGACTGGGTCCTCCCGGGTCAGAGGAAGCAGTTTGCTATAAACCAGGCCTGCCCTTTTTTGTTCAATGGTATTTATGATCAGCAGTGTTTATGATCAACAGTGAGGTGGTAGATTGGACCTCTCTAAGGGTGTCACCCAGTGTGGTCCGCAACCCCCTCAACCTCCTAGTGATGCCACTGGGTCCTCCAAAGCTGCCACTGTAGGAGCAGCCACCAGCAGCCCTTTCCTGCTCCCTTCCACGGCCGGTGTCATTCTGCCCACCCTCTCCAGCTCTCTCCTCAACCCCTTCCTCATCCTGCTTCCTGCGTGTGTGTGTTGCAAGACATTTAAAGTTCCCTCACTTACTTATGATCGCTCACTGGGGAGCGAAGGGGGGAAGGGGACTGGATGGGGGAGCCATCCAATGAGAGTGGTAAGGTTAACAGGAAATCAAAAAAGGTTATTTTTGTTTTGATAGGTTGATGTATGATGCATGCTGGGAAGAAAAATAAAAGAAAAAAAGGTGCAGCTGCTGCCAATGTGTGACCTAAAATACTTGGGTTCAGACATGGGAAGAAATGCCCTTTTGTACTGATTTGAATCTGGGTGGGGGAAATGTGTGACCATCAATACAATTTAAGCCCAGTTTATTAAGAGTAGGGGGTGAAACCAGGGCAGAATACTGCACATTGGAGCAGAATTATTTTGCTGGCATGGATTCAACCAAAGAAGTTGTTGAGTAATTCTCCCTTTTCTCTGTTTCCTGTTAGCATTTCACCATCTTCTCCATGCAATGGTCCTACCATTTCTTTGTTCTTCCTTTTGTTATGGACATGACCAAAGAAAGGAGTCCTTTTTATTGTTTTTAACCTCTCTAGCAAGCCTGAGCCCATTCTGCACTTTAGTTTTTCTGATATTCTCCCTACATGTGCTCGTTTTTTTAAAAAAACAATTCTTTTGTGATCCCCCCCTTTTTTCATTTCTTGTACACATCCCTTTTAAATCTTAGCTCAGTTTAAAGTTCTTTAGACATCCAGCCTCGTTTCTTTAGACACCTCCCATTTTTCTTCCTCACTGGAACTGTTTGAAATTGTGCCTCCAGTTTTTAGCTAATAACTTGGGAGCACCCCTTTGGACATAAGACATTTTTATGCCCTGCAATGCTTTGAGATTTTCATTTGGGGTTCAAATATAGCCCACAATTCATTTTTAAAGAAAAAATCCTTCTACATGAAACTCAAGGAACCCTGAAAGGACAACTTTTAGCAAGTAAGAGTACCCTGCAACATTTTGTTGCTGGTTCCACTTGGACTTTACAATGTACAGTATGAGGACTTTATAATCCTCATAAATGGAGATGACTATACAATGATACTTTCTAGACAGGTACATTCTGCATATAACCAGAAAAGTGAGCAGTAACCACAGATCTTATTTCTTTCAACAGCACAAAAAGGATTCCTTGTTCAGTCTACTTAACCTCTGTGTGTGCTTGAACTTGCCTCATGTCTGTGCTCTTCCCCCATCTCATGTCTCAGAAAGGCAACAATAGAAAATGCTTTGCAGTGAAAGGCAATGAAAAAGCAGAGACTGTAACTTATGTGGAAGAAAGCATCCCTCTCTTCAAATACTTTAAAGACACAGTTCAAGAACTGCCCAGCCATGTGAAAACATGATTCTTGTAATACAGCCAAAGTCAGAGAGAAATTTAAGGTGATCCTCTGAGCAAGAACTGGCAGTTCAAGTCAGGAATTGCCGCAGGGTAGTTTAAGATACCTAATTTTTCCAAGATGTCAACAAATGCCAGGAGAGGGAATATGTGTGCATTTCTCACTCCAGTGATTGCCTTGTGTATGTTTTTTCTTTTTATTACCTTCACTTTCTCTTTGAGATATTTCTCAATCCTATCATCTAACTAATAACCTGGGAGGACATCAAATTCTAGCAGGGAGACCAATGAAATATAACATAGCACCATTTGTTATTCAGAATGTATCTTCATCAAAGACTATCAGCACAGGAGGAACAAAAAAATATTTCCCTTTCTTTCTAAACATAGCAAACACCATGGTGGAACAGCAACATATTCAGAAGGCAGATGATCTGGATTGCCAGGAGAACATGCCTCATAGGGAACTGAAGCATCTCTGTGTGGTTAGAGGCAAGGCATAGTCCCACACCTACAACTTACATTTCCTCTTCCAGCATGGCATTCCTTCTATCTTTCCCTCTTTGTTGTGCATTTTGGTGGAAACTACAAGAGTCAGTTTATACCAAATGCCAATTCCCAGAAGCATCCTGGAAATATTGGGAAGACTTTGCCACTAATCTGAATTATGTCCAAGTTTTAGACTATTTCACTTTTGTGAAATTATATTCTTCTTCCATCATTTTTATTGTGCAGATTTGTTGCTCTAAACCAGGGTGTGGACCTCAGGGAACCTCTCCAGCTATGCTTTGCCTTCTGAATTCCCCTTTACTACCATCAGATTTCAGCAATGCAGTGGCAGCCCAAACAACCAACCACCCAATCAACTGTGTGTTTTTTTGGCTGTTAGAGCAGAACTACACTGCCAGAAACTTCTGGGAAGTGCAATTCTTGTCTTAAACAAAGTGGATGCCCTCTGTGTATCTCGTTTTATTCCCCAACCTTTCTGGAAACTAAAGTTTTTTTTTTTCCCCAGCCAATTTCAGTGATTACAACACTGTCAAATTTTGATGGTATACAGTGGCAAGGTTTTGAGGGGGCATTGATCCAATAACAGGATCACCTGCTTCTTGGGCCCATTCATACTGTACAGTTACAGGGCTACTTTGCATCCTGTGGAATGCTGGGATTTGCAATATAGGGAGGGACATTTAGAATTCTCAGTCAGAGAGCTCTAACGCCTCCTCAGACGACAAACTCCAGAATTCTATATGACGCAGCCATGCCAGTTAAAGTGGAATTACAGTGTTATCACTTTGTAGTGTGAAAAGGCCTTCTGTTTATGGACTTTTTCAAAAACCCCGTCGAGGTCAGGAGGAAGATGGTGCTGTCTCACTTACAGTGCTCCATTTCAAATGACACCATCCTTCTCCTGACTTTCCCCCGACCTTCCCCCATGCCAAGGGTGGGAGAAACACGCTGCTTTTATTAACGGAGAACCCCCAACAATAAAAAGTGGTGCATTTCTCGCTCCCCCAGCATAGAGGAAGCACGGGGAAGGTCAGGAGGAGGACGGAGTCATCTGAAATGAAGCACTGTAAGCAAGACAGTGCCGTCCTCCTCCCGACTTCGATGGGGTTTTTATTCCCCATTTGAAAAAGTCCTGTGTGTATGAAATTGGCTCTTAGACCTGTCAAAGCTGTGTACCCCTGCTAACTTTCTTTTCTTTTCTTCTGTCTTTTAAAGTTGGTCTGTGACTTTACAATGGTGTTTTCACTGGTTGCATTTTGTTGCTTTATTGCAATTTTGATTTTTTGCCCCTGTAAATCCCCAGAATAACTTTCGTTACACTTTGGCCCATAAAATGCATAACCAAAAATAAAACAGACATGGTTCTTTATTTAATGGGCCATTTTACATTCTCTCCTCCCTTCTAGCACAGGGAAACAGCCAGGAAACTCAGGGGAGGAAGAAGCAGGAGGGGCTTCCACCACTGCCCCCAGCAACTGCCCCCTGAGGTAATCACCTCAGTCTGCTTAATCTGAGGGGAGAGCCCATTTTGTCTTCATGAACCTTGAATTTGCACATCCCAGATCCCAAATAGTAAGGGCAGAGGTGAGGAGTGAATGTCAACATAACGTGAATGAACATAATGTGATGAAGAACAGGAAGGAGTAGGGGACATAGAAGGTGACAAGAAATCTGCATACTGGATAGCTGAGCCTTGGACTACTCGGTTGGCACTAAAGAGACTTTGAGAGTGTTCAGCCCATCGATTCAGGATGGAGGCTTTATCAGTAATTAATGTTTGACCATCTGTACTGTATAAGGAGCTTTGGACCTGATAGGTCCAAACACTGCCTTAAGAGCTTCATAAAATCCTCTAGAATCCCCCAGATCTGCACAGTGTTGTGTCTTTTCTGCTATATTGATCCACCACTTGTTCTGCATGTCTCGGAGTTTTTGTTGAAGTTTACTACATGTGAGACGGAAAGCTGCTTTCCTTACATGGCAAGTTGGCTGGGCGAGGTATGCCTGGTGAGCAGTTCTTTTCTTTGCCAACAGCTCCTGGATATCTTGGTTGTTTTCATCAAACCAGTCTTGATTTTTCTTGTGGGAGAACCCGAGGGATTCTTCTGCAGACTGGAGGATACTGTTTTTGATATGTTGCCAAAGCACTGTAGGAGAAGGATCTATAGGATGGTCTTCAAGTTTTGTTTGCAGGTTTGCCTGGAAGTTGTCTCTCATGGTAGCTTGTTGAAGATATGTTGACTTGGAGTCTCTTCTTTAACATGCCGCCCCTCTTAGGTTTGAACTTAAGATGAAGATTTAGTTTACATCTGACGAGGCAATGGTCTGTTTGGCATTCTGCACTGGGCATCACTCAAGTATGGCGGACATCGTGAATGTGTCTCTGGCAGACTAGAACATAGTCAATGAGGTGCCAATGTTTGGATCGGGGATGCATCCAGGTTGTCTTCAAGCTATCTTTCTGCTGAAAGATAGTGTTTGTAATAGTCAGCTGTGGTTCTGCACAGAACTCTAGGAGGAGGCGTCCATTATTATTGCAATTTCCAACACCATGCTTGCCTAAGACACCTTTCTAGGCTTCAGAATTCTTTCCAACTCTGCTGTTGAAGTCACCAAGGATAATAATTTTATCATCTACAGGGATTTTTTGTATGAGGTGGCGTAGGTCTGTGCAGAATTTTTCTTTCTCTACAGGGTCAGCTTGCATAGTTGGACCCTATATACTAAAGAGAACAACATGTGGGAGGCGTAAGGAAATAATGTGATCAGAATGTCCTGTTGGCAAGGTTTCGAGTTTGGAGGCTATGGAGTTTTTAATCATGAAGCCTACTCCTGAAAGATGTTTTTCAGTTTTGGGTTTGCCAGACCAGTAAAGTGTGTAGCCAGCACCGTGTTCTTTAAGGCTGCCTTCCTCACGGAGACGAACTTCACTAGGAGCAACGATGTCAATATTAAGTTGTGATAGTTCATGGGCTATTAGAGCAGAATGGTGCTCAGGCTGTCCACTATCTTCAGAGTCTCGCATGGTTCTGATGTTCCAGCATGCAAGCATCAGTTTATTTACACCTTTAGAGGCTGGTGTGTGCCTTTGTTTCTTTGCCTTGGTTTGACCGCATCAGAAGATTCCCGTTGGCCAGGTAGTTGGGGATGAGCTTTCGTTAGGCCACCTTTTCTAGGCCCCTCTCCATATGGAGCAAGCAGTGCTCTCCTTAAAAAAGGCTGCTTGGTTGTTCAGGATGTTGCTGAACAAGACTGTCATCTCCCAGGTCAGCCTCGAGCGACCAAAGTCCTGAACCGCCTGCATGCAGGGTTGGGTCTGCAGCTTCCAGTGCATCTTTACACCTGCCGTTTCGTCCCTTGCCTATCGCTACAGGGCTTTTTTTGGAATTGGATTTGCCCTTCGAGCCTGTGCAATGGATTTGTCTGGTGGAGTGCAGCATGCACAGAACTGGCCTCACCCTTTAAACCAAAGGTTCATTTGCTGGCATTGCAAGAATGGACGGTAGGAGTGAGGTCCTCGGGCAGTAGGTTTGATTAGAGTTTCCTTCTCTTAGATGGTTGACCTTACAGGGTTGGACGAGCACCATCTGCCCGGGTTTGGGATTAGAGTTTTTCTTCTCCTAGGATGGTTGCCATAAGGCTAGAGAGCCCATCCTGCCCTTTGACGCTCTTTGTCAGACCCTTCAGTTTTGACCTGTCTGGCATGGGAGACCCTACCAGTGGCTATTGCGCCACCGCCAGCATAGCTCAAAACATCATTAGGGTACGCAAGCCTCTCTCCCACGACAAGGGGGCATCAGTGGAGAGGATATGGAGAGGATCCCAATACCAATAAGGGGAAAAATAACGGAGAGGTGACCTCAAGGAGATGTTGGGATTCTTTTGAAGAACAAAGATAAACGAAAGAGAATGTTCTCCTTAACAGTGATGGTGGATGTTTTATTTCTCTTTATTTTTTAAAAAACACCACCAGAAATCTGGTATCCTTACGCCAAAGCAAATGATGCTTGCCCCTGGCAGTTGTGAAGCTTTCTGTAACACTATTGAGTACAGTGCCCTGGACCAAACCGGTACTTCCTACTGTTGATCAAGAATAAATTGCCCCAGGGCTAGTGGCTCAAGGCCCATCTTGGCCTGCGTGTGGAAGACCTTGCACCTTTGTGGGGTTTTGTGCCACTTCAAGCAGCAAAAGTCAGTTAAGTGTTGCTAATGGGCAGAGTTTTGTCTCTTGCACAAGTGACAGGGCTTCCCAACAAAGAACAGAAAAGCTGATCTAGAGTAAAGAGAGAAAAAGAATTTTCATGAACAAGGTTGATCTAATTCAAGAACACCCAGGAGATATTTTTTGACTTCCTGTCATTGGGAGGAAACACAAATGCCAGATTCCCACTTCTTTTTTCTTTTTCAAATTCTATACCAACAAATGTTTTAAAAAAACAGGTAAAAATGCATATGTTTGGCAAATGTGGACAAATGTGCATGTGTGTGTTAGGAAATAAAAGCAGCAAATGCATAATTAGGTATCCTTAAATATGCACAAATGTCCATAATGGGGTTGTTAGCATGTCCTACTACCCCTCCTTGTGAGATTCTATAACTGGACATATTAGACACTTTTTGGGGTCACATTGGCTTGGCAGACTGGAGGTCAGTTGAAGGTAAAAAAAACCTAGTGAAAATGCATATATTTGGGAAATGTGGACAAACATGCAAGTGTGTATTATGTGTATTAGGAAAAAAGGCAGAAAATGCATAATTAGGTATCCTTAAATATGCACAAATGTCCATATTGGGGCAGGGGGGAAGTCTTGCAACTTAATATGGGATTTGGTTGATGGTTGTGCTGTGTTCTGAGAAACACAACAAAAATGAAAGTGACAGCTCTTCACATCCCTAGTCTCAAGCAAATCAGATCCCCCCTCCACACATAGATATACCAGTGTAACGGCAGTAGGGTAATTATACGCTATATAGGTATAGCATGAAACACAAGAGCCTGATATTCATTGACAAGACTATGCCATTTTAAGACCAGAGTTAAGGCTATCTCATGTTCGCTTCGGTTCTATAAGAAGGCAGGAAATTGGAAGTTAAGGTAAAGATTCTATTTGTGACGTTCACAGCCATAACACACGGTTGCAACAGGGCATGTACTTGGAAATCATGAAAAGAGGTAGCCACTACTACCTTATGTAACATCTGCTCTCCCTAACACAATGGTAAATCGATGTTGTACCTCCCCTCACCACCAGTAGAGGGGAGACATCTATTTATTGTATGACTGCAATTGACTGCAGGAAAAAGAGACAGATATCACCATCCCAAACTTCAGCATAATGCACACAGCACGTACCTAAATGGGCTGTTGGGATGCACATCAATGCTACCCAACTGCTTTGTGTAGGTGTGGCTTGGGGAAGCAATATATAGCAACACTGGGGGAACTTTACATTCTGCTGGATTATGGTTGGCTCTCAGGCTAAGGCTGATCCCTTAGCAGAGTTCTTCTCAAACTCTGTTCCTCATGATGTTTTGGACCTCAGTTCCCAGAACCCCCAGTCAACATGACCACTTGCAGGAATTCTGGGAACTGAAATTCCAAACATCTGGAGGGCCAGAGTTTGAGAACCACTGCCTTAGCAGATGTGCCCCATGATCAGTAATGATGTTGTTCAATGTCTTATAACTTGGGACTTTACTAGACAATCCTCTTCCAATGTTCTTTGGTTGGTATATTTTAAACCATTTTTCTGCTGGCAAACGAACCCTTCCTACCAGACCTTACCTTTAGTAGCATCAATAGCTAGCCCCAGCATAAACAGAGCATGAACGAAGCTCTGTTTACTTCCAGGTTCAAGATCTCGCCAATTTTCATGAGAAAATGTGTGAGTGGCAAATTTTTAAAAATACACAAAAATAAAGATAGAAAACATAGACACAAGCACAGAAAGACACTTTAAAACTTAAAAGTGAACTGGTGAGGTTAATAAAAACCTCACCAGTTCCCTACCTGGTTGTCACAGTCTCACCTGGAAGTGTTCTGTCATTGACACTGTATTCATGTGAGCACAATGGCGCAAAGTTTCAAATGCTACAATGCCGACACAAAAGTGGAACTGGAGATCTATCGATGGCTTGGCCCGCCAATAAAAAGGAATGGCTTTTTGACAAGACGTGATCATGAAAGGACAACATCATCTGATATGCACACCCTTTCGCATTAATTAGGCATCGTTATAATGCCAGATTTGCTGCATCTGATAAAGCCCTTACTCTCCCTGTAACCATATTTCTGCTTGGCTTTCAGGTCTAAAATCCAATTGAGGAGAATGGAGTACCTGGGACCAGCAAAGATGTCCCACCTTGTCCTTGCCCTGTATTTTCTTCTGAAGCAGCAGAGCTGAGGTGCCAAAAAGCTTAAATGAACAACCATGTTTCACCTGGTGCTGGAATGACAGTACTGTTGGTGACAGTCAGGCCTTGGGACAGGGGCAGGGGCTTTCCATGGCAGGTGTACCACAACAGAGAAGGCCCTCTCCCATTTTCACCCACAGCATGCTGTCCTGACTGATGGAACACCAAGGAGAGTCCTCCAGCAGACCTTAATCATTAGGCGAACATATCCACGGAGAGCTGCTCCCTCGAGTTTTGGGATCCCAAGGCATTTTAGGGCTTTAAAAGCCATTCCTGGCATGTAAATCCAGGCCAGAAGCATATTGGCAGCCAGTGCAGTTCCTTTAAAACTGCTGTTATAAAGTTTTCATATGGTTTTTCAGTCAGCAGTCTACTTGCTGAATTTTGCGCTAGCTGCAGTTTCTGAGTTGTACCCTTAGGAAAATTGTAGTTGTAGGAAAGTTTGAGCAGCTCAGGCTGTGGCAGCTTAAACTCACTTTCTCTGTCTCCACCACTTTTTTTTTTTAAGAACCCTTTCTAGTGCTGTTGGCCCACCTTGACACTACCTTGGTACAACTTAATGGATGTGCTGTGCTGAAGGAGAATTCTACAGATACCATGGACTGCCAGAAAACTGTGGCATCACTAAGACTCGTGTCACCCTCCCCCCCCCCATGGTGTCACCTGGTGCAGTTCGGCCTCTCTGCACACACACACACACACCGGTACCACCACTGCAGAAAGACAAATAAATGGGTCTAAGAACAAATCATGCATGAACTCTCCCTAGAAGTCAAAATGACTAAACTGAGGCTATTGTGCTTTGGACATATCATGAGAATATATGTTCAGGTGGATAGGCTCCATGAAGGAAGCCACAGCCTGAGCTTGCAAGATGTGAGCAGGACTATTGATAATGGGGTGACTTGGAGGTCTCTCATTCATAGGGTTGCCATGACTTGACAGCAATTAACAACAACAAAGTGCTGTTAGGTGCATTTCAAGGAAATGTTTAGTGGTTACAACAGAAGGTCATCTATAAATGCACATAGCATTCACTTAGGCTGCATTTGCACTGTAGAAATAATCCAGTTTGACACTGCTTTAATTGCCATGGCTCAATGTATGGAATCCTGGGGTTTGTAGTTTGTTGTGTCACCAGAGCTCTCTGACAGATAAGGCTAAATATCTCACAAAACTACACATTCCAAAATTCCATAACATTGAGCCATGGCGGTTAAAAAACTGTCAAACTACATTATTTCTGCAGTGCAGATTCAGCCTTAGTGGATGTGATATCTAGTTTGGCCCTAGAGAATGAGTGGAAAGATCAGGAAGACTAGGGAAACTGCATACATCTTACAGAAAGAGGGGAATGATCACACAGATTGAGCTGATGAATGTGTAGCCTGACGGCTATAGCCTTGATTTATATTTATATATTAATATTAGATGTGAGAATGAACAAAGGCAGGCCCACGGTTCAATGACAGTAGCATGTAGAAAATCCTTAGGTATGATTTCTGGCATCCCCGTGTTGGACTTGGAAGGACTACTGTCTGTAACTCTGGGGAGCTGGTATCAGTCGGTCACAATGCTATTGGACCTGATGGACCAGCAATTTGACCTGGTATAAGACATGTCCCTATGTTTCTTAATATGTGAACTTAGTGAGGCAGTTACTACTTTTGATAAGAATGTAACCCTCCAACAATTAGGATGAAAAATGGGACACATGCGGTCAAGCAGTGTCAGGGTGTGATCAAGATGGCAAAAAGTATTAATGAGGAAGAACACACGTGCTAGGAGAGGTTGCAGCAGTTTGTTTTTGCCTGAGCCTACTGGGAAGGGCAAGATCTTGCTCTCTCCTCTCCCACCCCCCCATGAGTTAGCTGAATGAAAAATCCTTTTTCACTCTGATCTCAGTTTGTAGCAATTGAGGTAAGAAAAGGTGGGAGGAGGAGAGAGAAATGTAATGGTAGCACACTGGTACCTCTGAGCATATCAAGAGGACCAGGTAGCAAATAGGTCTTGTAGCAGCAGCAGACATCAGGCTGAAGAAATAAGCACGCAGACATAGGGATTGTGCCTAAAACTACTTTTCTTTACTGGCACATATTAAAGTAATAGGTGCAATGAGTCTGGGACTCCAAATAATTAGACTACATAACACAGCAGTTATAACAGTACTATCCAGTACTGTGCAGCTTAGAGCACATGTGCACAGTCTAAGAGCAAAAATCCACGTCAGAGCAGTGTGTGGAAACATCTAGTTACAGATACAGATACAGATACAGTACATTCATGGGTCATATAGTCAGTGATTCCCATACGCATGGGCTACCCAACAGGTTGACAGAAAGATAGCAGGTTCACTCCCTGCTTCTGTTCCCACAGAGGCCTCTAGAGTCTAGACAGTATCTTGATGTGCTTGCCAGCTGCATGTAGCCAGCTCACTGCTGGCCCATGAAGGCAGTAGCACATTATACCATGCCAGCTCTTTACATTATAAATTTCTCTGTGACTGCATGCCCCAATACCCTGACAAGAAATTGGGACATTTTAAAAACAGCTGAAAAAGTGGAATGGCAGAGGATTAATCTGGGCTGCCCCTGTCAGATTGGAAGGTGTGGGATGTGTATTACTTCACCCTCTTCCAAAGGCAATATAAAGCCAGCTGTGCTGTGTTTTGTGGCCCTCCTGCTCATTCTGCTGAGTTAATCCCTGGACATACAGTGGTGTTGCCAGGGTAAAGTCCTATACTGGAAGCATCACTCTATGCACCTGCTTATCCACCAAGCTGAGAGGAGAAGCAATGCAGTGAGCATGTGACCATCAGCCATTGAATGTCTCCTTTCTCACTGCTTGCAGGTTACTAGTCAACATAACCTATCCATGTAATTGCCAGTGTTAAAGCACAGTGTAGAGTTGTTGGGCAAAAACTGCTTTCCCCTTTTCAGTATTGAAGCTGTCAAGGGGCTTCCCTTCTGGACAATTTCCAAGGCAAACATGACCTTTTCAAGAAAGCTCATTGGGAGAGAAGGTGGGGAAGGAAAGAATTACTTCAGTAAGTAAAAACAAACAAGACTGTTATAGTCTGTGTGCAAAACAGCCACCTTCATAAAAACTACACATGAGAAATGGGCCAATCAGATCAATGTAATTGCCTCCACTGATGGTTCAATTATCAGCTGACAGAATGTGTTACATGTTCAGTTGCCTGGATTTCTTGGCATTTTCTTTTAAGGAAATGAACATTGTTGACTATCCTGTGTGTGTATGTGCTTAATCTTTCTTGGAGTACCCCCGGAGCTATTTTCTTTCTTTCTTTCTTTCTTTCTTTCTTTCTTTCTTTCTTTCTTTCTTTCTTTCTTTCTTTCTAAAGGAACATGACTGTATTTTTCCAGGGATGAAAGAGACAATGAAAGTCAAACATATAACTTATTTGCTGAGTTTAAAGAGAGCACATAAAAATCACACACAAAAAATGAATCAACAAAAATAAGAGCATGGAGCATTCTAAAAAGTCAAGCACTTTTTCATCCCATCAAAAAAGAGTCACACACACCCACACACACACAACAGAGATTAATAAATGTTACAAATGGGTTTATCCCTATTATTGTTGCTTTGGGAAGTGGAGCAGAGCCAAAGGTTTGACTCTCTGGTTGGTTTATTGTTTCCAGGTTTTGGCTAGGCTTCTCACCTGGCTGCATATGTAAACTATCCAATGAGAATATGGAGGTTAGATGAATACTCTTGGGACATTATCAGACATGGCAAAAACCACTGGATTATGATGTCAGGGTAGTGCGAACGGGCTCCGCTATTGCACAGTGTCATCGTCTTCGTGTTCTTACCCCGTGCTCCAGCCGTGAAAGAGGTGTTCTTTCCAATTCTCGGGACAAGCTGTCAATAGATTGTCAATGGCTCTTTTTTCATGCTATTGACAGAGTGAGAAACCACACCCCATCGTAATAGCAAAATTACAATGTAAATGTGTGGTCCTCAGTGAGAAAATGTCCGGGTGAGAATGTGAAAATGAAGCACAGGATGCTCTTTTTATGAATGGTCCCCTTTGGTTTGCATGGTTTTAGGTTTGGTTCAGTGCTTGTGTGTTCATTTACTTTGTTAATTATGGGGTTTTGGGAGTTTTAAGCACACTCACATCTTCTTGCGAGAACTGCTGAAATTTCACCCATGCCAAATTGCGGAAGTAAACTCCCCTTCTTAAAGCACTAGTGGTTGTCGTGTGATAATTCCATACCATTTCTTCCACATGATTATAGCTAAATGCGATAATAAGTGTTATAATGCCACAATGTTCCTGCTATCTTCCTTGGACATTTGCCTGAGTTGATGGAGAATTAAACAAGTGGAAAGAGGCCCTGGAAGTCCCTGGGAACCCACCAGCATCACAGACTTTTGGGCATTTGGATCCAAAGCCCCAAAGAGGGTTTTGTCACTGAGTATAGCTGAAGATATGGACAGAACAGTCAATATCAGAAGGTGTCCTGCCTTTATCATGGTTCCCAATCACGGGAGTTCACAAAACACAGCTACAAAGCCTTTTTTTTTCAGACCTATACATCCACCTTGAGCTGTAATTTACATACAGGTGTTCAGGAATGTTTAGGGGTTGAGCCTCCGTGTGGTGTCTCGTCCCTGTCCCGTTTTAGCCCTCTGAAAATTCAAGCAAATGTCTGAACAGGGCTTAAGATAGAGCTTATTGTGGTGGCTGTATTAGATAAAACTACCTGAACCATAAGAGAAAAATGGATTTCAGGGGGTGGGGGAAGGTTGCTCCATGCCTTAGATTTCTGAAATAAAGAAAACATATTGGGAGTAGTGGTGGGAAGGTAAATTATTGGCTCAATTTAATCCTGACTCTGACTAGCAGCTTTATATTCCATGCTGGGTGTTGAGGTGATGAAGATGGCTGAGAGAATGGTTTTTATACCATAATCAGTGGGGTTTCATAGCATTCAGGTTTTTTTTTTAAAGGGTAACTAAATTAACTAGATTTTTGTTGTTACTTTTGGGAAACATAAAAGTTAACTGTTAATTTTTCTTTTGTTCTTTATATTCTTCTGAAGAAAAAGATTAATTCCAGCCAGACACCACATAGTGTTAAAGGAGAGACAAAAACACCACTGTGATCAAGCAGGCAGTAGAGTATGACTTCTCACATGAAGTCCTTCCTTTTGTTTGTTTCTTCTACAATAGGCAAAGGACTGTGAAGAAGCAGAATTCTAGAATTACTCCACAGGCAGTAATAACCAACATCATCCACTGATTTCACGGATACATACCACACATATGAGTTACAGAAGGCCTACTTTTGATTGTATCTTGGCTAAAGATAACAGAAATTAGACATTTTATGGAAAAAAACTCAGAGTGCAGACAACATAATGATGCAGATCACAATATATCATTATGTGGTTTACTGAAATCTGAAATCTGGGTTGGGGTGATACGCACATTTATGTCTGCTATCAAGCCATGATTTCATACCCATCTGCAAAGTATAATCTGTCCCCATGGTTCATTGCTCACTGCTCATATCTCATTAAACTGTGACTTATTGTGACATCTGAATCTGGAGTCCTGACTTATTCCTGGCTGCCTACTCAACTCACAAACAGGAACTGACAAAAGGGGAAAGGAAAGAAACACACCAGAAATTGCTTTGTTAGTTAAGCTCTTATGCAATATGTGGGTTAAGCAACAAGCCATGGTTAAGAAGAAACATGGCTTACTGTGACAGAATCATAGAGTTGGAAGAGACCACAAGGGCCATCTAGTCTAACCCCCTGCCCTGCAGGAATGAATACACAATCAAAGCAAATGATAATGTGTCCAATAGTTCTTTAACCACTGTCTGATGGACAGAGAAGATGATATGGCAGCAGCCCCATCTTTTTGATTAGTGGAGGCGATGGCGTCATCTGGCACTCCTCTCAGGTCTTTCTCTTCCCTCTGAGTTTAGCTGTAATCTAGTTTCCAGGCAAGGTACAAAGTGTTGGTTATTACCTTTAAAACCCTACATGGTTTGGATTCAGGTTACCTTCAGGATCACCTCCTCCTTCCCCATACACTCAGGTCCTCTGGGGGACATTTACTCCATCCATCCAGGACTAGGTTGACAAGTGTCACCCAGAGGACTTCAGCCACCCCTAGACTATGGAATGACCTGCCAGAAGAGATTCGACAGCTAAATACATTGTCCGAATTTAAAACAGCATTAAAGACCAGTCTCTTCTAGTTGGCCTATCCAGATTATCTTTAAATTGCACATTTTAAACTATGAATTTAAAATATGGATTAATTATTCTAATAGGTATTTATATTATTTGTTCTTTTAAATTGATGTTATGCATGTTAATAGAAGTTGTGTGTTTTTAACAGATGTATGTTAATCTGTTGTTCCTTGCCTTGATCTATGGGGAGAGGTGGGTAAGAAAATAAATAGATAGATAGATAGATAGATAGATAGATATTATTACAATAGCTGTAGGGGCTGGAGGAAGAGAGGGACTTTCTTGGTAACACTATATTGTTGTGAGCTATCCCTGTTATAACGCAAAGTATTTTGGCATAGTATAATAATATAATAAAAATTTATTTCTATCCCGCCCCTCTGCAATGCAATCAGGGCGGCTTACAATATAAAAACTCCATAATTACAATACCCTAGCCCATCCACCCCTTAAAATAATATTAAATTATAAAGGATTAAAACCATACAATAATTAAAAATATATTAAATTAGAAAAAAATTAAAACATACAATAATTTTAAAAAAATCCAATTACAGTTCAGAGGGAAAGGACAGCTGAGTCTTGGGCCGGGATAGTTATTCAGGAAAGGCCTGTTGGAAAAGATCCATCTTGACAGCTTTTTTAAAGCTGTCTAAGGTGGTAATAAGACAGATCTCGTCCAGCAGGCCATTCCATAATGTGGGGGCGGCAGCAGAGAAGTCCCTCTGGGAGGTCACCGACAGCCTTGTTTTCATAGGTTGTAACAGATTCCTCCCAGAGGACCGAAGTGAGCGGGGAGGGTCATACGGAAGGAGGCTGTCCCAGAGATAAGTTGGACCCAAGCCATGTAGGGCTTTAAAGGTCATAACCAACACCTTGTACTGTGCCCGGAAACTAATAGGCAGCCAGTGGAGAGCTTTTAGCACAGGTGTTATATGCTCTCTTCTGGAAACACCAAAAATCAACCTGGCTGCCATGTTCTGAACTAGTTGAAATTTCCGAGTCAAGCACAAGGGTAGCCCCATGTAGAGCGCATTACAGAAATCCAGACGGGAGGTTACCAGTGCATGTACCGCAGTTTCGAGGTCCCTGGTTTCCAGGAAAGGGTGCAGCTGGTATATCAGCTGAAGTTGATAACAGGCACTCCTGACTGTCACATTTACCTGATTAGACATCTGGAGCGACGGGTCCAGGAGCACCCCCAGACTGAGAACACAGTCCTTGGAGGAGAGTGTAGTTCCATCCAGGATTGGAAGTTGTATTCCCAGACTTGGTTTCGGACCCATAACTGTTAGTACCTCCATTTTGTCTGGATTCAGTCTCAATTTGTTTTTCCTCATCCAGTCCCTTACTGCTTTAAGACAATCATTGAGAGGAGAGATGCCATCTGAAGTCGAAGCTGACGACCGAGACAGGGAGAAGTATATCTGGATGTCATCAGCATACTGATGACACCGCACTCCATGCCTCGGAATGATCTCTCCCAGCGGCTTCATATAGATGTTAAATAGCATCGGGGACAGAATGGCATCCTGAGGAACACCACAGTTAAGCTCTAGTCTGGTAGAGCAACTGTCCCCAAGCCTCACCCTCTGGGATCTGCCCAAGAGGAAGGAACAGAACCACTGTAAGGCAGTGCCTCCAATTCCTAACCCTCTCAGGCGATCCAAGAAAATGGAATGGTCTATTGTATCGAAGGCCGCTGAGAGGTCCAAGAGCACCAACAGGGTCACACTACCCCTGTTGATACCCAAGCGGAGGTCGTCAGCTAGAGCAACCATGGCAGTCTCCACTCCATATCCCGTCCTAAAGCCAGTTTGAAATGGATCTAGATAATCGGTTTCATCCAAGACAGCTTGGAGTTGGGAAGCGACCGCCCTCTCGATCACCTTGCTTAAAAAAGGCAGCAAGGAGACTGGCCTATAGTTGTTCCTGTCCAAGGGGTCCAGGGAAGGCTTTTTCAGGAGGGGCTTAACCGCCGCTTCCTTCAGAGAGGGTGGAACAGACCCCTCCCTGAAGGACACATTGATGATATCCCTAAGGAGTACTCTCAATGCGTCACCCCCTTGGGTGGCCAGCCAAGATGGACAGGGATTGAGGGGACAGGTTGTCTTCCTCATCTACCAAGGAGCTTGTCCACGTCATCGGTACTCACAGATTGAAGCTGATCCAATAAAATTTCATCAATGGAGTTGCTGGACACCTCGTCTATAGATTCTGTCATAACACTGCCATCTAAGTCGGCTCTTATCCGAGAGATTTTATCTGCAAAGTGGATGTTAAAGGTGTCACAGCAGGCCGTTGTTGGGTTGAGTAAGGGGTTCTGCACAGGTGGAATCTGCGTCAGCTCCCCCACCACCCTAAACAGTTCTGCTGGACGGGACTCTGCAGATGCAATATGTGCAGAGGAGAAAGACCTCTGCGCTGCACGTATCGCCTCTCGATAAGAATCAAGGAAATTCCTATGACGAGTCTTGTCAGATAAGAGTCGGGTCTTCCGCCAGGTGTGCTCTAGTCGTCGTCCATCCCACTTCATCTTCCTAAGCTCCTCTGAATACCAGGGCTTATGGTTAGGAGCAGGCTGGAAAGGACGTTTGGCATAGCTTGGTCTCAAAGTGGCAATTAAGACCCGTTAGATTTTTAAAAGACCTGATCCTGGTAGAAATGAAAGTACTAGAAGTGGTTATTGATATGCGCTGCCTGCATTTTCAGACTATTCTTGGGGATATAGGTGTATAAACTATCACAATGAGTGTCTGCACTTCAAAATTTACCACTGCACCACTGCATAGGGCTCACATCCAGCTGTTTCCTTTCCTATCTCATTTTCCATCAGGAAGAAGCCATTTGTCCTGTCTTATTTGTCACCCCCTCATTTACATGTCTGCTGGAAGACTGAAACTCCCACATTGATCCTACTGTGAGATAATGTTAATAGGATCAATAAACTGCAGTGAGTGTCTGTTTTTCACCCTCCAGAATTGTGCAAGATGCCTTGGCATTAAGAAGACAAGTGAAATATATAGTATCTCTTGCTCAGCCCTCTGTCTGCTGTTGTACTTGGGGGACTGTCTGTCTGCACCCACACCAGATAAATTATTTGCTAACTGAACTTATTTAATTTTTAATGCCCACTACAAAAGCTATAAAATTTTCTCTGTGCAATTAAAAAAGAATCAATCATCAGCTCAGAGTTATCAGAGGAAGCATTGCTCCCTGAAATGGCTAAAAACAGAGAAGGAGGTGGAATTCAAAACTTCTTCATCTGAAAACAAGTATAAAGGATGCTATGGAAAGCAACTGCATTGTAATATAAGCTTTCCATCACACATATTCTTTGGATCATGATTCTGGTGGTTAATGTGCCATGGCAATATATTATTAGAGTTGAACTGAAAGTCTTTTGGAGAAAAAAAAATTGGGTTAGAATCCTTCTTGCAATATACATAGGCGGAACTCCCCGTTATGCCTGCTTGTGATTTTCTTTTTTTGCCATGTTGCAAAAAAAGGTATTCCATACTTCCTTCCACAACGCCCTTCTCCTCGTATATTGAAAGCAATCAGGCAGCTTGTAGGCACACCTCCATCTCCATGGCTACTTATTGTCTGTGTGGGTGTGCCTGTTCTGTCCTGGCTTAACACACATGGGGAAGAAGGAGTAGCCTCACAAGTCTGTTCCTTCATCCTTGGATGTACATAGGCCTCTCAAAGACACCTGGATGGACGCTTGCAGCCAAGAGGTGGCCAAAGGCATAGAACAGCATCCAAAAGCCCTCAGCTCTTCTTGGTAGATCCAGGGAGGAAGAGGGAGCCAGCTCCGCTCCCTCTCCCAACAATTTTATAACCCTGTTAGAGACTTGCACTCTGCCAGTGTGTTTAACTGAATCTCTGCCATCATTTGAAAGAGAAGGAGGCTTGCCATTCCAGCGGGCAGGGATAGAACCAATTGGTGGAAATGGTAGGCTTTAGGTTAAACCATTAGAAGAAACATCCGAAGAGTAACAACTGATCAACAGTAGGGCAGACTGTCTCAGAAGGTGGTGGGCTATCAAAAGAGCTTGGAAGAGTAACTTTTTAGGATTCCAGCTCCCAGAACCTCCCTGATGGCATAACCACATTCCAGGTGTTTCATCCTCTTAATGTAATTAAAACAAGGGATGGTGCAGTTGTATCCTCCACTTCAGAGCCTACATTGAGTCAGGCCTAGATGACTTTCTGGTTCTCTTCCAACTCTATGGTTCCACAAAAGGGTGTCATAGAACCATTCTCACCCTCACCTATTTCATTGCCACCATGTGTTCATATAGTCCTGATGACAATTGTACTTTTGACTGCTTTGCTGGAAACACTCTGGTTCTGACGTTAGAGTTTTTACTGCCATTTTCAGCACTAAGCTAAGTCCATTATATGTTTAAATGCATACATAGAAATAAGACTTTTTATTGGGGGTTGGGGTACAGATTGACAATATGGATTTTTATCAAAACTTCCACAGATGGAACATTTAAAAATGAAATTATAATTGTTATGGCTCACTCCAATTAGACAGGGGAAGGGTCCATAAATAATTGCATCTTGAAAGTGTGTGATATGTACTTGGTACGTCGATTCATACAGGGTGAGGTCCAATAAGCTTTCACAGCACTCTGCCTGAGTAAATACCCTATAATATGCTCAAGATCTTATTGATTGATTGATTGATTGATTTGCTTTGTATGCTGCCTTTCTCCCAAGATGAGACCCAAGGCAGCTTCCATAAAACAGATTTTAAAAATACAATATATACAATTAAAATATTATAAAATCAAATTAAAACATATAAAATCTAAAACATACAAGATAAAAGAAGCCCTGCTGCTTGTACATTAAAACCCTGCTTGAAAAGAAAAGTCTTTGCCTGCCAGCAAAAAGAAATCAGGGAGGGGGGGAAGCCTAGCCTCCCATGGAAGGACATTCCAAAGGGCGGGGGACAGCCACTGAGAAGGCTCTGAGGCCTCACCAAGTGAGCTTGTGATGGAAGTGGGACTGAGAGAAAGCCTCCTCCTTAGGGCTCTGGCAGGATCATATCAGGAGTTCTTGTCTTTCAAATAGTCTGGATCTTTGGCGAACATGTTCCTTGTTAGATACACAAGAGAGTTTTTTAATCACTGAATTAGAAGAGTCAGGAATATTTTCACAAACCAGTGTGGCACAGAGTGACATCCTCGTACATATGTGGGAAATTAAATTATTTAGTCAAGGTTGGTGATTGCAGCCTATGAACAGTCGCTGTATGTGCATTCCCTAGAATCTCATGCCCTACAAAATTGGACGCTACTAGGCATACAGACTTCTCAGGGTATTTTAAAAAAATTATATTTATATCATTTTCAAACAAATAATAAAATACCAGATATTTTTCAAAAACATACATATTGAGTAGATAATAGTAATTAACTAATACAGTCATCCCTTCACATTCCCGGGGGTTAGGTTCCCCAGACCCCCGCGAATGTGAAAAGTCCGTGAATAATGATTGATTTCCCCTCCCCCGCCAAATCAACCACGGGGCCTCCGGAAGCCACATAGCCGCTTTCCCCCACCTCCACCTCCCTCCCAAGGCCTACACGGGCCTCCGGAGACCCTCCCGAGGCCCGGTGGAGGACTCCGCGCCCCACCCCCTCCCCCCCAAGGCCTTCATGGGGCCTCGGAAGGCTCCGTGGAGGACTCCCTGGCCCTCCCCCTCCCCCCGGGCCTTCACGGAGCCTCAGAAGGCTCCGTGGAGGACTCCCCGCCCCTCCTCCCTCCCATTCAAGGCCTTCACGGGGCTTCGGAAGGCCCCATGGAGGCCTCCCCGGCCCTCCCCCCTCCCACCCAAGGCCTTCACGGAGCCTCATAAGGCTTCGTGGAGGCCTCCCGTGCCTTCCCCCTGCCACCCAGGGACTTCACGGTGCCTCGGAAGGCTCCATGGAGGCCTCCTGGGCCCTCCCCCCTCCCACCCAGGACCTTCACAGAGCCTCAGAAGGCTCCGTGGAGGCCCCCCAGCCCTTCCCCCTCCCACCCAGGACCTTCACGGAGCCTCATAAGGCTCCATGGAGGCCTCCCCGGCCCTCCCCCTCCCACCCAGGGCCTTCATGGAGCCTCGGAAGGCTCTGTGGAGGCCTCCCTGGCCCTCCCCCCTCGCACCCAGGGCCTTCACGGAGCCTCGGAAGGCTCTGTGGAGGCCTCCCCGGCCCTCCCCCTCCCTCCCAGGGCTTTCACAGAGCCTTTGAAGGCTCCATGGAGGCCTCCCTGGCCCTCCCCCTCCCACCCAGGGCCTTCACAGAGCCTCGGAATGCTCCGTGGAGGCCTCCCTGGCCCTCCCCCCTCCCACCCAGGGCCTTCACAGAGCCTCAGAAGGCTCCGTGGAGGCCTCCCCGGCCCCCCTCCCAGCCAGGGCCTTCACGGAGCCTCGGAAGGCTCCGTGGAGGTCTCCCCGGCCTTCCCCCTTCCTCTCAGGGCCTTCACGGGGCCTCCGGAGACCCCATGTCACAGTTTTGGGAGGGAGGGGGGCCCTCCCAAAACCGCGAATATGCAAAACCACAAATGCTAAGTTCGGGAATGTGGAGGAGCAACTGTAATATCAAGTAATAATTCACGTACTATTACCAATAAGAGACAAAAACTAAACATCTGTAATAGGCATACCTTTGACTAAATAGATATCAGTATTTGCTTCCTAGCTCTTATTACTCAGGCTATCTGATGTTTTTATTTTTATCTATTAGTTATTTATACCCCACTCTTCAGACACAAGGCTATCAGAGAAGCTTATAAATTGTTTTAAGCAATAACAATTTACACCTCTACACTGCGTTAAGCAGTTTCCAATGTGTGTTAGCTAATTGCCCCACAAGCTGTGGGAGTATGTCATTTTTCCTCCTAATGTACCAGGGACTGGCATCTTATTTATGTCCATTGATTATAACTGATTTCTTTTTTCTTGATAACTGCCTGCATACTACATACTGGCAATGAAAGGTTTTCAGGTTCCGGGATTACGCCTTTGAGTGACACAGCTTCAGATCACCAGTAGCAGATTGTAAGTGCTCTCACCCGTTTGGCAAATAGAATGAATAAGGGGGTTATGTTGATTTCTTTGAGCCCCCCTCTTATCCTCCCCCTACGTTATTACAGTCGGAACCCTGTATCCACAGGGGTTCGGTTCCCAGACTTACTGTGGATACCAAAAGCTGTGAATAATAGCAAACTGTATTAAAATAAAGGACTTCCTGTACAATCATACCATAGAGTTGGAGGACCTAGAAGATGCCTAGAGAGGACATTTTCCAATGCCACTCTATGACATTTGTCCCTATTATTTCAGCCATGGATAACTGAAACCGTGGATATTGGTTATGCAGATACGGGGGTCCTACTGTATTGCCATTGGACATTAAAGCACCAGTACTGCACCAGGGAACCTGAAACACCCCCCCCCACACACACTCTCTGTGCGTGTGTGTGTGTGTGAGAGAGAGAGAGAGAGAGAGAGAGAGAGAGAACAAGCAGATATCCCCTTTCTCTTCTTGATTTAAGAATTCTTTGTGTAGCTTCCTACACTTAGGGTTTGTTTCCTTCTTTGTTTCTCAGAAGTCACTTCCTGCTTCTTCTCCTAGCTAGAGAGAGCCAAGCAGCACATGGAGTCTCCATAATGGCTGCCTGGGCACAGAGGAGTCAGAATCATATGAGTGCACTATGTTAGCAATTGTACTTTTTCCAGATTCATGCAGCAGTAGTGAGAGAAGAGTGAGAAAATTTGCTGGCTCTGAGCAGCCTATTTCTCCAGTGACTGGAAACCAAACCCTCTGAGGAATGACTAAGGAAGCAGGTATGTTTAGCTTAGAGGAGGGAAGATGGAGAGGTGATATGATAGGCATTCTTAAATATTTGAAGGGATGTCATGGAGAAGATGGAGCAGGCTTGTTTTCTGCTGCTCCAGAGACTAGGACAAGAACCAATGGATTAAAATCAAAAGAAAAGAGATTCCATCTTTGCCGGCCGATTGCGGAATAAAGAGACCACACACATGAAATGGGGTAAAATAAAATGCTTTTATTTAAATCAACCTATTTAAATCCCTTCTACGATCTTCAACAGGGGGAGGCAACCTGGTGAGGGACCAGCTGAGGCAGTAGGTCTATACTGGACCACACCCCTCAGCCTTCCCTGGCAAACACCTGGGTCCTGGATAGGAACCCCAGTTGCCTGGGGTTGCTACCCAGCTGGCCCGCGTCTGGAAGGTGAACCCAAAAGTCCCTCACCCAAGCCCCACGGATTGGGGTGAAGGATTATCCTTTAGGCCAACCCCAAGGCGGGTCTCAGAAGGACCCAAGACCTGAAGTGGCCCTTCCAGAGACCCTACCTTCACCGAAAATTGGTGCCAAGGTGCCCACCGAAGCTACACCTCCCCCTTTCCCGCCACAGAAAGGGGCAAGCATCTGCTTAGTCCCTTTCCCCCACCAGCTCGTCCAAAAGGTTCCCCAACCCCTGCTGAAGATCATTCAAGAACATCGAATTTCCGGCGTCCGAAAGGTGAACCCCATCAGCTCTGTAGAGCTCGGGCCTCTTGGACACAATGTCAGGGTACGGAAGGTAATAACCCAACCCCTTATACATAGCGTTCTTAATTTCCCGGTTGGCCCCTCTCCGGGCTTTGTCCAATGAGCGGGGATTACCTTCCCCCCTCCATTGCAGCCGAGGCAGCATGGCAGACCACATGACGGTAGCCTCAGGCCACTGGGACTTGATCAATTGCATGTCATGGATGGCTTGAAGGACAAGGGCCTTACCCTTCAACAAGCCCAAATCATTTCCCCCTAAATGCAAAACCAAAACGTTAGGTGGAGGCCCTTGGCGCTCCTCAAAAAGCAGTGGCAACAGGCCACGCCAACGTAAACCCCTTTTCCCCAACCATTCAACAGTTGCCCCGTTCCCCAGTCCCAGGTGAGGTCCACAAAGACCCAGTCGGGCCTGCTGGGCTGCCCAGTACACCATACTGTGGCCACAGATCAACACCCGCAGCCTCACCGACATCGAACTAGAATCTGAAAAACACAAGGGGAAAATAACTAGTTAGTAAGTCAATGGACGCACGTAACGCCGATAGGGGGAGGACCTCCATCGGCCAATCCCTTGGATTGCAGTTGATGGCATGCCCATTGCAGAGGCCGTGGAAGCAGCTCCTATACGGAAGGAGTGGGTGGCAAAACGTACCCCTTGCAGACCCAACTTACCTAGTGCTTTAGCCGTCAGTGTCCAGAACTGGTACTTGGTCAGTGGGGAAAAATCCGCATGCACAAAGAGTGGGCCTGGGCGTGGCCCCCGACTACCTAAAAACTGCTGCAAAGCCCTAACCGGACATAACTGGGGGTCGCTGCAAGGTAGCAAGCAACAACGCTTGCCTTTCCCATGCTGATCTGTTTTAGAAAAGCGCAAGGTCAGGGTAACCTGGCGTCCTTCAATAATGACGTCTCTAAGTTCCAAAGCTCGATGAGAGGCATCCGTCTTGGAAGCCAGCACGAGCTCGCTAATGCGTAAGGCTCCAAAAAAGGCTGTCAACGCAGCTGCGTGAAAAAGCAGCACCTCATATGGAGAGTTACAAATGCCTAACCAAGCGTTTGCTAACCCTTTCAAAATGGCGGGGGATATCGGGACCCTACTGTCCACCCTACGTCCCCGTTCCCTGGACCATCCTTCCAGGGCTTTCCGAAGACGGAAATCCCCTGTACTGTCTGGGACACCCTGGGCTTTAAGCCAAAATGCTATTGCTGAAAGTCTAATTTTAATGGATTGTGGAGATAAACCCTTACGATACAGGGAAACACAAAACTGAAAGAGGTGCTGAAAAGGGATTGGGACACCCTGCCCAAAGCCTGACTGTTTCCTGAACTGAAAAAATTCACGCAAGGCCCTGGCGTATCCCTTTTTAGTGCTCGGTGCCATGGACATACCTAGTGCCCTTACGAGCTCAAACTCCCAAGCCTCCACAGGCTTGCCGGCATCGGATCGCCCTCGGGTGCTGCGTCGGGGGCCAGTTCTCTGAAGCGCTCCATCTGCATGCGGGAAAGAGCGTCAGCAATTCCATTGTTAACGCCCGCCACATGCCGAGCCACAAACAGAATATTAAACTTCAGACACTGTAATGTAAAAGCCCTGACAAGCACCATCACCCGAGGGGACTTTGAAGTAAGGGAGTTTATCACCTGGACGGTTGCCATGTTATCACACCAAAAGTGCACAGATGAATTTGCTAACTCCTTGGCCCAAATGGTGGCTGCCACTAAAATTGGGAAGAACTCCAAAAAAGTCAAATCAGCCACAATACTTGAGGTAGCCCAGTCTGGAGGCCACCTGCTTGCGCACCACCGTCCCCCAAAATAAACTCCAGACCCTGTGGATCCAGCTGCGTCTGAAGTAATCTGTAAATTACCTTTAAGCTTCCGGTCCTCACGCCAAAAGGAGACGCCATTAAATTGTTCTAAAAACTGTTGCCAAACAAACAAGTCAGCCCTAACTTCCCTAGTTATGCAAATTAAAAAGTATGGCTGACGTACACCTTTAATGGCGTCACATAGTCTGCGAAGAAAGGCTCTGCCTGGGGCTACCACCTTGCACGCGAAATTCAGGTGTCCTATAAGGACCTGAAAATCACGTAACGTAGCTTTAAGCCTAGTTAAGAACTGGAAAACTCTATCCCGCAAATCGGCGACTTTAGTCTCTGATAAACGACAGTGCTGATTGACCGTGTCGATTTCGACACCCAGAAAAGTCAATACTTGGGCGGGACCTTCTGTCTTTTCAGGTGCTAGGGGGACCCCCAATTCACCTGCCATCGCTTCGAATTGACGTAACAGATATATGCACTGGCCAGATTGATAAGGTCCTATCAGCAAAAAATCATCTAGATAGTGAACAACGCTACACAAGCCAGTTCTGGCCTTCAAAGCCCATTCAAGAAAAGTGCTGAATGTTTCGAATGCATTGCACGAAACTGAACAGCCCATGGGGAGAGCGCCGTCCATGTAAAATTGTCCTTCGAACTGGAAACCTAGCAACTCAAAATCATCCGGATGAACAGGAAGAAGGCGAAAGGCAGATTTAATATCGCACTTTGCCAACTCAGCTCCCCAACCCTGTAATCGAACTGCCTTAACGGCCATATCGAACGATGTATATCTCACTGTACACAGCTCATGGGGAATAGAATCATTCACAGAATCCCCTTTCGGGTATGACAAATGGTGAATGAGCCTAAACTCCCCCGGGGCCTTTTTGGGAACCACACCCAGTGGGGATACTCTGAGGTTGGGAACCGGAGGACTGGGAAAAGTACCTAAAACACGACCCTCAGTAACTTCTTTTTCAATTTTTTCCCTAACAACGTGCTCCATACCAACAACGGATTTTAAATTGCGGGCCCAAAAGGGGCACCGAACACCCTGAAATGGAATCTTAAAACCAAATTGAAAGCCCTCACGTAGATATATAGCGGCTTCCTTGTCAGGATAGACAAGAAGCCATCGCCTCAGCACCTCATTGTTGATTGGACTGGGTCCCTTTTTGAGGGTGAGAGGTAGCGCTGCCACCTCTCCCTCCTTGATTGGCTCTACCACCGCGGACAGCCGGCTTGCCCCTTGGGCAATTCCGAAAGGAATGCCCCCCGCTACATATGGAGCACTCATGGCTAAATCTACAGGGTTTTCTGGTACAAAAGCCATGGGAACCAAATTCCCAACAAACTTGCTTGGTGGCCAGAGCTGTGCTGGCAGGCGGCTGAGCTGTGGGGCTGCTAACGGATTTAACCAGATGTCCACTATGGGTCCTTTCCCCTTGGATTGGGCGAGCCGGAGTCATAAGCTGCATCCATAACTGCGGATGCATCATATCCCATCTCAAAGAAGGGTAGATCGCCGCCTTTATCCGAAAGGCCACATCGTACAGGAGCCATGCGGGACCTGCAAAGTCACCATACGCCCTGTGAATTATATCTAAATATTGAAACAAGGCCCCTGCACGATGAGGATGGGATTTAACCACAACCCCGGCATAAATGAGAAATCCAGAAAGCCAATTGGTCGAGTTCCTCTATACCTTCCTTTTCTTCAATTTTTCCTTATCCTTCTCATCCATTTCGTCCTTATCTTTCTTCTCCACTTCTCTATAAAGCAAGGTAAATAAATCAACATACTCCCCTCGAACTATCTTATCCCTTGTAGCTTGAAGCAAGTGGTCCCCCAAAGGAAGGGACATCTCACCAAATGGAATGGCAGAGTAAGCCACTGCTTCATAGCCCAAACTTGGGGCCGTAGTCGGCGGGCTTTGGCCCAACCCTGGTTGACTAACTAGTGACCCAGGCATGTAGGGGAACCAAGGTGACCATTGCGATGCAGCCCAACTAGGCACCTGTGGGTGCATAGGCCATGGTGACTGCACTGCCTGCATACCTGAATCCATGGGTGAAACATTTTGTGTGAGGGGAGGCCAATGTCCCCAAGGCCAAGCCATCCCAGAGAAAGTGGTAGGCGGATCATGTGGCAACTCACCTGAAGTCCCTGGAGTAACATTATTGGGGGCAGGCGGTTCCAGAGGAGTATCAGGCGGCAGATTAGAGCCCGCTGTATCACCCACAAGCTCGGACCCTGACGCTCCATCTGGGTGTATATTCCGTTCCAATGCATCTAAACGAGAAAGAATATCGGCAGTCATCTTCCTCTTTTTACTATGGCTACCAGACATAACCGCTTCATTTACCTGAACACCTTGTATCTTTTCCAGCTGTTGAATCCTGGCCAATATTGTTGGCCAAGGAATCTGATCCTCCTCATCGCTAGAAGAGGGAGGATCAAGACTAATTGGTATTAGGGGGGGCTGTTTAACTGCCCGCCCCTTCCCTTTACTGCCCCCTTTTCCCTTGCGAGATGCCATCATGCAACCGAATGACAAATTTCAATAAAAAACAGAACTTTGCACAACAACTAGAATTGCTATGAATATTAGATTGTTATTAATGATGCTGTTGATATCAAGTGATCAACCAAAGAACCCCCCGACCACCCTGCAGTGTATTATTATTATTATTATTATTATTATTAAATGCAGCAATGGTCCAAACTGAGCAACAATCAATGAGCAACAATCAACAAATCGCAGCAACAACTAATCAACTGCCAGGCGGTCCAACAGAGAGCCTAGCTTCTCAAGTCACACAAAATGGATGCCCACTCACAAAACATGCCACAAAATGGCTGCCACTGAGGCCCTATCCCACTAAGGGCAACTGCCAGTGCAGCAAGCCCCCTGGTGGCCCGCCAAAGGAACAACTTAAACAAAGAATAAACAGTCAAAAAACAGCCCCCTGGTGGCCTGCCAAAATATATCAACTCAAGAATGGGGAGGGGTGAATAAAAACCCCATTCAACAGGCCGCTGAAAAAACGACCCCCTGTTGGCCCGCCAAAACACCCGACAATCCTAAGCCCCCCAGAGGAAGACCAGGTAAGCACGGGGGGGTGGCAAAAAGGCCCCTATGAATGGGAAAGGGACAGTGAAGACACGACCCCAGACCTAACCGCCCCTGAAAACTCGCTGGATAAGCCTTATAATAGAGAGGAATGGCAGGCCAAGAGGAGGGGGGGGTGCAAGGACGAGCCCCAGCCCAAAAAGCGGCTATGGCCAGCCAAACTAGCGACCGATGCCCCCTTCCCGTACCAATACTCCCTGATAAATGACGAAAGCAGGGGGGGCTGCCGCCACCAGCCAGCTGCCCCACGACCGCTGCTGCTCCGCTCCGGGGGTCCGATCCCACGAACACAGTGCACGCCCTGTGAAACAGAGGGCAGCAGAAGCGAATACGAGCCCTTGTCAGCAGCAAACAGCTGCTGTCCTCTTCGGCTTGGACAAACCACTAGCGATCTCACTGATCGCTTAAACTGAAGAGGAGGAGGAGAGGGGCGGCAGGGCCTATTATAACCTCTGGCCCCGCCCCTCATCCTCCGTCACAGGCGACTCTGCCTGCGACAACTTAGGTGGTCTCACCGCCGCAAGGACGGGCGGCAAAGGCGGCTCCCCTGCACGAACGGCTCTGCCGAACGGCGGGGAGCCGGAAAACATGAGGAAGAACGTCCTGCCAGTGAGAGCTGTTCAACAGTGGAGTAGACTGTCTCAGAGAAAGGTGGACTCTCTTTCTTCAGAAGTCTTCAAGTAGTGATCCAATGGCTAGTTTTCTGGAGTCCTTTAGCTGTACGTTCCTGCATGGTAGGGGGTTGGATTAGGTGACCCTTGTGGTCTCTTGCATCTCTGCGATTCTATGATTCTTACTCGCTTCGTGCCCCCAATGAAATCCTTCTCCTTCTCCTACAACCACTGCACTGAACAAGCAGGCTTTGAACCCAGCTTTAGGGGCTTCTGAAGTCAAAGATAGGGACTCTGGGCTATCTTTGAATGGACTTCCTGAAACAGTAAATGTAAATGTTCCCTTTCTACTTTACTTTATGTATGAGCACCCCATGTAATCATTCCTGTTTTATAGCTATAAGCTGACACTACTAACTTGCTCTATAAACATCACATATTCTAGTATGGTATACAGTACAAGGGGACATAATCATTTGAGACAGGTAACCAAAAGAGGAAGATACAGAGTGTTGAGGCAGGGTAAAGGGGAAACATCCCTTTGTTTTTATAGTTACAGGTACATACGCTATGGCAATTAAGGTGCAGGGACCATGAGTTTATGATAAAGCATGGGTAGGTATTATGGTGTGACTTGGAACAAGGTAGCTGTAATTGGTGACTGATGCTGCTAGATCTGGCATTGGGGACCATTTGTGTAGATTGCTCTACCCCAACTGCTGGGTGCTGATTTTTCTTACTATCAACTTAGCACCAACATTTGGAGCTGTGGGGAGCGGGCAGCAGGGACCTGCTTCTACTTCTGGCTCTGCATCTCTAGATTAAGAGAACTGTACTATTTTCCAGTATTCATCACCCTGGCCCCCATAGTTCATCTTCACAGGCACATCTGGTGGAAGCAAGGGAAAGGGCTTTCTCGGTGGCTGCTCCTAGACTTTGGAACTCCCTCCTTAGGGGGGCTAGTATGGCTCCCTCCTTACTCTCCTTCCATCTGCAAGTGAAAACTTTTTTAATTCCAACTGGCTGACTTTTCTCTTTTGTCTCTTTAATGAATTTGTTATACATGGTTTTAATTGCATAATGTAATTGAAATGGAACGCACTGCCTCGGAGTGTGGTGGAGTCTCCTTCTTTGGAGGTTTTTAAAAAGAGGCTGGATGCCCACCTGTCAGGAATGCTTTGATGGTATATTTCTGCATGGCAGGGGGTTGGACTAGATGGCCCTTGTGCTCTCTTCCAACTCTATGATTCTATGAACTTTAACCAAAAAATGTATGTCTTTACTTACATTTTTATATGTGCTTTTATCTGTATTTGTTTTCATTTCACACAAGGTGGAATATAAATAAAATGATGATGATGATAGTAATAGTAATTATATAATTATCATAATAATTGTTACTATTAGTGTTCATGTATTCCTTGTCCTCCCTCATCTGCTATGCAAACCTAGTTCACAGCTGCAGATTTATTTTCCTATTTTAGTTTGGCTTAAGTAGTTGACAATAAACGCTGACTTTTTAACAGTCTGTCTGAAACATTATTATATGCTGAAATGCCACTTAGCGTATATAATTCCTTTTCTTTATCTGCATGCTTTACGATTACATCTAAGAGCATCTGAACGAATATGAAGGCACTTCCGTTTAAATATTTTAAAAGGTACTATTAAGAAGTAACAGATTTCTACTCAGTGAAGGCTATTTTGCAAGATTCAATGGCAGCATGGTACATCCTACTCGCATAAAATGCATAAATCTGGACTTGCTGTGGTTTGGTCAGTTGCAGGTGGAAAATAGGAACAAACAATGCAGACCTTTTTTACTGTAGCAACGCAGAGCTGTTCTGACCAAAAAGAGGGTTAGTCAGAGTTGCCCTTCTGTGAATGGAAGGACTCCTTTCTATTCATGCAAGGGTTTCTGACCCATAAGATGATCCCACAGGAGGGAGTGAAAAGAAATGTTGTTTGCTGATTTTCTTCTTCCTCCTTAAGCCCCCTCTCACATACAGCAGTTTGGGATCAGAGGCTGGGAAACATGTAGCCTTCCAGATGTTATGAACTTTAACTCCAAGAAGCTCAAGATATCATGGTCATTGGCAAAGGATGGTAGCAATTGTCTTCCAAAACATCTGGAGGACCAGATCTTCCTAGGCATGCTCTGCACCAATAATGATGATGATAACATTTATTTATATCCCGCCCCTCTACAAAACACAATCGAGGTGGCTTACAACTTAAAATATACATTCAAGATCCTCCATCCCACCCCCTTTAAAATACAATTAGATAATTCAAAAAATTAACACATACTTTAAAAATACTAAAAATAAACAATAAACAGTGGCTGTAGCGGGATAGGGCTAAATGAGATTTTTCTTTCTGATGACTTGGTATCTATTCAGGAAAGGCCTGCTGGAAGAGATCCATCTTAAGAGCTTTTTAAAAGCTATTTAGGGTGGTAATATGACAGATCTCATCCGGCAAGCCGTTCCATAATCTGGGAGCAATAGCCGAAAAGGTCCTCAAAGGTTCTCAAACTTTGGTCCTCCAGAAGTTTGTGATTTTGACCACCAGAATTCCTGCGCATGACTCATGCTGTCTGGAACTTCTAGAAGCTGAACTCTGAAACAACTGGAGGACCCAAGATGAAGAAACACTGCTCTGGATGGTCCTTCCCCAGAGCTCATTTTTGAAGGCACAAGGAGACTGCAGAACTTTAAAAACTTATTCATATAGATTCTTAGCTAATAAGAACATATGCTTATCCATATTCCCTCAGAAGGATGGTCCACTGTTTTCAGTAAGACTCACTTACCATGAGCATGTGTAGACCAATCCTATGTAATGGGGGAAGGAAGCAACTCGTAGCCATCCAGATCTTGATGGACTCCAAGTCCCATCAGCCCTTGTGTCATAGATAGTGGAAAAGGATGATGGGAGCTCATGCTGATCACAATCTGGAGAGCTAGAAGTTGGCCACCTCTGCAGAACAAAGTTATGTACTCTTCCACAGTGGAAAGGCTTGCATCAGCAGAATGAGGAAGGATCCATTTTCCCTTGCCCTCTGCAGTGCCCCATACATCCTCCAAATCTTTTCTGGGTGTCAGGAAAGCCTTCTGGAGGAGGTGTCATGAAGGGCTTCAGTGATGAGGGAGGGGAGTGACAGAAAATCCTATAGTGCTATTGGTGGTCTCCTACATGATGCTGGATTTCAGCCATTGGCCTTAATCCTGGTTAAGTCTAAATAGAGTTCACTAGCCAAGATGTGAAACCAGAGCCAGCATCTGAAACTAGGATTATAGCAGCACATCACAGTTAGCATTAACCATGCATCAAGCAGATACCAATATATGCCTTAAACATTGGTAAAGGCAACAGGGAGAAAGTGAGGGAAATTTCCATTACAAAGGAGTAAGAATTTGGAAGAAAACATGAGAACTCACCCAGAGTTTGGAAAAGTTACTTCTGGACAACAACTACCCCTTTCCCCTGAGAGTAACTTTTCCTTCCATATCCATACAATTCATGTGCAAATTTTGAAAAAAAAAATGATTGCAGATTTGTATTCTATATTGGAGTGGGATGACAGTTAGAAATGGAAATTCTACCTTTTGGGGAGCATTTTTAATCAGGTCATTTTGTCATGTTAATAAAAATGTAATTTCAGGATACTACTTCTGTCTCAAACCATGACTTAAATTGATTACCCAGGTCTTTTCCTTCTAGAAAATATACACTGCCATCCGACCCAAATTTACCAGGCAGTAAGTCCTCTCCTTGATCTCAGAAAAAGATATTTTTGAGCAATTATACACAAATTTAGCTGTCTAGTCCAGAAGATAGTAAGATTTTTGAAGAATGCAGCCAGCCTCACTGATTGTTGCTAGGCCTAGTGATTCTGATATCAATAGAGCAGTAAATGTGCTTTGCATTTTAGTCTGAATTTTAAAGGTTCAAGAAACAAAACTTATGATGGTGGTTGTGTGGTTGTGTGTGTGTGTGAGTGTGTGGAGATAGAGTTCAGCACCTTGGATAGCTCCTTTAAAGACTTAAAACCCAGGGCAGACTTACTATCAGCTGCCACTGGCTGTTGTGAAATCTTTTGGTCGCTCTCCCAGTTTCCATTTCCCTGGCCAGGATCTCTATCTTAAACTCCACTAAACTTCCAATGAAATCATTTGGGTGAAGGACATCCTGTTCTGGTGTTTATTAATTAACAAGCCCATTAGCAACAGAGTATACTTTGGGAAGAGATTGTATGGATTTACTGTCCTCATCTCAGGCCGAGAAAGTCGAGAAAGTTAGAGAACTCCAAAAGTACAATCAAGAGGCTTAGAAAGGCTAGCACTGGTGGAGTCATAATGGAAAAGAACATAACATGCAGTGCTTGGTGTCTGGCCAATCACTGTATTCTATTCCATAAGGAGACAGCTTGCGTGCCAAAGAAGATGTTTCAGCAGGCCGAGGGAGTTCCTTGGGGACATCCTCGATCAAAGAAGTGATTAAGGGGGAAGCATAAGGGGTCAAACTGAAGTCCTTTGTTCTTTTAAGTAAAAAAAAAAAATAGCCCACACCATTTGCACTCAATAAAGGTAGTTTGACTCTTGAGTACACATTGGCAATTAATTGCTAGCTGGTGTCTTGCTGCCTTTTGAAATTTGTATTAAAAATGGCATTGCAGCTGGCAACACATCTAATTTCCAGTGAGATGGAATTCTCCTCCTTTCCACTTCTCTCTGAATCTTTCTCTCATTCTCTCTCTCTCTCTCTCACTGTGCCTTGGCAGACACTTCTGTTCATGTCACGAAACCAAAGATGCTGAATGTTAGTGCTCACAGCTGCATTTGCAGACTAATTTGGGTGGGGGTAGGTGAATGGAGAAGTAGTGGATGGGAAGGTAAGGGGTGGGAACTTGCAAGAGGCAGTAGAGGCTCTTGGTAGGCTTGTCACTTTGGGAATAACTTAGAATAAGGTTAAACTGAGTAGACTGAGGACTTCCACCTTAGCCTCTCTGAGATGCAATTTATTTCTACATTTCAGATTAAGCATTAGGCTGTCTTGGGCAGAGTGCCAGTCTAGCTTAGAATTGGAAGTCTTGTAAAGCAAAACTCTATTCCAATATGTTGTGGTTTTTTTTGTTTTGTTTTGTTTTTTGTTTTGTTCTATTGGATTAAAAGAAAACCATATAATAGGCATAGTTAGACAAATATATTATTATTTTCTCCTTATTAAATGGTGGCTTCTTTGCTTCTAGGGGGATACAGATAGATTTGGGTTGGCAGGTCAATCCAACAGACCAGCCTCACAATATATATATGTCTTGGGTATGTACAATAGACCTTTTTATGTTGCCTTTCCCAGTGTGCTGATTGGCTACTCAGGAAACACACCCAACCAATCACCACCCATATGCAAATTTCCTCCCCACCTCACAATCCACTCCTGCCACCCCTCCCTCCTCTCCATCCCTCAGACACTCACCAATCCCGGGCTACAATGGAACCCAGGCAGTCAACTGGTTGCAGCTTCGGGATGCTGCTGCTGCTGCGACAGAAACCAAGTAGTCAACTGGTGGTGGCAGCTGTGGGATGCCACTGCAGCCACTGTGACAAGTCCCAGGCAGTCAACTTATTGGTTCCATGTTGGTTAAATACTATTTAACCTCCTCATCCCATTCAAACTAATGCCTTCTTTGCCACTCAGATTGCTATGTATAACCTGGCTGTATGGAGATCATAGCCTTCTGTTAGAGATGTTTATTGGATTTGGACAAAGTCCAAAGTCTGGAGTCAAGCTGGACCCATTTGTACTGGTATGAGACAAAATGGGCTCCATCTGAAACAACCAAAATAAAAGCTGGACCATAGATTAAGTTCCATTAATGGCCCACACTTCAGAGGCAGAGCAACCAAAAGATGTCTTATGGGTGCTACATTTGTCAGAGGGATCTGCTTTTAATTTTTAAAAAAATTGTTTCTAAACAGGCTGTTAATGTAATTCCATTTTGATCACTATTGTGTTTTAATCATATTCAGGATATACTGTAAATAAAATAAAATTGGCTTTATATCTGTAAACTTGTCCATGAGTAGGTGGGGAGAGAGTGGGATTTTCCTGAAAACCAAATAGATACTATGGAATTGATCTCAGTGTAAATCAGGGTTGTGTTCCTGGACTTGTGATGTGAACTGAGAGTGATGTAAATGAGGGGATCCAGTTCCACAGGGAATCATGGGAGACCTGGGGGGTGCATTCCAACAGAGCTGAAGTAGCCACAAACCTGGCAATTTTAAGTCAACCTACCACCAACGTTAAAGAGGTTTAAAGCATAAAACATCAGAACTTAACATTTCTAGGTTAGAGAAATGTACAGATGCTCTCCAGAGGGACCCAGGAAAGGCAGCAACTACTGGTCCCAAGGGTCCTTGGATGGGGTGAGCTTGCTGCTATTAGATGATATATCTTCAGAGGAGCACAGGGACAAAGAGCAACCTGTAAGAACTGTGTTCTTCTGGTGAGCCTTCTCCAGCAGGCTTTCAAGGGGAGAAAACACACACACACACACACACACACACACACACACACACACAGAGAGAGAGAGAGAGAGAGAGAGAGAGAGAGAATCTCCTGCTGTCTCCAGGCACAACAGGAGGAGAGATAACAAATCTGCCCAGTAGATTATCAGATACCCTTAATATGCCACCATAGGGATGACAGGACATTGCCAAAGGGCTTGAATAACAGATGACGTCATCCCTGTGGCGTTATGCCCCCGTGCAGCTTCCATTCCGTCCACGTCCCTTTTTATTGATGGTTTAAGCCGGCAATAGATTGCCCGTTCCGTTTCTGTAACGGAATCATGGGCTAGTGATAAGGTGCCCCGTTCTGCTGGTACAGTGCCAGCCGTGGTGGGAGGTCCCTGCTGAACACTTCCGAGTGCAATCAGAACAACAAGGTACATTATAGCCTTTTTTTGTACCCACCCTGGGTTACTTGAGGTTTCTTAAGTCTGTTTCTGTGCTTGCTGTCATTTAAAAAGCATTCTTTTTATTTTCATTTTTGAATTTCCTGCACACTCATTCTCTCACGAGAACGGCCCAGGATTTCAAGTAAGGAAGTGAATACAGCTCTGCATGAGCTGTATTCATTCCGTGGCTGCCAAGGGGAGGGGGAGGACATGGCAAAGGTAGGTGTGGAAACTTTTTGTTCTCATGCCGGGGACAGGAGGGGGGTGGTAGAGGAGATAGCGAGACAGGGACACTATTTTTGTCCCCATCTGATAATCTCCTCAGTCAGTAAAAAGGAAAAAAATATTGCACAAAATGCCCACTGATTTCTCTCTTCCTACTCAGTCCTTGATGACAAACAGACGTTAAGATGCCACAAGGTCCTTTGTCATTTTTAGTGCAGCATGGTTAGCAGAGTTACCTCTTCGGGGATTGTTACTGTTACCCATTTGCTTTCTCCCCATTACAGCTTACCCACCTAAGCAGGCAGAGGAAATCCTTTCTTAAAGCCACACCAAAACTGCAAGATTCTTCCACCCTCTCACACACCTCATTCTAAGTAAGCAAAGGAAACTCCTTCATTCAGGCAACACCAAAACTTCAGTTATGTACTTTCTCCTAGTACTCACTCTCCCAGCCTAGGCAGATAAAAAAATTAAACAGTCCAGTCACTTTTTCTTACACCAAAACTCCAACTCACTTCCCTTTCTCAATCTCTCACCTCCCACTCAACTGCACAGGTTCACTGGAAGAGCTATGCACTGTGAGTGTAGCATTTATTTATTTATTCATTCATTTATTTCTGGAGAAGTGTTGTACATTTTAAATGTTGTAAATGGGGGTAACATAAATTGAGACTTGCCTGTATTTGCATGAGAAAGTACAAATTAAGGATATTTATGGCATACATAAAATCCCATGGTGATTTCATGTATAGTCCCAACAATTAATTAGAACATCTAAATTCCCATGTAAACAACTCAGTTTGCCTGCAGAACTGATATCATTATGAATATGTTGCCCATACTGTCCCTTAGTTTGCCCCAAATTTCCCCACTGCTATGTAACTAAAGAAGATGCAAATGTAGCATGAGTGTGACCACCAGTCCTCAGATGGGTGGATCTCAACAAAGTGGAATGGAGAAACACTGAGTGGGAAGACAGCATGTGTTTTCTGCTGCTCCAGAGATTAGGACATGGAGGAATGGACTCAAACTACAGGAAAAGAGATTCCACCTAAACATTAGGAAGAACTTCCTGACAGTAAGAGCTGTTTGGCAGTGGAGTGCACTGCCTCGGAGTGTGGGGGAGTCTCCTTCTTTGGAGGTTTTTAAACAGGCTGAATGGCCATCTGTTGGGAATGCTTTGATTGAGTATTCCTGCACAGCAGGGAGTTGGACTAGATGGCCCTTGTGGTCTCTTCCATCTCTATGATTCTATGATCCTTCAAATAAAAGTTGTTGGGAAAACAAGGGTCAGGGATAGACATGTGAGTCAATGGTAATGTGAGAGGAAGCATAATTAGTGGCTAATAATTTCATGAAACTAGAAATATTTTATACAAGTAACAAAAGGGTAGTGCATTTCTTCAGATACTGTAGTCTTCAGTCAGGGTAGAGAAAAAGTTTAATAATAATAGTAATTCCCCTTGACTGAGGGCAAACATTAGACAAACACTCATTATCTCTTCATGGAATATGACCTTGGTGGGGTTTCTTCTTCCTTTTAAAAAGTGCACCCGAAGACAAAGCTTCCACAGAAAGAAGTGCTTCGAACCATTGAAGAAGCTGCAAGATGGTTCTATCCTGGAGGGATTTTTAAAATAAAAAGGCTCCACAGCAGCAAGCTCGCAAGCAAATTAAGTGAACTGTGGGCCACTGAGTCAAAGGAAGACCAAGAGTGAGTATACTCCTGTGAGCTATTTTAACCCATCACCAGAGATCTGTAGCAGAGCTCTCAAGTGACCAGCTTCTAGCTAAAAGGCTTTCCACTCGAGTGCTTCAGATCATGTAAGTTTGTTTAAGATGCATAATTCATGAAGGCTACATAACACCATCCTTGAATAACTTTTCACTCACCACCTGCTTGATAGGAACAGAATTGACAGAACACAGTGACTTCAGGCATCTGGCCTTAGCACGCTATCGGGCTTAGCAGAGGGCAGCAGATATCATTCATAGTGAAGGCGATTAATCTAGTTGGTTTCTAGTACTTCTGAAAGCACCAGCTTGTTCTCTAGCAGAATTTTACCCCCTGTTAGCACCACAATATTAAAATTAAGAATATGGATCCTTAAAATAGTGGGCCATATGGTAACCATTTCCAGAGGCAGGGCTCTTGCAGTAAAAACAATAGAAATTATTATGGCATTTTATGGGTAAGATATTATGTGGTGGCATCCCAGCTCCAAGGGTTCCTAGATGAAACTGATTATCTAGATCCGCTTCAATCTGGCTTCAGGCCTGATGATGGGGCACAGACAGTTTTGGTTGCCTCGGTGGATGACCTATACCAGGAACAGGATATAAGGAGTGCATCCCTATTGTTTTGTGGGACCATTGAATGACTTTCAGTAGCATCAGCCTTGATGTCTTTCTGGGCCATCTTGCTGGTATGGGACTTGGAGGCACTCTTTCATGGTGGCTCCATTCCTTCCTAGAGGGTCGGGCCAAGAATGTGGTTTAATGTCTTACCTATTGGTCCGTGGGATCCCTCAGGGCTCTGTCTTGACTCCCATGCTATTCACCATATACTGTACATGAAATCACTGGGAGCAGGCACCAGAGTTTGGGGGTCCACTACCACCGCCATGCTGATGACACCCCAATCACTTCCAAGGAGACTGTTTTGATTCTAAAACAGTGTCTATCATTAGTAATGGACTGGGTGCTTAATTGAAGCTTAATCTAGACAAGACAGAGGTGCTCCTAGTAAGTCAAAAGGCAGACCAGGGAACAGAGATTCAACATATGCTTGATGGGTTACATTCTTCTTGAAAACATGAGTTCGCAGTTTGAGGGTACTCCTGGACTCAGCCTGGGACATGGAAGCTCAGATTTCTGTTGCAGCAGGAGTACATTTACACAAGTAAACCTTGTTCACCAATTGTGCCAATTCCTAGGGAACTTTGATCTGGCCATGGTTTCACCTGCTTTAGTTACATTTTCTTTTGGATTACTTTAACACAAGTAACCAAAGAAGAACAGTTTGAAGAACTTCAGCTGCTCAAAAGAGATGCAGCCAAACTGTTGATCCAGGCTTGTTACAGGGAGGACATAACAATAGCTTGCTACAAGACCTCCGCTCATTACATGTCTGTTTCTGACCACTATTCAAAATGCTAGCTATGACCTATAAAGCCTACATAAGGTTTGAATCCAGGTTGCATGAATGACTGCATTCTCCCATATGAGCCTGCATAGCTTTGAGATCTCAGTGAAAGCCTTTCTCTCTGCCCCATGACCCTCGCAGGTACATCTAGTGAGAACAGAGGAGAGTATGCTCTGAGTGGCTGGAACTCCCTTCCAGAGACTAGAAGAGGCTAACCTGTCTCCCTTTGTAGTGAGCTTTTATCAGCAAAGATGATTCTACTTTGACAGGTCTTTGGGAACCAACTATTTAGAAGGAAAGGGCTCTTAAGTGTGCAGTACTGTTTCCATTTCTGCCTTTTTAATAGACATGTTTTAATTGCTTTTAAATCCACTGATAGTTTAATTATGTCTTAACTGTATTATGTTGTTACAGGTATGTGTTTTTATCTGTATGTGTTTTAATTTTTGTAAACTCCCTTGAGTCCCAGTATTGGAGAAAAGGCTGGAAATAAATAAATACATACATACATACATACATACATACATAAAGATTAACATATTTCTTATGGCATTAGCTTTTTGTGGACACACATCCTCTTGAGATGCAGGAAAAGTGGTTAGTTTCTTGGTTTAGATATGCAGGGAGGATATATTAGTGTCTGTTTGGCTAATGGTTGGTTGATAGGCTATTAGCTGCTGGAACTCCCCCTGTCCCTGGTTGGAATTCCTTTGTAAGTGTTGAGTTTTGATTCTATTGTTTTTCAAAACTGGAAGCCAGATTTTGTTTACTTTTAGGGTATCTTCTTTCCTGTTGAAGCTGTCCAGGTTTTTGTGGATTTCAATAGCTTCTCTGTGCATTCTGACATGATAGTTGTTGGCCTGGTCCAGAATTTCTGTGTTTTTAAATAACATTTTGTGTCCAGGTTGGCTTATAACATGTTCTGCTACTGCTGATTTTTCTGGCTGGCCCAGTCTGCAGTGTCTCTCATGTTCCTTGATTCGTGTTTGCACACGGCATTTAGTGGTCCCTATGTAAACTTGTCCACAGCTGTATGGTATGTGGTAAACTCCTGCAGCTGTGCAAGGGTCTCTTTTGTCTTTCGCTGAGTGTAGCATTTCTTAGATTTTCTTGGTTAGTCTGTAGATTGTTTGGAGGTTGTATTTCCTCATCAGTTTCCCTATTCTGTCTGTGACTCCTTTGATGTATGGTAAAAATACCTTTCGTTTGGGTGGCTGTTTTTCTTCCTTCCTGTGGTTTTTTCTGGGTCTGGCTGCTCTTGTGATGTCTGATCTGGAGTAACCATTAGCCTGTAGGGCCCAGTTTAGGTGCCTCAGTTCATCTTCCAGGTAGTGGAGTTCACAGATCCTTTTTGTGTGGTCTACCAATGTTTTTATTGTGTTTCTTTTTTGTCCTTGGCGATGATTGGACTTCTTGTATAGGTATCTGTCCATGTGTGGCGGTTTTCTGGATACCTTGTGGCCTAACTGTTGGTTTGATTTGCGGATGACTAGGACATCCAAGAATGGCAATGTTCCTTCCTTTTCTTTTTCAATCATGAATTGGATATTTGGGTGGATGCTGTTCAGGTGGTTCGGGAATGAGACCAAATCTTCTTCTCCATGGCTCCAAATGGTGAGAATGAAAACTCAACACTTACAAAGGAATTCCACACAGGGACAGGGGGATTTCCAGCAGATAATGGGCCATCAACCAACCATTAACCAGACACTCATCCTCCTTGCATTTCTACACCCAGAATCTAACCATTCAAATACACCAATTTACATATACAGTTGCCCCTCCACATTCGCGAACTTGACATTCGCGGTTTAGGTTATTCGCGGTTTTGGGAGGGCCCCCCCGTCCCCCCCAAAACCGCGACAGGGGGCCTCCAGAGGCCCCGTGAAAGACCTGGAGGGAGAGGGGAGGCCTCCACGGTGCCCCCGGAGGCGCTCCGGAGGCCCCATGAAGGCCTGGGGAGGGGGTGGGGAGGCCTTCACGGGACCCCTGGAGGCCCTCCGGAGCCCCCGCGAAGGCCTGGGGAGGGGTGGGGAGGCCTTCGCGGGACCCCCGGAGGCCCTCCGGAGGCCCCGCGAAGGTCTGGGGAGGGGTGGAGAGGCCTTCGCGGGACCCCTGGAGGCCCTCCGGAGGCCCCGCGAAGGACTGGGGAGGGGTGGGGAGGCCTTCGCGGGACCCCCGGAGGCCCTCCGGAGGCCCCGCGAAGGTCTGGAGAGGGGTGGGGAGGCCTTCGCGGGACCCCCGGAGGCCCTCCGGAGGCCCCGCGAAGGTCTGGAGAGGGGTTGGGAGGCCTTCGCGAGACCCCCGGAGGCCCTCCGGAGGCCCCGCGAAGGTCTGGAGAGGGGTGGAGAGACCTTCGCGGGACCCCCGGAGGCCCTCCGGAAGCCCCGCGAAGGTCTGGCGAAGGGTGGAGAGACCTTCGCGGGACCCCCGGAGGCCCTCCGGAAGCCCCGCGAAGGTCTGGCGAAGGGTGGAGAGACCTTTGCGGGACCCCCGGAGGCCCTCCGGAGGCCCCGCGAAGGTCTGGAGAGGGGTGGAGAGGCCTTCGTGGGACCCCCGGAGGCCCTCCGGAGGCCCCGCGAAGGCCTGGGGAGGGGTGGCGAGGCCTTCGCCGGACCCCCGGAGGCCCTCCGGAGGCCCCGCGAAGGCCTGGGGAGGGAGGGGGAGGGGAGTCGTTATTCGCGGATTTTTCACATTCGCGGGGGTCCGCGGAACGGAACCCCCGCGAATGTGAAGGGACGACTGTACTCCCCAAAAGGGGTCCAGAGGATATAAGCTCCACACACACTCCTACCCAACCATTCTCTGAAGATGCCAGCCACAGATGCAGGTGCAACATCAGAAGTAAGCGGTTCCAGAACATGGCCTCACAGCCTGGAAAAGAAAAAAAACCCAAATAAAATCTATAGATACCGGCCATGAAAGCCTTCAACTTTGCAAGGGGTTTATGTTGGCATAAGGGATGTTCAGGCAGCAGAAGTGTCTTATGCCTCATCCTAACCCACTCCAGCCAGTCTATCTTTGGGCTCAGCTAGATGGGAGAATTAATTGCAGAAAATATTGCATTAAGTCACAATTGCAGCAGCATTCATTTGTCTCCATGGTGCATTTGCAAGATCGCTGCTATGGTAAGCTATCCACGTTTGAAGTTCACATGGCACATGGCTGTAAGTAAAGATGGTGGCCATGAGTGAATTACCTGCATTATTATTCCCCAAAAGCTCCCTCCATTTTCCTCCCCCATTGTTAAATCAGAGATTTGGAAGAGTGGTCTTCTGCTTAAAGAAATTAATTTTTTTGCTCCACTGCTCAAAAATAGCACATGATTGCTTTTGTGAAAATCAACAATGGCAGCTCCGGGCACTTTGTCACCGGCAATCCCACCCCCGTGCACATCTGACCAATCACATTTTGACTTCTGGGATGTGTCCCTATTCAAATTGGTTGTTCAAATGGGCTGGGATGTGCGCTTCTGTGTGTATTTTTTAAAAACCTTTGCGATAAACAGCAAAGGCTGTTATCGCAAAGTACTTGAATTTTTGTCCCCCCCTCCCTTTGAATATGGCAAATTGCTGCATGAGCTCATCTGGACAAAAGGTATTCCCCTTGCATTCTGAGAGGATTTTTTTCACCATCTAAATAACACCTTTGAGTTAGGATTGCACTGTGAGTCTGCTGCACTCATCCATGGTAGGAACAAGGATGGAGTATGCATTTACCCCACCCCAGCTCAGTCCATCAGCTATCACAAAATAGAATTTTTGCGGGGGTTACCTGCTCCCTGTTTCCCACAGTTCACAACCCACTACTGGATAGGATAGGCCAGGACTGGTGTTAAAAAAATTAGACCATGTCTTCTTGAAGTCATTGTATATTTTGCTTCATCCATCATTCCTGTTGTCCTCTGTGTATCTTTGCTTGCCCTATATGATATATTTAGGAAACTGTACCTTGGCTCGAGTGCTTGCAGACTGTGACATTTTCGTGATCAAGGACAATAGCCTCCAAGTAACTGTCTTTGAGTCTTCCTGAAAGTTTGTTCTATTTTGAGGCCTCTTGGAATATCTGAGTTGATCAACAGTGTCAGAAGAAGTCCATAAATCATGACTGAATTGGTGATAATTCTTCAGATCACTCCTCTGGTAAGACTTGTTAAAGTTGGAACCATAAAGTAGGCTAAACATCTTCTAAAGTTTGAAAAGATTTTAACTTTTTTTTTAATGTGGGGAGTGGAGGGGTAACAGCACTTACAGCTCAATCTTATCCATGACTACTATGAAGTAAATTTCACTGAATTCAGTGTGGGTTTCTCCCAGGTATATTTGTATAGGATTGTAGGTCAGATGGTAGATGCTATGAAGGATGTATGCCATATCCTCCAACATTTCACAGATGAAAACTGGATACATGTGGACAAGCAACGTAATAGTGTGGTCAAGATGGCAAAGAACACATTAGCCAGGAGAACTGCAAATGCAAATGACTGATGAATAACTATTGGAGGCTATGGCTTTAATGTTTTCTCTGGCTGACCAATGTCCTTTGGCAGGCATTGTTAAGAATCCTCTGTTGCTAAACAACTAAAGTCTCCATCACAGTAGCCAGGCAGTGAGTGGTTCAGGCAAAGCACTGGAGGGATGGCCTAGAAAAGGAATGCACAGTGATATCTAAGAGGATAAGATGAGAATAAGAAAGCCAGAGTGGTGTAGTGGTTTGTCTGTTGGACTAGGACTCTGGAAACCCAGGTACAATTCCCCACTCAGCCATGGAAAGCCCCTGGGTTACCTTGGGTGAGTCAAGCTGATGTTAAGAAAGGCAATGACAAACCTCCTCTGAACAAATCTTGTCAGAAAACAACAACCCCGTGATAGGTTTACCTTAAGTCAACAGTGTGATGCAGCAGCTAAAAAGGCCAATGCGATTTTGGGCTGCATCAATAGAAGTATAGTGTCCAGATCAAGGGAAGTAATAGTGCTGCTCTATTCTGCTTTGATCAGACCTCACCTAGAATAATGTGTCCAGTTCTGGGCACCACAATTCAAAAAGGATATGGACAGATTCGAGCATGTCCAAAGAAGGGCGACTAAAATGGTGAAAGGTCTGGAAACAATGCCTTATGAGGAGAGACTTAGGGAGCTGGGTATGTTTAGCCTGGAAAAAAGACGGTTTAGAGGCGATATGATAGCACTGTTTAAGTATTTGAAGGGATGTCATGCTGAGGATGGAGCAGGCTTGTTTTCTGCTGCTCCAGAGACTGGAACACGGAGCAATGGATGCAAGCTCCAGGAACAGAGATTCCACCTCAACATTAGGAGGAACTTTTTGACAGTAAGAGCTGTTCGGCAGTGGAACACACTCTCTTGGAGTGTGGTGGGGTCTCCTTCCTTGAAGGTCTTTAAACAGAGGCTGGATGGCCATCTGTCGGGGATGCTTTGATCGTGATTTCCTGCGTGGCAGGGGGTTGGACTGGGTGGCCCTCATGGTCTCTTCCAACTCTGCAATTCTATGATTCTATGATTCTATGTATCTGCACATACCTACCACAGGACCTCATTCCCCAATATAATTTTGCTTACGCCCCATGTGTAGCATGCTTATGTGGTTTTCATTATAAAATTGTAACAATTTAATTGCCAAAGCACAAAAGTTATGCCATCATGAAGGCAGTTTTGTGAGTCAAAAACAGGTGCCTGTATCCAGGGTACACTTTGTCACATCCAATACAAGGCAGACTCATTTACCTTACAAACTGAAAGAAATATTTACTTCTCTGTTTTGGAGATAATCAGGAGAATTTACTGGAGAACAAAATCGCCTGCTTCCCAGGTAGGTGAGTTATGTTCTTTTATTAAATGCTTGTTTTCCATTTGCGGTAACATTGAAAGAGCCCTAAATCACCCAAACACATGTTATTAAGCCACTTTTCAGGCATAGAACACCATTGAACGGGGGAAGAAATTCTTCTGTACTTCAGAGAGATGTAATGCTTTGGATGGAAGAGGAGAGTTCTCCTTTTTGAAAAATGTGTCACACAGCATGAGAATTGCTTCAGGTATGCCTGTGGACCACAAGATGGGAGTGCCAGCCACAGCAGGGATGCAGGGACAGAGTGAGACACAACAGCCAGGAGGAATTGGATTAGGGATAAGGAATTAAGGGGAAGAATTAGATACACCATATATCTACTTCTTATATAGAGAAAAGGGTGAGGCAGAAAGCAGAGGAGGAAGTAGGAGAAAAGTTAATGAGAGACCAGAGGATGCTGAGGGCTTGTCTACACTATCACTGCCCCCCGAATCCCCATGCGGATGTCCCCAAACCTGTGGTGATCAGGCCACACATTGCATGCCCAAAATTTTTAGCATTTCGGGGTATCTTACCTAGATGTGGAGTATGTGGGATTTGGGGGTTTCTTTTTCATATTTTTGTCCATCACCGCCGCCACTGCAACCAATTTTAAAGTTCCTGAAGGAGTTCCCATCTGAAGGGAGAGGTTTTCTCCATTCCCCTGGCTCAGCAGTGCTGCTCCCACCTGCTCGCCAGTTGGTCATCACTTCCTTCAAGCATTTCTGTCACTTTCTTCAAGCACCTCTTCCTGTGATTGGTAAGTAGAAGAGCAGGCGGAGGCAGCGCTGCCAAGGTAGAGGAAGAGAGAAAACCTCTCCCTTCAGCCAGGAATTGCCTCCGGAGCTTTAAATTATGGCAATGGCAGTGGACAAAACTCTTCAGGGATGGTGAAGACAAGATACCCCACATCCCTGCAGAGAATAATAATGTTCATGGCTTTGGGGGGAATGCAGGGACCATTTGGAGTTTTTGCCCCACATGTACACAAGCCTTATGTCAACAGGGCCATGTGGTAAAGAATGGCATGACTAGTATCAGAATGCAGAGGCCACCCCACCACCAACTGGGCTCCAGAGCATCCATCAGGCTCCATCAGAGGGAGATGAGAAGACAGGCCACTGAGTCATCTCTGCAGACAATGCCATTTTCTTCATGCTCTTCCTGTCCCTGAACAGGAATGTTTCCAGGTCATTGTAAGAACTATTTGATATTCCAAATTGGTGTTGAGCTATCTTTCCCTCCTCTTCCCTCCAACAGACTGGTTCCAAATCATATGGATGAGGACTTATCCTATCCTTCCTTCCTACAGCAAGCACCTTGGAAAATGCTACACACACACACACACACACACAAAATGAGGACTGTATGGGATGGGGTGAACTATGATGTGGAAGGATGTGGTTGATGTGCCCCAGGTTAGACCAGCCTTATAAGTTTTTCCAGTGGCATTTGTACAGTTATTCAACTAATCCAGGGAGGTATGGCAGGCACTGCCTTGACTAGAAGCAAAAGGAACTGGACACATTCAATACACCTGATATAGAAGAGAGAAACTGAGCCTCAAGACACACACACACACACACACACACACACACACACACTTACTTTCATTTCATAATTTAGCCCAACTTGTTTCAGCCAGGAAATATTTGTATGGCCTTTAGGAGCTCTTATAATTACAGTTAATGGTGATAAGCAAGGCATAGAGAGAAAAGCACAAAAACTATATGTGCACGTATGCCTCATAATAGCTTACAGGTAAAATGGAATATTTAAAAAGTCTATATTAAACCAGATAAAACTGCATGCATGTGTTATAAAATACTCTCTACACATTACAAAGCAATTTGAAAATCCACCTGCAGGCATGAGAACCAGTGAGACAAGCAGCACTCAGTGGAACTGGCATGCTTGCTTGCATGTGTGTGTGTGTGTGTGTGTGTGTGTGCACGCGCGTGTGCATAGATACATATGTAGTACCCCCCAACACACACACACATTAGAGGTTGGGGAAGAGTGAGACAAGATTTTGTAATGCAGATTATGTTGTGCATGTTAATAATGGGGCTGTGTTCCTAGCTCCCTGATTCCCCACAACCTTTCTTTTTGTGCACAGACTCTTTACAGATGTTGAACAAGGAGCTAGAGATGTTTCAAAGCCAGGGATGTGTCTCAATGGTTATTATAGTTTGCTGTGTACCATCCTTGACAGATTATTTTCCAGGTTTATATCATGGTGGCATACGTACAGGGGGAGAATATTCAGTACGTTTTTCACCACACAGGAAGAGAGCTGCAAAGAATACAAATGTATGTTGTCTCTGTTCGTGGAGCTAAGAGTGCAGCACTAAGAGTACCTCTGGAAAGGATCTGTCTTGACCAGCTAGCAATTAATGTCTTGCATGGGCATTGTATTTGACTTTATTTTTGGTACTGGGAGGCAGGGGAATCATCCATGTTGTTGTCACATACTACCTATCTTTCCTAATTTTAAAATAACTTAGCCCTCCAGTTGCAGATGCTGAAAACATACTGCAGGTTATCCCTTGCAACCAAATATCTATCTGAGCAAAAGTAACTGGTGTATCACCCAATAGTTTTCAAAGAGATAGCCTTGTTAATCAAATGGAGAAAGGGTGAGGGGAATGAAGAAATGAAACAGCATCTGTGAGACGAACTGATTCATTTAGTATGGGCCTTCCATGAATGTCAACCTACTTCTTCAGATGTGCTGATAGAGTTGGCAATACAGCCATGGGTATATTGGAGTTGCAAGGCTTTGAGTGGTGGGGTTAGAGTATAACAGAAAACAGAAGGATGTAAACTGTGAAAGTCATATATCTAAAGAGTTGTCTGATATGATAAAGGTCTGTCAAGCAGCTGGTCTGTAGTCCTGAGGTATGAAGGCAACGCTTAAAGCAATGCTAATACTTACAGTGATACTGGAGCACTGCTTTAGTGGTACTTAAGCAGCACCTGAGGCAATTCCCAAGGAAAGTGTGAAAACAATATTTTCACATTCGTTCCCTGGGACTGGAAAACTGTTCTGATGAGAATTCTTATACACATGAGCAATTGTGAGGACCCCAATATTCCTATATTAATTTCAGAGAAATTTCAAGGGATATTTGGAAAGAAAAACACAAATTCCAGTCCATAAGTAGAGGTGTGACTGAAGAAAATGGTTTAGTGTGCCAAGAAATTTTGTGTTTCTCTTTCCAAACTTTCTTTGAAATGTCTTTGAAATTTAGGGGACAGCTCCTTGGAGGTCCTTGATTTTATGTCCAGGAAGCTTAAAATATTCTGCCTCTGCTTTGGGGGTATTAATCATTCCAAATATCAGATTTGTGTCCATTTAACCTCTTGCATAGAGACTATCCTGTTTGTTCCAGTGAAGAGGAGCATAGGTGTTTGCTCTAATGGTTTGACATTACAGGAGGGTAAATTTCAGTTGGGCACTAGAAGGAAATTCTTGAGACTGAGAGTGGTTTGGCAATGGAACCAATTGCCTAGAGAGGTGGTGGGGTCTCCTTTTCTGGATGTCTTCAGGAAGAGGCTGGACAGCTACCTGCTGGGGATGCTCTAGCAGCACTGAAGATCCTGCATTGAGCAGGAGGTTGGACTTAGTGGCTCTTGAGGCCCCTTCCATCTCTGATTCTATAATTAAACAGGTTTCTTTGTCTATCTCTCTTTTTCTGTCCCCCTCTCTTGCTCTGATACACACAGAAGTTGGATGCCTTAGGATGGTTTTTTTAATCCAATAGTCAGGCTAAATGTTTAGCTCTCCAAACATTATTGGACCACATTTCCCATTATCCCTGACTATTGCCCATGCTAGGTAGGACCATGCCCTCCAGCTGTCCTGATTTGGCATGGATAGTCCTGATTAATCTTTGGTCATCCTACTTTTTCAGCTGCTTTTAAAATGCCTCCATTTCTCTTCCCTCTTCCCACTCCTCCCCTTTGTTCATGGCTTACTTCTATTGGTGCAAACTGAGTTTATAAAAGTAGTTTGTAAGTTAACTCAGCAGGGAACATAGTAGTGGAGGAGGTAGAATCATGCCCCTCCTTGAAGAGGAGGGGATATAGGCATGCTGTTCCCTGCAAAAGCAAACTGCTGCATCCTCTCCTAGCTTGCATATTCTTCCTGATTAATAACCTTGCCATCTTGACCAAATTCTGATATTGCCTGAAAACATGTGTCCCTGTTTTCGTCTATGAAATGTTGTGGGTAAGCAGAACGGATGGACTTTGAATTCAACATCTAGAACACTGCAGTTTCCCCATGCAAGCCATTTTCATGAGTTTGTGGCCTCATACAAAATTACTTGGGCATAAATTCAATTGTTAGTCCCAACCTGATTAGATCCATTCAATGGTATTTGCATAAGAATTACCTTTTAGCCATTGATTCAACAGTACTTACCTAGTTGGGACCATCAGATGGATTTACTTCCAGGTCATCAACATCCATCTTTCTCTGGAACAAGGAGAGCTGGAAACTTTTAGAATAAAGCTTATTCTGGCCAGACATTTAAATCAAAGTTCTAGAATACTGTGTCCAGTTCTGGGCACAATTCAAAAAGGATATTGACAAATTGGAGTGTGTCCAGAGGAGGGCGACTAAAATGGTGAAAGGTCTGGAAACCATGCCTTATGAGGTGAGACTTAGGGATCTGGGTATGTTTAGCCTGGAAAAAAGATGGTTAAGTGGCGATATGATAGCCCTGTTTAAGTATTTGAAGGGGTGTCACATTGAGGATGGAGCAAGCTTGTTTTCTGCTGCTCCAGAGACTAGAACACGGAGCAATGGATGCAAGCTCCAGGAACAGAGATTCCACCTCAACATTAGGAGGAACTTTCTGACACTAAGAGCTGTTCGGCAGTGGAACGCACTCCCTTGGAGCGTGGTGGGGTTTCCTTCCTTAGAGGCCTTTAAACAGGGGCTGGATGGCCATCTGTCAGGGATGCTTGATCGTGATTTCCTGCATGGCAGGAGGTTGGACTGGATAGCCCTTGTGGTCTCTTCCAACTCTACAACTCTATGATTCTATGATTCTATGTCACCTTGGAGGAAAAGAAGAAAAAGGCATTCCTTATGCTGTGGGTGAAATTGTTGGGACCTGGTATGCTACCAGAGTAGATGTGGAAATAGAGTTGACATCGGGCAAGTAAGCATGCTGTCTGGGTGATTCAGTATATTAGTTCCAAGAAAGTGACTTTTCCAGGCTCTGGTAACATCTCCATAAATATTCTAACCAGAGATATGACAAACTTCTAGCATAGGATGTTCAACTCTGATATAACTTACTCTTGATGTGTCTTTAGTAGAGATGAAAATCTTCAAATACTTTATTCTTGCATGCACAGATTAATGATTCCCATTGTTTTCTTCTTACTGTTGGATAAAATGAATATGACATCTAGTTTTGCCCAGTATTCACACAGCCAAAGTGCTTGCAGGAAATTGTTTTACACTGAAAAACATGAGAGATTTTTAAGGAAAATTGTGTTATTCTGTATACATATTTCAAATAAAAACAGTTTCCAAAAATACAGTCTTTTCTTGAAAAAAAAATACATAACATAGCATTTTGCACAAAATCCTATACATTTTTCTGCACAAATAATTTGCCAAAGCACTCTGGGCTGAGTGATGCCAGGCAAAATTTGTATGCATTCTTGCTGCTGCATTTTACTCTCTGACTGGCTTTCCCAAGTGTCAGGAAATGTATTTTTCACCCAGGAAACAAATAACAATGATTATTCTCCCCATTCCCTGGTCCTTAACAATTATCTTCAGTGGAAAGGACACTGCCAACATGATGGCTGTATGTATGAACACAGGGATATGTGAATGTAGATATCAGGAGAATATTATCTTTATCAGATCACCACCCCTTAAACCAATTCTTTTGCTGGCATAACTATGCCATTTTTATGCCAAGCAAAAAAATTCCCCATGCCACACATACCTTCCCTCCTGTCCAAAGGCTTCCACATTCACTTCCTCTTTGAAATCCTGCGTATTCTCGCAGGAATGCATAGCACAGGAAATTCAAAAATAAAAACAAAAAATAACAGAAAAGGTTACAAAAAGCACCTAAACACACTAAAAAAGTCCCAAGTAAACTGGGGAGGGTCATACAAAGTGCATCACCTACCTGGATGTCATGATCTCACCTGGAAGTTTCTTGCTGGAACAGCCATTGATGCTGCATTCATGTGAGTACAATGCCACGAAGTTTCAAATGTCAGCAACGCCAGCACAAAATTGCCACAGGGATCAATTGACAGCTTCAGCCGTCAATAAAACATACAATTTTTTACAGAACATAATCACGAAAGGGTGACGTTGTGTGGTATTGCGTGCCCTTTCACTATCATTAGGCATCTTTATGATGCCTTATTTGTCCTGTCTGATAACACCTGTCTTATGATGCCTGATTTGCCCTGTCCCTAGAAACACTTGAAAATACCTGTCTCTTCATTACATTTGAAAATATCTAAGACTCATTGGTCAGATTTATTAAATCCTACTGTGAGTCTTCTATCACATACTGTCAAATGTTGAGTCCATCTGAATGTGAGACCTCAGATTTTATTAAATATTAATTGCTGTGCATAAGTTTCTGTGAAATGCTGACAGATGCTCCATGTTAAATACTGGCTGCTACTGGGTGCCAGGTGTCAAGCAGTCAAATGTGACAAAATCTATGTATGTTATAGAAGATCAAATATTATTTGGAAATTTGGAGAATATTTGGATTCCTAGAGATCATTTGGAATATATTCAGTATAAATATTAATGGAGAATTTATTAAGAGAATTCTGCAATGGATTATGATACACCTCCCTTATATAGCTGGTTTCACCTAAAACATTTTCCTTTGTTGTCATGGTGCTTTCAATTCATTTTTGACTTATGGTAACCCTAAACTAAGGAGATTATCAGACAAGTGTCTTAAAACGTGATTATGGGACTATATTTTACAGTGTTCATGTTCCGGCACAATGACACACATATTCACATGCTGCTGTGATAACGATACAGAATTGCCACAAGAGTCCAGCAATATGAGCACTCACGCTGCTTACTTCCATGTTTCTTCATGAACATGATTTTGGCACGTCTCCCAAGAAGACGTGAGCGCACTAAAAATTCCCAAAACATCAAAATTAAAAAGAAAATCTTCATAAAAACACAGATACACGTTCAGAAACTTGCAAGCTAGATGGGGAGTATAAAAAGAGTACATGATACCTAGTTTTCCCATTCACACCTGGGTTTTGGTGGGACCGCCCATTAGTCCTGTAATCGCACCGGCAGAATGGGGTGCCTTGTCGCACACACTGAAATCTGGAACACAAAAGCTATGGGTCATTTGATAAGGAAGCCCTTTTGCGACCTCATGGTGTCATTATAACGCCATTTTTGACATGTCTGATAATCTCCTAAGCCTATCATGGTTTTTTTCTTGGCAAGATTTGTTCAGAGAGGATTTGCCATTGCTATCCTCTGAGGCTGAGAGACTTGCCCAAGGTCACTCAGGGAGTTTCCATCACTGAGTGGGAATTTGAACACTGGTCTCACAACCAACATTCAAACCACTACAATATGCTGGCTCTTGTGTTTCCTTCAGCCAGGACAAATAAACTAGAATAACTCCAGTACTTTATAATGTGGATGAGATTCCTGACAATGGCATTTAAAAAAAACCAAAGCAATATAACAAACTTCTGTCATGCTTACTGTGAATGCCACATGGTAGACCAAGTCTATTCTGTTAGAAGAGGGATGAACAGGCAGTGGCCTTCAACCACTTCTGTAATCCCTAGCTCTAATGGATGATTTAAATATTCTTCCCAAGTTTTTTACCAACTTAGATGTGCCAGATACTTTGAGAATTGTATGGAATTTTAGGGTCTGTGTTCTGCTTATTCACTTGGATATTGAACAGGTATCTACAAACATTGAAAATATATCAATGCTACAAAGTATACTTAGAAAAATGTCATCAAGTTCTTAATGTCAATGTTAAATAACTTTTCAAAAGTGTCCTTTGCAATGTCACCCTCTGGATTCAGTTCATTTGCTCCATTTTTGCCTTTTCTTATTTCCCCCCTCTGTTTCTGGCCCATCATCACTGACCTCACTTAATTGTCTGTTAATGAGACCATCCTTAAATCGAAAGGCTGTCTCTTTGCTGGGACTAAAACCAGATCTCAAGAGAGACAGCAAGCTATTGCAAGTTGGTTCTTCTTTTGTTGTTGTTGAAAGAAAAGAATCTACAAAGTATATTCCACAATCAATACAGATGTGATCATTATTTATTAATTGTTCAATTTCAGGAACTGCTTTATCACAGAAATTGGGGTGGAGACCCAGGAGGTAATTAGAACTCAGCAAGTGCATACTGATGTTGGAAACACTCTGAATCTATAGGGCAATGAACTGATTTCCTAGAACTTTGAGAGAGCTGAACATTACATAGGCCTAGGAATAGTGAAAGTACTCTTCTATGCTGGGAAGAAGTCATTGAGTTGGCAAGGACTTGATGAAAGATCTTCTATGCTCAGCACACTTAGCAAGCAGTAGATTGAGTATACCAGAGATGCCTGTGGAAGAAGCAAGAATGTTAGTAACACTAGCACAGGTGTCCCAAACAGGGATGGAGTGCCAACTCAAGAAGTTAGGCCCCTCCCCAAAGATGAAGTGATGCGACATTCCTGTAGGTCTGGGTTTCTGTTTTTCTTCTGCACAACTTGCTTGATTGCTCTTCATCAAAATGAACAGACCAGCAATTTAGTAACATAATGTGAAACATTGCAACCAGTTCTACCTTTTCATGAGTCACCAACCATGGTTAAGGAGCTAGACTGAGAGACCAGTCAGAGGCTTTCTGGAATGTGCCATAATCAGATACCAGAATCTTATATGACCTGTTAACCTTATGCATCTTTACATATACCAAGCTATGTAGCAGAGGCACCAAGAAACCTTTCCTCTAAATTTTGAAGATGTGTATCAGGACACTGACAGGAATGCCCCATGTGATACACAGCTCATTGTGCATTGGTCCCATAGCGCATTGGTTACTTTGATGGCTCTACTATGTAGTAGCAGCCCTCTACTGGATACTGATGTTATGGAACAGCCCAGTTCTAATGCCCATAGGCATAAGTCCACTTGCAAAGATGTAAGACCCCCAACAGTATTCTGGTCTATATTAGTATCACCACCACCAGTAGGAAAAATACGCAGCTCCCTTTGAGTTCAGCCAGTCATCCTACCCCCAATCTCAGTGCTATTTATCCATGCCAATTTTTGTTCAATTGGTAGGTGCTTTGCCTGAGTTAGAAGCAACCTATTTCCCACTCCCAGTGCTTTTGCCCTTACCTCTTCTCTTTCAGCCAAATATGTTTTCTTCCTTGTTCATCTCTCCCTCTTTCCACTCCTCTCCCATTGTCATTCCCCTTTCTCCTCTCCTAACACTTCTCCCTACCTCTACTGGGCATGGTTCTCACATGGCCAAGAAGGAGTGGCCTCTGCCTGCATTGAAATCCCTCAGTACTATCTTAATTGACAACAGATCAACATCTGAGAGAATGAGGTACACTGGCAGGCAGGCAGGCACAAAGCAGACAGACAGACACACTTCTATTATTACAGGCTGCCATCCTATTAGGCACATAGGAGATTTTCAGATGCCTCTTGCCGCCTCATGCCACGCAAGCAGCCTCCGGAGCAGTAACGCAGCTGCTGCGCGGCAAGGGGTCCTTTTTGGATGACGCCGTTTCTCTCTCGGCATCGTCCGTGACTGTTGCGGTTAGCATTGAAGGCGGCCACGCTGTTTTTTACTCACGGACAACTTCCGTGAGTGAAAAACAGCGCGGCCGCCTCCAATGCTAGCCGCAAGTCATGGATGCCGCCGAGAGAGAAACGGCGTTATCCAAAATGGACTCCTTGCCACACAGCAGCCTTATTACTGCTCCGGAGGCTGCTTGTGCAGCAAGAGGCATCTGAAAATCTCCTTAGAATGCTGTAAGCTAGACTTACAACCTCTTACCTGTTTGGTAGTCACATTTACATTGCTATGACTGCAGATGCTCCCCCAAACCCACCTTAAAATCAGGTATCTGAACCAAAGGATGGAGTTCTGCAGTGTTGGCATGTGGGGCAATGAAGGATGATTTACCCAGCTCGCTGCTGCCAGTAAGTGGTGGTGCAATGAGCAGAAGCAGGGACCTTTGCAGGGTCCTGTTGCAACTCCCTTTCACACTGTGGTTCCCCAGCAGAAGGAGTTGGACATATCATCCTTCAGCACCCTGCTTGCCAGCACTGCAGAACTTCATCCCTTGGTTCGGCTGCCTGGATTTTAAGGTGGATTGTGGGGGGTCAGATCAGGAGATGGAGCATAGTTACAACACTGTAGCTACCTGTCTGATGAAGGACCTCGGCCATCTATTTTTGCTGCTGTTTTTGTTAATATTGATCATTTAAATATTGCTTCTCATTTCACAAATACGGAAGTAGGTCATAAGAGTGGTGGCCTTCTTTCTCTCTCTCTCTACCTCTACCTCTTCAACAGAGGTAGAAATCTTTCAGATGTTTTTGAATTGCATTTCCTGGAAGCCCCAGCCAGCATAGCTAGTGATGAGGAATGTTGGGAGTTGCAGTTCAGCCTCTGGAGAGTCATGCAGTTCCCAAGCCTGATATGTACAGTATCAATATGCAGATTGAAATTTTTAAAAAGGAAAGCAAAATGAAAATTCATTTTCTAAATGTTTCTGTCTCACCTACAGCACTCCGTTTCAGACAATGCCATCCTCTTCCTGACCTTCCCCTGTGCTTCCTCTGTGATGCAGGTGTGAGAAAGGCACCACTTTTATTAATGGATAACCCCCATCAATAAAAAGTGGTGTGTTTCTCACTCCCCCGGCACAGAGGAAGCACAGGGGAAGGTCAAGAGAAAGATGGAGTCATCCAAAACGGAGCGCTGTAAGCGAGACAGCGGCGTCCTCCTCCTGACCTTGGCAGGTTTTTTTTCCCCCATTAGAAAAATCCTAAATGAATTCAAGTCTCCAGGGCCTGATGACTACATTCAAGGGTATTAAAAGAAGTGGCAGAAGTAATCTCAGAACAACTGGCAACAATTTTTGAGAATTCCTGGAGAACAAGAGAAACCAGCAGACTGGAGGAGGGCAAATATTGTCCCCATCTTTAAAAAGGGGGGGGGGGAGAGGACCCAAATAATTACTGCCCAGTCGGCCTGACATCAATACCAGGAAAGATTCTAGAGCAGATAATTAAACAGACCATCTGTAAGCACACTTAGAAAGGGATGCTGTGAACACTAAAAGTCAACATGGGTTTCTCAAAAACAAGTCATGCTTAACTAATCTTATCTCTTTTTTTATGGAGTCACAAGTTTGGTAGATAAAGGGAATGCTGTGGATGTAGTGTATCTTGATTTCAGTAAGGCTTTTGACAAGTTCCCCCGTGATATTCTTGGAAAGAAGCTAGTAAAATGTGGGCTAGGCGATGTAACTTTTAGGTGGATTTGTAAAGAAGTGACCAGCGGAGTGCCACAGGGTTCTGGCCTGGGCCCAGTGCCATTCAACATCTTTTTCAGTGACTTAGATGAGGGAATAGAGAGCATGCTTATCAAATTTGCAGATGGCACCAAATTAAGAGAGGTAGCAAATACACCAGAGGACAGGTACAGAATTCAAAATGACCTTAACAGATTGGAACGCTGGCCCAAAGCTAACAAAATGAATTTCAACAGGGAGAAACATAGAGTATTAAACTTAGGCAGAAACAGTTGAAATGCACAGATATAGAATGGGTGACATTTGGCTTGATAGCAATACATGTGAAAGGGATCCAGGAGTCTTAGTCAACCACAAGCTGAACATGAGTCAGCAGTGTGATGTGGCAGCCAGAAAAACCAATGTGATTCTAGGCTGCTTTAAAAGAAGTATAGTGTCAAGATCGAGGGAAGTAATAGAGCCACTCTATTCTGCTTTAGTCAGACCTCACCTGGAATGCTGTGTCCAGTTCTGGGCACCACAATTCAAGAAGGATATTGACAAGCTGGAACATGGCCAAAAGAGGGCAACCAAAATGGTGGAAGGTCTGGAAGCCATGACCTATTATGAGAAGAGGCTTTGAGAGCTGGTTATGTTTAGCCTGGAGAAGAGAAGGTTAAGAGGTGACAAGATAGCCATGTTTAAATATTTGAAGGGATGTCATACTGAAGATGGAGCAGGCTTGTTTTCTGCTGCTCCAGAGATTAGGATGCAGAGCAATGAACTCAAACTACAGGAAAAGAGATTCCACCTAAACATTTGGAAGAACTCCCTGACAATAAGAGCTGTTTGGCATTGGAACGTGCTGCCTCAGAGTGTGGTGAAGTCTCCTTCTTTGAACAGAGGCTAGATGGCCATCTGTCGGGATTGCTTTGATTGTGTATTCCTGCATGGCAAGAGGTTGGACCTGGTGGCCCTTCTGGTTTCTTCCAACTCTATGATCCTATGATTCTATAATCCATTTTAATTGGGAAAATTATCAGCCTTATTTCCTAGGGAGGGAACAAGCTATAAGCCCTATTTTGACCAGAAGCATGCTTGAAATGTCTGCTATAAGTTTCCTACTTTGACTTTGTTGGTGGGGAGAAAGTTAAGCCAGTGACACAAGATAGACAGGATTTGGAAACTGGATAGAAATAGTTTAAAGACTGAGAATTAAACAGGGAACAGAGAGAATTCGTCATATGTCACAATGCGTATTAGAGGTCATAAACAGAATATCAAGAGTAATAGGTCTTACATATATTAGCTGGGCACAGGTAAGAAAGTACACAATAATTAGAGCACAAATCTAGAACTAAAATGTGGCAATTACCATTAATGATGTTTCATGACAGATGGGAAATTCTAACTCCTTTTAGCCATAAACATCAGCAAGTTACAGTTGCTTTCTAAGTGAGTTTTCCTTGAATTGCTTTTAAATATTGAGATGAATGTGGAATGGCATGGAGATGGCTTGCCTAGTAGAGGTCACCACTGAGGAAGGAGTATTTCTCCAAAATGCTCAGCTTGCACAAAAATGAACAGGCTCCTTTGTCACTCTTGCTTAAAAAAAATATTATGCCTCCCTTGTGTTGGTCTTCTTTTAAATTTTGTAAGCCCCCATAAGTTCTTCTGTTTAAATGGAGTAGGGTAAAGATTCTATAAGTACAGGTGTATATACTTACTAAATGCACAATTAGTTGAAACAGTTTATTGGAACTAATTGTTGTATCAATTGTATCAAAGATCTATCTTGTCTATCCCTTTGTGTGTATACGTACCCTTCAAGTCACCTGTCAACTTATGGAAACCCCATGAATTTCATAGGGTTTTCTTAAGCAACAAATATGCAGAGATGGTTTTGCTAGTTCCTTCCTCTTAAATATAACCTATAGGACCTGGTGGTTGTCTCTTATCCAAGTACTAACCAAAGCTGACCCTGCTTAGCTTCCCAGATCAGATTGGATCTGGTGCCTTTATTCATCCATCTACCCCAAGTTTACCCTCTGCACTGATCAGTGATGTATCATGCAGAGAACCAGTAGAGGTACAGCAGGAACAGTTGGTTTTGCTGAGAGACATGAAGAAGGCGTAGCGAATTAGCAGACATCAACACTCTAATTAGTTACACATCATTATTATGTGTGGTGATTAAAGACAAAGACCCCATCATGGTTCAAAACCACCTCTAGAACTAAGGAAGAGAGGAGTGGAACATTCAGCATGGCTCAGCCGTCACACTGTGTTTTCCCACTGCAAGTAATATTACAGTTACAAAAAGGAGCCAGCCAAAAGGCAGGACGTATGTTCCATGCCGAGCACCAGAGGTGCAGTAAACTTTGACGTGCAGCATATATCCACATTGCAGTAAAGAGGTTAAGAGTCTCTAGGCAGGGAACAACAGACAAGAGCCTCAGGAATGGCAATTTCTCTTCCTTGACTACCCCCTTAAGAGAACACAGGGAAATATTCTTTCTGCTTCAATAATTATCTTTCACCCAGAAAGTCCCAACTCTTGAGCTGAAAGGTGATGCCGTCTCTCTTTGGACGAGGCAGGAAACTGAAAAGTAGCACATGCTTTTATATACATGACACCCAAATGATACAGTTGTGAGACTTTAAAAGCCAATAAGGTAATCATATTATTTTTTGCCTCCTTGTGATGTATTGCCTAGTATACCACGTTGCATTACTGAGGGTTTCTCTTCTTGTTGAGGTTGTTTTATTGGGTCATCTAAAGATTGGTAGGATCAAAACCCATCAGATCAGATCATGGTAGGCCAAATAGGAATTTTGATTATTGGTTCCCAGAGGTCTGGCTAAGGAAGTCTTTTATGCCTTAACTTATGTGGCCACATACAGTGTCTGTGTGTGTGTGTGTGGTGTGTGTGTAGTCTCCAGGTTTTGCCCAGAACAGGGGAAGGCAACTTTGCAGGAGCCTGGGCTAATTTTCCACCCACAATCCCCACTGAGGTTTTATTCTCCATGGACCAAAATGCCTTCTTTTTCCTGGTTCTTCTCCCAAAATAGCAAACAGAAGTGACATTGTGTCACTGCCTGTCACCATTTTGGAGAGAAAACAGAAGGAATAGAAGACATTTGAGAAGGAGCTCTGAAGGGTGTTGGGGAGGGGAGTTTTGGATGTTTGCACATATTTTGGGCCTTGGTTGTGATATCTGGGTGATTTTCTCCCCCCCCCAAAAAACTACACTCTTTTAAAAAAAAATATGGGGGAGATTTGGGAGAGTGGCAGGGGACTTTGAAGTTTGCAGTGGGGCTTTGAAGTGGCGCTATCTGGTTGCTATTTCACAATATTTTGGCTGCAAAATGGCACAGCACCATTTAAGTCAGGGGTAAGATAGCATGGACACACTATCCATGTAGGTTTTCCCTGCCTTAAATCAAGACTGTAGAAAGTGATTGAAATATGATTAAATTAGCTACATGCACCCCTGGGGAGAATTTGGGACCCCCCCCCTTTTTAGCCAAAATTTTAGGAGTTTCAACCATACTCATTTTTCCATGTTATTTGATGACTTTTTAGAATAAAGTTCAGATGAAGCAAGGGTGGTTTCCCTCTATTAAATTCTGCAAAGGAAGAAAGGAAATCCATTGAGCATAATAACAGGCTGGTGATGTGATCAGCCTCTAGACTACCACAGCCAGACTAAGGAAATTATCAGACAGGAATCCAAAAAGCGTTCCTGTCCCACAATCCAACCACCCCCCATCCCAGCACAATAAGCCTCCCCACCGAACTTACCTTCTTTCCTGTGGAAAATGCAGCCCAGGAATGAATGGATATTAGAGCTCCATTCACTTCCTGGACTGAAATCCTGCCCATTCTCATGAGAAGACGTGAGTGCAGGAAATTCAAAAATAAAAATAAACACAAAAAGTTACACCAAGCACCTAAACACAATTTAAAAGGCCCAAGTAACCCATGGAGGATCATAAAAAGAGTGAAACTTACCTGGATGTCCCAATATCACCTGGAAGTGTTTGTGCTAGACCAGCCATTCTCACTGCATTCACGAGAGTTAAATGGCCTGAGTTTTTGCATGCTGGCAATGCCAGCACCAAAATGGAACTGGGGATCGATTGATGGCTTCAGCCATCAATAAGAAGAAACGTCAGCATAATGCCAGCAGAACACGAAAGGACATCGTCGACTGATATTGCCATCCTTTTGCATTCTGCTTGCATTCTGCTGGTGCCACATTAGTCATGTGTGATAATCTCCTAAGAACTTGGCTCAACAGAATTGCACCTCCATGATGTCAACCAGGTGGTGCATGCACTGATTTTCCAAAGGGAATGGGGCAATGTTCCTGACCACCCAAAGTCTAGCAATAAGGTTTCCCTCACAATTAGCAATCATTCCCCCACCTATCCCAGTTTGGGAGGAAGAGTCCTGATATATCCTAAATTGTCCCACTTTTTCAGCTGCTTCTCTACGCTGGCCAAACAAAACAACCTCACCTCATTTTCACTGTGAGCTACTGAAGCAATGTATGGCTTGAATCCAGGTCTTTTCAGCACCTCAGGGCTTTATCTGCACCCAAAAAATATAGAATTGTAGAGTTGGAAGAGACCATGAGGGCCATCCAGTCCAACCCCCTGCCACGCAGGAAATCACAATCAAAGCATCCCCGACAGATGATTTACTCTGGATTTGAGTGGGAAATCTGCTCATATGTGAGGACTGTGCTCCATAGCAATGTCGGTTTGGGTCTGGGGGATGAGTTTTTGGTGGGCGAGCAAGGGAGGTTGGGAGGAAGCTTCCTGGGCCAAGTGATCAGCTGACCTTTCCCACCAAGAAATGACTCTTTCCCTGTTTCAATTTCACTTTTTAGCGGTTCCCCCCTTTTTTTGTATATGCGGCACTTGTTTGGAGAAGCACATACCAGCATACCCATGGATATACCTCCACTTAATAAGATGTCTGAAGTCCCTCTTAGCTGTGGGGAAAGTCATATGTACATTCACATGCATGAGGGAGGGGGGAAATGGAGCAGCCATGGCTGTGTGGCCGCACATAGTGTGAATTATCAGACCAGGGTGAGTTTGAAAGGGACAGCTGTGCATGGACAGTGCTCCTGAATTTCCTTGGTTTTTTTTTTCTTTCCCTGGGCTGTGAGGCTATGTTCTGGAAGAGTTTACTTCTGACGTTTCGCCTGCATCTGCGGCTGGCATCTTCAGAGAATGGTTGGGTAGGAGTCTGTGTGGAGTTTATATACTGTGAACTCCTGTTGGGGAGTATATGTAAATTTGTGTATTGGAATGGCTAGTTTCTGGGTGGAGATATGTAAGGAGGATGAGTGTCTGTTTGGCTAATGGTTGGTTAGTGGTCCATTATCTGCTGGAAATCCTCCTGTCCCTGAGTGGAATTCCTTTGTAAGTGTTGAGTTTTGATTTTAGTGTTTTTCAGGCCTGGTAGACAGATTTTGTTTACTTTTAGGGTTTTTTCTTTCCTGTTGAAGTTGTCCTGGTGTTTGTGGATTTCAATAGCTTCTCTGTGCAACTTCAACAGGAAAGAAAAAACCCTAAAAGTAAACAAAATCTGGCTCCCAGTCCTGAAAAACAATAGAATCAAAACTCAACACTTGCAAATGAATTCACCCCAGGGACAGGGGGATTTCCAGCTAATAATGGCCCATCAACCAACCATTAGCCAAACAGACACTCATTCTTCTTATAAACAAATAAACAAATTTACATATACTCCCCAACAGGGGTTCACAGCATATAAAGTCCACACACACTCCTACCCAACCTTTCTCTGAAGATGCCAGCCGCAGATGCAGGCAAAACATCAGAAGTAAACTTTTCCAGAACATGGCCTCACAGCCAGGAAAAAAAAAAAAGGAAAATCTATGGATGCCGGCCATGAAAGCCTTCGACTTCACAGTGCTCCTGAACTCCTGAACTCACATTGGTGTGTGTGTGGTGATTGTGTAGATAAGCCCATAATCGCTGCAGACCAGGATACCCTGAAAGTAAGCCGGATTTTCCTCTGTGTACATGTCTCCCTCGTCTTCCCCCACTTTCCTCCTTTGTCCTCAGCTTACTTCTGTTGCTACAAATTGAGTTCAAAATGGAAAGGTAGTTTGCACTCAATTCACTAAGTGGGGAGAAAGGAGAGGAGGGGCAAAATCTTGCTCTTCCCAGTAGACTCAGGCAGAAACAAACTGCTGCAGTCTCTCCTACCTTATTAACTTTTGTCATCTTGACACACCTGGATGCTTCTCGGCCACATATAACCCAGACTGAATCCACACTACATAAATACAGTTATCCCTCTGTATCCATGGTTTTGCTATTCATGGATTTAAGTATCCACGGCTTGAAAATATTCTTTAAAAAATAATAATCCAAAAAGCAAACCTTGATTTTGCCATCTTATATAAGGGACACCATTTTGCTATGCCATTGCATATAATGGAACTTGAGTATTCATGGATTTTGGTATCCATGGGGGATCCTGGAACCAAACCCCAGCGAATATGAAGGGACAACTGTAATCTAGTTTGAAACTGGATTATTTTCATGGCTCCTTCTTATGGAGTACTGATATTTGTATTTTTACAAGGGCTTCAGCCTTCTCTGCCAAAGAGTGCTGGTGCCTCACCAAACTACAAATCCCAGCATTCAATAGGAAGGAGCCGTGGCAAATAATCCAGTTTCAAACTACATTTTTTGTGTAGCGTGGATTCAGCCTCAGCTTTCATCTGTGAAATGTTGCTAATGTAATCTAGAAGTCCTGAGAGCCAAGGACAGAGGTACTGAATGCAGATTGGAAACACCTGAGAATCATTAAGTGTACAAGGTGAAATGTTGAAATACATGGGTTGGTCTTAAGTATGGGTGGAACTACATGGACCAATCAGAATGGAAGTACACACCCACTGGGTGGAAACTAACTAGTGGGTGGGGATAAACAATGGCTATAAAATTGCAATGTTTGCCAATGTATTGTGGTGGAGTAGAGGTGGTGTAGTTTGGAGATATTGTAAAGTAGTGTGTAGAGATTGTGATTTGTTGACCATATAGTATATTTATATAGAAGAATAAAGTAGGTTTTATATAAAACTACTGAGTTGCCTGAGTGAATCCTGGAGACGTTTTGGAGACACCTGGAGAAGAGTGAGAAGGCTTGGAGAGTTTGTCAGGATCTTCAGCCTATTCTCTGAAACTCTGCTGCTTTGGAGGAAAGCATTAACCACTGATCTAAGCTGGTCGGCTCTGCTGCATAACAAGGTGGTGAGTTAGAGCCAGAGGTGAAGAGCTACAACTCCCATCATCCCTGACAAGGGTTATGGGCCCAGCTACTAGAGCACCCAGCATCCACAGAAGCTGAAAGTTCCAGAGAGTGGGAGAAAGCTTTGTGGACGATAGATCAGAGCAAGCTGTTTGTGCTGCACTGATAAGCCTTGGAAGTAAATCATTTTGTGTTTTGCTTAAGCCCAGACGGGTCGGCTGTGCATACTCAGAAGGACTGTGTCAAATTGAGTCACTGCACAAATCAAGATGGAATTTCTAAAGTTTAATAAATTGAATAGAAACAACTACTCTACCTGGAAGATTTATGCCCAATCTCTACTAGTGAAGGAAGGTCTGTGGTCAACAGTTGAAACAGGGCTGGCAGCCGATGCTGATGAAGCCACTAAAGAGAGAGATAGTAAAGCAAAAGCCTGTCTTTATCTCATGCTTGAAGAAGACTTAATTAATGACATCAGAGATAAAACGTCTGCCAAGGATGTGTGGGATACCTTGCAGAGATTACACACTCCTTCAACTGCTTTTGCAAAAATGCCATGGTCTAAAAGAATATACAGGCAAAAGATGGCTAAAGGGCAGTGTGTGATAGAACATTTAAAAATAATGCAAGATTTGTTTGTGCAAGCTGAACTGAGAGGAGTGCAAATTAGCAAAGAGCAGCAATGCTACATTTTAATAGAATCGCTAGACTCGTTGTGGGACAACATAACGAACAGCTTGCAGAACTTGCCAGAAGCTGAGCTTAACAGAGACTTAATTGTGGCCAGAATATTGGAAGAGAACCAGAGGAGAAAGTCTGAGCAGGGTGACTCAGCAAGTTTAAAGACTGTGCCAAAACAACAAACAACTCCTGACTGGCGAACGCAGGAGGAAGCAGCCTCTGCAAGGGAGCAACGGAGGTGCTTTTATTGTAAGAAGATTGGTCATCTGCAGAGACATTGTAAACATTTTGCAGCTGAGAGACGCAAGCAAGCAGAGAGCAGATGGCAGCCACGGCAGTATCAAAAACAGTCCAGACCTCCATTTTTGAGGGACAGTGGTAATAAAAAGGGGGTTGCAACCATGATTAAGGAAAAACAAAATGCAAATTCTAAATGGCTAGTTGATTCAGGAGCCACATCTTTGATGTGTAATGACATAAATTTAATAAGTAATAGAAAATCAGCTAATGTAAATACTGTAGTTTTGGCTGACGGGAAAGAGCTAAGTACTGTAAATCAAATGGGTACTGTGTACATTCCAGGGCTAAAAGAGAATTTTAATGATGTCTTACATGTAAAGGAGTTAGAAAATAATTTGTTATCAGTAAGCAGATTAACAGAAAGAGACTACACAGTCATCTTTGAAAAGAACATGTGTAAGATAAAACTGAATGGGGAATTGCGTGGCATAGGTTTGAAAAAGGACAAACTTTATTATTTGGAGGACAATATTGATAGCTACAGGGTTGAAGAAGCTAATAACATAGAAAATATTCCAATCCACAAAGACTGCATACACGAGCTTCACAGAAAATTCGGCCATGCGAGCTTCAAATGTTTAAAGAATTTAATCAGTATGTGTCCAGATTTAAAAGTTACTGAATGCAAAAACCACTTAGATTGTACGGTATGTCATCAGGTAAAGGTCAGAGCTTTTCCAGTAGCTAAGAAAACAAAAAGAATTGCTCAAAGACCATTTCAGTATGTACATGCAGATGTTGCCCAAGCTAATTGCTTGTCCTTAGGGGGAAGCAAGTATTTCCTAGTAATTGTTGATAGGTATACAAGGTTTGCATTTGTGAGAATAATGAAAAACAAATCTGACGCTGGGCAAAGTTTAAAAGCATGGGTAAGAATGGTGGAAAGACAATTTGATAGCAGAGTAGGCACCATTATTACTGATAGAGGAGGAGAATTTTTAAATAATCAATTGTTTAACTGGTTTCAAAAGGTGGGAATAAGGCATGAAACTACAAACCCTGCTTGTCCTAGTGAGGATGGGTTAGCAGAGAAGAAAATACAAGATATAAAAAGAATCACTGCTTGTATGATGGCAGATGCAGGGGTGAAAGATAGTTTTTGGGCAGAAGCAACTTTGACTGCAATACATGTCAGTAACAGATTGTATCATTCAGAAATTGAAGACATTCCCTACAGGGTATTGTATGGGAGAATGCCAAATTACAAGTACTTAAGGGTTTTTGGACAATTTGCTCATGTTTACATACCTGCTTGTTTTAGGAGGAAAGGAGAACCCAAAAGCAAAAGGCTTAGGTTTTTGGGGTATTCTGGAAATAGCTACAAGTTTCATTTCGATGGAAAACAAGTGCAGTATTCTAGGTCTGCAAATTTCGAGAGACATGCTGTTTGGGACAAACTGCATGCCAATAAAGAAGTGTTTTTGAGATTAGGGAGTTCAAATGAGCCAGAAGCACAAACTGAACCAACCTCAGGAAACGGAGGGGTTTCAGTTAAGCAGAAAGCATCACCTAGCAGCAGTGGTAGTTCTTCCGATGATGAGATAGCATCTAGGCCTATTACTACTCGAATGACTGAAGACAAGAGATTTAGTCATAGAACTACAACTCCTAGTAGAGAAAGTGAGGATGAAAGAGACAGAACAGCAGATTTTATTCCCAGGCATAGTCATAGAGTTAGAAAGCCTCCAGATAGGTTTGTTGTGACAAAGGCAAGAGCTTGTTTAGCAGTAGAAGAGCCTGAAAGTTTTGAAGAATTGGAAAGTTATTCTAGTGAAGAACAGGAAAGATGGTTTGATGCAATGGATAATGAGTTTGGTTGCCTGGTAAATAAAGATGTTTTTGAAATTGTTGACAGACCCAAAGACAAGAAAGTAATTGGTTGTAAATGGGTATACAAAAGGAAAGAAATGCCAGATGGAAGTATCAAATATAAAGCTAGGTTAGTGGCTAAGGGTTTTGCACAACAGCAGTATGAGAACTATGATAAGACATATTCTCCAACTGCAAAGCCAGAAAGTCTGAGAATGGTTCTAGCTGTAGCAGTAAAAAGGAATTTAGTTGTAGAACATTTTGATTTTGAGACAGCTTACTTGAATGCGGTTTTGGATGAAGAAATGTTTATGGAACAGCCACAAGGTTTCGAAGAAAATGGTAGTCAGAGAGTATATAAATTAAAGAAAGCGTTGTATGGTTTAAAACAAAGTGCCAGAGCGTGGAATCTGTGCATCAATGATGAGCTAGTTAAGCTAGGTTACAAGAGGAGCATTGCAGATGCTTGTGTTTATACAAAAGGACACATAGTATTAGTGATTTATGTAGATGATTTGTGCGTAGCAGCAAAGTCAAAACAGGAAATTGAGTCAGTAAAAAGAGAATTGTCTGAGAAGTTTGTTTTGAAGGACTTAGGTGTATTGAAGTCTTATTTAGGTATTTGCGTTGCATGGACAGAAGAAGGACATTGTTTATTAAGTCAGAGAAATAAAATTGAAAGACTGATTGAAAAGTGTGGATTACAGAATGCAAAAATAGTAAGAGCTCCAATGACAACCGGTTTTGTGTCTGAGGAAACAACTAGAGCGTTTGAGGACAAGATTCTTTTCAGAAGTATAATAGGATCTTTACAATTCATATCTTGCCACACCAGACCAGACATTTCTTATGCTGTAAATGTATTGTCTAGAAGGGTTAATGATCCAAAAATTGAAGACTGGACAGCGGTAAAACATTTATTGAGATATTTGAACGGAACCTTAGATAGGAAATTGATTATAAGAAGCAGTAGTTCAGATCTAGATTGTTATGTAGACAGTTCATTTGCATCAGAATTAGGAGACAAGAAGTCAGTTACAGGAATGATAATTAAATATAGTGAAAGTCCAATAGTTTGGAGAAGTAGAAAGCAAACTAATGTAGCGATAAGCACAACGGAAGCAGAATTCGCTGCTTTGAATGAGATAGTAAATGAGGTACAGTGGATTAAGCAATTGCTAAATGATTTAAATGAAAGTTACAAGATACCAGTGGAAATTCTGGAAGATTCACAGTCATGCATAGCGATGGCTGAAACTGAAAGTCTGAAGAACAGAACAAAATATGTTGGTGTAAGATATCAAAATGTGCGAGACATGGTTCAGAAGGGTGAAATAGAATTGAGATATATAGAAACACAACACAACATAGCAGATTTGTTCACAAAAGCATTGACAGCAGAAAAACATGAAAGGCTGACACAAATGGTTGGAATGACATTGTAAGACACATACAATATTTTATTTCGGAGGGGATTGTTAAGGAAAATGCAACATGGGACATACAGTGGAAGAAATAAAATATGTATGTGAAAGTCACAATGACTAAGCAAGAGCAATTATGAAGCTACACAGGTGAAACTGCTAATGTAATCTATAAGTCCTGAGAGCCAAGGACAGAGGTACTGAATGCAGATTGGAAACACCTGAGAATCATTAAGTGTACAAGGTGAAATGTTGAAATACATGGGTTGGTCTTAAGTATGGGTGGAACTACATGGACCAATCAGAATGGAAGTACACACCCACTGGGTGGAAACTAACTAGTGGGTGGGGATAAACAATGGCTATAAAATTGCAATGTTTGCCAATGTATTGTGGTGGAGTAGAGGTGGTGTAGTTTGGAGATATTGTAAAGTAGTGTGTAGAGATTGTGATTTGTTGACCATATAGTATATTTATATAGAAGAATAAAGTAGGTTTTATATAAAACTACTGAGTTGCCTGAGTGAATCCTGGAGACGTTTTGGAGACACCTGGAGAAGAGTGAGAAGGCTTGGAGAGTTTGTCAGGATCTTCAGCCTATTCTCTGAAACTCTGCTGCTTTGGAGGAAAGCATTAACCACTGATCTAAGCTGGTCAGCTCTGCTGCATAACAAGGTGGTGAGTTAGAGCCAGAGGTGAAGAGCTACAACTCCCATCATCCCTGACAGTATGAGCAATGGGACTGAAATTCATTTTGTTCAAACTATTAACAAAAAGCAACCCAATGGGCACTTCCCAGACTAGTATGTGAAATAGACAACAATTACCCTTTGGGGTTTTCTTCTTCTTCTTCTCCTTCTCCTTCTTCTTCTTCTTTTTGCATTTCTCTGATTTTTTCAGTGCAAAGTGGTGCTGGGGGTGGGTGGTAAATGGGGCAGGAATGGACCCTGGGCTCTCTGTGGCTGCCCACCCTGCTCTAGCCTTACACCCAAGCTTTCACCAAGTGATGCCAAACTTACCATAAACAGACAAATATGTCTCACATTTAGAAAAGTGACCAGTAGAAATTTCTATAACATAGAAATGCACACACACACACACACAAGTTGATCCCCCATATCCATAGATTTGGTATCCATGGTTTCACTTACCCACAACTGAAAATATATGTTCTCACTAGGCATTTCTAAGGTCTCCAATGTGATTCTGTAGTTAACTTCTAGTATTCTTCTCTTTTGAAAATAATATGGTTCCCTATTATCCACAGTTTCAGGTATCCACAGTGGTTTTGAAACATATCCCCCGCAGATATGAGGGATCAACCTGTATATAGGTATACACACATGCCCCACACATACACACAATATATGCATGCATACGCGCATGCACATATCTATATTCTTGTCATTTTTCTTTCTTGACAATTCTACCACCCTTGATGCAAAATCTTGCTAAAATAATAGTGTGGGAAATGAAATGAGTTCTTTCTGACTAGCACATACATTTTTAAACACAGCTGTCACTATGTATCAGCATTGCAAAACTCTGCAAGTATGTAGCCCAGTTCTCCAGCCTTTCTGAATAGTATTAACTAAGGAGGTTAGAGACACCCAACAATTTTTTCACTCCTTTCCCATTACATATTAGTCATTATAGTTATATTACTATTGGAATCACATCCAAAATGAACAATTCCTATCATTTATGTGACAAAACAAAACTGACAGGTCATAAGTAGGAGGGAGAATCTTGTTAATATCAAAACCATGGTCTTAAATACAACTACAGAAAAAGAAAGAAAGAAAGAAAGAAAGAAAGAAAGAAAGAAAGAAAGAAAAGAGGGGGGGGACTGATTCCCCTCCCCAGTGTAATTTTGGTCCATTCCTGAAATTGCCAATGAATAGCTGCCACAATTTTGTCAATTATGTTTTCTCACACAGCACTGCCATTAGGCAGGCTAGCATGGGTGTCTCAGGCGTGAGATGCTTAGGTGGTGACAAAATGTCACAGGACAGAACTGTGGGTGACGCATGGCCTTCAGTCTCCCTTGGTTTTGCCTGGATTCCACAGTCAGATTGAGAGACTGATAAACTAATTTTTACAAGATAATGTTACCTTAAAATTTATAATGGGTGGTGGAGTATTAGTACATTTTTACGATGATTTAAAATCACCTGGGCATGAAGAAATGTTAATATGAAACAAGAGTATAATGATCAAGAAGCATATTAGAAATGGTGGAAGCTAGGAAGCTATTTCATAGCTATATTTGCTCTTTGGCTGGAAAGCTTGAGAATACTTAAGAGGTATCATTGATGGTATGTGTGGAGGGAAATATTCAAGTAGCTAGAGAAGGTCTTGCAGAGCCAGTGTGATGTAGTGGTTTGAGCGCTGGACTGAGGAGATCAGGGTTCGAATCCCCACTTGGCCATGGAAACCCACTGGGTGACCTTGAAGGCATACAACAACAACAGAGAAAATCTTGTCAGGTTTGCACTGGGATGCAGAAATCCAAATTCCAAGTTCCATATTGAAGCTTGGTCTTAGTGACTGAAGGAGTAAGAGAAAGAACCCCTGTGTGTGTTTCTGGTCTAAAATGCCGGGGCAGCAGCGGCGGGGGGAATTCTATGAACCCAGCCAGAGCCATTAGTACTATTGGTTCTAATACAGGTGTTACCCTAAATACTCAGGGGAAGACCCTCTGGATATCAATATTAAATTGGTAAATTAATATATTCAACTTGGCAATGCAAGAGGGGGGTAATGGCAGGACCTTGTGACCAACTATACCAGTACTAAGGATGAGACATAAGCTAGATAGTACAATAAATGATTTGAGAAAAACAATAACAACAACATTCACAAACACATTCAGGCATCAAGAATTCATGCAAGACTAGCAAATAAAGTGGGGAGTATTGGACTAGAGGAATAGCAAGGGGAGTTTCCAGTGGGTGATATGACACCTTTTCCTGTAGAGATGAGGTCACAGAAGAAACCAGCAGAGTGGGGGTCCCAGTCTTGAATGGCTATATAATTTGACATGGTGTCAAGAGAAAAGTGAATTTTGCAGACTTGAGTGGAATTTTAGAAGGGGTTTTATAGTCAATATTTGCCTTCTCGGGATGGGATTTAGAGTAGAAGGCAATGTTTCTCGGAGTTGCTCAAGGTGAGACAAAGGCACTCCGGATATGCTAATGGTGTCTTAATGTGTGGATATTTTGTGAGTGAAAGGGAGGAAGCAACTTCCTTTGTTTAGGTCAGGGCAAACTAATGAGGGTCGTTTACAGGCAGGGCCGGCTTAACCATACCGCCAAATCAGCATCTGTGGGGGGGGCACACAGGCAGGGGCCCCCATATGGAGCTAACCCTCCTCCTGGAAAAAACAACAACAAAAAACCTCCTACTGGCTTTAAAAAAAAGAAACAACCAGCGTTTTTCAAACTAGAAAGCTAAAGCCAAAGCGGAAGAGAAAGACGGAGCTTTCTTTGTCTGGCTGATTCTGGAGGGAGTTTGTTGTTCCCTCCCCCCTCCTCCCAGGACCATTGTCAAATGCTGTCAGAGAGGTGTGTGTGAGAGAGAGAGGGGGGGGAAGCGAAGGGGGGGTCATCTCTTGTTCTCCCCTGCTCTATCTTCAGACAAGGCTTCTTTCTTTCTTTCTTTCTTTCTTTCTTTCTTTCTTTCTTTCTTTCTTCCTTCCTTCCTTCCTTCCTTCCTTTCTTTTTTTCTTTCTTTCCCCCCTCTCTCCCTTCCTTCCTTCTTTCTTTGCCTCCCTTCTTTCTGACTTTTTGTCGCTCTCTCCTTCCTTCCTTCCTTCTTTCTTTCTCCTTTCCTTTCCTTTCCTTTCCTTTCCTTTCCTTTCCTTTCCTTTCCTTTCCTTTCCTTTCCTTTCCAACTTCCACATAGATCCCCACTAGCCCATCATTCCAGTTGCTCTTAACCTGTCCTTTCCCCTTCCTCCCTCCCTCCCTTCACCCCTTGGCCTTCTTCAGCTTCCTCCCCTTGCTGCCAACCGAGTTCACCCTGCAAAGGAAATTGTGTGTGTTTGCCCATGTGCCTTGAAGTCATTTCTGACTAAGGCAAATTTATAATAGGGTTTTCTAGACAAGGTTTGTTCAAAGGGGGTCTGCCTTTGACTTCATTTGAGGCTGAGAAAGTGTGACTTGCCCAAGGTCAGCCAGTGGGTATTCATGGCTGAGTAAGGATTCAAACCCTGGTCTCCACAGTCATAGGGCAATGCTGAAACTTCTACATCACTCTAGTTCTTTAACAGAAGAATATGAAGAATATAAATAAAAAATTGGAGTAATATTACTGGGAACAATGGTTTTATTGTTGTCAGTAAAACACCAGTATCCCATTAGTGTTATATGAGAGCCACTGAGCTAAGCAGTGGTTCTTAACTTTTTCTTTACCAGGGACCCCCTTTAAATATCTTTTGTTGCCCCAAGACTTAACTCAAGATTTAAAACCCTAATAATAATAGCTAACAACAAAAACATAACAATTAAACCATCTATTAACCTTTCCCTCAGAGGCACTCTTGCTTCTTCCTGAATGTTTGTGGCTGGAGTGGATTGAATGGCAATGTACAGGCCAAGCCAGCCAGCCTTTGCCTTGGTTCCTGTCACATGGCTGTTCCACTACAGGGAGGAGGTGGGCCAAACAGCCTTCAAGCCTTTGTGGACCCCCTGTGAGGATATCATAGAATCATAGAATTGTAGAGTTGGAAGAGACCACAAGGGCCATCCAGTCCAACCTCCTGCCATGCAGGAAATCAAGATCAAAGCATCCCTGACAGATGGCCACCCAGCCTCTGTTTAAAGACCACTGGGCTAGGGAATGTTGGAAAAGGAACAATGCAACCAGACCTTGAGAAGGGTGCTGGCAGGGGGATTCTGGGAGGTGTAATCCAAAAGTAACTTTCCCATGCTCTGAATGCAGCCTAGAATCATAGAATCATAGGGCTGGAAGGGACCCCAACAGCGATCCCATCCAATCAGCTTCTGCCCTGAAGGAACACACAATCAAAGCCCTCACGACAGATGGCCATCCAGCCTCTCTTAAAAACCTCCGAAGAAGGAGACTCCACCACACTCCCAGGCAGTGTATTCCTCTTCCGAACAGCTCTTACCATCAGGAACTTCTTCCTAATGTTTAGGTGGAATCTCTTTTCCTGGAGTTTGAACCCTTTGCTCCATGTCTTAGTCTCTGGAGCAGCAGAAAACAAGCTTGCTCCATCCTCAGTATGACATCCCTTCAAATATTTAAACATGGCTTTCATGTCACCTCTCAACCTTCTCTTCTCCAGAATAAACGTACCCAGTTCCCTAAGTTGCTCCTTATAGGGCATAATGGCTTCCAGAACTCCTACCATTTTGATTGACCTCCTCTGGACACATTCTAGCTTCTCAATACCCTTCCTGAATTGTGGTGCCCAGAATGGACACAGTCTTCCAGGTGAGGTCTGACCAAAGCAGAATACAGTGGTACTATTACTTCCCTTGATCTAGACACTATACTCCTATTAATGCAGCCTAGAATTGCATTGGCATTTTTTGCTGCTGCATCACACTGCTAATTCATGTTTAGCTTGTAGTCTACTTTCTTTCTTTCTTTTCTTTTCTTTTCTTTTCTTTTCTTTTCTTTTCTTTTCTTTTTTTTTTTTGAGGAAATCTACACCACTACATTAATTGCTAATTAACAAAAAATATTTTGTTAGTTCCTATAATATAGTTTTTAAACTAAATTATTGGTGGCAAATTATGTAATACAGTAGGCCCCCCTTATCCACTAGGGATTGGTTCTGTGCGGGCATGGATTCTGAAAACTGTGGATAATAGTGAACACCATTGAAAATAATGGGACTTCTGGTTTAAAATACCATAGAGTTGCCTTGGAAGGCCTAGAAAATGGCTAGGGAGGACACATTTTCTAGGAAGACTCTATGGTAGGTGTGCTGTTTTGTGTCCCATGGATAATGAATCTGTGGATACGGGGGTCCTACTGTAATCTGAACATCCTGTATGGTGAATATGATAGATTACATTGACCTGAGATAAACATATAGGGCCCCCAAATTAAAGCATTGCAGGGGCCCCCAAAATTCCTTAAACCGGCCCTGGCCTCAAACCAGATCAAGTCTGGACCCTTTCTAGAGCTTGCTTTCTTCTTGAATCTGTCTTAAGGGGGGGTCCCATGAAAAAGAGGATTGGGAATTTGTACAGAGGGCCCTTGGTATCTGCTGGGGTTAGGTTACATTGACCTGAGATAAACATATGGGGGCCCCAAAATAAAGCATTGCAGGGGCCCCCAAAATTCCTTAAACCAGCCCTGTTTACTGGTTTGAGTTTGCCAGCCTTGGCAGATGGGATTAGCAAGGTGCCTTCAGTTGCCTTGCAAATTAACATTTCTTTAGAATTTAGATGGTCTCTGCTTAAGTGCATTCCTGACTGAGCAATGTTTGTCTTTGGATTTCCTAGTTGGGGAATTTCCCAGGTTTATATTAATGGCCACACTGTGTGGAAGACCACGTGTTGACCTAATTATTAAATATTGCCAATTATTAATATAAATATGGGGCTGGGAGTCTTAGGGTAGGTAACACAGGCATGATATCTCTGCTTGGATGTTAGGTATGCCAGAGGGGTGCTCATGGGCCAAGACAATCATGTCCCTTCTCCTAGCCTTCAGTTATAATGTCCATGCAAAGCTACACTTTATGGCACCTTATGGAAGGATCTACGGTTAGGATTATTCATGTTGAAGATGAAGATTATAAATGCCTAAAAGTTTAGGACTGAAAATACTTAAAGAATTATAGTTATGGAAAGTATGTATATTCAAGAGGATAACAAAAGAAATTATAAGTTACTAAGTGAAAGGCAGTGTAAAATAATGGTTAGAACAGTGATTCCCACTATTCTGGTCCCTATCACACTACACTGTTATAGCATAATATTCCATGTTAATTGCCATCCCAACATTCTGTGGAAATCTGTGGATGAGAATTCTAAAAGCCCCTCCCTAAACTACAAATATCAGGATGATACAAAATTCTTCTTTGGTTTAAATGAGAAAAAAGAAGTGCTCAGCTGCCCTAAGGGGAATGGAACTTCCCCCAGCATTCAAGCCTTTTGTGTAAAATAAAACTTCTATATTCTTTCCCAATTTTACCTATCTCCCTAGTAACTCCTGCAATTTATTGATTGAATGATTATTAACATAAACAATCTAATTCACAATTAAGAAAGGACTTTATCAGACTAACCCCCATTAATGTTCTTTTGCCAGCATATTTTGTCACATTTTTATGCAGGCAAAGGACGCCCCACCCATGAAACCTGCCTTGAGAAGCATTAAAGAGCACAGATGGAGCTCCATTTACTTCTAGGTTCAAGATCATGGCAATTCTCATGAGACAATGCGAACACGGTAAATTTAAAAAATAAACAAAAATACAGACACAAAATGTACAGTACATACAGGCACACACACATGCTTTTTAAATAAACATTTTTATTGCATTTAATAAAATAAGAAAGAGCAATTAAAACAAGTTTCAATTGTAGATTTTTTTACAATTTTACATCATTAATATGTATAAAGAATTGTTACTTCTTATATTGACTTCCATAAATTCATCCATAAAAACAATCCCTGAACTGATCAGCTCTAGATTCCATTATCTCCTGATAATACCCAGACATCCCTCCTGTCTACTCCACCATTTACCATCTTGATTTTATCAGTTTGCCATGAAACCAAAACTATACTTTCTTAACATGACCACTCTCTCTGGCTTTTCTTCACAAATGAAGATTCAGGAACGACTCATCCCACACTTTCTGCAAGTGTGATGATGACTAAAAAGGCCAATCCGAGATAAACAAGTCCGTTTGTAGAAAGCACAGCAGAAGGTCTCCTTGGGTGATGTTTCTGGGTTGTGATTCTTTCTGCGTTGTCATTTCTCTTCAAGACTTGTTTGGCGTGAGTTCTCAAATAAGACTGCAGCATTGTGGATAGTGTGTCTCCATGCCTCCCGATGTGAGGCCAGGGCAGACCATTGTTGGTGATCAATTTGGCCAAGGATGAGATGTTGTTTCAGGGAGTCCTTGTATCGCTTTTTTTGGAGCGCCCCTCTTACGCTGACTTGTGGCGAGTTCACTGTAGAGTACTCTTTTGGGGAGGTGATGGTCCTCCATCCTAGAAATGTGCCTTGCCCAGCACAGCTGTTCTCAATATCATGGCCTCAATGCTGGTGATCCCTGCTTGCTCAACGACAGCAACATTCGTCACATAGTCAGTTCAGTGTATATTTAGGAATGTGCGTATACAGCACAGATGAAAGCGTTTGAGGAGTCGTAGGTGGTGGCAATAGGTGACCCATGTTTCAGATCCATAACGGAGAATAGACAGTACAATCGCTCTATACACACTGATTTTTGTGCTTCGCCTCAGGTGTTTATTACTCCAGACTCTTTTGTAAAGTCTTCCAAATGCGCTATATGCCTTTGCTAATCTGTGATCGATCTCTTTGTCAATCTTGGCATCTGAGGAAATGATGCGTCCCAGGTAGGTGAACTGCTGGATGGACTTGAGCACAGATTTGCAGACAGCAATGTGGGGAGGGTGGTGTTCGTCCTGTGGTGCAGGCTGGTAAAGAACTTACATTTTCTTCAGGCTGACTTCCAGCCCAAACAGCTCTGCAGCTGTTGTGAAGCAGGATGTTAGGCGCTGCAGAGCTGCTTTCGTGTGGGCAACAAGGGCAGCAGCATCAGCGAAGAGCAGCTCATGGACTAGATAGTTTAGAGTCTTAGTGTGAGCCCTCTGACGGCTTAAGTTAAACAAGCTACCATCAATATGGTAACGTACATAGATGCCATCATCTTCTTCAAGCTCTGCCGTAGCCCTTTGAAGCATCATGCTGAAGAAGATTGTAAATAAAGTTGGAGCAAGAACATAAACTTGCTCCACTCCATTAGTTATTAGAAAGGGCTCTGAAAGAGCATCGCCATATCTGACTTGACCGCCCTGGCCCTCGTGTAACTAGATAAACATTTTAAGGAAATTGGGGGGACATCCTAGTCTTTCCAGGATCTGCCACAGACCTTTTCTACTCACAGTGTCGAAGGCTTTGGTGAGGTTGACAAATGTTACATAGAGACCCTTGTTCTGCTCTCTACATTTTTCTTGCAGTTGTCAAAGGACAAATGCCATATCTGTAGCGCTCCTATTGGCTCTGAAGCCACATTGGCTTTCAGGAAAAAGTTCTTTCTGCAATAGCAGGAACTAATCTGTTCAGGAGTGTCCTTGCAAGGATTTTTCCAGCAATAGAGAGCAGTGTTATGCCTCGATAGTTTGAGCAATAGGTTTTTGCTCCTTTTTTCTTGTACAGGGTGATGATGGCAGTTCCCCTTTTTCCCAGCAAATCACAAGGAGTTCATGGAATTTATCATGGAGTGCATGACCTCCGTATTTCAAACTTCAGGTGGGATTCCATCAATCTCAGCTGCCTTGCCATTTTTCATCTGCTAGTATGGCCTTAAGGGTTTCTTCCAAAGTGGAAGCTATGTCCAATTCATTTTTCATTGGTTTTTGTATCATATGTTGGATAGCTGAGCCTTGGACTAGTCGGCTGGCACTGAAGAGAGTTTGAAAATGTTCAGCCCATTGATTCAGGATGGAGGCTTTATCAGTAATTAATGTTTGACCATCTCTACGGTATAAGGAGCTTTGGACCTAATAAGTAGGTCCAAACACTGCTTTAAGAGCTTCATAAATTCCTCTAAGATCCCCCAGATCTGCACAGCATTGTGTCTTTTCTGCTATATTGATCCACCACTTGTTCTGCATGTCTCGGAATTTTTGTTGAAGTGAGGCAGAAAGCTGCTTTTTTTGTTGAAGTGAGGCAGAAAGCTGAAGTGAGGCACAAGCTGCTACATGTGAGGCAGAAAGCTGCTTTTCTTATGTGACAAGTTGGCTGGGCGGGGTATGCCTGGTGAGCAGTTCTCTTCTTTGCCAACAGCTCCTGGGTCTCTTGGTTGTTTTCACCAAACCAGTCTTGATTTTTCTTTTGGGAGAACCCAAGGGATTCTTCTGCCAACTGGAGGATACTGTTTTTGATATGTTGCCAAAGCACTGTAGGAGAAGGATCTGTAGGATGGTCTTCATGTTTTGTTTGTAGATTTGCCTGGAAGTTGTCTCTCATGGTAGCTTGTTGAAGATAGACTTGGAGTCTCTTCTTTAAGATGCTACCTCTCTTAGGTTTGAACTTAAGATGAAGATTTAGTTTACATCTGAGAATGTGATGATCTGTTTGGCATTCTGCACTGGGCATCACTTGGATATGACGGACATCGCAATTTTTTCTCTGATGGACTAGAACTTAGTCAATGAGGTGCCAATGTTTGGATCAGGGATGCATCCGGGTTGTTTTCAAGCTGTCTTTCTGCTGAAAGATAGTGTTTGTAATAGTCAGCTGTTTTTCTGCACAGAACTCTAGCAGGAGGTGTACGTTATCATTGCAATTTCCAACACCATGCTTGCCTAAGACACCTTTCCAGGCTTCAAAGTTCTTTCCTACTCTGTCAATCTTCTACAGGAACTTTTTGTATGAGGTGGAGTAGGTCTGTGTAGAATTTGTCTTTCTCTACACAGTCGGCTTGCATAGTTGTAACCTATATACTAAGAGAACAACATGTGGGAGGCGTAAGGAAATAATGCCATCAGAGTGTCCTGTTGGCAAGGTTTTGAGTTTGGAGGCAATGGAGTTTTTAATCATAAAGCCTACTCCTGAAAGATGTTTTTTGGTTTTGGGTTTGCCAGACCAGTAAAGTGTGTAGCCAGAGCTGTGTTCTTTAAAGCTGCCTTCCTCATGGAGACGAACTTCACTAAGAGCAGCAATGTCAATATTAAGTCGTGATAGTTCATGGGCTATTAGAGCAGAACGATGCTCAGGCCGTCCACTATCTGCAGAGTCTCGCATGGTTCTGATGTTCCAGCATGCAAGCGTCAGTTTATTTACACCTTTGGAGGCCGGTGTGTGCCTTTGTTTCTTTGCCTTGGTTTGAGCACATCAGAAGATGCCCATTGGCTGCTGCTAGCCAACCAGGTAGATGGGGATGAGCTTTCGTTAGGCCACCTTTTCTAGGCCCCTCTCCATATGGAGCAAGCAGTGCTCTCCTTAAAAAAGGCTGCTTGGTCATTCAGGATGCTGTCAAACAAAACTGTCATCTCCTGGGTCAGCCTCGAGCAACCAAAGTCCTGAAGCACCTGCATGCAGGGTTGGGTCTGCAGCTTCCGGTGCATCTTTACACCTGCTGTTTTGTCCCTCGCCTATCGCTACTGGGCTTTTTTGGAACTGGATTTGTCCTTCGAGCCTGTGCAATGGATTTTTCGGGTGGAGCGCAGTGTGCACAGAACTGGCCTCACCCTTTAAACCAAAGGTTCATCTGCTGTGACCTTGCAAGCATGGATGTTAGCAGCAAGGTCCTTGGGTCGTAGGTTTGATTAAAGTTTCCTTCTCTTAGGTGGTTGACCTTACAGGGTTGGACAAGCACTGTCTGCCCGGGTTTGGGATTAGAGTTTTCCTTCTCCTAGGACGGTTGCCACAAGGCTAGAGAGCCCATCCTGCCCTTTGACGCTCTTTGTCAGACCCTTCGGTTTTGACCTGTTTGGCATGGGAGACTCTACCAGTGGCTATTATGCCACCACCAGCATAGCTCAAAACATCATTAGGGTACGCAAGCCTCTCTCCCATGACAAGGGGGCATCAATGGAGAGGACATGACCACTACATTAAACAAAAAAGACAAAAACAGATACTGGAAGATTCTGTTATATATGGACATGCACTTTAAAACTACAAAGTGAACTGGGGAGGTTCATAAAAAGAGCGTACGGTACCTAGTTTTCACAATCTCACCTAGAAGTGTTCTGCCCATTGGCACTATATTCACATGAGCACAATGGTGCAAGGTTTCAAATGCTGGCAATATTGGCAACAAAGCGCCACAGGAGATCTATTGATGGCTTGGCCCATCAATAAAAAGAAACGGCTTTTGGACAATACAAAATTGAAAGGACAACGTCATATGATATGCGTGCCCTTTCACATTAATTAGGCATTATTATGATGACATATTTCCCACATCTGATAAAGTCCATAATATACTTTCAGAAAATAAAGGATTGGGAAGAAGGAAAAAAGGAAAAGGAAAAGGGGGAAGGACATATATTTAAAACACAACTAAAACACCTATGTCCCTGGTAAGTTCTCAGTTGGTCTGTCTTCTAAAAGTTTGGAACTATTTTAGAAATATTTTTTCCTCTTCATCATCTGCCTCCAGAGCCAGACTTATTGAACTCAACCCTGCAAGCAAAACCCAGGGGCATAGGACTTTGAGCTGCCACCATCTCATTCTCCTGGGACACACTGAATCGAAGGGCATAGCAGCTTGGCGGAATGCAGTGCTACATACCAACAAACACTTTAAATAGTTGGGTGTGCAGGTATAAGAGTCAATATGTATATGTGTGTTTAACTCATATTAGGACTGAGTGAGTTGGCATCAGTCCCAGCAGAGAGCCCTGCCCATTCAGATAAGGATGAAAAAGAGACTAATTTACTTCCACCATCATACAGTCAGCAGTGATCTCAAAAGGAAGCTCAAAGGAAATTGCTGAGACTTTATGAGAAACACCTGCTTGCCAAGAAGCAATGGGCAAAGCCTTGATTGCTATATATATGCTGTGGGAAAATGTGAAGGCTTTGTCAGAGATCAATTGATCTTCCTGGAGAGAGCTTTGTATCTGATATCTCTGACTCCATGCCTTGATTCCTGTTGCCTTGACTCGTGTTTAGACCTTGGACTGTTCCTGACTACGCTGTTGCCTGATCTTGCTGACCCACAGACCTACATCTTGACTACACTGCCTTCTGTAAGCCTTGACCTTTGGACTGTATTCTGGACTCTTCTGTTTGCCTTCTTGCCTGTATTGCTGCTTCCCCAAGAAACGGTACCTCATCTGGCTCCCCTTAATTGCCTTTGCTATCACTTGGAGTTGGCTGCTTTCCCAGACCTTGTTTATCCTGTTGCCGGCATTTTGGGGCTACTTTCTCAGATACCCAACGCTTTCATCATTCTACGTAGATGGCATTTGGTTGTTAGTTGGGTAATTCCACCATGACATGCCATCTTCAGTCCCATAGACTTCATGTATCTATTCAGGTGAGTAAATACATCTAAAGCTCGGATTCGTCACTGCTACTAAAACAGTAAACTAGAACTAACCATAGCATATCTAAACTGCCATCACCTGGCATTTTGGAGTTGCAAATGGAAAGCCCTTAAACAAAACATATTCAACCAAAAGGGGGTTTGTTAATTCAATAAAAACCTTCATATGGTAGAGAATGAATAATGCAAGATGTGGTATCTTAAGGGGAAGGTGGCTTGGTCTGTAGCCTGAACTTTATCAGATATGAAGATGGCCATGCTCTTGCCAACAAATGAAAATATCTAATTAATGAGAGAGAGCCTTTACTAGCTACCAGAGTCAAAGAGATTTGATAAAGGCATGACTTTAAAAACAACCCCAAATAACAACCCGAGTATGTAGTCTCTGTATTCCTTGTCAGCTGTTAAGTGCTTAATTGGATCCTTTTTGATGCAGACTCAGCCTCAGCTTGCTGTGCAGGCTTATATTTCAAAAGGTCATGGATTTAATGTTAATCTGCCCCATTATGCTATCATTTCCACAAGTGTTTCGAGGAGGGTGTCATTAATTGCCTGTGACTGTAATTGGCTTTATGAGGCTAGTCAAGCCAATAGCTGGGAAAACAATGCCCCAGAACAGCTGTCAAACATGTAATCTGGCAGAAAGTGAGTGTCAGGAGGGCAAGTTGAACAGAACTGGCATTCTCTATGCCCAGAAAAGGTGGGTCAATCAAGAGAAACCTCGGCATGCAAACCACTCTCCAAAGGCTTCATTTGGAAATAGCTCCAAGCTGACAAAGCAACCCCTCTTGGCATTCAGAATTGCAGCCTTCCAGGGGGAAAAAAGAGAGAAATCACCGTGCCCTGGTCACTCATTGCATCCTTAGCAATTTAAAGGTGAGTGGATAAACATGATGACATTATGGACACATTATGTTGAGTTTCCTATTGAGGGTTCCATTTGGCAAGGCCAACCTCCCCTCGATTCTTCTCCCCCTCCCCACCCAGTCCTCTAGCATCAGGAATTGCCCTCTCTGAATGTTATTCAAATGCTGTCAAATATCAGTGGTAGGACAAAAGGGAGGCTAGCTGGACAGGCTCCCTCAAATATCATCTCCTCCATCCTTCCTCTAAGACAGTAGAGAAAACACGTATGTTTCCTCACAAGTTTATTACCCTCTATTAACACAACGTCATTAGGGTCTGTGAAGTTAATTTAAGGGAAAAGAAGAGGAAAGCGGGGGAAAGGGACTCAGTGCTTGAAGAAGGAAACTTCTCCCTGTGCTACACCTGAGGTGGCAGAGAAGGGGGGATTTGTGTTGGTTTCTGCCTTGGCAGGTCTGACATTTGCTAATGGAGGAGGCAAAATGAGATCATTGGCCCTCAAATAAGAATTCTGCCCCCCCCCAAATGAAATTTTCCTTCAAACTCCAAATTTTTAGCTTTACAGTAACTTCAAACTTCAGCTGAGCATTTAGAAATACAGTTTAGGCATCCAAAGAAAAGGGGCAGGCAAAGTGATCAAGGGAATGAGAACACATAAGGGGGTTTAGCTGTGAGCAATTTTCAGCATCTCACTCTCTCCTAGAAATTTAGGAACTGAAGGAAATTTTCATTAGAAGGGCAATACCCTCATTTGCCTCTCCCCACTTAGATGTGTGTGTGTGCATGCATGAGCATGCACACACACATGCCTTCAAGTTGCCTGTTGGCTTATAGTGACTCCATGGATTTCATAGGGTTTTCTTAGGCAAGGAACACTCAGATGTGATTTTGCCAGTTCCTCTCTCTGAAATATAGCCTACAGCACCTGGTATTGGTTGGCGGTCTCTCATCTAAGTACTAACCAGAGCCGATTCTGCTTAGATTCCAAGATGGGATGGGATCTGGTGTCTTTAGGGTATTTAGGTGGGTCCCCCCACCTCATATATATAGCCCTGCATTTCAGTTTAAAAGACCCTGAGAGAAGTCTAACAGGAAATAGGAAATACTGGAGCTCTTGGAAAAGGATGAGGACCCTATGCTGAGGTCTGTGTCGTTTTCCCAGGTGAAAAATACTCTGATGGTTCTCCCTCTCTTCCTGTTTCTTGCCCTTCCACTGCCTTTAGAGGAGGTGGTCTTTTTAGAGCCTTACTGCACTCTGATGAAAAGCAGCAAAGCGGCAGGAATGGCATCGTTGCTCTTCCATCATTCTTTTTCCCCGGCCCCATGGTGGGGCTGAAGTAAAACTGTGTCATTTTGCAAACGGATTTTTCTGGTTAGCAAAAAGATGTGATTTTACCTTGGTTGCCCACAGGACCAGAACAAAAGAACTCCAGCATCATGCGGTAAGGCTGTAGGAAAGATGGAACATTCCTGCTGCTTTTGCCGCTTTTCATCGGCGGTGGTCAGGCCTCTATTCATACTGAGTCTGTCCAGGCATCCCAAGACTTTCCTTTCCTCATTCTGCTCTTGTTTTCCATATCAGAGTGTCTGTACATGAAGACAAATGCCCCTACAGAACCATCTGGAGGTCTTCACACCAAATATGCAAAGGTCAAGAATACATCAGAGCAAATGGAGTCTTTGTAAACATGAACACCCTAATCCACATTTTAACATGCTTTGTTGAATGTTTCATCATCAGAAGGTAAATAAGGGTTTAACTTGTGAGTCTGACTGCTGTGGCACATATCACCAAGGTTACAATGTAAATAAAGCACTGCTGAAACCTCAAAAAGTATTATACATATATGCTAATGTTTTATTATATTCTGTTTCCCTCATGGAGCCTTATCAGCCAACTAGCCTCACTGCACACAAAGACAAAAAAAATTAGCTCTGTTATGGTAATTCACTCACTGTTCAGTATTCACTACAATCCTCTAGAATAGGGGTTGGTAACTGTGGAAATGTAGGCGGGGGTCTGCATTAGCCCCCTAGGAGATCTTGGATGGCCAGAGACCCCCTACTACACCTGCTCCTGCAAAGAAATATATCAATTTTTGTCCCAAACACCTTCTAAGGGACATGAGGAACAAATTCACTATGTCTTTGACCCTTCCTGGGCCAATTTGTACAGGAAAGGCCTTTTTTAACAAGAAGTCGATGGAAGTAACTTCCTGTTTCTGAAAAGGCCTCTCCTGGCCCAGTTTGGCCCATGGGGTTCCCAAATGTGATGGAAATGCCCCACACAGTCCCTAGGGGACATTTTTGGGCAACTTTTTAATGTTCTTTTTAACCTCTGCAAGGGCCAGGGGTCCTCCAAATGTGATAGAAATGCTCTCCACACCTCCTGGAGGGCATTTTGGATCTTTTTGACCTGGGGCGGGATTGGGGCCAGAAAAATAGCATGGGCCCATAGTCTACACTTTGCCTATCTCTAGTCTCAAATGTTTCAGTGATGTTATTGCCATATATCTACAGTTTAGTGTGATATGTTTCATTGTAATGTCTTCAGTTTTTCACAAGATTAATCCTCTTTGTTCCAGTGAGAAGAGGGTTTACTAGAGATGGAAGCTTTAGCAGAGGTGCTAATTTCCCTGGTTATAAATTGATATGGATAAAACACATAAAAGTCACCATCATGGTTATACTGTTACTTTTAAGAATAAGATTTTTCCCTTCCCACAGTCTTACAGGGTCTCCTTCAATACTCTGTTTATTACAGTAATGAGAGACCTTAGTAAAAAAACAAAAACCACAATGGCGAATGAAAAAAAATTCTTAAAACTATGGGCTTGTCTATACAAGGGGGAAAAAATATGAATGCCTCCAAAAAAGCAGCCATTTGCAATGATGTGACCTGTCTTAATGGTCAAAAGAGCCCCCCTAAACTCCACATGACCCCAAGCCAAGATGGCAGCTGTGAGTTATTTACTCATGATTTTAAATCTGCTGCCATCAATTTTTTTAAAAAAAGAATTTAACATGGTGCGTACATGAGATATTTTTTATTTACAAAAAGGAAAAAAGAGAGAGTATAAGATTGCTGTTTTATCGACTTACCAGATCTTGCTTAGCCGAAAATCCAACATGGCGGTAGCAGGTGCTTTCCCTGTTTGTTAGCCCCACCCCCCATGCTTGTCCAGCCAATCAGTTTAAGTTCTCTTGCCTATCAATTATTTCATTGATGACACTATTATCCTATATTGAAAATAATTTTATATCCGATTTAAACATCCTACTTAGATTTCAATAAAATTCAGATGGAATATTTGGAATGATCCAAGATAATGTACAGGGTGCCCCCTATATCTGTGGAACCAATTTCTGTGATTTCAGTTATACGAAGGACACAAAATAAGGGACACATACAATAGAGTTGTGCTGGAAAATGCCTAGTGAGGTGCCCTCTGTAGGAATCGTTAGGTCCTGCAATGCAACTCTATGGTATGTTTGTACTGGAAATACCATTATTTTAATAGGGTTTGCTATTATCTATGGTTTCACTAATACATAGTATGCCCAGGAACATATCCCATGCAGATATGGGGAGCAACTTGTATAGGCTATGTGACATACATGATAAAATGTACTTTGTTCATGAATCCACACTCAAGGGCAACTCAGCCTGAAGCACAATTTAAGGACTGTTTGAGCACCCAAACAGCTAGGTGCTCATCCGCCAGAGCAATTGAAACAGAATGATCATTAATGATGATTTATGATTCTTCTGGGAAATGGCGGATGCTGTAACTTATAGTTAATGGTGATTTTTCGCCACATCTTTCTATTAGCATTCCCAGGAAATAAAACAGAAATACTGTCTCTATTAAACTAAAGTACTACCTCAGTTAGTAGACTGCCACACATGATCTATAAATGTATAGATCAAATTATAGATCAGGATCCCAAGGATGGAGTGTGACTTTATATGTGTATTTCTTATGACATGCTTTCCATAGCAATAGTGCACATAAAACATTAATTAATTCCAGAAGATCAAAAACCCTCTGGAATGGCCACGTTAATGTATTCCTCACAGTGGTCAGACAATGTAACCTCTGATAACCATCCAGTACAAGAGAATGCCATGGAATATGCCATCCCAAGATGTAGTGGTGGCAACCATCTTGAATAACTTAAAAAGATATTAAACAGATTCATGGAGGATAATTTTATCAATGGCTATTAGTCCTGATACAGTGTCAGAAGAAAGATTATCAATAGCTTTTAGTCATGATAGCATACAGTAGCAGGGACATTATGTCTCTCAGCAACAGTGCCTGGGAAACATGAGTGAGAGGGTGCTGTTGCACAGAAGTCTTGCTTGAGGACTTGAAAATAGAGTTGTCCCTCCATATCCATGGATTTGGTATCCACGGATTTAAGTATTCACAGCTTGAAAATATTCTTTAAAAATAATAATCCAAAAAGCAAACCTTGATTTTGCCATCTTATATAAGGAACACCATTTTCTATAGACAACTTACAACAAATGGAAACAATTTGTACATGTAGTAGAAAAACATATATTTATGGCATCATTTTTTTTACTTTGCATTTTGATCTGCCCATCATTAAATAAATATAAATGCAATACAATAAAGGCATCAGTAAAGCAGAAAGAATAGAGAGCATGAACAGATCCAAGGAAACCATAATGAAACAGCAGGGCAGGAATCACAAATACTCAGTTATAAATAGAAGTGGACTAAAATAATATTAAAAAGGGAACATATTTCACAAGCAAACTTGTATAGTAGCTTTCAGTGCCCAGTGCAATGAGGTAAAGCACTCTATGCCATGTAGCAGAGTTTATTCTGTTACAGTAGCAGCAATGTAGAAAAAGCTTGATCTCTTGCACATTACACACTGCAAGTCTAACAACAGACGGGCATGGAAAAGGATAACAACAGAAGAGTAGAGCCCATGGGCAAGTTTCAGAGCTTGGAAGTGCTCATTACAAATAACAATTTGCTTATCTTTAATTTGTTTTTTTCAGGTATGAGTATATTGCATTACAATTCTAACCTAACAAGGGACAACTTAACTTTTTTTTGCTGTTTAACCATAAATTTTAGTTGCTTTACTGTTACCAGAGTATAAGGTCATTAAATATTGGAGATTATCAGGTGCTTTAAAAAAAATCCAAGGAGCTCGCAAGAACGACATCACTGTACAGCCAATGGGTCCCAATATTGCACACGCCATCCTTCTGGCATGCTTGCTCTGTTCTCCCTCTGTGCTAGAGTGATGAAAAAGGTGCTACTTTTCATTTGAGGAAGTTTGAATGAAAAGTGGTGCCTTTTTTGTTGCCTCAGAATGGAGAGAGGATGGAGGAAGCACAAGAGAAGGACGGCATCGTGTGATATTGGGACCTTTTGGTGGTACAATGATGTCATTCTCACAAGATCCTTGGGCTTTTTTAAAGTGTCTGATAATCTTGGAACATGAATATTTCCTGGTTCAAGTGTTGTCCTGCGCTGTGCTTTGTTTTCTGTTGTGGGTGTTGAGGCAATGGCAGAGACTAATGCTTGGTGAGGACATGAGAGAGAGCCTTCTCAGTGGCTGCTCCCACCCTTTGGAACACCCTCCCACAGGAAGCTAGGCTGGCCCCCTTCTTGTTGTCATTCTGACAGCAGGCAAAAACATGTTTGTTTAAGCAGGGCTTTGGCATATAATTCTGGCTTTTTCAGGGTGTGTGTTTTTATGCTATTTTTATATATTTTACTGTGTATGTTTTAATTGTTTTTAATTGCTTTTCATTGTGATTTTCATTGTTTGTAAGACACCTTGGGTCCCACTTTGGGAGAAAGGTGGCATAGAAATGGCACATATAATAAATAAATAAATAAAGTCTTATGTTTCTGAATCAGCCAGGTACTGTAATCCATAATAAAATTGCACCTCTCTTTAGAAGACAGGCTCCTTGTTCCTCGGTTGCAGTTTAGGCACCTCTCACATTTACTGTGGAAATGCTTGCAGCAAGGCATGCTGCTTAGAGAGGCGGCAGGACTGTGCTACAGTTCAACAGCAGGGCAGAGAAGAAAGAGCTCTCAAAACCACCCAGCTGTGGATGATTAATATAAGGGAAGGATGATGGCATCCTACATCTTTTCTTTCCCATAGGCACTGGCTTAGATACACTCTAGGAATTACATACAGAAATGTGCTGGGCTTGACAGGTTCATTCCATCATGGGATGTTGATAGACACACACCAGAGAAGCAGTAATGGTATGTGTGAGGGGAGACAGAGGTGGCTGGGGAAAAGCACACAAATCTTAAGTGATAAGTTTCAGTGACTAACAGCAGGATCCTCTGAGCCGCTAAGTATATCTGACAGGATGCAACTATAGTTGCATCAGAAAAACAAGAAAGCACGCAGAATTGTGTTGGCATTACAAGGTGACCTAGACTGTTGTTCTGGTTGTTACGATGGACTGACGGTACTCTGCCAGTAAGTGTAGGTTGTCAGATGCTATTCAATGGCAGCATGAAAAAAATGGTGGAGGAGAAATATGGAAGCAAAGATTGAAAATGGATTTAGGGGAGTGTATAGCTAAGCACATGCAGGCATCAATGTGTCCACACATGCATTTCTATCTTTCTGTCTACTTACCTACACTGAGTTAGCATTTATAGGCTTCAGAAGAAAAACCAGCAATAGCAGGGGGTGGGCTTTGGAGGAAAATCAGGAAGAGGGGTGGAGCAGCTTCCATTTTGTGAATGGCATAGGCTGGTGTAAGTCAATTTTGTTTGCTTTCATATGGGTGTTGTTGTTGTTGTTTTGTCATTGTAGAGGCTGGTATTCCCTACCTCCCCCCTTCCAGACCTACTGTAGAGCCACTTCAGCCCACTGCCATGACTACCATGATTACCCCAGAAGATCTCAGTGGATCATACAATCAGTTCACATCTGGGTATGGGGAGAGCAGGGTGTGGTGAATGGCCAGCTGTAATGAGGTTCCACATATACTAGGACTTTATCAGACTAGCCCCTTTAAATATTCTTTTGCTGGCATAAAACCCCCCATTTTTATGCTGGCAAAAGAACGCTCCCCCCGCACTTACCTTCCTCTCCCAGCAAAGGCAGCCCCGGCAATAAAGAGGAAGTTCACTTCCTCGACTGAAATCCATTCAAAAATAAAAACAAAACTAGCACATTAAAAGTTTTTAAAAGGACCTAAACACACTTCAGAAGTCCCAAGTAACCTGGGGATGGTCATAAAAAGAGCAAAATTTACCTGGATGTCACAATTTTACCTGTAAGTGTTTGCGCCGGGCCGGCATTCTCGCTGCAGTGATGAGATTTAAATGGTCTCAGGTTTTGCACGCTGGCAATGCAAGTACTAAAGTGCCATATGGGGATCTATTGATGGCTTCAACCATCAATAAAAAGGTACAGGATTTTGATAGGACATAAACGTGAAAGGGTGATGTTGTCTGATCTGTGTGCCCTTTTGCGTTTATGTGGCATCGTTATGATACCGTATTTAGTGCATCTGATAAAGTCCCTACACTATGCTGAGCAATATAGGATTCTGGCCATAGTGTGTGTATATGTGAAAGGAGGATGAGACAAGGAGAGGAGAGGAGGGCTGATACCTGTTCCATAGGACCTTATACTAAATAATGTCCACTGTTTATATTAAAGTGAGAGTTGGGCTTCGATTATACAATGACACATGGAACACATACTTCTTTAGCCCATGTGAGGAAAGGAGAATATAAATATAATATATAACCTACAGCAATGCTTTTCAAACTATCTGATATGGTAGATTGTCATATTTCCCCACATTTTGTTAGAGAGTCACACCATATTTGCTCCAAACTAATAGCTTATTTGCATAATTGCTTTGAATCTCACTGAAGACTGTCAACCAGTGGCTTGTGGCCTGGCACTACTCCATGGACCACCACTTTGAGTAGCACTGGCATAGAGAGGAAAGTAGATTAACAATACAATCTTACACTTCTCTATCCAGCAGGAAGCCTTTTTGAGATAAATGGGATTTCTTCCCAGATAAGTACACACTCAGTTGTATGAGGGGGAACTGTTGGAACACAATGAAGGCTGAGCTGCATACTATTTTAAATATACAGCATGTAGCTGAGCCCTAATTATTTTCTTCTTTCAAAGGAAGTGTCTTGAAACCTGATACAAATTGGGACCACCATGCATGGATGAAGAAAGCTTGGGTTTGTTTGTATTATTATTAATTATTATTATTATTATTAATTTCTATCCTGCATTTTTCCCAATTTAGGACTCAAAGTGGTGTACATTGTACAAAAGACATTGTTAAAATCAACAAAATACAAAAGTTAAAACACACTTAAACAACTACTAAAAAAGTTAAAAACAGCTAAAACTCTAAAAACACATGCATATATACAAACACACATATACAACACTCACATAACAAAACCACCCAAATCATGTAGCTGCCCTTGTTGCCCACACAGAAGCAGCTCTGCAGCGCCTAACATCCTGCTTTGCAGCAGCTGCAGAGCTGTTTGGGCTGGAAGTCAACCTGAAGAAAATGTAAGTTCTTTACCAGCCTGCACCACAGGATGAACACCATCATCCCCACATTGCCATTGGCAAATCTGTGCTTAAGTCCATTCAGCAGTTCACCTACCTGGGAAGCATCATCTCCTCAGATGCCAAGATTGACAAAGAGATCGATCACAGATTAGCAAAGGCATATAGCGCATTGGGAAGACTTTACAAAAGAGTCTGGAGTAATAAACACCTGAGGCGAAGCACAAAAATCAGTATGTATAGAGCCATTGTAGTGTCTATCCTCCTTTATGGATCTGAAACATGGGTCACCTATCGCCGCCTAAATATACACTGGACTGACTATGTGACGAATGTTGCTGTCCTTGAGCAAGCAGGGATCACCAGCATTGAGGCCATGATATTGAGAACACAGCTGCGCTGGGCAGGGCACGTTTCTAGGATGGAGGACTATCGCCTCCCAAAAATAGTACTCTATGGTGAACTCACCACGGGTCAGCGTAAGGGGCCATGCCAAAAAAGCGATACAAGGCTCCTTGAAACAACATCTCAGGCTCGGCCAAATTTATCACCAACAATGGTCCGCCCTGGCCTCACATTGGGAGGCATGGAGACGCACTATCCACAATGCTGCAGTCTTATTTGAGAACTCATGCTGAACAAGTCTTGAAGAGAAACGACAACGCAGAAAGAATCACAACCCAAAAACATCACCCAAGGAGACCTTCTGCTGTGCTTTCTGCAACCAGACTTGTTTATCTCGGATTGGCCTTTTTAGTCATCAGCGCGCTTGCAGAAAGCACGGGATGAGTCGTTCCTGAATCTTCATTTGCGAAGAAAAGCCAGAGAGAGAGAGAGCAACAAGTAATAGCATCACTTGCAACAACTGACTTTTTTGGATTCATCTACCCTGAAGACTGACTCTTCAATATGCTCTGATGAATGATGTCGACAACAGTAGAAAGGCCCTATGCTGTTCTGAGTGACATAGAACTCATGTGAGAAAAAAAAAGATATCCTTTCCTGGGGATTATCAAGAAGAGGCTGGGTATAAACAATTAACAGAAATATTATAGGATATCCTCTTCCTTCAGGGAAGTAGCTGGATCTTTAAGTTGAACCTTCAAGATTCTTGAAATTACCCTCAGCACACCTGCCATCTAATTATATGGAGAAAGTTTTTTAAAAAAATTGAGATTAGCAAAGGTACTAGGACACACAATGCTTCTTATTTTCAATGATTATAATCACATAACTAAGAAGAAAATTAGAGGCTGTCCTATCGAATATGGCGGCATGTAAAGTAGCTTGGCTTGAGCACAGTTATCTATTTTAAATTTCTATTTGGTCTTCTTATTCAACCTACTTAGTGTTTATGAAATTCAGAGGTTTAGGCTTCTTTGCCTCTAAGGCTCCAGAGGACTTATTAGTGATGTTTTAATCACCAGTTTATTGAGAGTTCTTTCTTTTCTTTTCTTTTCTTTTTCTTTCTGATAAGGCTGATATCTTACTTAATGAAAGCTGTGGAATGCTGTGTCTCTAACAACCTGTGAGTCTAACAAATAATGAAGATTCTGTGCTTATGCTACTCTTTGCACAATGGGACTTATAGCTTCTATAGGCTTTTAAAAACTTGAAGTTAAAATAATTTGCAAACATGGAGGAATCCAGAGCAAAGTATTACTAAGGACTCTGAGTCAGAGAATTTGGAAAGTACGTTGAGCTGGAGAAAGACCAGGGACAATTATCTGAACCAGCAAACATTTGTGAAGTGTAAACCTTACAGCAGAAAACTTGCAGCCTAGTGAGTGGGAAGAAGAGAGACTCCCTACAAGAGGAACAGTTCTGGAGTTTTTCCAGATGTATTGTGTCCTTCATATACTTCTGTTTGGTCTATGGTAGAGTCAGAAAGAAATTTTGTTTGGGTTGTCCTGACAGCATTTAATTTCAACCCTAGTAGATTCTAGGAGAAAGCAGTTATTTTTGCTCATCGCTTGGGACTTCTGTTTCTTCCTTCATAGTAACTTTGGTTGTGCCACCTATTGATCACCAAATGCCAAATTAGATATTATTGGTGATGAATTAACTGAAGTCAGTGAAACTTGAGAACATCAATTATGGTTAATACTTCAGCTCAGACAATCTGGGCCCATAAAGTGTGTGCACAGGCAAATGAAACACCTAGGAGTCAATCCTCGATTATTGTATCCCTTTAGAAATTATTGCACATGATAACCATAATTCCACAAGCACTCCAGCCTCAAGCACTCCAGTGAATCTGGATCATGGGACCATAAGTAATGAAGGTTATCACCAGAGTCCTGTGGAATAGGATGACCAGATTGAGAATACAATTCATAGTTGGTCTTTGGACCCAGAGCTTTTGGCTAGGGCTTCAGTGGATAAACCTCTTAGACATTTAAATTCTACAGCCTCTGATGCCAATGGTAATTTGGTGGAGAAACCTACAGAAAAATCTCAAGTTTGATAGCAAACATGATAGAAATATCTATACCCACTTGAGAGACCAGTGCTTTCTTTCATCCCAAGTAATTCCCCCCCCCCAACAAACTGCATTCTATAAAACAGGAGATCTCTAGTCAAAAAGTAACATTGCAATCAATTGTAGCTTTGATAGACCTGGCAATTTTAAAAATAGCATCCCCAGCAAGTTGCCCAGGTAGAGATTTGGTAGATTACCAGGCAGTTAGCCTAAAGACCACAATGGATAGAAAGGAAAATGATGATTTTCCCCTTGCCAATTACTCAAGACCTTTGGGGCATCTTCAGGAAATAATGCATGATCAAGTTACAAATTCTGAGAAAATAGTAGAGACCCCAGTTGTGTTACCTGAATAGGTGGGGATGATGTCAAAACTATGTTAATATTTTGGGGAATTATGATTAGTTCAAATGGAAGGTTGCGAGAGGCTGGGTAACTTCAGGATCTTTGCATCTGTGTATACCAGTACTAACTGCAGAGGACTCCAGTAAAAATGAAATGAAATGGTTTGATTGGAAAATAACACAAAAAGCATCCATGCATGCAACACACATGCATAAGAGGACTAATTAAGGCAGAAAGGTTGGCTAGAGGAATAGATTTGGGAAATGGGCCTATAGTTACCAGACTTGAAGAGAAGAATTCAGATGGAAGTCTGAGGGTAACACCAGAGTCCAATCCAGGGGCATACCAACAGACTGTCCAGGTGTCATCCACAGTGGCACACCTTGTTATTGTTTGGGGACTAATATTTATACCGTAGTTCATGTCCTGAAGGGGTGTTTGAGCTTAGAACAAAGCCTGGATGGGTTTCCCACCATTTAAAAACCGTTTAAACAAAGGAAATAGCTGGTTGCTTAATGCCTGAGAGATAGGAACTGATGGGTTTATGACAACTCTCATTGTAGGACAAGAAGGATGCATAGGAATATTTCCTGGGGAAATTGAGTTGTATAGGTCACTTGTTTGTTTATGGTATGACTAATTACTGAGCGGCCCCAAGAGTGGATTACATATCTCTGTAATGGTGTTGTTTACTAGGGGTTCTGATTAATCCTATCTTGGGTGTGTCTGCTGGTATTTTTCCATGACAGCTTCCTAGGTCCTTGTGACCTCCATTTGATCTACTTCTGGCTTACCCCAGTCTACTTGAAGTGTCTAATGTTGATGAATTATGAGACATTATAGGGGAGTGTAGGGCATGATAACAGTTGGAGTTGGAAATGTAAGCAGTGGTATGGAGGACTTAAATCTAAATTGTTCAAATTCAGATTTATTACTCCTAAACAAATGGAATGAAGACACTTTAAAAGAAGGCAATTCTCAGTCTTTACTTTTACCTGCAGAAACAGAATGTGAAAAGGCTCTGCAGGAAAACAAATGCTAGTTATGATCTGTAGAACAAGTAGGCTCTGGCTCCAGTAAGCCAACACATGAAAATATTCCACCACTTAACACTGAGGAGTATGGTACCATTTTTAACTGGCCATTAAGGAGACCAAAGAATGTATTGCTTACACTTTCAGTGTTAAAGGATATTTTAGATGTATTAGGGACTGGGTGGGATACCTCAGTGGATATAAAATGTTCCCATATGTATCTCACAAGCCCTAAAATGGTGAGAAGCATGGTGATTTTGAGTTTTACAGATACTAACTATGCCCACTGTTTCTGGAGTCAGCTCTACAAATTTGAAGGAAGTTTCATTCAAGTGGGGTGTGCGTACTCATCACTCAATCTAAAATTATATTAAATTGAATGCTCCTACCCATAAGTTAGCAAATTCAAAGAATGGAAATTACAATTAAAATTATAGAGATGCCTTCCTTGAAGAATTAGCATCCATAAAGCCAGTTTATGATCTGTGTCAAAAAAGACTATCTAGAATACCAGAAGCAATTTGTATCTGGGACATCATTTGCTCCTGTTGAAACCTTAAAAGTGCCTACCCCTGAGAAACTGGTTATATTAAGTCTTTGTAACTGAACTATGAGGGGCAGAAATGACTCCTTCTTGGGGAAGAAGATCTTAGAAGGTCTAGAACACCAAACTGGTCTAAATTTAAATGGGGTGAGGTGGATATTCTTGAAATAATCCCCCCAAAAGGAAATAAGGGAACAGTAGTTTGGGGTTTCTCTTCTATTGCCTTCTCTTTCTGTGTTCAAAATTGCCTAAGTGATCTGGAAATTATCTCTTCATCAAGAGAACTTTTTTCTTTACCAATATTCCTCAATCTAGGATAACAATGACATCAGGAAATGGGAACCCTCCTATAAGCATTTGCCCCAAAGGTTTTTATGGGCTGTAATTGATTTCCACCTGAACCTTGCCCAGAATGTAGAGGGAAGAAAGTATGACCCCTTTTGTAACCTTCCCTAATAATATACCAGTTAAGCAATTAAGACATCCAGTAAACAAACCTAATACTTTGTATACAGACTTGGGATCTTATAGTAAATAGGGCATTTCTATCTGGTGACAAATCCTCTAGGAGTCATACTACCCAATGTATGTCTATGGGGAACGGTTATTTGCCTGGCCAAGCACAAACCACCAAGCAGCCCTTTGTAACAGATTTTGATGGGTGTTTGGGTAACAGGTGTGCCCCTTTGGTTGACTCATCTGAGAACTGACTACTAGATGGCAAGAAGTTTCATTGACCCATAAATCTCGTATCCTGGAATATTGCAGGTTGGAGAAATAAATTAGCCTGCATAGATGTCATTCAGTATCTTCAGACTTTTGACATAATTTGACTTCAAGAGACCTGGTTTATGGAGAACAATTCCCTGAGATTATAGGTTTTTAGATCATGGGAACAGTCTGCACTGAGGAAGGCTGTGGCAGTGGAGGCCTTGCTATTTTGATTGCTTCCACTATAGAGTTGGGTAAAATAGCAGTAGCTGGGCTAGCTTTGAACTATTGCCATGCCTTAATCATTCAAGGCTGTAAACCAGTCCCACTGACATGAATCAATATTTTTTTTCTCTCCATGATCTGCCAGAACCTCATTAGAAATTTGAGCCATGTTTGAGGACTCATTTGATAGGTTGTTTACAGATGACACAAACCACCTGGTTCTAATTAACAATGATTGAAATGCTAGAATGGGCAGTGACTATTCTGTTATGGTTTGATTTGGAGGATGTTTTCACTGTTCCTCAAAGCTTGCAAGATAAATTAATTGATAAGAATGGTTAAGTTATTATCAATTTAATCTGTAAATTTCATCTCATCTGCCTTAATGGTGTTTGTTTACTCAAAGGGCTAATTCATGTATCTAACTGACAAAGGCGCAATGTGGTTGATTATATGGCAGAATTTGGCCAAATCCACACTACACAAATAATCCAACTTGAAACTGGATTATTTGCCATAGCTCCTTCTTATTGAATTCTGAGATTTGTAGTTTTATAAGTGTTCTCTGCCAAAGAGTGCTGGTGCCTCATCAAACTACAAATCCCATCAACCAGGGAATGAAACAGGGCTGTATTCTGGCACCTTTTTAGTTTAACTTTTATAGTAATGATCTAATTCTAGAAATGATCTCCCCTTCATTTTCCACTCCAACTATTAGTAACCTCAATATTTCAATTTTGCTTTATGCTGATGATTTGGTTTTGCTATCTTTGAACAAAATTGATGTTAAAAGGATGTTAGCCAGATTTGGGAGGCTCTGTAAAAAAGAATGGTTGTCAACTATTCTAAAGCTAAAATTATGGTTTTGGGGAGGAGAATTCCTAAGTGCAATTAGACACTTGATATACATTATTTAGAACAGGTGCACTCAATTAAATATCTGGGACTACACTTTGATGAGAAACTTCCTTGGAAGCAACATTTGGAAGCCACCAAAATCTCAAGCACCAGATCTACTGGGCAACTTAAAAGATTTTTCTAGTCTAGAATGGGGCAGTTAATAAATCCTGCCCTAAAAGTTTTCACAGCTAAAATTGTTGCTCAAATGCTGTGTGGAGCAGAAATCTGGGGAAAAAATCCCAAGTCTGACTGGGAAATTTTGCAAAACAAATTCATGCAAAAGATTTTGGGACTTCCCCAAGAGGGACTTCCTGTTCTGCTCAGCCAGGCAAAGGACAGGAGAGATGAAGCTCTGTATCTGAGGTCTTACTACAGAGGTGGTTAAGACCTTCCATGAAGACCAGCAAACTTGGAAGGTTCCCTATTCAGGAGAAGAAGGGAAGTGAGGCTCAACGGGGCTCCAAATACCTTGGGGTTTGGGAGGACAGATGAAAGGAGTGAAGAGCAACCACACCCCGCAGTAGAGACCTAGCCAGGTCTGAGCTGAAAGTCAAAGTCACTTATATATGAAAAGAAAAAAGTCAGTGGATATAAACTAAATAAGGTTTAAAGCCACTTTATATTCTCCAACAAGCACAGACTTTGCATTTCATTGAATTAAAAAGGACTACAGCTGGAGATAATGGCAAGTTTGTAGCAACTCTTAACAACCAAAGCAATAAACTTAAGTGGAAGGAGAGAGTTGTTCAAAGCTGACAGATACAATTAACTCCCATGGAAAACCTAACCAGATAAAGTTTCAGTTTGCAATTTTGATACAAGGAAAAAGAAGGGGAACTTTTCTGTTTGCACTTGAAGGCACTTGGGTTGGTTTGCGTCTTGGTTACTCTGCATCTATTTGCTGCAAAACTTGGATAACAAATAGAAACAAATAGAAAAGCTTAAAGGAGCTTAAAGGAGTGGGACTCTTAAAATCGCAACTAGATAGTGAGCTAATTGGCGCCAAAAAATTTTTTTCTTTCTTCAGAGAGTGTTCAGAAGATTGTGGAAAGCAAATGATTTCTTTTAGAGTTTAAGTTAATCAAATAAGTAAGTTAATTTAAGACAGTCAAAATTATTAAGTTCATCAAGAGTGGCTGAAGGAGGAAAAAAAGTGAGATGAAAAAGCCAGGGAAAGAGCTAAAGCGGAGGTAGACTGTTACTTTAAGGAATAGGACAACATGCAGCGGGTTGAAGTGAACCAAAGCTAGATGCCAAGAACAAATGGAGAATAGAGGAATGGAGAAGAACAAAATAGGGGAAGGAAAGGGAGTGAAGAAGGAAAAAGAGAAGAGAGAGAAGATGGGGCAAAAGAAGTATTAGGATAAATTTCTTTTTTTATTTCTATCATATACTTGTATACTTGGAGGGTACTGTATTATATAATTGTATAACTGTGCAAACAAGGCTTAAAACGGAGTTAGAAGGAATAATAGCAGATTATAATTCTGCAATTTCTTTTCTTATCCTTTTGGTAATAATATTTCTTTCTATTAATTGATGTAATATTTAAAAGACTATTTGGGCAATAAGAAAGAGGGGAAATATATAAGTAGTACAAGAGATGGGGGAGGACTAATTTAAAGAGACAATGCAGGAAGTATTAGAAAGATAGCAATAGAAGAATATTATTATTAGAACATTTATAGGAAAATATTTACAGGCAAAAAGGTATTGACTTGGTGTACAACGATTAATTTACATCTACATCTACTTGATTCTTTCAAATATATTATAATGATATATTAATAAATAGCGCAGGTAATACATAAGAGAAGCAAATATATCAAGAAGTGTATAAGAGAACTAGAAGTCTTTAAGAGTATTAGGTTAGAGGAGTTTGTGGCAGAACTAAAATATATTGTATATTGTAATTTCAAGGAATGAATAGTTGATTTGTTGTTTTGCTGACTCAATAAGTAGAATAAAGGGTTTGTTAATTGATTTGGAAATATTAATATCAATGATCAATTATTCATTATTAATGATCAATAATTAATTGATCAAACATGACATTATACAGACCATAGAATTAAAGAACTGGACATTAACAATATAATAATATAAACCTATTGGAAGATTAGAGGTAAAGACAAAAAGGAAGAAAAAAACCCAAAATTAATTTATTTATTTATTTATTTATTTATACCCCGCTCTTCAGCCACAAGGCTATCAGAAAACAAAAAAGAAAACAAACAATAAACAAAAAAACAAAAAAGAATGTCCCAGAAACTAGAACTAGCTTATTTTAGAATTATGGCATTGGGTAGAAGAGCAACATCACAAACAGAAACACAAGTTATAACAACTAGAAGAGGTTCAGTAGAAACTATTAAAATGTCTGAAATGCATACACTGATATTGGATGAACTAAAAACCGAATTAAGACATTTTAAATAAGAAATAAGATCAGAATTAAAAGACTTGAGGAAAGAAATAAGAATGGACTATAACAAAGAATCTGAAATACTGGGGGAAAGATTGACAAAATTAACAAGGACTTGGAGGAAATGGAAGCTCAGATCAAACAATTAAAGGTGAATTCAAAACAGAGAAAAAACAGGAAATAGTGGAAACACAAGAAAGAGAAGATTTACAAATTTTAAATCAAGAATTGAGATACAGGGGGAAGTATCTCAAATTAAGCAGGATCTCTGAGAACATAAATGAAGATCTAGAAGAGAGAATCATTGCACCACTTGCAAAATTGATAGGATACCCCCAGGAACATTTTGACAAAGAGGTAGATACATTATTCAGAATTAATTCCCAAGTGGTGAAACATAAAAAGCTGCCAAGAGATATAGTCATATCGTTGACAAGATCTAGGATGAGAGAGAAGATATTAGAACAGAGCTATAAGGAAACATTGAAAATAATGGAGATGAGATCAAGATTTTTAAAGATATTCCTTCTTCTATCCTCAAAAAGAGGCAAGATTATAAATTTATTACACAGAAATTAACTAAAATGGGTATAAACTACAAATGGAAAAGAATAGAAGGAATAACTTTCATGTATAGGCAAAGAAGATATAGGATAAACAATTTAGAAAACCAAAGAGTTTTGTAAAAAATTGGATAAGGATAAGGATAAAAAGTATCAGCTGAGGAACATTCAGAAAAGGAAAAAGAAAAAGAAAAAAAGGAGAATTGAGCAGAAAAGAATCAGACAATGAAGAATCAAAAGAAGAAAGTCAACCTGAGGGAAAGGAACAGGAGGATGAAGAAGATGATGAAGATACTGGATTAAAAGAAGAAGACAGGGAGAGTATGGAAGAGGGGGAGGATGATGATAGAGAAAAAGATAATATAAAAGAAGAAAAAGAAGATGCCTCTTAAGATTACTTCGTGGAATGTAAAAGGTCTTAACTTGGAATATAAATGTCGACAAGTTTACCATTATCTGGAAAAATTGAAATCTAACATTATATGTATACAAGAAATCAAAATTGAAGAAGATATGAATTATTTTAAAAATCTGAAATTAGGACAAATTTTTCATTCAACAATTAGTAAGAAAAAGAAGGAAGGAGTTGCACTATTTGTAAATAAGAATTATGAGGCATCAGAACTGTTCAAGGACAAAGATGGAAGATATATAGTATAGAGGTATCCTTTCAAAATCAGAAACTAAGCATTGTGGGCATATACGCACCAAATAGTAACAAAGAAAAATTCTTCAGAAAGTTGGAAAAGTATAATATGGAAAAAGTAATTATTCTTGGTGATTTTAACAGAGTGTTAAATCCACAGACAGATAGATCAGCGAAGAGCAAGTCAAAATATCAAGGAAAGTTGCTGAAAAGCTTCTTTGAAATGAAAGATAACTTAAATCTTACAGATGTCTGGTCTTTTAAATATGGATATCAAAAAGGTTTTACTTTCTTTTCCGAATGTCACAAAATGATGTCAAGGATAGATTAATTCTTGGCTTCAAAAAACCTTCTAACAAGGATGCAAGATATGGAAATAGCAGCAAGGATAAAATCAGATCATCACCCAATCCAAATATCATTAGAAAATCCAAGAAAGTCATTTTCTTAGAGATTAAATGAAAACTTACTTAGAGATGAGGAATTCACAAAACAATTAAAGAAGGTAACAAAACTATATTTCAAAGAAAACACCATAAAAGAAGGCCAGATGCAGACAGTCTGGGATGCTAGTAAAGCCGTGTTAAAGGGAGTACTAATTAAATGTGGATCTCAGATTAAAAGACTAAAGTCAGAAAGATATAAATATCTTTACAATGAATTAAGGAAAATAGAAAATAAACTAAGAGAAAATCCCACAAACGAAAACTTAGTAAGACAGATAAAGCTTTTTAAAAAACAACTGAATTTAGAGACATTAATGAAAATAGAAAGACAATTCTCTCTGGCTTTTCTTTGCAAACGAAGATTCAGGAAGGACTCATCCCGCGCTTTCTGCAAGCGTGCTGATAACTAAAAAGGCCAATCTGAGATAAACAAGTCCGGTTGCCGAAAGCACAGCAGAAGGTTTCCTTGGGTAATGTTTCCAGGTTGTGATTCTTTCTGCGTTGTCGTTTCTCTTCAAGACTTGTTTGGCGTGACTTCTCAAATAAGGCTGCAGCATTGTGGATAGTGCATCTCCATGCCTCCTGATCTGAGGCCAGGGTGGACCATTGTTGATGATCAATTTGGCCAAGCCAGAGATGTTGTTTCAGGGAGTCCTTGTATCGCTTTTTTTGGAGCGCCCCTCTTACGCTGACCCGTGGTGAGTTCACCGTAGAGTAGTATTTTTGAGAGGAGATGGTCCTCCATCCTAGAAACATGCCCTGCCCAGTACAGCTCTGTTCTCAATATCATGGCCTCAATGCTGGTGATCCCTGCTTGCTCAAGGACAGCAACATTCGTCACATAGTCAGTCCAGTGTATATTTAGGATTGTGCGTAAACAGCGCTGATGAAAAGGTTCGAGGAGTCGTAAGTGGTGGCGATAGGTGACCCATGTTTCAGACCCATAAAGGAGAATAGACAGTACAATGGCTCTATACACACTGATTTTTGTGCTTCGCCTCAGGTGTTTATTACTCCAGACTCTTTTGTGAAGTCTTCCAAATGCGCTATATGCCTTTGCTAATCTGTGATCAATCTCTTTGTCAATCTTGGCATCTGAGGAGATGATGCTTCCCAGGTAGGTGAACTGTTGAATGGCCTCAAGCACAGATTTGCCGATGGCAATGTGGGGATGGTGGTGTTCGTCCTGTACTGCAGGCTGGTAAATAACTTACATTTTCTTCAGGTCGAATTCCAGCCCAAAGAGCTCTGCAGCTGTTGTGAAGCAGGATGTTAGGCGCTGCAGAGCTGCTTTTGTGTGGGCAACAAGGGCAGCATCATCAGCAAAGAGCAGCTCACGGGCTAGATGGTTTAGAGTCTTGGTGCGAGTCCTCAGCTGTCTTAAGTTAAACAAGCTACCATCAGTACGGTAACGTACATAGATGCCGTCGTCTTCTTCAAGCTCTGCCGTAGCCCTTTGGAGCATCATGCTGAAGAAGGTTGTAAATAAAGTTGGAGCAAGAACACAACCTTGCTTCACTCCATTAGTTGTTAGAAAGGGCTCTGAAAGAGCTTCACCATATCTGACTTGACCGCGCTGGCCATCGTCAGCCACAGACCTTTTCTACTCACGGTGTCGAAGGCTTTGGTGAGGTCAACAAATGTTACATAGAGACCCTTGTTACCTCTCTACATTGCTCTTGCAGTTGTCTAAGGGCAAATACCATATCTGTAGTACTCCTATTGGCTCTGAGGCCACATTGGCTTTCAGGAAGAAGTTCTTCTGCAATGGCAGTAACTAATCTGTTCAGGAGTATCCTTGCAAGGATTTTTCCAGCAATAGAGAGCAGTGTTATGCCTCGATAGTTTGAGCACTCAGATTTTGCTCCTTTTTTCTTGTACAGGGTGATGATGACTGCATCTTGGAGATCTGATGGCAGTTCCCCCTTTTTCCAGCAATCCACAAGGAGTTCGTGGAATTTATCATGGAGTACTTGGCCTCCGTGTTTCCAAACTTCAGGTGGGATTCCATCAATCCCAGCTGCGTTGCCATTTTTCATCTGCTATGTCCAATTCATTTTTCATCAGTTTTTGTATCATATGTTGGATAGCTGAGCCTTGGACTACTCGGTTGGCACTGAAGAGACTTTGAAAGTGTTCAGCCCATCAACTCATGATGGAGGCTTTATCAGTAATTAATGTTTGACCATCTGTACTGTATAAGGAGCTTTGGACCCAATAAGTAGGTCCAAACACTGCCTTAAGAGCTTCATAAAATCCTCTAGAATCACCCAGATCTGCACAGCGTAGTGTCTTTTCTGCTATATTGATCCACCACTTGTTCTGTATGTCTCGGAGCTTTTGTTGAAGTTTACTACATGTGAGATGGAAAGCTGCTTTTCTTACATGGCAAGTTGGCTGGGCAAGGTATGCCTGGTGAGCAGTTCTCTTCTTTGCCAACTGCTCTTGGATCTCTTGGTTGTTTTCATCAAACAAGTCTTGATTTTTCTTGTTGGAGAACCCGAGTGATTCTTCTGCAGACTGGAGGTTACTGTTTTTGATATGCTGCCAAAGTCCTGAACCGCCTGCATGCAGGGTTGGGTCTGTGTCTTCCATTGCATCTTTACACCTGCCGTGTATCTCGTCCCTCGCCTATCGCTACTGGGCTTATTTGGAATTGGATTTGTCCTTCGCACCCGTGCAATGGATTTTTCTGGTGGAGCGCAGTGTGCACAGAACTGGCCTCACCCTTTAAACCAAAGGTTCATCTGCTGTGTCCTTGCAAGCATGGACGGTAGGAGTGAGGTCCTCAGGTCGTCGGTTTGATTAGAGTTTCCTTCTCTTAGATGGTTGACCTTAAAGGATTGGATGAGCACCATCTGCCTGGGTTTGGCATTAGAGTTTTCCTTCTCCTAGGACGGTTGCCATAAGGCTATAGAGCCCATCCTGCCCTTTGACGCTCTTTGTCAAACCCTTCAGTTTTGACCTGTCTGGCATTGGAGACCCTACCAGTGGCTATTGTGCCACCGCCAGCATAGCTCAAAACATCATTCGGGTACGCAAGCCTCTCTCCCACGACAAGGGGGTGTCAATGGAGAGGCGAAAGACAATTAAAAAGAGCAAAACAAATTAATTTTGAATATGCAAATAAATCTGGGAAGTGGTTTTCGTATGGATTGAAAAAAGATAAGGAAAAAATGATAACTGAAATAGAACATGAAGATAGAAGAATTAGAAGCACAAAAAGGGATAATAAGATCATTTCAAGAATATTATAGAAATTTATACAGGGATAAGAACAATCAACGAAACTCAATGATAAGATAACAATAGCAGAAATCTCTAAAGCCATTAGGAATTTAAAGCTAAATAAAGCTCCAGGTCCAGATGTTTTTACAGCCCAGTACTATAAGATGTTAGAAGATGAATTAATTATTCCATTACAGAAAATCTTTAATGAGATTGAAAGTGATGGCATTCCAAAATCCTGGTGCATGGCCAATATTTCACTTATACTGAAAGAAGGGAAAGATCCAAAAGAGATAACTAACTATAGACTCATCTAGCTGTTAAACTTAGATTACAAACTTTATACCTGAATATTGGCTAAAAGACTGAAACATATACTCACGGAAATCATTCATGAAGACCAAAATGGTTTTATTTCAGGTAGACAAATGAGGAATAATTTGAGGAAAATGATAAATTTAGTAGAATACTATGAAGTCCATAATGGAAAAAAATGTAATTCTATTTGTTGATGCAGAAAAGGTGTTCAATAACGTCTGATGGGACTTCATGTTGGAAGTAATAAGAGGAATGGAGATGGGGAATAGCTTTATTATAAGAATAGAGCAAATATATTCCGAACAAAGTGCGCAACTAGTGATAAACGGAGAAAAATCAGACGAAATAAGGATCAACAAAGGTACGATACAGGGATGTCCATTATCCCCATTATTGTTCATAATGGTTTTAGAAGTACTAAATAGAAAAATAAGGAAGAACTTGAATATCCCGGGGGTAAAGATAAAAGGACACGTACACAAACTTTGCGCATTTGCAGATGATTTAATACTATTCATAGAGGATCTATTAGAGAATACAGAGGAATTAATGTCAAATATAACAGAATTTGGGCTATATTCCAGATAACGAAGAGAAACCTTGACTTACTCGATACTAACTATAAAGATGTGTGGAAGGGAATCAAAGTAGAAATGGAAAGATGGAAAAAACTGAATTTATCCATACTAGGGAAAATATCGGCATACAAAATGATAATTATTCCAGGGATGTTATTTTTATTCCAGAATCTTGCAAACATAACCAATGAGAAACCATTTATAGAATGGGAAAATATATAAAGAACTTCATTGGGAACAACAAAAGATCGAGGATTAAGTGGGAATGTTTAACAGATGATAAAAGCAGAGGAGAATGTAACTTGCCAGATATGAAATTATACTACTACTAGCTGGACCCGGCGTACCATACGCCATTAAAAAACTCTGCCCCCTGCCACCCCTCTTCTGCTTGTTCTGCCCCCATGCCACCGCCCTCTGTTTGTTCTGCCCCCTGCCACTACCCTCCATTTGTTCTGCCCCCATGCCACCCCCCTCTGTTTGTTCTGCCCCCTGCCACACCTCCTCTGTTTGTTCTGCCCCCTGCCACCACCCTCCATTTGTTCTGGCCCCTGCCACCTGCTCCACTTGTTCTGCCCCATGCCACCCCTCTGCCATTTGTTCTGCCCCCTGCTACCCCTCCTCCTTTTGTTCTTCCCCCTGCCAACCCCCCTCCGCTTGTTCTTCCCCTGCCACCCCCTCTGCTTGTTCAGCCCCCTGCCAACCCTCTCCACGTGTTCTGCACCCTGCCACCCCCTCTGCTTGTTCTGCCCCCTGCCACCCCCTCCATTTGTTCTTCCTCTGCCACCCCCTCCATTTGTTCTGCCCCCTGCCACCCCTCCTCTGTTTGTTCTTCCCCCTGCAACCCCCTCCGTTTGTTCTGCCCCCTTCCACACCTTACTCTATTCTGCCCCTGACACCCTCCTCTGCTTGTTCTGCCCCCATCCGCAATGCTGCAGCTTATTTTAGAACTCACGCCGAACAAGTCTTGAAGAGAAACGACAACGCAGAAAGAATCACAACCCAGAAACATCACCCAAGGAGACCTTCTGTTGTGCTTTCTGCAACTGGTCTTGTTTATGTTGGATTGGCCTTTTTAGTCATCAACGTGCTTGTAGAAAGCGTGGGATGAGTCCTTCCTAAATCTTCGTTTGCGAAGAAAAGCCAGAGAAAGAGAGAGATAGTTTAACCCAGTGAGGGTGTGTCTAAAAAGACACCTTCACAACCTAAAAGTTAGTTGTGCCCTGTGCAGGAGTGCTTGTAAGTGAAAAGCACTTTTACCTTGAGAAATGTGAGTGAAACTTTGAAAATAGTGAGATCTAGTAAGCAAGCCATTTCTCATGTTTGCAACCTTGAAACTACTGTAGTGTGTTAGAAATTTAGTGAGAGTGCATGTGTTAAAGCACTGATTCACTCCTGCGCTTTGGAGAAAGTCATCATAGTTGGAGCACCTTGAGGGCACCCAAAGTGACCCCAAATTGGAAAATTGATCTGAAACGTTTAGTAATTTTGTAAAAATGTTAGAAGGCAGCTACAAACTGAACAAACTGGATTGCAGGTCAGGGAAAGAATCCCTGGAAATTGAGACAAGAAATGGAAAGTAAAGACAAAGAGTTGCATCAGCTCAGAGCCCCAAATTGCACTTTGTTAGCTGACAAAGTAGCTATTTCAACCTCTGCCCAGGAAACCAGAACCAGGCTAGACAATGTGACTTTTAAACTGGATAATGCCCAATGTGAGATAGCTAGATTGGAGGAGGAATGTGCCAAAGCAAAGCATGCTGCGCAGTACTTAACCAGTCAGACCAAAGCAAATTATGAAGATGCCATGAGATGTGTGGTAGGAAAATTGTTGAGCTGAGCTTCCCAGGCATGCTTTAGAAGAGCCTCTGCCAGAGGATGCAGTGCAAACCAGCCCCTTTAACCCAAATTGGGAAGAGCCCATGAAGCTTCACACAATTAGGACTAAAATTACCACAAGGTTAAGCCCATGTGGAGGCCATGATGGTTCTGAGACGACAGAGGAAAGAGTTCCTTGGTCTGCCACAGAAGCGAAAGCTGTTGCAGAGCAATTAGGTCCGTGACCAAAGAGACAGGCATTGTGTGGATGAATGCAGTCACCCACACACATCCCACTGCAAATGGGCAGGATCTCACCCAGTTGGCTAGGCTGTGCATATCTGCAACAGATTTGCCAACCTTAGAATCTGCAGTAGCTAATAGAAATGTGGCTACTCTCAACAGGTTTGATTGGATGAGAGAAATTGTTAAAATTCTCTTGCCAGGTCAGACAGCTAGTGTCCTTTATATTTGTGGCTAGGAAAAAGCTGTTAGCCATTTTAGCTCAAAAGGCAGATGTTGTGGATGGGACCAATGACTATGATTTTAATGACGGAGAATTCAATGAGCTCCTTTATGGAGGTCTGAATTCCCAAACTAAAATGGCTTTAGGACCCCTAGATCTAGGTTGCACCTCATGGGGATAGATTGTGGAATAACTTAAAGGCCGTTTCAGATCTGCTCAGAGAAGCAGGAGCCCTTAAAAACCCCAGAATTCCCCAGAAAGGAGGCAAATCCTATGAACCAATTCAGCAAGTCACTTATAGTAACCCTGGAACCCACACCCAATATCGAAAATTTTGTGACCAAAATGGTCAACAAAGGGCGAATGGGAATAATGTAGGAAATGGAAATAGACAAGGTTGGCGTAACCAGAGGGGAAATTTGCTTCTCAATGCTATTCCCAAACAGACCCCAGAAGACCATATAGCTCCTGCACATAGGCAGAGTGCAAACACTGGCAATCCATAGTTTGCGCCCCCTGCAGGATTTGATAACAGGAGAAATCAGGCCAGCAAGGAGCGTCACCAAGTTTGGGAAATGTTAAGGAGAACTGGTGTAGACATGGGCCAGATCCATATGCGCCCCACTTCTGAATTGATTGCAGCATTGTTTAAATTATAGTGCCAAGCTAGTGATACCCCAGGACTCCAGCCTGTGAACACCTTGAGTGTTGGAGACTCATGTTAGGGGTGCCCACAGTCAATTGCAACCCCACTTGAGCGTGCCTCAGTGAGGAATCCTATGGCAGAGGCGGACATAGGGACTGAAAGGGCAGAAATTCCCGCCAAAACTACCCCCAAACCCAGGAAAAGGTCCTTAAAATGGCTAGTGAGGCCCCCAGAACCTGAGATTCAAGTGAGGAAGAGGCAAGAAGCTCTTAACCTCGTGCGTTCAATTGTTGGCCCTAAGAAACAGGAGCCTGAGCAACCAATGTTGCCTGTGGAATCTCAAGATCATCTAGTCCAACCCGCAACTCAAGAAGGAGTAGATGAATCTTGTGAGGGTGCTAGGAATTGCAGTGATGAAACAAGCCAAGTCACAGCCCTCGGTAATTTGCATAAGGTTGAGACAATGGCACCCCTAGTTGAAGTTGAGACAGTAGCACCTTTGGATGAGGCTGAGATAGTGGCACCTTTACACAAGGTAGTCAAAGTTGAGACAGTGGCAACTTTAGATGAAGTTGAGACAGTGGCACACTTACACAAGTTAGTTGAAGCTGAGACAGTGACACCTTTACCTAAGGCAGTTGAGGCTGAGATGGTATCCCACCTGACTTTGGACAAGGGCACCCAAACCCTTGCACAAAATGTGGCAGAAGCCCCCAGTGGAAACTTTTTGGACTACAATGCCAGTGAAGCTCTAGCTTCTATAGTTTCTCTGATAGCAGCAGCCACATGCAGTTCAGTTTTAACTCCTTTCCTGAGGGTAATGGCTTCAAGTGCCAAACACCACTTGGGTGAAGTGTTGCATGTTGTCTCCAGACCTTTTGCCCCCATGAGCTTCCCCCTTCTTGAAAATGTGGCAGAAACCCCAGAGGTTTCTGAGAACCCTGAGCAGACAAAGGCAGAGAGATGTAATTTCCTCCCTGCCATTCTCTAGGAGAGATTGGAATGCACAGGCAGACCACCAAATCAGACTCCCCTAGCCTTTCAGAGATAATTTGAGGCTGAGAGAGTGTTACTGCCCCTATCTGTGATGACTTGGCTGATCTCCCTAGATTGGAGAGATGCAAACATTTTTGAGAGATGGCATCCTCCCTGAGACAATTTCTCTCATTAATGTATTTTTTTTTCCGTTTTGTAGCAGGTAAGTGAATCCTCTCATATGTAAATAGTTTCTTGTGCTTTTCTTTTGTGTCTTTTCTTTCCTTATAATGCAAATTGGATATGTGAACACCCTGGACTCTCAGGAGCTGAGGTGATTCAGTTTTAACTACATTGCCCATAAGGCATGCCACTCCGATTTTGAATTGGGAAAACTTTTTTTCTTTTCTTTGTTCAAATTGTTTGGGATGGTGATACCTTAAGGCATCTCAATTCCAATAACTCATGGTAACATGCTTGGTTTTTTTGTTTTTGTTTTTTTGGTTTTTTTTTTTTAATCTATTCCATTTGGATAGATATATTTGCTTGGGTTGTAGACTTTTTTTTTTTTTTGCATTTCACATAATTTTTTTTAGGAACTTGTCCCACTTTGTAAGCAATCTCTGTTGGGAAAAGAGAATCCCACTGTTTTCAGGAGTTGCCCTAGTCTTCCATTTGAAAACTTGTTTGACCAGATTGTCAATGACTCCTTTTGTCTCCTTTTTGGGAACCACAATACAGTAGCCCTGGCTATTCTCTTTGCTTATTGTTGTTGCTATTGTTGTTTTTAATCATTTCTCTTAAGTTGTTCTCAAAAATAGGCAACCCATAAGCACTAGACAGAAGAATGAGCATGAAACTTCTGGAAGTCTCTCCTGATGTTCTTTTTCTGCAGCTGGGGGGGGGGGGAACCCCAAGAAGACCACTCAGCTGGTGCTGACAACATTGCTATTTGTTTTATTTGTTTGTTTTTGTTTTGTTCCTCTTTCTCTCTCTCTCTTTTACTCCCCACATGCAAAAGTCTTAAAATTCCCCACTACCAGTTCAACCTGCATGCTTTCTCTCCCTTTTATTTCTGTCTTTTTGTTCTTCTCTACTAGTTTTGGTTTTTGTTAAGAAGAACCACCTCTAAAGATGGAAAGGAAGAGCATAGCTGATGTCAGAATTATTGTGTGTGCCATGGCTAGCTGAAGCTTCACTGCTGCGAGGCGGAGGTGAGTACAAGATAAAAATTGATGCCCACATCTCTGGAAACAAGGGGGGAAGGCACAAAGATTCTTACAAAGTCTTCATCTTTGCAAAGATCCCTGTTCCTGCTGTTTGCCAACAAATCTCATCATGCCAGCACATATGAACTGATCTGCCTGCATTTGTATTTGTGTAAACTGCCCATACTCTTTCCAACCCTGAACTCCACCATGTTCCAGAAGATTAAACAACAACAACAACAACAATTTGTGCTATTTTCAGTGGCATGAGGGGGAATACATTGGATGCTCTTCTTTACCTCACCCACTGCATTTTGTCTATTTTGTGTTTATTGCTTGTTCATTGCAACTCTTGTTTATTACCACTTCATTGCCATTATTATTATTCAATGCCCACATTGCTGTAAGTTGTTCCTCTCTCTCTTTTTCTCTCTCTATAAGTCAAATTGTTTAGACTTTTTGGTTAGAATTGTTCTAACTTTCAGAACTCATTGACCACTTGCAAAGTTAAGGTTTTGTATTGACAAACCTCTATGCCACTCTCTACCATTGCTAGCAATAACTTGAAAATAATTTTGTATTGTTTGCATGCCAATGCAACCAGCTCATGGTGTTGGATATATATATTGTTCCAAGTTTACATCTCATTGCCAATATATATAAATTGTAGTGTGATTGTATTTTTCCAAACTGATCTTATTTTCTGTCACTGTTCTTTTTCTAAACACATTATATTTTGTGGGAGCCTTGATATCAACCACATTTAGAATATAGAGTAATTAATTTCTGTATCTATATCAGCTAGACACCTGTCCTGTCATAAGGGTAGGAACATTTAAATTGGCTTTGCACACATTTAACAGCAAGAGAGCAGCTTTACCCTTTCCCTCTTACCCTAAGATGCAGAGCAGACAAATGGAGTTTCACATCCATTATGTGTCCAAAACCAAAATTCTTTCTGCACAAGAATTTGGTTTTGGAGGGGGGAATTGTAAGCACAAGCTTGCACCCCACTTCCAAGGCACCCCACTCCTGGAATGTTAGCATTGGCTATAGGCCTCAGAATCTGGCCAAGCTTGGTTCGTTAATGTGGCATTTTACAAAGGGGAAAAAACAGGATGGTCTCAGAAAAAGGTCATTTATGTTTTTCCTTGGAAAGCTTAAGACCTGGGGCTGTAAGGCCAAAAGAAGACACATTCCACATAAATGGGAGGTTAATGGATGGAGAAACCCTTTTGTATTTGCTGATTGTGAAATTTCCTCTCCTCAGCAACCAAAGAAGTTGCTCAAAGCAGTTAAAATTCAATCACTGGACATTAAGAAACACATTTAGCATCTTCCTCACCTTTTGTCAAGACCAGGAAACTCATTGTGCAATCCATGAAGGCTCATGGAATTCATTGTTTCAACCCATGAAGCAACCAATTCCCTCAAGTGCATTTGGAGATACAGTTGTCCCTTGACATTCACGGGGATAGGTTCCACAGACCCCCGCGAATGTCAAAAAACCGCGAATATTGATTGCCCTCCGCCCACCCTCCCCAGGCCTTCATGGAGCCTTCCAAGACTCCGTGAAGGCCTCTGCAACCCTCCCCCCTCCCTCCCCGGGGCCTTCACGAAGCCTTCCAAGGCTCCGTGAAGGCCTCTGCAGCCTCCCCCCACCCTCCCCAGGCCTTCACAGAGCCTTCCAAGGCTCCGTGAAGGCCTCCCCTCATCCTTCCCCCTCCCTCCCCGGGGCCTTCACGGAGCCTTCCAAGGCTCCATGAAGGCCTCCGCGGCCTCCCCCAACCCTCCCCACGCCTTCACAGAGCCTCCCCTCATCCTCCCCCCTCCCTCCCCGGGGCCTTCACGGAGCCTTTCAAGGCTCCGTGAAGGCCCCGGGGAGGGAGGGGGGAGGATGAGGGGAGGCTCCGTGATATTTCAAGGCTCCGTGAAGGCCCCCCTCATCCTCCCCCTCCCTCCCTGGGGCCTTCACGGAGCCTTCGAAGGCTCCGTGAAGGCCCCCGTGGACTCCCCCCACCCTCCCCAGGCCTTCACGGAGCCTTGAAAGGCTCCGTGAAGGCCTCCCCCCATCCTCCCCCCTCCCTCCCCGGGGCCTTCACGGAGCCTTTCAAGGCTCCTTGAAGGCCCCCGCGGCCTCCCCCCACCCTCCCCAGGCCTTCACGGAGCCTTCCAAGGCTCCATGAAGGCCTCCCCCCAACCTCCACCCTCCCTCCCTGGGGCCTTCAGGGAGCCTTTCAAGGCTCCGTGAAGGCCTCCGCGGCCTCCCCCCACCCACCCCAGGCCTTCACTGGGCCTCTGGAGGGTCTCCAAAGGCCCCGTGAACGCCTCCCCGGCCCTCCCCGCTCCTTCCCAGGGCTTTCAAGGGGCCTCCGGAGGCCCCTTTTCGCGGTTTTGGGGGGGCGCGGGGGGCCCTCCCAAAACCGTGAATAATTAAAACCGCGAATGCTGAGTTCGCGAATGTGGAGGGGCAACTGTATAAATATCACCCCCAAAATAGGCCTCATTGCGCACAGTCAGTAATAGGGGGCCCACCCTATCACTCTGTGTTAGCCAACCCAAGTTCTTCCATCCACTCTGTCAGACTGACTACAAGACAGGTTGTATCACCTCAACAATTTCTCTTGCTACCCCCTATCCCAGGTTTTCCTACTGTTTCTCCTATAGCCTTGTGTGAATGCTTTCTTTGGGTGAATGGGTGTGTGTTTGGTGTTATTTTTGAACTCCTTAATCAAAAAACGTACTTAATTTTAAATGTGTATGTATTCCATCCAGACTATTACCGGTAGACATAGGTTTGCAGATTCCGTTGTTACCCCCTCTTGCATAGCTAAAGTCGAGTTGCTGCTAATTTCCCCAACATATTAGAAACTCAATATTTTCTTGGAATTTTCCAAGGAGCATTTGGGGTAACACAATAAAATATGGATTGATGTGCAGTAATGTCAATTCACAAAAGCTTTCATTTGTCTCAACAGTCTTTTGGCAAGATCACAGGCATGCAAAGCTATCCACGTTCATTGTTCAAACAGGCATGCCTGCGAATGAAGATGGCGGGCACAAGTGAATTACTAACATTTTTATTGTCACCAGTTGCCGCTGCTAAACAGTATTTTTAAAGCATATATGAGGTGTGAAAGTGCAATATTCTGCTTAAATAAATGGAAAAAAGAGAAAACAAGTTTTGGCAAAAATCCAACATTGCATTTTCAGGTGTTTTTCTTGTTAGCAAGCTCCATCCCCTGTGCATGTCCAACCAATCGGCTTTCCACTTCCACTCTTGTTGGGAATGCTCATCAAAGCGAAGCAGTTGTCCCAAGGAGTGGGAATGTGCATTCGCTGCAGAGCTTTTCAAAAAAATCAGAAGTTTTTGCCCTGTCCTTCCAAACAGAGAAATGACACTGGATGCCATTTAGACAAATTCTATGAGGAGTATTTTTATTGTTTAGACAACCCCACGATTTGTCTTTCTTAAGATTCTGGGGCAGATTATATGGACTTGAGGTTAGCTGGAGGAACTGAAGTTTGGAGGTTGGGCACAAGACAAGTTAAAAAGGGTTCACAACATTAACACAGAGAACTAGCTAAGGCTTAGTCCTTACAAACTTAAACACTGGATTTTTGATCATGACTCTAGCCAAGACAAAGCAGCCATAGTTGGGACACAATCATCCCTTTGGTACCCACCGATTCAGATCAGTCATGCAGAACAATAGTATTTTAAAACTGATCTCTTCTCAGCTCTGAAGAGCTTTCACAGAACTTAGATTTCAGCAGATGCTTTCTGCATATTTTGAAGGAGGATTTAGAGGTATTCTGATTATAGAAAGAAAATGTGCATTTGATTGTAATCAGATTGATGATATAACTCATTACTTGTTGTTTTGCCCCCTTTATTCTGCCCCTAGACAAAGATTTGTGTCAGCCATTATTCAGTTCTATGCAGACTACACACCTCAGAAAGCAGTAGTAGAATTGTTAGCTGGTACGAAACTATTTTTCACATACTGAGTAGCCCAATTTACACTGGCAGCTAAGAAACTATGTGCTTGCTTCATTAAGGAACATATTGTAATATAAATATTAATTTTACACTTTTTATTCATTGGTTTTACAAGGATCTGTAAAAGTGGTTTTAAAGTTATGTCTTTATGATTTTAATAATTTATTTTTTAAATTTTGTTCATGTTTTATATCATATATTGTGAAGGCCTTTGTCTATATACAATACAGTTTATGATAATTCGATCATTACATTACTCCTTTACTTCCATATGTTTATCTAGAATCATCAGTAGCTAGGTTTGATGTTTCAATAGAAAGTTACCTTAAAATATTCTTAATGAAAAACAACACCCACTAGCTCTTGTGGTGTTTCATCTTTTCAAAACTGGTCATAAAGATTATACAGCAAATATGTTTAAAAGCTTTCACATTATTATTGTTTTTTGGGGGCGGTGGTTGTTTTTCTAAAAACAGAATTGTCAACAAGGGAATTAAGACATGAAATATGCAGGCTAATACTTTTGTTTATGGAAATCCCAGCTCTAATTCATTTTGCATAAGTGAAAAAGCAAAGCACTTCATACAAAGAGAGAAATTGCTCCTGTAGTGGTGTGCTTGGCTGCTTCAAGTTTGCTTATTTGTAAACCAGCCCACAGGTTGTGTTATTATGTGTAATTGTGTTGTGATTACACACAATTTCTCACTTCTTGATCTCTCCTATCATATAATATCTTCTGAAAACAAGGCACCGTTGAACCATATGCATTCAAATTGGTCCCTATGACAGTAGGTGTGTGAAAATCTCTCTTCTCTCACTCATGATCGTTCTCTGAATTCATCCAGCAATCTCATTCCATCCTGGTTCTGCTGGCTTGTGAGAATCTCCTCCCTTTTAAATATGGAAATTAATGTGCTTTTTTTTTTTTTCTAATGTGCAAACTTGGTATACATTTTCTTCAAAACCGTTCTTGTGTGCTTGCATTTTTCCAAAGATATGTATTTTATTGTTTTATTGTACACATTTTATATGTGTGTGTGTGTGTGTGTGTATATATATATATATACACATACATACATATATATATATACACACACACACATAATTTTGTGAGCTCCTTTCCCCCCTACAAAATGCTTCATAAAAATGTAAGCATTTTTGAAGCAAGACGCTCTGTGTTCTGTTGCCAGCCCAGAAAGATGCAAGATGGATTTTTCCATATGGAAATGTGAAACAATTCTTTTTGTGCCCATATAAGATAGATAACACTTTTATTTTAAATAGGAGAGCAAAACATTTCACAAATTGGAAGAGTCTAGATACAGGTTGCCCTCCCCATATCCACGGGAGATATGTTCTTGGACTTACCATTTATAAGTGAAACTGTGGATAATAGCAAACCCTAATAAAATAAAGGACTTCTAGTATAAACATACCATAGAGTGCACTGGGGGACCTAGTGATTCCTAGAGAGGACACCTCTCAAGGCATTTTCCAACACAATACTATGGTATATGTACCTATTTTTTCAGGGATGGCTAACTGAAACCACAGATACTCGTTCTGCTGAAATGGGGGAGAGGAGGCAATGTTTACTACAGCATTTCCTGAGTCTATCCTGATCTCCGTTTCACCCTCTCAGGACATACACTGAGCTGTTTTAGTCTGACTTTGCACTGGGCGTGTGAGCTGCATGAGCAACTTTCCAGTGTAAATTTGGAGTAAGGGACATGTCTGTGGTTTGCATACAGCTCTGTCATTTGCCCAAAATCCAGTCATGATATCCTGGCCACATGAATCAGGAACAGCACTAACATCCTTTTTTAAATCCACCCACTCCCAACTCCCCACTGCTTGTTCATGCATATATCAACCACCACCCCTGGAGCAGCATGAATGGTTGCAGCGGGGGAGGTGTTTTAATGGACACATGGATATGAGTGCATGATTGGCCATGGCACGCCAAGCCATGGCTGGGAGAAGACGGGGCAGAGCTTACCTTATTTAGGGTTCTGCCACCCCTGTCCACCTCCTCTTTCCTTGCGATGACAGGCAGAATCGGACGGCTCTGCGTGGGATCGTCATGAATCCATATTTATCACGAGGGAGAGGTAAAGTGTTTGGCTGGGCTGCAATGGGTTTTGCTTGTGTGTGGTGTGGCATGTGAGTGAGCAGCTCAGCATTGAGTGGTCAAGCGAGGGAGAGAGTGGTCAAGTGCTTTGTGTGTGCATGTGTGTGTGTTGAGTGGCCTGCCTTTCTTCCCGGTGTGGTGTGTGTAGGGTAGGGCTTTTGGTAGTGTGGCATTTTTCTTCCTGAGCCCAGCAGCTGCACACCCTATCCTCCTCCACATGGCCTAGCTTGGCACTTTCGCTTGGCTCAGTGCCGCATTGAGCTAGTGGCCTCTCTCCTCTGTGGTTCTCCTGGAGGCTGGATCAGCATGCTTCGGCAGCTGCACAGCCTAACCTTCTCTTCCCCACCCAGCGTGGCTCCTCCACTCAGCTTGGTGCCCCCCTTAAGTTAGTTTCACCAGCCCAGTGTTACTCCCAGAGACCAGATCGGCATGCTTCAGCAGCCACACAGCTTACCCTTCTCTGCCCCACCCAGCACGGCTCCTCCACTCAGCTCAATGCCCCATTGTGCCACCAGGTCCTCGCTGAGATTCCCACCAGCACCATGGCTTGGGCTGTGTCTGCAGCCGCATTAATTGCCAGTCATTCCTCCCTTTTGGGGCCCATGCACTAAAATCCTTTTTAACCCCCCCCCACTCCCTACTCCTTGTTCATGCATATATGTTCATATGCAGGTAATCCCACAAACACACAATTTCCATCTGTGTAAAAAGATGAAGAAAAATGATATATTATAGAAAAAATAATCAAAATTAAACACAACCTTTTCTATGCCCAAGTTTAAGCGTTTAAGGGCTTATCATGTTTAACTCAGGCATAAGTGAAAGTAGTATGTCAATACAGGGCTTCAAAAGGTACAGAAATGTTCAGTTCCATGTAGATTGGGCCTGTATTTGCCTTAAAAGTAGAAGAAAATTATATGTGGAACAACTATTGTCTCATAGATATCTTTTGATTATCATTCCCATCAACCCTACCTACCACAGTCAATGGCAAGGAAGTATGGGAGTTAAAGTCTAGAAACATCTGGGGGTACACAATTGGCCATCTCGGTCCTACTAGTTCTGTGCTCAGCTTTTTAACAGTAAACTGGGCAAATACAGTACACTAGGCAAATACTATAAAGTCTGACAAATTCCTCACTGGCTTTGCAGACAATTTCTTTGTCCAGAAGGTAGAAGAGGCAACAAGGAGATCAGCTATTTTAGATCTGATCCTAACCAATATCAGAAACAGAACAGGTTGCCATGTGGTCTTCGCCTCCCCTGAAATCAAGAACAACATTGACCAGGGAGAATGCCCTATAAGCTATCCACCAGTGGTCCATGACTCCTGTACTACAACAGATGTCATTAATTACCAAGCAAGAAATCAAACATTGCTTCTACTCTTATCTATTTATACAGGTGAAAATAGGCATCTGAAGCCATGATTGCCTTCTTATAGTAGCAGCATGTACTAAAATTGCTAAGTACTGAGACAAGGGGACAGTTTGTTTTGGACACTTGGTGGAAGAAGATTTGGGACCGATGGCTTCTAGAGGAGTCGTCAGACACTAAGAACAGACATAACGGAAAATAGAGACAAGACACATTTGTAGAGAAGTGGTTTCCATTTATTGACTTTATTAACATGTGCTCATAATAGCTAAACCACTCTCATCTCATCTGAACCTGTGATTAGATATTTTGATACTGGTATGATGACTGTAGGTGATGAAACTCTAGGTGATGAATTGACAATCTCATGCTATTTTGTCAAGGTGTGGTCTCAGAGTCACCTACAATGAACTCGTCCTATCTGTGGATGATGTCCTGTTTCATTATTCTTGTTTGTTGTTCTGTTTTGACTCGCCTTTGATGTGCTGTTCTAGTTACTGATAATCCAAAATAAAAAGAGAAATGAGGGGAGGAAATGGCTTTGTGGACAAAACCGAACCATGAGGGACCCCACAGGACAACGGCAGGAGTTAGAATCATAGAATCATAGAATCATAGAATCATAGAATTGCAGAGTTGGAAGAGACCACGAGGGCCATCCAGTCCAACCCCCTGCCACGCAGGAAATCACAATCAAAGCATCCCCGACAGATGGCCATCCAGCCTCTGTTTAAAGACCTCCAAGGAAGGAGACCCCACCATGCTCCGAGGGAGTGTGTTCCACTGCCGAACAGCTCTGACTGTCAAAAAGTTCCTCCTCATGTTGAGGTGGAATCTCTGTTCCTGGAGCTTGCACCCATTGCTCCGTGTTCCAGTCTCTGGAGCAGCAGAAAACAAGCCTGCTCCATCCTCAGCGTGACATCCCTTCAAATACTTAAACAGGGCTATCATATCGCCTCTAAACCGTCTTTTTTCCAGGCTAAACATACCCAGCTCCCTAAATCTCCTGAGTAGGGAACTGGAGTTCCCTAGCACCACCTTTTGGGCTTGCCCCTCCAGGAGGAATGGAGCCTTTGTAAAACGGCTCCATTCCAAGTCCCATCCTAGCAAGGCAGCCAAAGAGGATACCATGTGTGACGTTGGCCTCACCAGGCTGGCCCCGCAGTTCTCAGCTCTGGCTACCCGTCACTGCCACCCTACTCTGTGCCCCCCTCTGGTGTCCCTTTATGGACTGGGTCCTGAGTCTCGTGATTACAATGGGACGTGTTTTCGTATGCAATCAATACTGCGAAAAAAGCACTATAGACAATCTAGTGACAGCTTGTCCTGTGAATTGTAAATAGTGCCTTTTTTGTGGCTGGAGAACAGTGTAAGAACATGAAGATGACAATATTGTGCAATAGCAGGGCCCATTCGTGCTACCCTGATGTTGTAATTCCGTAATTTTTGCTGTGTCTGATAATGTCCTAAGAATTCTGTCCAAATCCACAGGTTGCACAAATTGAAAAGTATCCACAAGCAGGAACCAAGGCTACATCTACGGTATCTGTATTAGTTACAGCATCCAAATCAGATGGATCTGTATCAATTATAACATCCAAATCAGAGTGGATCTGAGCTAATTTATTTGCAAACTGCTGGGCGAGTTGTTTACAGTGAGCTGTTGAGTGCTCTGGATTCTCCTTTCATGGGCCTGGATGTAAACATCTACTGATCACTCAAAAGAGCTCCACTGGCTGGCTTTTTGCAGATGCAATAGAAGCAGAAATTTTTCTTTCCTTGTCTGTATTGCCAGAGTAGGTCCTCAGATAAGCTTTGGCCTGTGTTTGATTGGTCCCATTCCAAGTTGTCACTCCATAATGTCACTGGAGTCAACATCTCACATGTTTCACTACCCCCAGCTATTTGAAAAACCAGGGTCCAATTTGACTCCACTCTGAGAGGGGATACTCAGGAGCAATCATGTCCACCACTCTCGCCTTTTCCCCTTTCCATAGGTCAACCAAGGCTTTTTTTTTTTAACAAGTGAGCTGTATGAAAGAATTACAGTTGTCCCTCCATATCCACGGATTTGGCATTCACGGATTTAAGTATTCAAAGCTTGAAAATATTCTTTAAAAAATAATAATCCAAAAAGCAAACCTTGATTTTGCCATTTTATATAAGGGACACCATTTTGCTATGCCATTGCATATAATGGGACTTGAGTATTCACGGATTTTGGTATCCATGGGGGGTCCTGGAACCAAACCCCAGTGAATATGAAGGGACGACTGCAATTCATATTCACTGGGGTTTGGTTCCAGGACCCCCCATGGATACCAAAATCTGTGAATACTCAACTCCCATTATATGGGTCTTCTTTATGGCATTATATAAATATAAGGGACGACTGCAATTATATTTATATAATGCCATCTGTTTATAAACTGTGTTACAGATCAAAGAAGACCCTAATCCAGGGAACTGGTAATCTAAAATGGACACAGGGGAACATCAAAGGGAGAGACAGAACTTGACAAGTTACCATATATTTCTGCATATAAGACTGCTTTTTAACACTTGAAAATCTCCTCAAAAGTGTGTGTGTGGGTCTTCTTATATGCCCAGCAGATCTTTTCCCCTGCTGTGAGAATGACTGCTTTACTTTGAAGTGTTAATTGTCCTTCATTTAGGGATTGTGTTTTGGTAAACTTGCCAGGAAGATTTCCATTTGCATAGTTTTGGGGATTTCCTCTCCTGGAGTTTTCAAGTCTGCCAATGTGGCTCTAAAATCATTAATGTATTCATTCAAAAATTTGGGATTTGATAGCTTCATATTAACCAACTTCATTATTAATGAAACCTTACTTTCCAAAGATTGAACACCACAGAGATTTTTCAAAGTATCCCATGCTTTTTTAGCTGTTCTCAGTCCTTTAATTTCACAGACTATTCCATCATCTACAGCCACTGAGCTGGCTGGCTGGTGGGGGGTAGGCTTTCCAGCCAGGTGGCTGGCTGGACGGTGGGGGGCAAAGTCTATATTTTAACTTAAAAATTGGGGGGGGGTTGTCTTATGTGCCCAGTCATCTTATACGCCAGAATATACGGTACTTTTTTTTTTCTGGACAGGTCCCAAAATCTCCTAACTAGCATGATTAATCAAAAAAGCAACATTTCCAAACTCTGGAAAGAGGGAAATGGAAGCATGGGTAAGTTGCAGAGGAATATGTGATTACTTTAGTTACTTGTACTTTTGCTTAGTACAATATGGAACAGAGACTAAAGAAAGAAAAATTATCCCCCATCTCATTGGAGAAGCGTAAAATGTGTTTTTAAAAGAAGGTAGGTTTTTCCAATTTTATATATGCTCCATACTTTACCCTTGGGCTACTCCTTTGAGGTATTACTGACATCACAAAATATTTCTTATCCAGAGCCTGTTTGTGACCTCATAGAATTTCTCCACACCTGATAGGCTGATGATACTAACTATATTAAAGTCCCTTCCAAAGTCTCGTGGAAGTGGAAAACATTTCTAACAGCATGATTCATCTAGGCTGTTTCCACACACTTCTCCTGGGGACTATCTTGTTGAAAGAAGTTTTTTGTTTTTGTGAACGACCAGCCTGGGCAGATATGGTTTGGGATATAACTAGAGAGGAACAGAAACTGTTATCTAAAGAGCAATCTAAAAGTCTTCAAAACTCAGCCTGTCAAATATGCCACTATATTACTGGCATAGCACTAGCGAGAGGGTACCTGAAACTGTTGAATGTTATCTGGAAAGTGGCAGTGGTTATAGTTGTCTGTTTGTTTATACGTTACATTTTATTCAAACTGAAACCCATTAAGGTAAGATTCATATGTATGAATTAAGTAATGAAGAGGGTGGTCTGCCCATTCCCAATTAGACTGTCTCACAGATTTTATTTATTGCTTTGGATCAGAGTCCCATGAATTGGGGAAAAAGTGAAAAACAACACCACGTGCATGTTTGCTTTGTCAGACATACTTTCTGAGCCACACATAATAACTGTAATGCTATTTGAAGGACTGTATCTCCCTTCATGAGTCCACCAGAGCTCTTAGTTCATTTGGAGAAGCCCTTCTCTCTATCCCACCACTGTGTCAGGCTCATCTGGTGGGAACAAGGGAGGGGGCCTTTTCGGTGGCTGCTCCCAGACTGTGGAGCTCCCTCCCCAGGGAGGCCAGGAGGGCCCTGTCTCATCTCTCTTTCTGTAAAAAGGTAAAAACATTTCTGTGTCAGCAGGCATTTGCACTCTGATTTGCACTCAGACTTTAAAATGCTGTGTGACTTGTTTGTATTTTAAAGTTTTTATATATATTAATACTTTAATGTTTGTGGTTTTAACTGTGCAAATTGTTTAATTTATTTTTAAAATTGATATTTATACTTTTAATAATTTGTATTGTTTTTAACTTAGCCTGTTTTAAACTCACTGTTAGCCACCTTGAGTCCCTATATTGGGTGAAAGGTGGGATACAAATAAAATAGATGATGATGATGATGATAACAACAATGACGATGATGGAAAATTTACACCTACAAAGTTAGTGGTTTTATCCTACTTGACTGCTCCCACAAAATCTTGGGGACTGTAGATTGGTGTGGGGCTAAGACTTCTGTTAATAAAGTTCTTCTTTGTGGTCTCTGTGAATCCACACATAAAGGGTTAATCCTGCACCTGCGCAGTAGCATTCGGAAGTCGTTAGAGTCAATAGCCATTAGATTGAGTTTTGGCGGTAATCCCGCCCTCCATCCCCTTCAGGCTATATAGGCCCTCCTCGAGCCCGCCATTTTAGTTCCTTTTTTTCCACCGCGTTAGCAGCACGAGGAACGTTGTCAGAGTCTTAGCCTTCGGACTTGGATTCTACCCCCCCCCCCTCGGTTTCGCCTTCCTTGTTTTTCGTCGACTCGGATTGTCTTTGACTGGATACTGGAGATTGAACGGATTTTCCTCGGTACGACCCCAAACTTACCATCGGACCTCGAAATCGTGAGTGACCACATTGTTGTTCATAATGGCGTCGACGGGCTTCTTTAAAGCATGCTTAACTTGTGGGGCGAAGATGCCCAAGTCGGACGGGCACTCCAACTGCCTGATGCGTCTGGGGGAAAGACACGATGTCCGGTCCTGCCGCCACTGCAGTGCCTTCACTCCCCAGGCGAGGAGGAACAGAGAGAAGAGGCTGAAGGCCCAACTGTATGAACATGTGCTCTCAGGCTCGGCCACTGCTACATCCCCAAGGCCCTCGACGTCCGGCTCATCGCAGCAGCATAAGCAGCCAGCTAAGGAGCCCTCCAAACCGAAATCCCGGGATCGGGGGAAGGAGGTGGCCAAGAGTTCTTCCTCGGGATCGAGGAAGTCCGATTCCAACACTGCAGACGGTACCGTCCCGAGAGATCACAGTAGCTCTACACTACAGAAAGGGAGGCTTAAGACAGTGAGGCTTACCTCCCCAAAGGCCACTCCACAGGAGGAACCGCCGAAGAAGAAGAAGAGACGGTCCGACGACTCTCTCTCGAGTGGGACCCAGAAAGGCCGGACACCGATCCCGGACCGCTCTCTGGGTCACAAGTCCCCGGTAGTCTCTCCCATCAGAGTCAGCCTCTCCAAGCTTCGGTCACCACCGAGGGATACATCCCCAATGTCTGTAGGGGATAACAGGGAGCAAGAGCTGTCGGAAGGTGAGCTCCAAGAACTGGAGCTGAAGATCGTCGAGGTCTCGACGAGCTCGATAGAAAGAGAGGGACGGCACCGATCCCGCTCGAGATCGATCACCTCAGTATCGCATCGATCTCGCTCACTGCAGACGATTCCTTCGAGGTCAGCCTCCCGATCGCGGTCCCGCTCACCACAGCTCACCAAACCAACCACCCCTCGAAGGTCTCCACGTTGGTCTCGATCCCGCTCCCGGGACCACCACTACTCTATGGAAAGGTCTCCACAGAGATCACGCACCCCCCGTCGGTCCCGCTCCCCGAAGGTGTCACCGCGTCGGTCCCGTACTCCGCGACGAACCCGCTCACCGCACCGGAGCCATAAGTCCCGGTCCCCAAGACGCTGACACCGATCCCGCTCACCGCGACGCCCTCGATCCCGGTCTGGGTCATCGACCTCGTACATCTCTGACGTGGGGACATCGGAGGAAGAGTGGCTGTGGGAGCGGTACGGCCATAGGTATTATGACCGCCCTCATAGGTATCACCGGTACCACCCTTTTGGGCACTACTGGGACCCCTACTATGAAGACGCCTTTGACCCCTCGCCATGCTACAGGGCTCGAAGACACAGGGAACGTCCACGGTCCCTAACACGCACCCCAGAGAAGGAGCGCCACCCCATCACTAGACCACCAACGGAATCTACACCCAAGTCAGGGACCGGTACCGCTCCGAGCAGCTTGGACAAGGAGAAAGAACCGGCCCCGTCGAGATCGCCATCGAGGTCACCTTCCCGGGAGAGACCAGTCCCGCGCAGCCCCCCGCCAAGAGGCTCACCGTCCGGAGCAACAGTACCACCCAGGCGCCCAGCACCGCCGAGGAGGCCGGTCTCGAGGACCCCCTCGGCTCATTCATCGGACTCGGACTCGAGATCCTCTTCGCCATCACCGAGACTGTCTCCGGCTCCAGGAGGAGTGCGGCCAGACCCACCGTCGCCTTCAGACGATATGAAGGTTTTTGCTGATTTTATGCACCGACTGGCAGGCACTCTGGGGATCAAAACCACTCAGCCAGAAAAGGAAGTGGACGATCCCATATTTGAGGACCTGCAACAAAGGGCACCGTCCTTCCCTCCTTATCCATCTCATCATACCTACTCCAGGTACTGAAGTCGTCCTGGGCTATACCGTCTTCTACACCGCCCACATCCAGACAACTAGATCATTTATACCGAGTCTGCACAGACTCTGCGCCATGGCTCTCGATCCACCCAAAACCCAACTCGGTGGTGGTCGAGTCAGCTCAGATGAAGACATCCCAGAGACTGCACTCCACCCCGTCAGACAAGGAGGGCAAAAAGCTGGACACCATAGGCCATAAATTCTACTCTTCTGCCTGCCTCCTCACTAAGATGACTTCGTATGCGGCCTGCATGGGGGCTTACCAGAAGTTCCTATGGGACGCCTTGTCGGTCCACATCTCGAAGTTGTCTGAGCAGGACCAACGAATAGTCAACTCCTTCAGGGAGGAAGGCTTGGCACTAGCGGGATACCAGCGACAGGTAGCAAAGCACATTGCAGAATGCACGGGCAAGATTGTAGCCAACTCAATTGCGGTTCATCACCATGCATGGTTGTGATCGTCTGGACTGTCACATACCGCACGTTCCATCATTGAAGACCTTCCTTTCGACAAGCTGGGTCTGTTCCACGCAGACACGGACTCGAAGCTGGAACATGCGGAGAAGATGAGGTCAACGGCCAAGAAATTCGGCCTACCCAGCACCCAGCACCCAACGAGGCCACGCCTGCCCTTTCGCAGGACGGGATCAGCCTACTGCAGAAGATACAGCCCGCCACCCTCCAGACCACGACAATCCTCTTCATACCAGCCCCACAAGAGATTCCAACCATTCAAGCCCAAGCCACAATTTCCCAAACGGAAACTGGAGTCCGCCAAACAACGCGCTTGACTTCGAACAGCCACTACCACCACCAGACACCAACGCTGCCTCCTCACTCCATACTACACCCTCTCCTGCAGACCACCTCACAGAGGCATTCCATTCATGGCAACTCATTACCTCAGACTGTTGGGTCCTGAACATTATAAGGAGAGGATACTACATAGACTTCGAAGAACTTCCACCTCCGAACCCACACAGAGTAACCCCACTGTCTCCACTCATCGTGGAAGAGGTCAACAGTCTCCTACAAAAGGGTGCCATTGAGCGAGTCCCCCGCTCACGTACGGGAGGCCTATTCCTCTCCAGATACTTCATCATCGAAAAGAAAGACGGAGGCGGCCGCCCCATCCTAGACCTGCGAGACTTGAACTCATTCATCCGCCCACAGAAGTTTGGCATGGTTACGCTCCCATCCATACTGCCCTTCCTGAGGTCAGGAGACTGGTTTGCCACCTTGGATTTCAAGGACACTTACTTTCACATCCCAATCGTGCCCTCACACAGGAGATTCCACGCCTTTGCAGTCGGCGGCGCAGCCTTCCAGTTCAAGGTTTTACCGTTTGGCCTTTGTACAGCTCCAAGAGTGTTCACAAAGTGCATGGCAGTGGTAGTGGCTTGGCTCAGACAAAAAGGCGTAGTGGTGTTCCCATACCTGGACGACTAGCTTTTTACGGCCCATTCGGCCGAAAAACTGGACAGAGACATCAGGCTGACCCTCGCCTGGCTAGAACGACTGGGACTAGTGATAAACTACGAGAAATCACCCCTTCGCCCCTCACGGTGTGTCAGGTTTATAGGGGCCTCCCTGGATTCCAGAGTAGGGAGAGCGTTCCTGCCAGACGACCAGTTCCACACACTTCGAGCGGCAGTGCTGAAATGCATAAACCGATGAAGGTCCACAGTGAGAGAGGTGCAACAGACCTTGGGCTACATGGCCTCTACCACAGCAGTCACACCCCTCGCACGGCTACACATGAGACCCCTTCAAAGTTGGTTCATCGCAAGGTTCAACCCGTATGCTCACGGGCCACACAAACGACTGACCATTCCCCGCCCACTCAGGAAATCCCTCCTCTGGTGGACAAACCCACGGGTGGTCCAACAGGGCCTACCATTCAAGCAACTAAACCCCACAAGGACCATCACGACAGATGCGTCCCTGTCAGGTTGGGGAGCACACGTCGAAGGACTGTCCGTCCGGGGACGCTGGTCACGGAAGGAGAGAACACTGCACATAAACGCTCTGGAACTCCTAGTGGTGTTCAAAGCCGTGAGGGCGTTTGAACAACCCCTGACGGGACAAGTGGTCCAAGTGGCATCAGACAATACCACAACGGTGTTCTACATAAACAAACAAGGAGGAACGCACTCACTGACGCTCCTGCGGCTCACCCTAGAGCTCTGGGACTGGTGCGTGAGGCGAGACATCACACTGTTAGCCATACATGTCCCGGGCCGGACCAACGAGCTGGCGGACGCACTCAGCAGATCGACTGCCAGCAACCACGAATGGGCTATGGACCGACAGATGCTCGCTTCCCTCTTCTCGCAATGGAGCACCCCAGCAGTCGACCTCTTTGCCTCCAAGGACAATGCAGTGCTCCCACTATTCTGCTCGAGGGGCCACCGGTCACGGGACAGCCTGGGGGATGCAGTCCTATGGCAGTGGAAAGGCCCCCTGCTTTACGCCTTTCCCCCCTTTCCTCTCACCCCCAGAGTGATTTCGAAACTACACCAGGACAGGGCCAGATGCATTCTGATAACTCCATGGTGGCCCCGACAACACTGGTTTGCCCCTCTCCTCAGGATGGCACAGGGACGGTTCCACCGTCTCCCACGGAAGCCGAACCTCCTGTCAATGGCAGACGGTCAGATCCTCCACCCGGACCTCAATCTGATCAACCCAACAGCATGGCTGATAACGCCATGAACCCTCTCTCAGAAGCAGCAAGGGACATCATCAGAGCGGCGCACCGCCCTTCAACGGTGAGGGCCTACGACTACAAGTGGAAAAGATTTTGCTCTTTCCTAGAAGAGAAAAGGATCCCCCTACACCTAGCGGACTCCTCCAACTTGATGGATTTTCTAGCCTCCTTCTCAGACAAGAACTTCGCAGTCTCTTCAATCAGGAGCTATGTAGCAGCGGTATCCTGGCATTTCCAACGCCTGGGTAAACCATCCTGCTTTAGAGACCCTAAGGTAAAGGCCTTCATCAAGGGCTACACTAACCTACACCCTCCAACACTGGGACCTACCCCGGCCTGGAGCCTGGAGATAGTATTAGCAGCCTTATCTAAGGCCCCCTTTAAATCGATAACCACGTGCGACCTACGCCTCCTCTCCATGAAGACGGCTTTCCTGGTCGCGATTACGTCTGCAAGAAGAGCCAGCGAACTGTGTGCGTTAAGGGTGGACCCCCCTTACACACGCTTTCACAGAGACAAGGTGGTCTTACGGCCGGACATTGCCTTCCTACCCAAAGTGGTATCCTGCTTTCACCTCAACCAGGACATAATACTACCTGCCTTCCCTCAACAACCGTTGGGTGACAGGCAGCAGTCACTCCACTACCTAGATGTCAGAAGGGCGTTAGCTGTCTACATTGACAGAACCTTACAGATGCGGAAGGGCAACAGACTCTTCATCTGCTATGCAGGCCCAAGAAAGGGCGAGCCGGTATCTTCACAACATTTCTCGAAGTGGGTAACGGCGACGATCAAACTAGCATACCAAACGGTAAATAAGCGGCTGCCGGAAGGCATCCGTAGCCACTCAACCAGAGCTACCTCCACCTCTACGGTGTTCCTACAAGGGATCCCGATCCAGGACATCTGCAGGGCGGCCACGTGGGCAACACCCCTGACTTTTGTCAAAGTGTACAAAATAGACTCTACCTCGAGAGAGGACGCGGCCTTGGGACGAGCGGTCCTCATGTCCTGCATTGCGCAATGGACCTGACTGAGTCCTTAGACCCTGGACGCCACACCGCATCTACCTCTATTAAGTAAATAAAACGACCCTGATGGGTCCCTTTTGCCTTATCCTGACTTGGCGTGTGGTGTCTCTTCCTTTCCCTTCTTTCTTGGTTTCTAGACAGGACACACCCTCCTCCTAAGTATAATCTACCCTTTATGTGTGGATTCACAGAGACCAAGAAGAAGAAGGACAGGTTGCTTACCTGTAACTGTAGTTCTTCGAGTGGTCATCTGTGAATTCACACAATCCCACCCATCCTCCCCTCGGGTGTCCTAGGCTACCTCCTCAAAAAAAAAAAGCTGTGGCTATTCGGAACTAAAATGGCGGGCTCGAGGAGGGCCTATATAGCCTGAAGGGGATGGTGGGCGGGATTACCGCCAAAACTCAATCTAATGGCTATTGACTCTAACGACTTCCGAATGCTACTGCGCAGGCGCAGGATTAACCCTTTATGTGTGAATTCACAGATGACCACTCGAAGAACTACAGTTACAGGTAAGCAACCTGTCCATTCCCAATTACAGTTCACAAAGCTAGTCTTCTTGGCCCTGAAAGAGGGCAAAATCTGGTGCCCTGGCCTGTGTATGCTTTTGCCCCGGAAAGTCTTGATTATGCCAAAAATGAGTCTAAATTCTTTCTCTAATTCTTGCAAAACTACTAAATTTGCATCTAATTTTGATTTTGATCAGAACACATAGATATGGTCAGAGGCAACAGACTCAAATCCCAGTTAAGGTACAGTTTGTAATGGGCTGCCATCTGGATAAATAGCCACTGATTAAGGAATGGCCACCTCTGCTTTAAGACATCCATACCACTGCTACTGAGTCTTACGTCTCAGGTACAAAAGGGGGGAAAGCCCTTAAGGGTCAATGTGCAAATAAGTGTGATGTCAAGAACAAGGAACAGCAGATAGGCCAGAACAGCAATCTAAGAGCAGGGAGACATACAGTAAGAAACTCAAACTTTGGGGTAAAGCTGGGGCAGGATTTGGCAAAGGGATGATATGTAGGCACTGAGCAAGAATCAAATGTAAAGTCTACAGCCAGGAGGTAGATCTAAAGAAGGTGAAACTTGAATTAGGCAATGAAAGCATCAGTCATGAATCATAGAATCATGGAACCATAGAGGTGGAAGAGACCAAAAGGGCCATCCAGTCCAACCCCCTGTCATGCAGGAAGACACAATCAAAGCACCCCTGACAGATAGCCATCTATCCTCTCTTTAAAAACCTCCAAAGGAGAAGACTCCACAAAACTCTGAGGAACCAGATTCCACTATCAAACAGCTCTTAACATCAGGAAGTTCTTCCTAATATTTATAGAGTCAGAGTTGAAAGGGACCATGAAGGCCATCCAGTCCAACCCCCTGCCTTGTAGGAATACACAATCAATGCACCCCCCCCAACAGATGGCTATCCAGTCTCTGTTTAAAAACCTCCAGAGAAGGTGATTCCACCAGAAAATGTGACACTTCACATGAATGAATGAATGAATATAAAATAATTCAACAGAATAGACTTACCAGTAATATATTTTTAGTGAAAACGTACTGTATTTACATTATTCCCTAAGGTTGCAATAGGAACCTTACAAAATTTACAAAATTTGTAAATTTACAAAATTTACAAAAATTAAGGTTGCCACACTTTTTATTGGCCTTATGTCTCTATTTTTGATAGCAACGAACACTAAGGACTTTATCAGACCACCCTCCATTAACATTTCTGTCCCACCATGTTTTTATGTGTTTTCCCCCAGCAAAAGAATCCTTCCTATCAGACCTACCTTAAGATAGCTTAAAAATGCAGCCTCAGCATTGATGGAGCACAAACGGAGCTCCGTTCACTTCCGTGATTGTGATCTTGCAGATTCTTGCGATAAGATGCGAGCATGGTAAATTTTAAAAGTACACCAAAAGAAAGATCATAAACATATACACAAGCACAGAAACACACTTTAAAACTTAAAAGTGAACAGGGGAGATTCATAAAAGGAGTGTCCCCTATCTGGTTTTCACAGTCTCACCTGGAAATGTTCTGCTCATTGAAGCTGTATTCACATCAGCACAATGGCGCGAGGTTTGAAATGCCGGCAATACTGGCAACAAAGCACCATGGGAGATCTCTTGCTGGCTTGGCCCATCAATAAAAAAGAACAGCTTTTTGACAAGACAAAATCACGAAAGGACAACATTGTCTGGTATGTGCACCTTTCATGTTCATTAGGCATCATGATGCCACCTGTGCTGCATCTATCCTAAGAAACTGTCTGCTTTATCCATGTTTCCTCAGCTTCATATCTCTATATATCAAGCTACTGTGAAGAGACACAAGAACATGGTCAGTAAAATAAAATGGCAACTTTGATAACCCCATACTTTTTTTTCTTATTCTTGATGCAAAATTATCTTGTTTTGCCATTTTTCTCAGCCCAGTGAGTCAATGAACCAAACATCTGATATTTCAATGATGGCAGAAGCACATGAAGAATACACCCAGCACGTGAACCATATGCTTTGCAAGTTGGTGGCCAATACCTCAAAGATGAAGAAGTACATGAGGCGTGCCATTCGCCATCACAAGAGAGAAGTCAAATATCATCACTCATGCAAAAAGAGAAAAGGCCATGAAAGTGATGAGGATGAACAGCTCTTCCCAGTTTGGCTCCACAATTACAGTTCTGCTGTTGACACCATCATACATGAATCATAAACAACAACAAAAACTTCCTCCTTCCCCTGGTCCACTCTTCCTTTCAAGTTACCTGCAGTTCTGCCTCTACATCAATAGGGAACGATGTTAATGACAAAAACCTCAACATGGATGCTCAACATGTTTGAGATGAATTCTGTGAAGAATGATTCAGGTGACTAGGTTGAAAAGGAATAAAAGGAGATAGCAAATGATTTTTAAAAGCCTACACAAAATGATTTACATTGAGAATAACTACTTAAAAGCTATCTTTGGTAGACAATACTATGATTTTTCTTTGTGACCCTGTTATTTTAGGCCACTTTAGTTATACAAAACTATAGTTAAAATAAAGGCATGTGTCTAATGGAGGACTTCCTTTTCCCATGTCACAAAATAATGTTTGAGAAGCTGTACACCAGTCCTTCTGACTAGATTCCAGATCCAGATTGACAACTAATACAACACTTCTATGGCAGCAGAATATATAAAGAACATCCCCCTTTCCAGTGCTGTTCTTATGTGTTGTCTGCTGAAAATCAACAGGTATTTGATTTTCAAGTTCATTGGGCTTAACAGAAAAAATCAAGGGTTTATAATATAAAAAATGTAGATCTGATCTAGATAGTAGATCACTGAGTGCCCCTTGTAAGAGCAGGGTATAAATATATACAATAAAATATCATTGTTTGAGACAACATCAGATCCATTGGAAACCATCAGAGGGGAATTTGTTCTCTGTGTCAGCTTTCTCAGAAGTTTTGTGTTTCTCTTTCCAGTTGAGAAGATCAGTCTTGCCCAACCATGGCTGTGTCTGAACCTCTCCCATGCCATAATCTGAAACAATTAGCCAGCAGCTGTACACTGTTGGTGGCCAGAAAAGAAAGTAACCAGAGACCTGGTGGAGCCCTGTGCCAACACAGGCAGGGCATCTGCACCTGTGTCAATAAGAGTATCGCATAAGCATGGAAACTCCAGTTCCACCAACATCTGCTTACTCTTTTTTCACTTTAAAAAAAACCTGAAACAGGATTGTGTGTTTGTAAGTGTGACTTTACACTCGGCCATTCTCTCTTATGAATTCAATAGGGTTTAAGTACCAGAGAGAGAGAAGAGAAAGTGTGTGTGTAGTCTTATAGTCTTGAATGCTCTGAGAAGTTCTGTAGTAAGGTGACAGTTATGTTAAGATCATAGAATCATAGAGTTGGGAGGGACCACAAGGCCCATCTAGTTCAACCCCCTGCCATGCACACAATCAAAGCACTACCAACAGATGGCCATCCAGACTCTGTTTAAAAACTCCAAAGGAGAGTCCACCACACTCCGAGGTAGTGTGTTCCACTATCAAACTGCTCTTTCTGTCAGGAGGTTCTTCCTAATATTTAGGTGGAATCTCTTTTCCTGTAGTTTGAGTCCATTGCTCCATGTTCTAGTCTCTGGAGCAGCAGAAAACAACCTTGCTCCCTCTTCAATATGACATCCTTTCAAATATTTAAACATGGTTATCAGGTTGTTACCCTAAGAGGTGGGAGGGACATTAGGGTCCCACCCACTATGACAGCATCTCCTTAACATGTGGGGAAATTATAGCTCAAAAAGAAAGCCTGCGAGTGGAGAGTAACTTCTGGGATCTTTCCACCTATGTATATCAGTACTAACTGCAGAGACCACTCCAGATGAAATTAAAGAAAATATTTTATTTAGAATTAACAGAAGAGATAAACTATCATGCAAGAGCACACTTTTAAGAACCATACAGGGCTACTGAAGAGAAAGGACGGAAGGGTTGGAGAGAGAGAAGTTGGAGGTTGAAAGGTGATAGTTACCGTTCTCTAAGAAAGTGGTCTGTGCAGCGAAGAAGCCCAGACAGCATCTCAGGGTGGCACAGGGGAGTTCAACAGAGTGGGTGGGTCCATCTGTAATACATGAGATCGGGGTCTGGGCTAGGGTATTTATAACCTATTTCAGGTGTCTTGGTTATGAGAAAGCCTAGATGGCTTTCTCACGGGGCAGACAAAGGGTCCAAAACTGAGCTGATTGGCTTAGCTCCAGAGTGACAAAACACTGATTGTTCTGCAACAACTTCTTAATGTTCAGGCAGGTAGGGGGCATAGGAGAGACTTCCGTAGGGTATGAGTTGGGAAGGTCACTGATTGCATGTTTGAGAAGATTAGTATAGACCTGTTAATGGCTAGGTTTTCCACATAATCCTAGCTGGGCTTTCCCACCATTAGTATTCTAGATACATCTCAGGTCATTGTGACCTCAACTATCTTTTGTTCAGTTTGTCCCCAAACATCGACAGTCACTGAGACCCTAAAAAGGTGTCCAATATGTGCAATTATTGGACCTCACAGAAGGGGTGGTAGGGTACAGTAACATTGTCAACTTTTAACCATCTCTTTCCCAAGCTAAACATACCCAGCTCCCTAAGCCATTCCTCATAGGGCACAGCTTCCAGACCTTTCACCATTTTGATCACCCTCCTCTGGACATATTCTTATACACTGTTAGATCTTAGCTTATATGCTGTTAGTGTAGTGTAAACATATATCATCATAGGTACAGTGGATCCCACAGTTGTGTAACTCATTGCATTATAGCTGCCAAGGTCTTGAGCTCCCCTGTTGCACAACAGTTTAAATAGCAATCTACCCAACAGGTTGAAAGTGAGAGAAAGGACTGTGTATGTACTTTGGAATGGTTCACTGCACTAGGGACTACACCAACGCAACCCTTGAAAAAGCACACGTGCTTGTACAACTAATTTTATGCTTGCATAGTGTTCCAACAGGGTTTCAACCTTGCCATTTTCACTTTGAAAACCATTGTATATCTTGGGTGACTGCTAAGCATGATGGGATACTTGAAGGAAGATTGATGGATCCAAACAGGGTGCTGTTTGGCACATAAAAAAAAAAAAACCTCTCTGTGTTTATCTTTCCATTCTTAGTGTTCAGCCATTATAGACATTAGCACCATGCATGCACAAGAGAGAATGCTCAGCCGGATTGGTGAAACTGCAAAGTTTGCATAATATATATATTTTAAAAATCTTTGGAGGAAAAATTCCATTCTCTAAATCAAGACCATTCTCTGCTTCAGAGTTCTAGTTCACTCCCCTGAACTACAGCATTGGAGCACTCTAGCAAAGGTAAAAACTGCATATCTCAGGATTGTTTAGATTGGGTTGGGCAACTTTGGAAGGATAGGGAGCCACATTAACTCATCAGAGAATCTTGAGAGCCACAACCCCCACAACTATCAATCATCCAAATAACCATTTATTATTTCCCCCCACCCAAATGAAGCCAGTGTTGTCACTGCCTAAGGAGGAAGGGGAGACTCATGCCACTTTAAAGGAAGAGATGAAAGAATTGTTGGGATATGTAGTTTGCAATCCAATAAGTTGAGATGTTTGATTGCTGAAAGGGTTAACTGATAGAAGCAAACAGAACGCTTGATGCAACTTCCTACTGAAATGTGATTGGTTTTCCAGAGGAAGAGGTGTGTTCAAGTCCTTCTCTTTGTCTGGAAAAGTACCATGAGGTTTACCAGTCACCATGATGTTTTTCTAGAGGCAGGACCTGCTTTGCAGGGCTCCTGCATATTTTGTTTGTAACATGTACAGTAGTTTTTAGTTGCATTTTTACTAGTTTAGCCATCACTTGTTATTATACTGCTGATATTCAATGAGAAATGCACAGAGACTGTAAGTAAAGATGTTTTTATACCTTTAAACTACTTTTAAGTGTTTTGAGTTTCTTTTATGCTAGAAATATAAACTGGGGAAATTGTGTGGATGGTTATCTTAAGCCTGCAAGCTGGAATCAACACACATCTGCTGCATATGTGTTTTTAAATAGAGAAACTCTGCTGATTAGTTCTGCACTTTCTAAGGAAGTTAAAGCCATCAGTTTTATGGCACCTGTTTTGTAAGGTACTTCCAGTAAAGCACAGGGGTTAACATTGTTGAATTTAACAAACCCCATTAAGAATGATAGTACGCAATGGAGGTGTTCTGCCATGCTGAAGATTCTAGTGTTCACTCTTGATGCTGGTTAAATAATTTCATGGTGTATTCCACAGGTGACAGTGGAAAATATGTTTGCAACATTTAACTGAAGCATTGGTTAGAGTGATCTAATTCAGAACCCTCCCTAAGGTGCCCTAGCCCATCTGAAGATACTTAAATAAACACATGCACCATGTTAATTATGGTCAGTAAAAGTAAAAGAAGAGGCATTCTTCCATTTAGTTTCACACAGGAAGGAATGCCTCTTCTAACACAGTGCCCGCCAGCAGTTTAAAAGGGCTAAACAAATTATTGAAACTATTTGGGGAATATGGTTTAGCACCTTGGATCACTACTTTATTTAAAGTCTGGAATAGAATATTTAATATTTAAAATAAATATAATAGAATACTTAATATTTAAAGTCTGGAATAAAATAGAATAGAATAGAGGAGCCCTGGTGGCACAGTGGTTAAATGCCAATACTGCAAGTCACCACGTTGCAAGTTTGATTCCAGTGGTCTCCAAGGTTCACTCAGCCTCCCATCCACGGGAGGTTGCCCGTGATTAAAATATGGCTCTGCGGCTTCCAAAGCTTCACGGAAGTGACACGGATGGTTTTGGGAGAGGGACAACGGCATCTGAAAACGCCCCCCTGCCACGCAAGACTGCCGTCCCTCTCCCGAAAGCTCCTCCCACGATAGGCATGCTGAAACCCAGCCTGAAAATCTCCTTAGTCTCTGGAGCAGCAGGAAATAAGCTTGCTCCATCCTCAGCATGGCATCCCTTCAAATTTTTGTTATATACTGAAGCTGGAACAAGCTTACTTTCTGCTACCCTGAGGATAGTACTAGGAGCAATGGGCTCAAACTATAGGGAAAGAGATTCCACTTAAACATTAGGAAGACCTTCCTGATGGTAAGAGCTTTTTGACAGAGGAATATGTTGCCTTGGAGTGTGGTGGAGTTTCCTTCTTTGGAGGTTTTTAAACAGAGGCTGGATGGCCATCTGTCGGGAATGCTTTGATTGGGCATCCCTGCATGGCAGTGGGTTGGACTAGATGGCCCTCATGGTCTCTCCCAAGTCTATGAGTCTATGATTTGTGACACCTGAAGTTTTCATTGATGCTTAACTTGATGCAGTCAGAGAGTGCAAACTTCTCTGAAAAGACAGTATTGTACAATTTAGTTACCATAAATCTGAGCTGATCCCCACTATTTCCTAAAACACATAATGTAAATATTTTACTGGAGATATGATACAAAAGATATTAACCTTTCTGAGGAAACCAAAACCACACACTGAATCCTTCTTTCTGTGTTACTCCTTATTAATATTAAATTAGCCAGCTTATGTCTAGTAACTGAGGCTGCTATGTATAATTAAAATCTCTGTACTACTTCACTTTACTCTGCTGCTAGCAAAGCATAATCATGCAAGCATAATTTGAAAGTTTAACCCCTTCTTTACTGCAGAGATGTGACTTGGATTTTCAGACAGAATTTTTAAAAATCTGTTTATATCTGTTCAGATTTAGATTCATAAACTCTATGTATTTTATTTGAAGAACTGGAAACATATTTTTCATTCTCAAACAAAAGACTCAGGGTTTCTGTAATGGATAATATAATATAATTCAGAGCTTTTTGGAATTACAACCACAGTCCTCCACTCTGCTGGCCCCTAATATGATGCCTGGGAATCCTGAGAGGTATAGTCTGGAAGCTGTAATCTCAAAAAGTAACTTTTCCCAACTCTAATATAACTTACATGATAGGTTTGAGGCATACATCTTAGGTAGCTATATGGACTGGGCACAAACGAATGCCTATTTTAGAAATTGTTTGGACTAGCAATTGGATTTAGGCCCAAGATTTTGTTCTTTTTAAAATTAAATTAAATTATGTTCTTTTAAAAAAAGATCTATCTTCAAAATCTTGGGCCTAAATCCAATTTCTAGTCACAACTAGACTAAACCCATTGAATCAAAGTGATTTCCACAAGTGTTGACTTACCATGCACCAACTTATTTAATGGCCCTGCCCTAGTTAAGATTTACCTTTTGGGTTTTGACCTTGGTTTTCACAGTAGCAAAAGGTATGAAAAGAATAGCCCTTCCTAGTTTTTACTCCATGTCAACTGGTATTCAGGGGCATTCTTTTCCTTTCCCAGACCTGAAGATCATAGCCCAAGACTGTCCTCTAGTTGCCCCTGTCTAATGTGATGAGGTGAGTAGCTGTAAGAGTTTTTTTTTTTTGAGGTGGTACCCTGCCTATTACTTTATTTATATACTTGTTTATGACATTTATAGCTTGCCCTTATGACAGAAAGCTCAAGAGATCATGCATGGTTCTCACCAGTATTTTAAAATCATATAACCCTTTGAGGTGCATGGGGCTGAAAGAAAGTGATTGGTCCAAGGTCATGCAGTGTGTTTGATGGCTCTCTCGGAAACCATTAAAACTGGTGGCTCTCATCACATCTTGCAGCAACAAAATTGCAAGACATGTTTCAAGACAAAAACAACAAAGAAACTTGTGATGTCTTGAAAACTACATACATCTGATGAAGTACACAGCAATTCACAAAAGCTTATGCCAAGGAAAACTAGTTTGCTTTTAAGATGTCAGAACTGTTTGTTGTTTTTTTTGTTGTAACACATTTATATAGTTACTACTGATAAAACATACTAATCTGAAACATGGGTCACCTATCGGCTACCACCTACAACTCCTCGAAAGCTTTCATTAGCCCTGTATATGCACAATCCTAAATATACACTGGACTGACTATGTGATGAATGTTGCTGTCCTTGAGCAAGCAGGGATCACCAGCATTGAGGCCATGATATTGAGAACACAGCTGCGCTGGGCAGGGCAGGTTTCTAGGATGGAGGACCATCGCCTCCCAAAAATAGTATTCTATGGTGAATTCGCCATGGGTCAGCGTAAGAAGGGCGCTCCAAAAAAGCGATACAAGGACTCCCTGAAACAACATCTCAGGCTCGGCCAAATTGATCACCAACAATGGTCCGCCCTGGCCTCACATCGAGAGGCATGGAGATGCACTATCCACAATGCTGCAGCCTTATTTGAGAACTCACACCGAACAAGTCTTGAAGAGAAACAACAATGCAGAAAGAATCACAGCCCAGAAACATCACCCAAGGAGAGCTTCTGCTGTGCTTTCTGCAACCAGACTTGTTTATCTCGGATTGGCCTTTTTAGTCATCAGCGTGCTTGCAGAAAGCACGGGATGAATCCTTCCTGAATCTTCGTTTGCAAAGGAAAGCCAGAGAGAGAGAGAGAGAGAGAGAGAGAGAGACTGATAAATTAATGATGTATTATTTGAAGAACTTAGGACTTTATCAGACCACTCTCCAGAAACGTTCTTTTGCCAGCATATTTTGACCCATTTTTATGGCAGCAAAAGAACCTCCTATATCAGAGCTATGTTAAAGAGGCAGCTCCAACATAAACAGAGCAGGAACGGAGCTCATATCTGCTCATATCTTGCAGTGCTAGGAGGTTATTATAGGTCACATCTGTTATCTCATTTATATTCGAGTAGGTGTTTTCCCCAGATTTCAGGTACCACTAGGTTCTCAATGATACATACACACAGATTCTAATACATCTAGCCTTCTGTCTTTATCTCTTGTACTACATATGCTATACTCTATAGGTTATACCAGGTCACACTCTCTACTTTATAGGTTTATTTCCAGTGTGCAAAATTTGCAACTAAATACGCCTGGCCTGTAACACTGTGCAGCTTGATTTGTGTGAAGAATTCCATTTGACACTGTAACCTAGGCAACTATCTACCTACCTACCTACCTACCTACCTATCTATCTATCTAGTTGTCCCTTCACATTCACTGGGGTTTCATTCCAGGATCCCCCGTGAATACCCAAATCCATGAATACTCAAGTCCCATTATATGCAATGGCATAGCAAAATGATGTCCCTTATATAAGATGGTAAAATCAAGGTTTGCTTTTTGGATTATTATTTTTTAAAGAATATTTTCAAGCCATGAATACTTAAATTTGTGAATGCCAAATCTGTGAATATGGAGGGACAACTGTGTGTGTGTGTGTATATATATATATATATATATATATATAGTCCAGTCCGCATCCATTAGTAAACGATGTCTCATAAATCCTGGCAAGCAATGGATTTTATTCATCTATCCATCCATCCAGTTATTTATTTCCTGCCTTTCTCCTAAGACTCCTAGGATGAAGACCTGGCTGGATTACACTGGGGCAGGGAGTAATGTGTCCTAACTTTAACCACCTGGGTTCTCTGTACAGCAGCAAGCAAGGCCTGGGGGGCAGGGAGACAGAGTGGCAGTGGTCTATCAGGATTCCGTCTCTGTCACCAGGTGCCCTGTCCCACAGTCTGCTAGGTTTGAGTGTGTGTTTTTGAAGCTGGGTAGCTGAGAAAGAATAAATATTCTGTTGGTGTACTGCCCACCCCGCTGCTCAACATTCTCTCTTCCTGAGCTGGCTGAGTTGGTCTCAGCAGTGCTGTTGGAGACCCGTCGTCTTGTTATACTAGTGGACTTCAACATCCGTGTGGGGACTGCTCTGTCAGGAGCGGCTTAAGAGTTCATGTCCTTCATGCCAACCATGGATCTGTCCCAAGTAGTAACTGGTGCCACCATGCTGCAGGACACATTCTTGACTTGGTTTTCTCTTCTGGGTGGGATGATGGTGATCTGGATGTGGAGAAACTTTCTGTAGTTCCGTTGTCATGGACTGGATCACTAACTGGTGGGGTTTAGACTCACTGGGACTTGGAATTCTCTTCAGGCATGGGGAGATGATTAAGATGGTGCACCCCAGGAGATTTATGGATCTGGATGGATTTCTGACAGCTCTTGGAGAGTTTCCTGTTGTCTTGGCAGGTGATCCTGTTGAAGCTGTGGCAAATCTCTGGAATAGGGAAATGGCCAGGGCAGTGAACATGATTACCCTTAAGCTTCCCCTCCCACAATGTGGCTCCCCCTGGTTGACTAGAAAGTTGGTGGTGATGAAATGGATGGGAGAAAGGCTAGAGAGATGATGATGGAAGACTCAGAACCTAAGTCCAACCAAATATGGACTAGAGCTCACTGGAAGGACAATGCTGAGGTAATGGTGGCAGTGAAGAAATTATACTTCTCTGCCACATTTTGTCTGCACAGTGGATTCCAGCAGAGTTGTCTTGAGTAGTCAGGGGTCTTTTACACGTTGGTCCACAAGAAGGAAACAAAGACCACTCAATAGCCCACTATGAAGAATTTGCAAGAAACTTTGCAGACAAAATTGTCCAAATTCACTCTGACTTGGAAGCTGTAGTTGAGATCGGTCCAGTAGGTGTAATGTTGGTGCCTCCTTGTCCAGTATTATTGGATAAGTTTCAGTTTGTGCAGCCTGAGGATGTGGACAAGATCCTTGGAGAGGTGAGAGCCACCATATGTATACTAGAGGAGGACTGGCTGAGTGGCTAAGGGGAGTGGTGAATGCCTCACTGTAGCAAGGGAAGTTTCCATCCTGCCTAAAAAAAAAAGGCTGTGGTAAGGCTGTAATTTAAAAGTTTTCCCTGGATCCCACTATTCTGAATAATAATTGGCCAATCTTGAGCAGTTTCAGGCAAGGTTCTGGAGTGGGTGATGGCTTCCTAGCTCTATGGGTTTCTGCATGAGATGGATTATCTAGATGCAGTTCAATCTGGCTTCAGGCCTGGTTATGGGATGGAGACAGGTTTGGTTGCTTTGGTGGATGACCTACACAGGGAACTGGGCAGGGGGAGTATGTCCCTGTTGGTTCTGGTGGACCTCTCAGCAGCTTTCAATACTATCAACCATGGTATTCTTCTGGGCCAACTCTCTGGGGTGGGACTTGGAGGTATTATTATGCAGTGGTTCTGGTCTTTCCTGGGGGAGAGTGAACTTAGAGAGTCATGCTGGGGAATTCCTGTTCAGTGCCCTGGCCATTGGCCTGTGGGGTCCCCCAGAATTGTTTTGTCCCTCATACTGTTTAACATCTACATGAAACTGCTGGTAGAAATCATCCAGAGTTTTGGGGTGCAGTGTTACCAATATGCTGATAACACCCAACTCTACCTCTCCTTGCCATCTGATTCCAAGGAAGCTGTCTTGATAATGAACCAATGTCTTATGTCTGTTATCAGTAATGGGTTGGATGAGGGCAAACAAATGGAAACTTAGGAGATTTTCAGACACCCCTTTCAGTGTCTTGCCACGCAAGCAGCCTCCGGAGCAGTAACGAGGCTGCTGTGCAGCAAGGGATCCATTTTGGACGATGCCATTTCTCTCTCGGCGTCGTCCGTGAGTGTTGCGGCTAGCATTGGAGGCGGCCGCGCTGTTTTTCACTCATGGAAGTTGTCCATGAGTAAAAAACAGCGCGGCCACCTCCAATGCTAGCCACAACACTCACGGACGATGCCGAGAGAGAAACAGTGTCATCCAAAATGGACCCCTTGCCGCGCAGCAGCCTTGTTACTGCTCCAGAGGCTGCTTGAGCGGCAAGACGCTGAAAGAGGCATCTGAAAATCTCCTTAAGCAGGACAAGACAGAAGTGCTCAGTCAGTCAAAAGGCAGATCAGGAAATATGGACTCTGCCTGTGCTGGATGGGGTTACACTGCCCCTGAAATCTCAGGCTCACAGCTTGGGTGTTCTCCTGGACTGAACTCTGAGCCTAGATGCCCAGGTTTCAGTAGTGGCCAGGAGTGCATTTGCACTGTTAAAACAAGTGTGCTAGCTGCACCCATTCCCTTAGCCATCAGATCTGATACGGTGACACATGCCTTGATTACATCCTGTTTGGACTACTGTAACACACTCCACATGGGTCTGTCCTTGGAAACTGTTCAGAAATTTCAACAGGTCCAAAATGCTGTGGCCAGAATGCCGACTGGGGCTAGTTATAGGGAGCATATAACTCCTTTGTTAAAACAGCTTTACTGGCTACCAGTTCATTTCTGGGAACAATTCAAAGTGCTGGTCATGACCTATAAAGCCATATATGGCTTAGATCCAGACTATCTGAAAGACTGTATCTCCCTATATGAACCTGCCAGAGTTCTAGGATCTACAGAGGAAGACTTTTTCTCAGTCCTGCTACCAACACAGGCTTGCTTGGTGAGGACACGAGACAGAGCCTTCTCATCAGTTGCTCCCACCATCTGTAACTCCCTCCCGTGGGAGGCTAGGCTGCCCCCTCCCTGCTTTCCATTCACCAGCAAGCAAAGACCTTTTATTTAAGCAGGCTTTTAATATTTACAGTTGGCCCTCTGTATCCATGGGTTTTGGATTCAACCAACCATGGCTCAAATATATTTGAAAAAAATTCCAAAAAGCAAACCTTTCTGTTTCCCATTTTATATAAGGGATGCCATTTTACTATGCCATTGTGTATAACGGGACTTGTGCAGAATCTGTGGATATGGAGAACCAACTCTACATACTATAGTAAACTGTGATGATAACAGCTGCCACTTTTTAAATCACCATTGCTATTGCTCTATTAGTTGTAGTAATAATAACTGTTACCACTCTCTATCTGTGTGCTTGTCGTGTGTGTATGTGTGTGCTTTCAAGTCACCTGTCAACTTATGGTGATCCCATGAATTTCATAAGGTTTTCTTAGGGAGGGAATACTCAGAGGTGGTTTTGGGAGTTCCTTTCTCTTAAATATTGCCTAAAGCATCTGGTATTCATTGGTGGTCTTTCATCCAAAGACCAACCAGTGCTGATCCTGCTTAGCTTCCAAGGTCAGATGGGAACTGGTGCTTTATGGTATTTAGGCTTGTGTATGTACTTACCACTACTGATACAAATAAATCCCAGAAACTTCCTGTAACATTAAAATTAAGTGTGAGCCTGTAAACTAAATTTTGTAAGGGTGAGAAGCCCAGAGTTTCCATACAGTATATTTCCTGGGTGTATTTAAAATATTTCCCCCTTTTTATGAGATGGTAAAAATTAAGGGTGCTACCTCTAAATAAATAATTGAAGCCCAGCATGCACCTCTACATAAATGGAATCCATCGTGGCATTTATTCTTTACACATATAAGTGATAAATGATCACAGGTTGTAATTTAAAATACCTTAGTTGTTTTTATTTTAAAAAGCCAATGAATTATGAATTTTGTAAAAGGGAAAGTAAGTATCTTGGGATGCTTACTAAATATAAATATGTGGGTATCTTTTTTTTTTCTCTTTCTCTCTCCCCTTCCTTCTTTACAAGATAAACAGTGCTTCATATTTCAAATGAAACTTAACACCAAAACAGGCGGTGCAATACCAGGCCAGTTTCATTCCACATGCTAAATATTTCTCAGCATGTTATCTCTGTAGCTCAGAAAGTCTGCCCAAGGTAATGTAGTAGATGGAGGTTTCTAATGGGCAAAACAACCCTCAAGAGCCATCTAGAGGTTGCAGTTTCTCTCTTCCTGGAAGAAGACAGCTGGCTTGACTGATTTATGAGGAATGAATGCTCACAACATCCCTCCTCTCTTCTGTAACAAAACAAATGGATGCTTTTACTTTAAACATTAAAAAATGGTAATTGCAACTAGATAACAATGTGAAGGCTATTGAACAATCGACAGCTCTGTTCAAATGTTATGTCGTTTTGTAAATACTGGGATATCCATTTCAATATCCCAGGACATTTCTGTAGCAAGACTTTAAAGAAGCAAAAAGACTCCAGGGAGAAGCTGCTAAACTGGGATTTATTAGCACACTTTGACAATAAAGAACTTCACTAGCTTTCCATGGTGGTGGGGTTATTTGCTACTATAAAGCAAGAGACTATGTGTTGCTGGTAAGCTGTTTCACATCAGCTAGCCTTTACTGAGGAGAAAGACAAAATGTGAGAGCCAGTTTGGTGTAGTGATATGAATGTTGGACTAGGACTTTGGAGGCCAGGGTTTGAATCCCCACTCAGCCATGGAAACCCAATGGGTGACCTTGGGCAAATCACACTGTCTCAGCCTCAGAGGAAAGCAACAGCAAACCTCCTTTGAACAAATATTGTCAAGAAACCCTGTAATTCATTTGCCTTAGGGGCACCATAAGATGGACATGACTTGAAGGCACACCACCACAACAGACTAAATGTGCCAAACAGCTACGGGGCAGCAGCAGTGGAGGGAGGATCACCCTGGTAGAGAATCTCTCAGAGATAATGGCAGTAGCACTTTAGATAACTCTTGCTTGTATTGTGCAGAAGGAGGAACCAGTAAACCACTTCTGAATGTCTTTTACCATGACCACCCCATAGTGAGACAATCCCAAATAACAAGGACAGTAAGAGCTGTTCAGAAATGGAATACACTGCCTTGGAGTGTGGTGGAGTCTCCTTCTTTGGTGGTTTTTAAATAGAGGCCGGATGGCCATCTGTCGTGAATGATTTGATTGTGTATTCCTGCATGGGGGTTGGACTGGAGGCCCTTTTTGGTCTCTTCCAACTCTGATTCTATGATTCTAAGAAGACATGGACATAGACATATTCATAGGGTCACCATAAGTTGTATGAGACTCAACAGTAAACAACAACCACAAATCTTTGGGTACAGCTGCTAAGCTCATGACTCACACAGAAAAAAAGTTTCTCTTTTGAAACTTGCTACAGATCAAGCAGTAACAATTCATCCCCAGGGCTACTTCTCAGGATTGTCTAGACAGTGAAAAAGCTCCTCATAGAATTTAAGGAAAATAACTTTTGTCCCATCAAAATCCCATGGTGAATCACCATATTCAAAAGGAGAAGGGCCAAAAACTCAAAAAACTACATAGGAAAAGCCTTCATGGCTTCTCCTGAGGTTTTTGAAAAATAGCAATAGCAATAACAATAACACCTGCATTTCTATACCACTTTATAGAAACAAGTGTTCCTATTCTGTAAGTAGTTTACAATGTGTTAGCTAAAAATGCAGGGGAAATGTGGATTCCCACTGGTTAGGACAACCAAATCGCATCACTACACATTCCAGGATAAGAGTGGAAGTGGACAGCTGCTTGGTTGGACATGGTGGGCTTGCCAGCAATGAAGTAGCCAGAAGCACCATTTTGGAGTTTCGTTGTAGTGATCATGCACTTTTTCACAGCACTGAGGTGACCAAACAGCTTTTTAAATGTAAGGTTGCACTTGCACACCTTAGATTTACATACAGTAAAAAAAATACTGTGCCTCAGTGGCAACTTGTGAAGAAGAATAATGTGAACAATTCACTTCCAGCCACTATCTTGATTCATAGGCATGGCTCTGTGTGATCATCAAACATGGATAGCTTCGCATACCAGCAATTTTGCCACACACAAAAAACAACCATGGAGACAAATGAACGCTGCTGCAAATTTGCATAAATGTGCAGTAATCAGCATTATATCTTCTCATCTAGACAAGTTCTCAGTCAAGGGTGAGTGTCCCTCATTCTGGCTGAATCTGGTAATCATCTGTGACACACATACAGCTATCTGACATTGCTTGAATTTTTGGCCTGACTCCATAGAAAATAAGGTTTCTTCCTCTCCATTCTCAGGATATTTATGGTCAAAGAACACATGACCCAGAGGCCAGCATCTTGTTAGGGACATATGCAGGCACTTATTGAACTACACATGTGGAAAGAATTTTCTGGACTTTGCATAATGGTCATATTGAGTTGACAGTGGCAGAAGCAGAGTTACTGGATATGCATCAATGTTCACTGAGTAGCACGTGAATGTTCTTTGTACATCACTGTTGTGCTACATTGCTGTTTTATACAGGGGTTCAGCAGTGTAAGCATAACATAACTCTAGGGGTGGATATTACACTATATTGTAGTGATGTTGGATCTCAGCCATAAGAGATTATCAGATGAGTTACTAAAACCATTATTATGGCATTATATTTTACAGCGTTAGTGTTCTGGTACAATGACACATGTTTTTGTACGCTGCCATGATAAACGATACAAAATTACCCCAAGAATCTGCCAATATGAGCACATGTGCCAGTTACTTCTGTGTTTCTCTGTGAATGAGATTTTGGCACACCTCGTAAGAAGACGCAAGCATGCTAAAAAGCCCCAAAACACCAAAATTAAAAAAGAAAACATCCAGAAAAGTGCAAATACACATTTAGAAACTTGCAAGCAAGACAGTGAGGTTCATTTAAAAAAGCATACAGTACCTAGTTTCCCATTAGCACCCGGAAGTGTTCTGGCGGGACCGCCCATTGACGCTGGAATCGTGCCAGCAGAATGGGGTGCCTTTTTGTACATACTGAAAATCCAGAACACAAACGCTACGGGAGATCAATTTTAGACTTCTCCCTAACAATAAAAAAGAACTCTCTTGTAACAGCAGCAGAACGCTTGCATAACGCTGGGGCACGACGTCGTCTGATAAGGAATCCCTTTTGCGATCTCACGGCATCATTATAACACCATTTTCGATGCGTCTGATAATCTTCATAGTGTGTATCATATAGCTACATCTGGGCTTTTAAAATTATTTATTATTAGTATTAGTCTCTCTCTCTCTCTCTCTCTGGCTTTTCTTTACAAACGAAGATTCAGGAAGGACTCATCCCGTGCTTTCTGCAAGCTAGTATTACCCTAGTATTATCTCTTACCTGCCTCTCCCTGTGGATTTTGGTGGGGAACAACAACAAATAACACAACTCATCACATCAGCTAAAAGAGCATATAAGACCAATACATATTAAAATCCATCAATAAGTATTAAAAAAAAAACATAGTTTAAAAATAATCTGGATAGGCGTGCTGGAAGAGACTGGTCTTGACTGCTGATTTGAACTCAGACAGCATCTGAAGCTGACAAATCTCTTCCTGCAGGCCATCCCAGTCTGGGGGTGGCTAAAGAAAATGTCCTCTGGGTAACAGTCAGTCTAATTTTGGCTGACTGAGGCAACTGTCGCCCAGAGGACCTAAGTGTATGGGGTGCATTATACAGGAAATGTGATCCTGTAGATAACCTAGACCCAAACCATGTAGGGCTTTAAAGGCAATAACCAACATTTTGCACATTGCCCAGAAACTAATTGGCAGCCAGTGGAGTGATTTTAATATTTGTTTAATACAGTCACTCATAGATGTGCCAATAATCAATGTGGCTGCTATGTTTTGAACAAATTGAAGTTTCCAAACTTGGTACAGAGGCATCCCAATGTAAAATGGATTGTAGAAGTCCAGTCTTGAGGTTACCAGTGAATGCACTACCATCTGTAGGTTCTCCAGTTCTAGGAAGCCTAATGCTGACAGTGATAGTAAACCCTCCTGACCACCACATCTATCAGGACTGACATTTAGAGAGACATGTCCAGGAGCATCCCCAAGCTGTGAACACAATCTTTCAGGGAAAGTATGGAGATTATCAGACAGCAATGAAAAAAGTTTTCCTGTCCCATAATCTCCTCTCCCACCCCTCTCCTGTCCCTGTCCCGGCATAAGTACAAAACTTTTCACACCCACCTTATTCATGTCTTCAGGGCAGCCCAAGAGTGAATGGAGCTCTAATGGAATGAAATCCTGCCTGTTCTTGCAAGAACATGAGAGCACGGAAAATAAAAAGGAAAGTACAAGACAAAAAAGTGACAACAAGCACAAAAACGTACTTTAAAACTTTCAAGTAAACCAAGGAAGTTTTTAAAAAGTGTGTCACTTTTTTAAGGATGCCCCAACCTCACCAGGAAGTGTTCTGGCAGGGACCTCCCATTGATGCTGGGATCTCATCAGTGAAATGAGGCACCTTTTCAGTCACTTTCAAATCTGTGACAGCAACGGAATAGGGGATGTATTGATGGCTTTTCCTGTAAATAAAAAGCAGTGCCGGTGGAACCGCAGCAGAACGGGTACATTATGAGAGGGGAATGACATCATCTGAAAAGGAAGCCCTTTAGTGATCTCCTGGCATGGTGATAACACTGTATTTAGTGTGTCTGATAATCTCCTATAACCCTATCAAGGACTGGTTGACACACTACCAAATCCAGGTTAGGACCCTTGACATTAAGCACCTCTGTCTTGCCTGGATTCAGTTTCAGTTTCTTTTTCCTTGTCCAGACCATTACCTCCTCTAGGGATTCATTCAGAGGAGACACCCTATCTTTAGCTGATGCTATTAATCAATGCACAGAGAAGTATATTTGTGGGTCATCAGCATACTGATATCACCCTGCGCCATGGCTCCAGATTATCTCTCCCAATGGTTTCATGTAGATGTTAAACAGCAGTGAGGATAGAATAGCACCTTGTGGTATGCCATATAACAGCTCCTTTTTTGAGGAGCAGCTATCCCCAAGCATCTCCATCTGGAACCTGCCTGAGAGATAGGACCAGAGCCACTGAAGCACAGTGTGTCCAATTCCCAGATCCCTCAGGCGTTCCAGAAGGATACTACGGTTGATGGTATCAAGTACCACTGAGAGGTCCAAAAGCCTAGCAGGGACACACTCCCCTGTCAATGCTCAGGTGAAGATCACCCACTAAGGCAACCATAGTGGTCTCAGTTCCACATCCTGCTCTGAAGCTGGTTTGAAATGGGCCTAGAAAATGAGTATCATCGAAGACTGCCTGGAATTGGAAGGCAACTGCCCTCTCAATCACCTTGCTCAGAAAAGGGAACATTGATACTAGTCTATAGTTCTTTAAGTCAAGGGGGTCCAGGGAGGGCTTTTTCGATATGTCACACCTTTTAAACAAGATGGAAACCTCTTTTCCCTTTGAGATGTGTTTATAATATATTTCAATGGAGAACTAATTGCATCTTCTCCCTGGACAACCAACCAAGAAGAGCAGGGATCAAGAGGACAAGTTGTCTTCCTTACTTGCCCTAGCAGCTTGTCCACATCAGCAGTGCTCACCAGTTGAAACTGATCAAGTGTAACCCTACTCACAGAGTCATTGGACACCCCATTGTCAACTTGTGCTATCATGATGGTGTCTAAATTGGCTCTTATCCAAAAGTTTTCATCTGTTGAAGTTTCTGAAATTGGATTCAGGCAGTAGGGAGGGGGGAGATAAACCTCTCACTACCCTGAATAGTTCAGCTGGACATGAGTTCACAGATGCAAAACCTGCAGAGAAGACTTTCTTTGCTGCACATATTGCCACCTTATAGGAACAAAGATGTTCTCTATATTGTGTCTTCCACCATCTGCACTCCAGTTGTCCTTCTCATTTCAGCTCCCTGAGGTTCTCTGTATACCAAGGAGCCTGATTAGTAATGAGTCAGAGAGGACATTTGGGACAGATCATGTCAATAGATTTAGTCAGGTCTTTATTCCATATATTGACCAGGGCTTCAACAAGATCATCAATAGTACCAGCCATAAATCCCTCAAAGGCTTTCTGGAATATTGAAGGATCCATTAACCTTTGAGGGCAGACCATGAGAATAGGTCCACCACCCCTGCAGGGACAGAGAGTAGCTGTGATACTAACTCTGGCCAGAAAATGGTCTGTCCATGACAACTCGGATGTATTCATCATCTTTGCCCACAGATCCATATGCTCCAAACTAAAAACAACTGATGAATGTGTGGGCCCTGAAACCAGTTGGGATAGGCCCATATTTGTCATGGATGCTGTAAACTCCAGAGCTGCACCTGGCAGACTGGTCTCAAATGGCATATTGAAATTGCCCAAGACTCCAACACCAGCTGGTGACTCCAGCACCAACTCTGAGACCAATTCCACAAGCAAAGCCAAGGAATCTGATAGGCAGCAGGGTGGTTAGTACACTAACAGAGTTTTACAAACAGTTCTGGTTCCTTACCACACTACAAAACCCAGGATTCGATAAGAAGGAGCCATGGCAAATAATCCAGTTTCAAACTGGATATTTGTGTAGTGTGGATGCATGCTATATAGTGACTATGTAGTGACAGAATACTGTGATTAATTTACTGAAATATATAACTGCTTGAATGCTTGTTCTTTCCCGGTGTGTCAGCTTGGTGGTCACTAGACCCCAGTCACCCTTTTCCTGTAGCAAATAAACTCTGGATTTCTCCCCTCTTCAGTGGGTGATTTGGCTTCATTGTACCGAGGCTAAAGAACTCCCATATGTGGATATCAAAAGGTGCAGTTTCAGGGAGATGGACTTCTGGCAAGTGATGGCTTGCACCTCACAGTACCTGGCAGGAATGTTTTTGCTAAGAGTCTGAGAGATCTGATCAGGAGGGCTTTAAACTGAGTTGTATGGCGGGGAGAGACAGTACTCTTGAAGGCAGGAGTTCATTGAGTGCTAGAGATAATAGCCCAAATGTTATACAGAGAACAAGAAAAATAGCACAACAACCCAGGTATGGGAAAAATAAACCTTTAAAAGGCAGATACAGGAAATGGCCCATGGTATTAGATGTCTCTATACTAATGCACAGAGCATGGGAAATAAACAGGATGAACTTGAAATCTTAACACAGCAAAACAAATATGATATAATAGGCATCACTGAAACCTGGTGGGATGAGTCTCATGATTGGAATGTACTAATAGAGGGGTATAACCTATTTCAGAAAAGTAGACAAACAGGAAGGGTGATGGAATAGCATTATATGTTAAGGATGTGTACACCTGTGAACAGATCCATGACTTAAATCCTGAGAGCCAGGCTGAGAGCATCTGGGTAAAAATTAAGGGAGAGAGAAACAGCAGAGATTGTGGGGGTCTATTAAAGACCTCAAGCCAAACCGAGGACTTGGATGATGCATTCCTGGGACAGATGACCACACATTCAGAAAGGAGAGATGTAGTAGTAATGGGGGATTTCAACTATCCTGATATTTGTTGGAAGTCCAACTCTGCCAAGAATTTAAGGTCCAATAAATTCCTCACTTGCCTTGCAGACAATTTTATTGTCCAGAAGGTGGAAGAGGCAACAAGGGGATCAGCTATTTTAGATCTGATCCTAATCAATAGGGATGACCTGGTTAAAGGTGTGGAAGTGGCGGGATCCTTAGGGGGGAGTGACCATGTTCTCCTTGAGTTTGTTATACAGAGGAAAGGGGAAGCCAAGCATAGGCAGACATGCATTCTAGACTTTAAGAAAGCTGATTTAAGAAAACTTTTAGCCAATTACTGGGGGTGATTCCATGGTCAGGAATACTAAAAGAAAAGGGAGTTCATGAGGGATGGGAGTTTCTTAAAAGTGAGGAGATTTTCAGATTCCTCTTTCAGCGTCTTGCTGTGCAAGCAGCCTCCGGAGCAGTAACAAGGCTGCTGCGCAGCAAAGGGTCCATTTTGGACAATGCCGTTTCTCTCTCGGCATTGTCCATGAGTGTTGCGGCTAGCATTGGAGGTGGCTGCGCTGTTTTTTACTCACGGACAACTTCTGTGAGTGAAAAACAGCACGGCTGCCTCCAATGCTAGCCGCAACACTCATGGATGACGCCGAGAGAGAAACAGCGTCATCCAAAATGGACCCTATGCTGCGCAGCAGCCTCGTTACAGCTCCGGAGGCTACTTGCGTGGCAAGACGCTGAAAGAGGCATCTGAAAATCTCCTGAGATATTAAAGGCACAACTTCAAACAGCTCCAATGAGGAGGAAAAGGGGGGGGTGTCTAAAGAAACTACGATGGATGTCAAAAGAACTCTCAACTGAGCTAAAACTTTAAAAGAACATGTACAAGAAATGGAAAGGGGGGGAAAATCATCCCCCCAAATTGAAACAAATAGCCAGCTCATGTAGGGGGAAAGTCAGAAAAGCTAAAGCACAGATGGAGCTCAGACTTGCTAGAGAGGTTAAAAACAATAAAAAGGGCTTTTTTGGCTATGTCTATAGCAAAAGAAAGTACAAGGAAATGGTAGGGCCACTGCATGGGGAAGATAGCAAAAGGGTAACAGGGGACAGAGGAAAAGCAGAACTACTTAATATCTTCTTTGCTTCAGTCTTCTCCCAAAGCAGGAACAGTGCTCAACCTGGGGAACATGGAGCAGGTAATGCAGTAGGGGAAATACAGGTCAGAATTGGTAAAGAGGTAGTTCAGGAATACGTGGCCAGTATAAGTGAGTTCAAGTCTCTAGGGACAGATGAACTTCATCCAAGGGTATTAAAAGAACTGGCATAAGTAATCTCAGAACCACTGTCAATAATCTTTGAGAATTCATGGACAACAAGAGAGGTCCCAGCAGACTGGAGGAGGGCAAATGTCCCCATCTTTAAAAAGGGGAAAGAAGAAGACCCAAATAATTACTGCCCAGTCAGCCTGACATCAATACTAGGAAAAATTCTATAGCAGATCATTAAACAGACAGTCTGTAACCATTTAGAAAGGAATGCCATGATCACTAAAAGTCAATATGGATTTCTCAAAAACAACCCATGCCAGACAAATCTTATCTCTTTTTTTGATAGAGTTACAAACCTGATAGATGAAGGGAATACTGTGGTTGTAGTGTGTCTTGTTTTCAGTAAGGCTTTTGACAAGGTCCCCCATGATATTCTTGCAAAAAAGTTAGTAACCTGTGGTCTAGACAATACAACCGTTAGGTGGATTTGTAATTGGTTAACTGACTGAACCCAAAGGATGGTCACCAATGGCTCCTCCTCATCCTGGAGAGAAGTGACCAGTGGGGTGCCACAGGGTTCTGTCCTGGGCCCAGTGCTATTCAACATCTTTATCAATGACTTGGATGAGGGAATAGAAGGTATGCTTACCTAGTTTGCAGATGACACCAAATTAGGAAGGGTAGCTAATACCCCAGAGGACAGGATCAGAATCCAAAATGACCTGAACAGATTAGAAAGCTGGGCCAAAACTAACAAAATGAATTTCAACAGGGAGAATTATAGGTTACTACACTTGGGTCAGTAAAAATGAAATGCACAGATATAGGATAGGTGACACCTGGCTTGATGGCAGTACATGTGAAAGGATCTGGGAGTCTTAGTGGACCACAACCTGAACATGTGTCAGCAGTGTGATGCAGCAGCTAAAAAGCCAATGTGATTCTGGGCTGCATTAACAGGAGTATAATGTCTAAATCAAGGGAAGTAATAGTGCCACTGTATTCTGCTTTAGTCAGACCTCACCTGGAATACTGTGTCCAGTTCTGGGCACCACAATTCAGGAATGGTATTGAGAAGCTGGAACGTGTCCAGAGGACGATGACCAGGATGGTGGGAGGTCTGGAAGCCATGCCCTATGAGGAGCAGCTTAGGGACCTGGGCATGTTTAGTCTGGAGAAGAGAAGGTTGAGAGGGAACATGATAGCCATGTTTAAATATTTGAAGGGATGTCATACTGAGGATGGAGCAAGCTTGTTTTCTGCTGCTCCAGAGACTAGGACATGGTGTCATGGGTTCAAACTACAGGAAAAGGGATTCCACCCTAAACATTACGAAGAACTTCCTGACAGTAAGAGCTGTTAGGCAGTGGAATACACCGCCTCGGTGTGTGGTGGAGTCCCCTTCTTTGGAGGTTTTTAAACAGAGGCTAGAGGGCCATCTGTTGGGAATGATTTGATTGTGTATTCCTGCATGGCAGGGGGTTGGACTGGATGGCCCTTGTGGTCTCTTCCAACTCTATGATTCTATGATTCTACCTTATCTTTCAGATGAAATTGGTTCTGGACCATGAATGCTCATACCATTTTTAAAAGTTTTAGGATTCAGAAAATGCTTAAGCCATGATAGGAATTGTGTGGCCCTGCAGGTGTTATTGGATTATAATTCCCAGCAGTCCCTGTCCATCAAAGCCAATGGTGTAGAATGCTGGGAGTTACAATTCAATAACATCTGTACAGGCACATGATTCCCACCCCTATCTTAGACCTCAATTCAATAGAATAGATCAATCAAATCAATCAATTGTACATTAGTGTTGATTTACCCAAGTTCCCACTTGAGTTAGTGAGCCTGCCTTAATTGAGACTTGACACTAGATTTAGTATTTAGTTTTCATAGGAACAGATTGACATGGCTTCCCACTCTAGATGATGGGTCTCAGGTCTATATGGAAAATATTCTAGCTCTGCTCAAGAATATGTCTTAATGCTTGGAGGGCTATAATCTAGCCACTAAATGGTTGGACCAGATGTGGGTAGATGTGTAAGCTGCATGTCAGAATCTTAGAGTTGGGAGAGACCATGAGGGCCATCCAATCCAACTCCGTGCCATGCAGGAATACACATTCAAAACACTCCAGATAGGTGGCCATCCAGCCTCTGTTTAAAAACCTCCAAAGAAGGAGACTCCTCCATACTCTGCATATTGCCCTGTTGAACAGCATATTGCCCTGTTGAACAGGTCTTACCATCAGGAAGTTCTTCCTAATGTTTAGGTGGAATCTCTTTCCCTGTAGTTTGAACCCATTGCTCCGTGTTCTAGTCTCTGGAGCAGCAGCAAACAAGTTTGCCCCATCCTCAGTATGATATTCCTTCAAATATTTAAACATCGCTATCATGTCACCTCTTAACTTTCTCCACCCAGCTCCCTAAGCTGCTCCTCATAGGTCATGGCTTCCAGACCTTTCACCGTTTTGGTCGCCCTCCTCTGGACACATTCCACTTGTTAGTGTCCCTTCTCATATAGAATCATCGAAGCATTAGTGTCAGAGCTCTTCCAGTGTCTTCAAGTGGCTTAGTAACTTAGTAAACATTAATTTTAAAGCAGGTACAAAGCTCTCTATGTGCAGAATGCACAGCAATCTTTGACACTACTAGGTGCAAGGGGATATTCTGGGAGCTGGGCTTATGTGTACTCCATATCTGTGCTACTCATTTTAGCCTTCCATATACACTATTCAGAAAAATGCCTGAATGGGGCTTCTGGATGTTTGCAAACTCAGATGAAGCTGGACAAAGAGAAGATTGAATGTAGTTACTCAGGAATGATGGTAAGAATAGTCTGTTTATGATCTTGCATGCAATAGTGCTGTACTGTGCCAAGAGGTCTTCAAATAAAGGCTTGGCACAGTGGTTTGAGTCCTGGATTAGGACTCTTGGAAGATCAGGGTTCAAATCACCACTCAGCTATGGAAACCCACTGGGTGACCTTGCCAAGTCACACTCTCTCAGCCTTAGAGGGAAGCCTCTGATTAAATCCTGCCAAAACAAAACAAAACCCTAGCATAGAGTTGCCATAAGTCAACTTGAAGACACATAATAGTAGCCAGCCTCTGTGCACATGCTTGCTGCCACCTTCTGTCTCCAAGTCCTCTGCCTTGAAAGGAGATGCAGTAGAAGTTTGCTACTGCTTACCTTCCCTGTACTTCAGCACTATTGAGACAAGGATCTACACAGAATTGTGAGTCCCAACTTGAGCAGATCCACTGAATCAATGGGGTTTGCATGAATAAACCCATCCAGCAATTGATATAATAGCTATATTACATTCCACCTCATAGTGCAGATGAAGTAAGATTGGGAAAGAGTAGCTTGCGTATTATCACCTAGTGAGTTCATGGCACAGGAAAGATTTGAATCAGGATTGTGGATCAATCTCATAGTCACAATGCTCTCTAAGGACTCAATATGTCTCTGTGTATGTATGCTTGGACCTGGCCTTGCAGATTAATCCTATGGCTGATCCTGAAACAAGTCAAGCCCAGCTTACTGGGCTTTATAAAACTAGAAATCTATGTTAGAAAACTGAGATGAAGAAATTACATAAGAATTTGGGTGCATGCAGGCATCAGGAAACCTAGGAAACAATTATCAGGAAAGTTTCTTCAAAAACCACAGTCTTCTAAATAGCAGTAATCAGCAAAGTTTTAATCTAAGCTGATTATACATGTTTTTCTCTGCCTTTAAAAAATGGTAAGCCTGCACATCTGGCCCACACATTCCCCTGTGGACCCTAACTTCAGTTCTGCAGGAGCACCTGTAGAATCTTTGATTGGTAAGGAGGCAGAAGAAAGAAAGGAAGAAAAAGGCCCATCTAGAAATCAGCGTCCCAAATGCATCTCATCCTTCTGCATTATGCATGCACCTTCTGATCATTCTTGCCAGATGTTGGAGGGAAGGTCTACTGATACAGATGCTGTGAGAACAACAGCAAAGAGCTTTTGGAATCCTTTGAGAGAATAATTTTTTATACGTATTCAAAATGAACAGAGCTAAAATACTTATGTGGGGGATTTGGGACCTTGAGCTGTAAAACTTTGCTTGATCTTAGTGCCAAAAGTAGAAGGAAACAACAAAAACACAGCAACACCCAGACTATGGCAGGTGGGATCAGTCTGCTTGCAGATGCTTTTCTTTTGCCTTCCTGAAGACCTGGAGCTGCTTGAAATTTAATACACACACACATATCCATGTCATGTTCCCCTAGTGGAAGGATATGTTTACCTTCTCTCATAAACTAGAAATAAAGGAAAGAAATCAAGAAATAAAATCTGATACATTTGATCATTACATGAATTGTGATAACTAAGGTAGATGTGTCCAATCCCTAACCCCTCCTCTGTTTTCAGGAATATCTATCTATCTGTCTATCTATCTGTCTGTCTATCTATCTATCTATCTATCTATCATCTCTCTATCTTATATATCATTGTTTCTTTCCTTTCTTCCCCATTCCTTCTTTGTTGTGTTTTTAATTTTTAATGTTTTAAATTAATTTTTATTTTATTTTTTATTAAAAAATCTCTCTTTGGTAATGAAGCAGTAGTCTCCTGTTCTAGGAAAGATCAACCACACACACACACATTGGTTTCAACTTGCAACAGCTGCAAGATTGAGAAACAAAAGAGTTTGTTTGCTGCCCTTTCCGATTATCTTGTCCCATTCTGTTGTTTCAGTTGTGATACCAGTTAGTTTAATGTCTATCTTATATCTTTCCTTCATCTGCATGTATAGATACCAATGACAGTCTATATTTTCTTTTCTTAGTTCTTCTTGAGATTTGATTTGTTGGTGATTTCCTTTGATGATTAATAGATCGCTGTATCTTATCCATTTTTTAGTAGGAATTCCTTCTTTACTGTAAAAGGCTTCATGTGGAGAAATCCATATCGGCATTTGTGGGAACAATCTTGCTCTGTATCTTTTCCAAGTTTGTATTAGTGGATTTCTAATAGTGTGTTTAGAAAAGTCTTTGTTCGTCAGTTCTTTATTATAGTAGAGGTAGGCATGCCAGCCATACCAATTCCCTACTCCCTCTATTGCCAACAGCTTCTCATTTTTTAGTGTGATCCATTCTTGAATCCATACCAAACAGCAGGTGTCATGATACAATTTCAAATTAGGTAAATTTAATCCCCCTCTTTGTCTGCTATCTTGTAAGGTTTTCATCTTGACCCTTGGTTTCTTGCCTGACCAAATAAATTTAGCTAAATCTGCTTGCCATTCTCTGAATACTTTTGAAGATTGAACAATCGGGATTGTTTGGAACAGGAACATCATCTTTGGTAAGATATTCATCTTGATTACATTTATTTTACCCAGAAAGGATAATTTAAGATGTCGCCAATTCTCTAAGTCTTTCTTAATTTGTGCCCAGATTTTTCCATAATTGTTATGGAAAAGTTCTGCGTTGTTATTCGTAATGTTAATACCCAGATATTTCGTCATTTTAGCCTCTTTGAATCCTGATTTCTCCGTCACTTCTATTTTTTCTTCTTTTGTAAGGTTTTTGAACAGTAACACTGTTTTATCTTTATTTATTTTCAATCCAGAGAAGATCTTGAAATCATTCAATATTGTCATTAATGGAGTGATCTCTTGTAAAGGGTCTCCAAGGGATATAACTAAATCATCCACGTACATTTTCAATTTAAATTTATGTTTTTTTTATCTTGACTCCTTCTATTTTCCCTTCTTCATTGATGTTTTTGCTTAACATTTCCATTATTATTATAAATAGCAGTGGTGATAGAGGGCACCCTTGGCATGTGCCCTTCTGAATTTGGATGGACTCTGTTTTTTCACCATTTATTATTAATTTCGCCGATTGATTGTTATATATTCTCTTAATCCAGTTTCTGAATTCTGGGCCTATATTTATCCGGTGGAGAATTTCAAACATTGTATTCCAATCTACATTGTCGAAGGCCTTTTCGATATCCAGAAATATTAAAGCCAATTTTTTATCTTTACATTTTTCATGATAGTCAATAAGGTCTAAGATGTGTCTAACATTGTCTTTAATAAATCTATCTGGAAGAAAGCCCCTCTGGTCTTCATCAATCCATTCTTGTAATATTTTTTTCAATCTATCAGCTAGTATTGACGCAAAAATTTTATAATCAACATTCAACAATGAGATCGGACGGTAATTTTTTGGGTCTTGTGGGTCTCTATTTTCTTTGTGTATAATAGTAATAAATGCTTCTTCCCATGTTTTGGGGTATTTACCTTTCGTAATAGCTTCTAAAGTCTTTTTGTATGGTATCCGAATTTCGTCTTCCATCACCTTATAAAATTTAGCAGTGAAACCATCCGGACCAGGCGCTTTCCCTTCTTTTAACTTTTTAATGGCCTCTACTATCTCCATTGTTGTTATTGGTTGGTTCAAAATTTCTCTTTGGTGGTTTGTACATTCTTCGATTGAATTTCCGTTTAAGAACTTTCGTGAAATGTTAGAGGTTATCGCACGCTTTCTGTATAGTGTTGCATAATAGTCCTGGAAAATTCGTTTGATTTTTTGTTGGTCTGTATATATTTTACCATCTATTTTAATTTTATTGATGATGTTTCTTTCTTTTTGTTTCCGTAATTGATATGCCAACCATTTTCCAGATTTGTTTGAATGCTCAAAGTTTCTTTGTTTCAAAAATTGTATTTTCTTTTGAATTTCTTCTGTAGCTTCTAAATTTAATTGTTCTTGCCATATTTTGATTTCTTTTAAAATCTCTTTATTTGTTGGGTCCTTTTGCAAACTCAGTTCTTTTTCTTTTAGCTTATCTCTAATTTTCTTTGTTCTTTCTATTTTTTGCTTTCTCAAAATATTGTTTTGCTGAATGAAAAACCCCCACATCACTGCCTTAAATGTGTCCCATATAATAGTGATATCTGTGTCCTTCTCCAAGTTAGTTTCAAAGAACCATTTTACTTCTTGTTTAGCTTTTTTGACTATCTCATTATTTTGTAGAAGATTTTCATTAAGTCGCCAAGATCTATCCACCTTCTTCTCTGTTTTTAATTCCAGTAACACCGGATTATGATCTGACCAAATTTTTGGAAGTGTTTCTATTTTATGAATAGTGTTAACAATATTTCTCGATGTCAAAAAAAAATCTATTCTGGAAAAGGATTGATGAGGTTCTGAATAGTAAGTATATTCTCTTGCATTTTTGTATTTAAATCTCCAACAGTCCATCAAGGATAGATTTTCCATCAAAGTTTCAAAAGTTTTTGGTAACTTCCCTTGTTTCTTTTTAGTTTTTGTTTGAGATTTTTTATCCAAAGTAGGTGAGATTACGCCGTTCCAATCTCCCATTAAGATTAATCTATCTTGGTCAAATTCAAAGAGTTTCTCCATTAATTTTTGGTAAAATGTACTTTTGTTATTCTGTGGTGCGTACAATCCAAGAATCAATGTTCTTTTTTGTTGAATGTTAGCTTCTATTATTATAAAATGCCCATCTGGGTCTTTGTACAATTCGTGGGATTGAATTCTATTGTTTACATAAATGACCACTCCCTTCTTTTTGTTTTTTGAGGCTGACACATATTCTTTTCCCAATTTTTTTATTTTTTAATAATTCCACATCTTTAGCTCTGATATGGGTCTCCTGTAAACAGACAATGTCATATTTTTCTTTACCTAATACATGATATATTTTTTTCCTTTTTTCCGGGGAGTTAAGTCCTCTAATATTCCAGGTGAAAATTTTGTAATTCATCTTATATTCCAATCTTTAATTATTTTATTTTCTTTTCTGATTAAACTTCTTCTTGTTGGGGTTCTTCTTCTGTTTCTTCCTCTTCGGTTTCTCCTACACCCAGTTCCGTTCCTTCCGCACTGTCTTCTTGAGTTCCTTGTTCTTGCTCTTGTGTTTCTTTATAGTTTGGTAACTTTAAGTCTTGTTTATATTTTTCCAAGAATTGTTCAATTTTTTTGTGCAGATGTAATCCTGAAGTTTTTCTGTTTAAATCTGAAAGATATTCCTTCCAGTCTTTCCCATTTATATCGCACTTCGTTATGTCTTAGCTATTGCGTAATTTCTCTATATATTCTTCTTTTCTTTAGAATTCTCATCGGGACATCTTTCAACAGGAGGATATCAGATCCTTCAATTGTAAATTTGTTTTCAAAATTTTTCTGCAAAAAGAGATCTCTGGTCTTTTTCCTTACAAAATAGATCACAATATCTCTGGGTAGGTTCCTTTGCCTTGCAATTCTTGACGAAAGTCTATATATCTTATCCACTTCCCACTCAAACTGGGTTTTTGTTTTCCCCATAAATTTTGCAAGTTTGGGGATTAGATATTTGTATAAGTCCTCATCTGGTTGTTCTTTTAAGCCCCGTATTTTTACACAGTTTTCTCTCCATCTTAGCTCTTGGAGAGCTTGATCGTCCAATTCTCTCTCTTTGTCCTCTTCAAGGGCCACCGTCTTCTTGTCTATTTCTTCAATTTTGTTTTCAATAATGCTTACTTTTTCTTTTAATTTCTTTGATTCTTCTGTTACTTTGTCAATAGATTCTCTAATATTTTTAAGTTCTCTTTTCATTTCCTGCTTTATTTCAGTTTTCATTTCTCTTAATTCCTATCTCATTAATTTTATTTCTTCCAAAATCAAGTTTTGATTTGGTTGGCTAGCTTCAAAGGATGGTCTTCTGACTGGTTGCAATGTTGTTTGGGTTGTTTTCTTCATTGTTTAATTTATTTGTTGATATTATAATATTCTAATATTGTAATTTAAATTGTTGTTGTTGTTGTTATTGCTTAATTTTCCCTTCTTATTCCAATTTATAATCAGTCCAAAAAAAAAAATCCCAAAATTGCAGGTTTCCCAAAATTATTTAAATATTTAAATACTTGCTTTTAACTTCTTTTCTTTCCCCCTTTCTTCCTTTTTGCGTTATATATAAAGGATATATTGACTGTGTATTATCTATATCCAAATTATACCAAAGATATAACAACCTCAAAGGAAATCACTACTTCACAGCTCTGTAAGTTTCACCATTTGTAAATATTCTAATCTCTGTTGCTCCTTAAATTAGATATGTGGATATAGCAGTTAACTATATTTAGTGGCTTATTTTGGCCCAATTACTAATATAATAACACAATAAATCAAATTAATTCTTATCAGTAATGTAAGATATCAAATATCAATGTCCACATCCAAGATTAAAGTTCAACAATATATTATCTAACTCAGATTTATATAGTCAATTTTAACTCTGTAGCTCCAACCCCTGTTAATAAACAATATAGTCAATCCATATATCCATATATATCACAAATCCTTCTACATGGAGGGTCTTGTTTAAAAAGACCTGGCAGATATTTTAGTGTTTTCAATGTATCTTCAATCTATTCTTCCCAAAGCAATTATTTTGTAATATTAGTAACAATCACTGTAAACAGATTCAAATTATGTATCACCCCTTAAGTCCATTGCTTTAATTTCAGTCCTTTACTCAGTTTGAGACCAAACAGATAGTTGATATATATTTACACCTTGCACCTTAATATACTATGATGAATTACTATAATGGATTATATAATATAATGAATTAAGGAGGTTAATTATTTAAATTGTTTAAACAGTTCTTATTGTTTGTATAAACTTCCGATTTTCTATTTCCCTTGTACTATAATCTTCTTTCACTGCATGTATAAATGCCTTTTTCCCTTTGGCTTTGTCTTCTCCTCCTTTCCAATAGATCCCAGCTTATCTCGGTCTCTCAGTCTCTGTCTCCTTTCCGTCCTTCATTTCAGTGACCTTGTTCTTTCTGCTTATCTTTCGCTTTCTCGCTCTTCACTCCCTCCCTTCTCTTTCCACCTGGGTTTGTTCTCTGAAGAAAAAACTAAAATAAACGGGTCAGAGTGAAAAAAACAAATTGATATAACAAACTAAAATAAAAAATATATACACTGGCAGGACATACAAAAACTATACTTTTACAACACAGTTGTCAAACATTAACTTTCCACATTAGGAGGGGTAACGTAAAGAAAAAATACACAAATAATACAACACAGCACACACTTGGAAGTTAGACAGACAGGGAATGTAAAAGTCCGTTTTCAGTCTTCGTAGTTTCCTTCCCCTTCCAGCTCAACAGCAATAGCAATGACAATGTTTCATAGGCAGTCCTTCAAAGGATACTTTGTATTAAATTCTATGCAGGATCTTCATACACCAAAAGAGTTATTTTGTACTATTATAAAGCTGATCGTGAAGCAAAAAAGAGAAAAATAAATCTGTTTAGCCAGTCTTATTAGCTGTATTAACATCCACAGGGCTCTCGCTCCCTTTTAAACTGCTTTCCGTCTCAGAAACCTTTCTGTCATGCGACCCTTCCTTTTCATCAAAGACCCAACCAGGAGATTTAACAGTCTTCATATTTATCAGGTTAGCAGTGTTAACAGTGTTAAGATTTTAAACTTTAAAAGTTGGTGGTGATGCTTGCTGGGGTAACCCAGCTGCTTAAACACGCACGGTGGTGGCTTACAGCTCCGACCCCCTCTGCTTTGGTCCGTGCTGTGATCTCTCTTGGCAGATCTTGTAACTCACCGGGCAGCAGGATCGGGTCTTAAGGAGCCCCCTCCGATTCCCCCCTGTTTTTAGGGGGAAATTCCAATCTCCCTTGGATCCCCAAGTTCGATCCTCCTCCTCGCGTGGCTAGACTTCACGGAGCTCCCTCAGTGAAAGTCTAAGCGTGTCGCCATTGCCAACTGGAAGTCCGGGCTGAGCATTTTCAAAGTCTCTTTAGTGCCAACCGAGTAGTCCAAGGCTCAGCTATCCAACTTATGATACAAAAACCGATGAAAAATGATTTGGACATAGCTCCCACTTTGGAAGAGACCCTTAAGGCCATACAGCAGATGAAAAATGGCAAGTCAGCTGGGATTGATGGAATCCCACCTGAAGTTTGATATACGGAGGTCATGTACTCCATGATAAATTCCACGAACTCCTTGGGAATTGCTGGGAAAAAGAGGAACTGCCATCAGATCTCCGAGATGCAGTCATCATCATCCTGTACAAGAAAAAAAGAGCAAAATCTGATTGCTCATACTATCGAGGTATAACACTGCTCTCTATTGCTGGAAAAATCCTTGCAAGGGTACTCTTGAACAGATTCCTTCCTGCTATTGCAAATGAACTTCTTCCTGAAAGCCAATGTGGCTTCAGAGCCAATACGAGTACTACAGATATGGTATTTGCCTTAGACAACAGCAAGAGAAATGTAGAGACTTGAACAAGGGACTCTAAGTAACATTTGTTGACCTCACCAAAGCGTTTGACACTGTGAGTAGAAAAGGTCTGTGGCAGATCCTGGAAAGACTAGGATGTCCCCCCAAATTCCTTAAAATTATTATCTTGCTACATGAGGGCCAGCGCGGTCAAGTCCGATATGGTGATGCTCTTTCAGAGCCCTTTCTAATAACTAATGGAGTGAAGCAGGGTTGTGCTCTTGCTCCAACTTTATTTACAGTCTTCTTCAGCATGATGCTCCAAAGGGCTACGGCAGAGCTCGAAGAAGAAGACTGCATCTATATACGTTATCGTATTGATGGTAGCTTGTTTAACGAAAGCCGTCTGAGTGCTCGCACTAAGACTCTAAACTATCTAGTCCGTGAGCTGCTCTTCACTGATGATGATGCCGTTGTTGCCCACACAGAAGCAGCTCTGCAGCACCTAACATCCTGCTTCGTAACAGCTGCAGAGCTGTTTGGGCTGGAAGTCAACCTGAAAAAAATGGAAGTTCTCTACCAGCCTGCACCACAGGACGAATACCAACCTCCCCACATTGCCGTAGGCAAATCTGTGCTTAAGTCCGTTCAGCAGTTCACCTACCTGGGAAGCATCATCTCTTCAGATGTCAAGATTGACAAAGAGATCAATCACAGATTAGCAAAGGCATATTGCACATTTGGAAGACTTTACAAAAGAGTCTGGAGTAATAAACACCTGAGGTGAAGCACAAAAATCAGTGTGTATAGAGCCATTGTACTGTATTTTCCTTTACGGGTCTGTAACATGGGTCACCTATTGCCACCACTTATGACTCCTCGAATGCTTTCATTAGCGCTGTATACGCACAATCCTAAATATACACTGGACTGACTATGTGACGAATGTTGCTGTCCTTGAGCAAGCAGGGATCACCAGCATTGAGGCCATGATATTGAGAACACAGCTGCACTGGGCAGGACACATTTTTAGGATGGACGACCATTGCTTCCCAAAAATAGTACTCTACGGTGACCTCGCCACACGTCAACATAAGAGGGGTGCTCCAAAAAAGCATTACAAGGACTCCCTGAAACAACATCTCAGGCTCTGCCAAATTGATCACCAACAATGGTCCGCCCTAGCCTCACATCGGAGGCACGGAGATGCACTATCCACAGTGCTGCAGCCTTATTTGAGAACTCACACTAAACAAGTCTTAAAGAGAAACAACAATGCAGAAAGAATCATAACCCAGAAACATCACCCAAGGAGACCTTCTGCTGTGCTTTCTGCAACCGGACTTGTTTATCTCGGATTGGCCTTTTTAGTCATAAGCGCTTGCAGAAAGAGCAGATGAGTCCTTCCTGAGTCTTAATGTGTGAAGAAGAGAGAGAGACTGTGTTCCCCCTCAAATATCACTTTATGACCATCAGTAGTCATTTATGACACACTTAATATACAGTTCTCTAGTTTGTTAACACATAACATATTTTCAAAATCTTTGCCAAAAGATGGCACATAAGCAGTGCCCATGTTCTTTACCTTGCTGGGAGCACCATCAGCAAGGGTAATATTGGTTATTGAAGCATTTTTAACATTGCTTAACAACTGTAAATCATTAATCATATTGTGTGTGGCCCCACTGTCAAATAACCAATTCTTTCCTCAGTACTATCAGGATGGTGGTGTGATACGAAGGCATGGCTTGCAGCCTGAGAGGATGCACCCCTCCTATCCGGTGCAGGCATTTTTACAGTCAATCTTAAAATGTCCAGGCTTTTTGCATCTGAAACAACGTTTCACAGCAGGCTCCCTCCTCCACAGGTGCCTCTGTTTCCGTGCTCTCCCAATTGCGTCTGGTAATTTGTGGCTGCTTATTCCCCTCCATCCGGGAATCAAATTGCTTGCGTTTGGACCTCTTCCATAATACACCCAACTACCAGGTCTACAGACAAATCACGCTCCCTCATTTTAAGGTGCTGAGAGATATGTACAGTGTTAAATATAATTATTGGCTTTCATTCTGCCCTGGACTTGGAGCTTTATAAATGGCCTACATGTGCACAAAATTGACTTGGTAGTTTCTCAGTGTCTATATTTGCCTAGGGGATCACACTGAAATATCTGGGTGTCTATTGGGCAATGGTAGGCAGTAGAGTGACTGATGCACCATGGCCCAATATGCAGTGCTCCCAGATGTGCATCAGGACGCCAACAACTAGGAAGTGCCCAAGCACAACAAGAGCATCCAATGCATATCAGAAGTGCCCAATACACAATCGAGCACTCTTGCTTAGTTGTGTGCCCCTTCAATTAATTAACATCATGTTCTTTTCTGTTTCTTGTCACTATGAGGACTGCTTGGAACCAAGGTGATGTGGTTCTTGTTAATTGTCATCTAGTTGGCTTCAACTTATAATGACTGTATGAATGAGAGACCACCAAGTCCTTCTGTTATGAACAGCCCTGTTAAGCTCTTGCAAACTCGAGGCAATGGCTTCCTTAATTCAGTCTCTCTGACTGTAATAAGGTGTTCATTTTTTTTCCTGCTGCCTTCTAACTTACCAAGCATTGTTAGTGTCCCTAATGAGCCTCCATAAACTCCAATAATCGGCTTATTAATAATTTGGCTTATTAATGTGGTCTTCCATAGGGAACAGCAGGAAAATATCAAGGACTCACTGAAAGGATCCCAAAAGAGCACGTGTTGCAAGCCATGCATCACCCCAAAGGAAGGACTACTGACAAATTCCAAAATGTGAAGAAATATAAGAGGTCAAAAGGACATTGTGTGCACACACCCAAGTGAGAGACAATGATCCTATTATAGATGGAGTAATCCTTTGTCTGAAAGGTATCACTCTCCTCTCCACCACACACCCAACCATCAAAGAGGCAACTCAAGCTATGGTAAATCTAATCACTAAGACATTTAAGTCAGTTACAACACATTAACATCGTTGGACAGTAGAGTGGAGCACTTCATATTTTTGGACTATGGGAACTGTTACCTTAAGGAAAATGCTATCTGAGTGTGCTTTAGGGGAAGCGAGTCAAGAGGAGGGTGACCAGGATGGTGGGAGGTCTGGAAGCCATGCCCTATGAGGAGCAGCTTAGGGAATGGGCATTTTTAGCCTGGAGAAGAGAAGGTTAAGAGATGACATGATAGCCATGTTTAAATATTTGAAAGGATGTCAGCTTGTTTTCTGCTGCTCCAGAGACTAGGACATGGAGCAATGGACTCAAATTACAGGAAAAGAGATTCCACCTAAACATTACGAAGAACTTCCTGACAGTAAGAGCTGTTTGACAATGGAATGTGCTGCCTTGGAATGTGCTGGAGTCTCCTTCTTTGGAGGTTTTTAAGCAGAGGCTGGACGGCCATGTGTCAGGAATGCTTTGATTGTGTATTCCTTCATGGCAGGGGGTTGGACTAGATGGCCCTTGTGTTCTCTTCCAACTCTATGATTCTGTGATTCTATGTAGACCCAACAATCCACATGTGATCTATATAGTAAAATTCAATTGACATAATTTAGCAAAGCTGAAAGGCAATAAGGTCTCCTGTGTGGGTTCGGCATGGGTTCGGCACATAATCTCATGTTATGAAAGCCATTTGTTTATACATTCAGGAGCTGAAGCTGGAAAGGTATAGGAACACATACACAGAGAAAGCACTATACAGAGATGGTGAGCAATAAAGAAATATGTGAATTAGAATTCTGTTGAGCAGATGGAAGAAAGATCCATGCTAGAACATAAGTTGCAGGAAATTTCAGAGTCTGTCAATGTATAAAGAGAAAGAGTTGTGAGTCACTCTGTGGAGCACCCTTCTACATAACCCTTTGGCTTTCAGTTGTGAACTGCCAAAATGGTATGTTCTGTTATTCCTAGTACAGTTCATCTATTTATCCTACTCAAGGATCTTTCAATTTCAAATTGTTTTAACGTACCAATATCCTGCTGTTTTTACCATTTAGAAAATGTGCTTCAGAGCAGTAGCTACTCCCAGCTTTGGTGCATGTACCTCTTAGATTTCCATGACCAGAAGCACATATTTAGAGTGTGTATAATACAGTTTTACATGCATTATATAAAGCATTTTGCATCTGCTAATAAAAATAGCAGTATTTGCAGCAGTTCTGAAGTAAGCTGTACATAGGGGAGGTGAGTTGTCACTTCGCCCAATTACTTTGCACTTTTTCAAATTAAATTTGAGCCATAAAACAGAACTTTTAATAGTGTTGCTGGGTCATTTATTGGTCTATGAGGTCTGTCTATTAAATAAGACTGACACAATAACCCACCTTTATTTATACGTATTACAATTCTAATGCTTGTCCCCTTCAATATACTTCCCGTTCCACACCCATACACCGATGCAGACTTGTTTTCCACTGGTCGAAGGCACGGAGCAGATCAGTTTCTGTCAGCTGTGTCAACACATCAGCCGTTTTCTTCTTTACTGCACCAATTGGCTCAGAACATTTAAGCACCGATTTCACTTTATAGAAAAGAAAAAAGTTGCATGGTGCCAAATATGGCAAATATGGAGGATGTTCAAGTGTAGTAATGCATTTATCGGCCAAAAACTGCTTCACAGAAAGTGCTATGTGAGCAGGTGCTTTGTCGTGAGAAGAATTAAACCATTTCCCCACAGTTCTGGCCTTTTTTAACTGATTCTTTCTCTCAACTTTGTCAAAACATCCTTATAATAATGATGGTTCACTCTTCTGCCTTCTAGAACCCATTCTGCCAAAATTATGCCCTTGATGTCACAAAAAAACAATGAGCATAGATTTGAATGTGGACTTGCTTTAATGTGCTTCTTTCATTCTTGGTGATGGTGGTGTTTTCCAGTGCATTGACTGTCATTTTGTCTTAGGATCATACTGGAAAATCCAGGTTTCATCAGAAGTGATGATTTTTCAAAAAAGGTTTGGGTCCACCTCAAGTTGGTGCAGAATGTCACACTGCTCAACTTGTAGGAGATTATCAGATGTGTTAAACATGGCGATACTTGAATACCAGGAGATTGCCAAGTGGCTCCCTTTTCAGATGACATTGTTCCCCCCTCATTATGCACCCGTTCTGCTGCCGTTCTACTGGTGCTACTTTTTATTGATGGGATACGCTGTCAATAGATCCCCCGTTCTGTTTCTGTCACTGTTGTTCCTGTGAGTGAAAAGGTGCCCCGTTACGCTGGCGAGATCCCAGCATCAATTGGAGATCCCTGCCAGAACACTTCTGGGTGAGATCGGGACATCCAGGTAAGTGACACACTTTTTATGACCCTCCCTGGGTTACTTCTACCTTTTAAAGTGTGTTTTTGTGCTTGCTGTAATTTTTTGTGTTTTTTTTTAATTTTTATTTTTGAATTTCCCATGTTCGCATCTTCTCGCAAGAATCTGTGGGATTTCGATCCAGGAAGTGAATGGAGTTCTGTCAGACCTCTGTTCACTCCTGGGCTGACAAAATGATGGGAGAGGAGGTAAGTGCAGCAGGGAGGGTGACTGTGGTGTGACAGGGACTGGAGAGGGGCAGGAGTGGAGATTCTGGGACAGGAACACTTTTTTCATTCCTGTCTGAAAATCTCCTTAAAATTAGCATTTTTCCAGCAGACAACACAGCTGCTTTAAATGATGACTGACAATTAACTGAATGGCCGAGAGTGTTGACGTTTGTCATGCAGGTTCAGACATGTTCAAGGTCACCACTCAAGCTTTCACAATCAGTTCTCCCTGATTTGTCTGAAAGGTAGAAACACAGTCTCATTATTTACTAGACAGACCTCATATTGTATCTAACTTCCAAGAATCTCATATTTTAAGAGGGTAAACAAGTAGGTTGAATCTGTGGTGATTTTCAGATGCTCTATAAAAAAACCCACGGAGATCAGGAGGAGAGCAGTGCTGTCCCGCTTCGGGTGATTGATTTTGCATGGCCTGTCCTCCTCCCGTCCTTCCTCCATCCTTCTTCCATGCTTCCTCCATGCTGGAGGGAGAAGGAAGGTGCCGCTTTTCATTGATGGAAGTTTCCATCAATGAAAAGTGATGGAGGAAGCATGGAGGAAGCATGAACAAAGGATGGGAGGAGGATGGTGTCATGTGAAATCGATCGCCGGAAGCGGGACAGTACCGTCCTCCTCCCAACCTCTGTCGGTTTTTTTAGAGCACCTGAAAAAATCCTATGTACGAGCCAGTTTTTGTCCCAGTCCTGTCTTAAGGCAGAGTGAGGCAACCTTCGTAGGAAATAGATCCCTCACTCCTCCCCTCTCTCCCTCCAATTATTTTACCATTCTCCATTCATTTAGTTTACCATAGTATACAATTTGCTGTTTAAACTCAGGTATTAGTGGCCTAAATTCAACTGTTTTGTCCCAAATGGAGTAGGTATATAGAATCAATGAGAATGTAGTAAGTCAACACTTATGTAAATTCTTTTAATTCCCCAAGGCTATTCTATGTGGGTCCAACCATTGAATATACCGTAGTCCAAAATGTTTTATAGCCTTATTCAGAGGGTTGTTGTGATGAACAGACAGAGAAAGATTCAAAGCCATTGGCAATTAAAAGGGTTACAACAGAATTAACAAGGAGGAACTCATGGCAGGGAGAAAGATGACTTTTTGTCCTTTCTTGTCACCTCTTGAGTTGTTACTTAAGGACAAACTTGGCAACCCAGCTATATGGCATTCAGAATGCTGCACTTAGATCTCTCCATCTCGTGTTTTTTACCTGTAGGATGGAAAACTCTCTGTTTCTGGTGAAAGTTTCTCTGAGAATATTTCCTGTTCCTCACATTTGAGAGGAACAGAAAGTAGATTGGTGGTCTAATTGTTATCACACTACACTGTTATAGCGCTATTATTTCACTTGAACTGCTCTGGCTGCCTCCTGTGAAATTCTGGGGTTTGTAGTTTAGTGACGCCTAAGAGCTCTCTGGCTGTGTGTTCTAAATGCACCTCCCTAAACTGCAAATCCCAGGATTCCACAGGAGATAGCCATAGCATTTAAAGTGGAATAATAGTGCTAGAACAGTGTAGTGTGATTGTTACACTGCTACATTGCTACACTGTTCTAGCAATGAAAGTATCATCTGTGTGCTCAAGTGTGCATCTGTGTGCATGGGGGTGGGTAGGGAAGCTGTATCAGTTCTTCCTACTGAGATGACCAATAACCCTAGTCAGCTTACAGGTCATGGAACAAAAGTGAGGCTCTTTCAGCAGCAGACTGAAGTCATGGGTGGCAGGGGGAACCTCAACTCCTTGTATTTATGACTATCCTAGCCAATGAAAGACATGAAGAAAATGGAACAGAATTTTAATTGGATAGAACCTTAAGCAGAAAATTAAGATTGTACAGGGAGGACTTTCTTTTGGTCCTGCCACCATCACAGGCGTGTTTGGTGAAGACTTAGGAAAGAGCCTTTTCAGTAGCTGCTCCCACGTTGTGGAATTCCCTTCTACAGGAGGTCTGCTCTCTTTCTGCTGGCCTTCTTATGTAGGCAGACCTTTGACTTGTAATCGCATGATGGAAGGGCATTGAAATTGGTGTTCTGTGCTTTTCTCTTTTCAATTATGTTTTACATGTGTCTTAAGCAGCTTTAAACCATGTGCTTTTAAAATGGCATTCCTGTTTATTTGTTAACATTTGTAAAATGGGATTTTAGCTGAACTTTGTTTTAAATTGTTATAAACTGTTTTATTTAGCAGCCTAAATACCCTAAAGGCACCAGATCCCATCTGGTCTTGAAAGCTAAGCAGGGTTGGCCCTGGTTAAAACTTGGATGGGTGACTGCCAAGAAAGACCAGATGCTATAGGCTACATTTCAGAGGGAGGCAATGGCAAACTACCTCTGAATATTTTTGGCATAAGAAAACCCCATGAAGTTCAGGGGGTGGCCATAAGTTGATAGGGAACTTGAAGGCACATACTGTACAGACATACAAGCTGCTTTGGTTCCTGTGCCAGGAGAAAGAGGGATATTAATTAAATAAATATGCATCAGAAGCAAATAATAAATTAAATAAATAAGAAAAGTATACTTTTTTAAAAAAATAATACCCCCTTTAACCTACAAATAATTAACATTTGCTTTCATTGTCCACCAAGAGAACTACCTGCATTGGATCTGACATTAAAAATGACATTGTTCAGTGCTGTTATTTTTCATGTGCCCCCCCCCCCCCAGTGTATATAGTCAGCAGGGGATCTCTACATTACTTGCTCTTAGTTTGCACTAGCTTAGTACCAGTTGTTCTGTGATGACATTCAAACATACATGTTCCAAAGCAGTGCAGCCCAAGGAGGTGGTCCCTAGACTGATGCTGGTCCCTGAGCCATTGGTAGCCAGTCCCTTGTAAGTTTGAAAGAAAGAAGGAAAGAAGGAAAGAAGGAAAGGAAGGAAAGGAAGGAAGGAAGGAAGGAAGGAAGGAAGGAAGGAAGGGTACACATTTTGTACCAGTCCCTGGCACATTGGGAAACAATAATTGCCAGCACGCCACATCAGAAGCACTGTTCTAAAGGACAGCTAATTAGATTTGATCAGTGATGGCTAGATGCCTCCATGCCAGTGAGATAATGAATCTGCTTCAGATTTCAATTCAGACTTTGAAGAAGCTACCCAAGATGCTAAGCTCTATCCACAACTTCAGCACCTTTGATAGCTTTTTAAAAGTTCAGGGTAAGGTTCCATGTGGCCATGCCAGCCTTAACATATACCATTGGCCATAAAAAGACAATGACTTCTTATTCTTACCATTTTGTACAAGCCATATGCATATAACTAAAATGCAGGGATAATCAATACACAGAGAAGATAAGGGACAATGCCTGACCATGTTGATCTTACCTTTTGTAGACAGAAATCATACACCTGGGTCTATGCATAGGATCCAATCAAGAACTGGAACTAGGCCAGAACACAAGTTCCAGGCTCCTTTCTTCCATGCAGTAACTATCACCACATTTCAGTTGCAAGTGTGCAGCTAATATGGCAACCATCAGGAAACAAGAATGGTCAAGAGGGACACTAGAGACATTATTTTCATGGGACACTTTAGTGTGACTGAGGATTTGGGGCTGTGGAGAACACTTTTGCCTATCACTAGTTTCTGTTGGCTGTGTGAAAGGGCTGGGGAACACCATAAACACAAATGGAAGCATCCCACATGTGGTCCATCTCAAGTAGCATCTGACCTCACCCAGGTTATAGGACAGACACTGGATCTTGTTTTCTGTGTTCGATGGGATGGTGGTGATCCTGGTGTGGAGGAACTTTCTATAGATCTCTTGTCATGAACAGATTACTACCACTGCTTTGGCAGTATGTCTCAGGTCATTGCAAAACATTCAGTATTCCTATCTGTTGGTTAAATTGTCAGTTGTATCCAATTATGCTCACTTTGTGGATAACAAATGTCCATCAGTGTACTGAGGACAGACACCATTTTGGGTTATTTCCCCCCACCCTACCCTAGGCCAAATCTTTTTTGAAGCGTCTACGGCCATTTGGAGCAAACATGAGAGAAAGGGGAGAGACAGAAGCCACAACAGAAAGTGAAATCACCCCAAATTGTCTCCCCACTAGTTGGATTGTGGATACTTTCTTACAGACACTTTTGGATACAACCTGTAATTTTTCCAGCATTACAGTATCAGTCCTTTAGCAAACTTGTTATCCCTTCTTTGCCTACTGTTGCAGAAAATTCAATATGTTTCCACAACTTCCTGCTCCTTAAAAAAGAAAGAAAGAAATCAACTCAAATAACACATTTAAGAAGTATACCTTTGCTTTGTCAGCAAGGTTCTTTAATAGCTTTCAGCTTCAGAAGTGCATGTAACCATGTGACTGAGTTTTTCTCCTCCTTTCAATGTGCCATTTCTCTTCTCGTTTTTGAAGCATGCCTCACTCACCTTATAATTCCATTTGTTCAGTATGTTGGTTACACTGCAGGAAGCTGCTAATATTGAATTACAAATTCCCAAATTGTTCTGAGAAATCTGTGGCATCTACAAAAGGCAATTCTGGCTTCTAAACCAACTTAACACTTACCTGAGACTACACACAGAGTGCCTACATCTGTGGTCTTCCTTATTTATTTCAGTTTGTGCAGCAGAAGGTCTACATGCCATGAGATTTCCTTCCTTTGAAATTGATCAGAAAATCCATACAGGTTGGTTAGAACTCCTTTGGCATACCAGACAAGATTTTCAGCCCATGAAATAACAATCAAAATCTGGAAGACACCAGAGCTAGTACTGCCATTAGGCAGAGTGAGGAACTTACCCCAGGCAGCAGATTTTGGGGGTCATAAAAGGGCAGGACATTTCCAATTAATTTAATTTTTTGTTGTTGTTAAGTGCTTTTGACTCTGACAGAGGGTGGTCTCTCTCTAGGGCTTTCTTGGCAAGATTTATTCTGATGATGTTTGTCCTTGCATTCCCCTAGGACAAGAGGGGGTGATTTACCCAAGGTCACCCATCGGGGCGCTGAGCAAGGATTTGAATCCTGTCTCCCAGAATCCCAGTTCATCTCATAAACCACTACATCATGCTGGCTCTATTTAAGTTGTTACTGGTATTTTTAAAGCTAGAGATGGTAGCGGGGGAGAGAGAAGGGCTGCTTCAGGGATGTTCTGCCTTCTGTGCCCAAAGAACTTGGCTGGCTTTGGATGTTATATATTGTAAACTCCATGGGTGAGTGTGGTTTAGACCACCATTGGTAGAGACGCAGCTGTAATGAAAATCCAACAGAAGGTATCCAGGCAGCCAAGATTGGGTCTCATGACTCAGAATCTGTCAAGCTCAGAGATTTTGTTCCAACACAAGTGTGAGCTCAAAGGAGTGACTGAAATGTAAATCAGATCTAATGAATAGCCATGCCTAATTGAGAACCAGAAAGCATTTCAAAACAGCCCAGCATCACTGAGGGCTGAATAATGTTGGTGACATATGCATGTATAACCTGGGATCCTTTCTTCTGTCTTTTCCCTCCTGTCTTTTCTCAGACACTGCAGAAAGAGGTATTCAGTTCCTCCTTGCACAAAGCTCCACAGTGGCTTCCAAGACCCTGGAGCATGTTGCCAACCCATGGGGAATGCAGCCAGGCACTGTGTTAGCCAGGAGAAGAGAGCTGACACTGCCCTTTCGGCTTTCCTGTGGGAGGGATGTGGAATTTTTTGGGTGGAGTATTATGCTCTGACCACATGACGGAGGATGCCAGTGTAGATGTCATCCAGATGCATCCTCCAGCTTGTGTTTGAAGAGCTTATATGGAAATTTACAAGGCAATGAGACTGTTATCCTTGGGTGCTTGAAGACAGCATATAGCTCAGTGGTGGGGTGTATTATTTTCATATAAAAGATCCCAGCTTCAGTCCCTGGCATTCCATGTACGGTTGGAAAAGACTCCTATCAATATCAACAACCTTCATCTAATGTGAACCAATGGTGAGAACCTAGGATAAATCAGTTTCCTGTAGACTGTAATTGCAAATTTGGAGCTGTGGATCTTCCTCCTTCCTTTGTGTAGTCTGAACCACCCACTATCTGGGTAACCTGTAAAGCATATATGGGAACAGTGTGTTCCATAGATTACATGAAATATTCAGAGGGCTTCTGTGAAGCTTCTGGAATCCTTGTGGTCCCTGCAATGGAGATTTGTTTCTACAAAGACCTTCAGGGAGTGCAACACTCCATGCAAATGCCATTTCACCCCTACATATATTTAAGGCACCAAATCACATTTTTTTCCAAAACTGGAGCTGACTTTTGATTTTAGTAGAACAGAATGGAAACTAATGCTGATGATGATACATAGACCTGACTGCATTCAGAGGAATAGGCATGTTAATCTACTTTAGCAAAGAAAAACATAAAAGAATCCAGTACTACCTTGAGACTAACTGGGAAGAAGACATTTCTAGTATAACCTTTGTGGACTCAGTCCACTTCATCAGGTGAATCTGTGAAAGCTTATGCTAGCAATTTCTTCTTCCCAGTTAGTCTTTTATATCAAATACTTCTTAAGCTATCTGTTGTAGGGGACTGGCAATTCCCTTCCCCAAATATGCCAGGGATAAGCACCCTATTTGTGTACATTGGTGCTACCATTGCTTCTTTCTTTCCTTGAAGCTCTCCAGAGACCAGCAGCAGATTGATCCGGGACAGCTCTAGTCCCAAGACCACAACTTTGAGTAGCACTGATGTCTTTTTAGACTTAGATGGGAAAGAGTTGTAGTATTTCATTTTCTACCACTTCCATTTTTAAAAAAATCACAATTTATTTCCATGTATACATTGCATTCAATAGGGTACAGCTACTTCACCTATGGAGAGAACAATATTTTAGCTGCCTAGTTGGTGGCTGTTGAGGATGCAGAGCATGTCAATAAAAAAAGAGGTGGCAACCCTAATTTAGCACTACTAACAAGGCTGAATATGCAGGGCTTCAAACTCAAAGCCCTCTGCGTGGTGGAGGTGTCTGTCAGTCTTGCTTTCACCTGCATTCAAATGTATTGTTGTATTTTTACAACCAGGGAGGGGGGAAGCCACTTGGGGGCTTTTCTGTCTCATGTGGCCAGATTTGGGTAATATCTGCCTTGAATTGGTTGGGCAGTGAAGAGTGTCTTGGGCTGGCTCTGTGGAGGATGCTGTTCTGTCACTGATTGTGAATCATGATTCAGCTGTTGGTCCCGTTGACTTCCATGAGTGGAATGGGGGAGAGGGTGTCATCTTGTCCATCACTCCATGAAGAAAAAAAGATGTCTTGGGCCAGCCCTGTCTGGCTAGGGAATAAAAAGCTATAGCAGATCTGTAAAAGTACAACAGCTAATATATTTTTAAATGAGCAAAAATTGTCCAGGGATTGTTCCTGAGATCAATAGACTGATTCAGCCTCGAGTGATTCACAGCAATCGTACTTTTCCCTTGCCAGATAAAACTTCTATGCCTCACCCAAGAATTTTTTATTGCCAGCTGTGAAACATGGACAGAACAGTACAATAGGCAGCAGGGGGCAGCAGGGGTGGGGAGGATAAAGTTTGGTTGAAAAAATGTTGTAATAAGTGTTGTTATGGAACCCAAATGCCAGTGCCTCTAATGCATCCACCCACTCCTTTTACAACCAGTTAGTATTTTTCTCAAGTTTCACCATACATTGCATCCTGCCACCTCTGCAATCTTTTTTGCCTATTTTTCCTGCCAGCATCAGGACAATAAAGCTGTCAGCATCATTACTGGTCCATCTTTCTTGGCTGGCAAATTGTCTAGTGAGAACTATAACCTCCTGACTGCTGCTTTGTATAACGTAAGTATCCTGTCTTTACCCAACAGAATTTAAATACTCTTTAAATACAAAGCATGTGCCAACATCTGTGCAGGATCCAACAAAAATAACATATTTCCCAAATACTTTTTTCATTGTCAGTCTTCTTCCAGCAACAACAGAGAGGAGACATCCATATTAAAGCTGAATATATATTGGTAGATTCTGATGAATGTTATATAGCTGTAGAACTGAAATACCAGCAGGTAAAAGAAATATGGCTCTTGCCTTTAAGCCAAGAAAAATGCTTTGAATATCATTAGAGAGTAGGTGCATTGGATTCCCAAATCTTAGGGCTTGGCCCCTCTTATCTAGGAGGTTACCTAGATGGTGAAAAAAATAATAATCCTAAAATGCAAGGGGAATACCTTTTGCCCAGATGAGCTCCTGCAGGGATTTGATATATTTGAAAGGAGGGGCAAAAACTCCGAGTACTTCACAAGAATAGCCTTCACTGTTTCTCATGAAGTTTTTTTAAAATGTGTGAAAATGCACATTTCAGCCCATTTGAACAACCAATTCAAATTGGGGCACATCCCAGAAGTCAAAATGTGATAAATTGGCCAGAAGTGTGCGATGGCGGGCTTGCCAGTGCGATGAACAAGGTAACGCACACACTGAATCAAGACACATGTAGCAGCAACACGGTTTATTGATCAAGGGTATGCATACGGTTTCATGCTAAAGCCAGTTCTGACTGGCCCCAGTACAAAGCAAACAGATAAGGTCATGATCCCTTGTATGTCTGGGAATGGTTAGGAAGGGTGAGGGAGGCAAGATACATTCCAGACTCTCATAGCCCAGCTGGTGACCTCAGGCTGCCAGGAGGAGATGTTTGTGGAGTTTAAGGCGGGCTGGCCTGGCTCCAGGAGTTAAGGTGTTCCAGGAATGTTCCCCAGAGAACCAAGCCCTGTCAGGGCCTACCTAAATCATGTTGGGGCCTACTCTGGATTGCTGCAAATCCCAGCATCCAGAGTAGGGCACAACATACCGCCCTCCCTACAAGAAGCAACCCTGCTGACACAAAACCCCAACCAAAACCACCAGAAAAGAATATCAACCTGACTTGTCAGGGAAGTGGGCATGGAACTTCTTCAACAAGCGAGGGGCATGAATGTGGTCAACATTACGCCATTCAGCATGCCCTAAAGGAAGGTGCTTCACTTGACAAAATACTGCAGCACCCCTCGACGACAACTAGAGTCCAGAATGTCAGAGATTTCAAAGTGTTGATCCTCACCAACCATGACTGGGTTGGGCGCCTCTGACGGCAGATGTAGTGGTCCTGGAGGAGCCGCGGGCTTCAGCAGGCTGGAATGAAAAACAGGGTGCACATTACGATGCAATTTAGGTAGAGACAGTTCAAAAGCAACAGGATTGATTTGATGCACAATAGGGAAAGGTCCAATATACTTGGGGCCCAATTTCTTCGACGGTTGGGGACTCTTGAGAAATCTGGTGGAGAGGTGCACCTAGTCCCCCACTGCATAGGGGGAGTAGGGTCCCTCTTCTTGTCTGCTTGCCATTTGTATTGGGCCTTTGCAAAGTCCAGGGTGGCCACAACCTTAGGCCATGCATCCTTTACCTGGGTACTCCATTGGATTAAAGGAACAGCATCCTTAGAGTCCACTTCCCCCAACAGGAAGGGGTTGAGCTCCTGGCCAAAGATGACCTTGAAGGGGGAGAGTCCAGTGCTCTGATGCACTGCATTGTTGTAAGCTACCTCTGCAAATGGTAACATATCTACCCAGTCTGACTGCTGGAAGTTGATGTAGCACCTTAAATACTGTTCCAAAGTCATGCTCTCACGTTCTGGGTTCCCATCAGATTCGGGATGGTAACTGCTGTTTAGACCCCATTCAGTCCCCAACAACTTAGTGAACACTTTCCAAAACTGAGAGGTGAACTGCGCCCCCCTCTGTCGGAAACAATCTTGGAAGGAGCCCCATGAAGCTTGTAAATGTGTTGAATGAATAGCTTGGCCAGTTGTTGGGCTGTGGAGATGCTTTTGCAAGCAACAAAATGGGCTTGCTTCCAAAACATGTCCATTACACCCAAATGACAGTTTCCCCCTTGCTTTCAGGGAGGTCCACAATGAAATCCATGCTTATCACTTCCCAGGGTTTGCCTGGAGTGGGCAACGGGACCAACAACCCTTTGGGCCTTCCCCCCCTTTTTGGCCATGGCACAAATGTGACACCCTTTTACATACTCCTCCACCTCCTTGTGCATTAGAGGCCACCAGAACTGCCTTCTGGTGAGGTGTAGTGTCTTGACATAGCCAAAATGGTCTGCACTTTTCACATCGTGGCATTGCTTGAGAACTGAGGGCCCCATGACTGCAGGAATATACAGGTGCTCTCCCTTCCAAGCCAAACCCTCCTGCAGGTCAAGCTCGGCATGATGGGCCTGAAACCATGGGTCCTGGGAGAGGGTGTCCACCATCTGGCATGCCAACCCCTATCCTTGGATGTGGCTTTGGGCAGGACCTGAGACTGGGGCCTTTGGGCCAGGACCTTGGCAGGGAGGACAGATGGGGGTAACACAGGACAGCTTGGCTGAGTGGGGCCAGGATCCCCCTTCTCCTTCAGGGAATGCCTTGACAAGCAAAGAGAAAAGAGTTAGAAAAGGAAGATATAGAAACAGCAAAAACAAATCTGTTGTTTATGAAAAGAGATTTTTTTGAATATAGTAATAACAATTCTAGAATGTTAGCAAGAGCCACACAAACAAAGAAATTTAAAAGTCTGATTGGAATTATTAAAAATGAAAAAGGGGAAAAGAGTAACTTGATGAAAGATAAATTAAAGATATTTCAAGAATATTATCAAAAATTATATTCAGCAGGTGATTCACTGAAAAACTTAGAGAAATATATACAGGAAAATTGTAAGGATATAATTAGTGAGGAGGAGAAAGAATTAATGGAAAAACCAATAACAGAACAGGAAATAGAAGATATTATAAATAAATTGAAACTAGGGAAGGCTCCAGGAGAAGATGGTTTGGGAACTGAATATTATAAAACATTTAAAAGTATAATAATACCTAGAATGAAAGAATTATATAATAATATTTTAACAGGAGATAAGATCCCACCATCATGGAAACAATCTCTGATTATATTGATTCCAAAACCAGATAAAGATTTGACAGACCCAGAATCATACAGACCAATATCATTAATAAATCAAGATGCAAAAATATTAACAGCAATAATGGCGAAAAGGATGAATAAATTTATGTACAAATATTTACAAAAAGATCAATGTGGGTTTATAGAAGGAAGACAGATGGCTAATTTAACTGGAAGAGTAATAAATTTAATAGAAATAATTAGAAGAAAGAAAATTAAAGCAGGGCTTATAGCTATAGATATATTTAAAGCTTTTGATTGTGTGGAATGGCCAGCAATAAAAAATATAATGAAAACATTAGGATTTGGAGAAAAATTTAGGGGTGTGATTGACCAATTATATACAAAAAATAAAGCAACAGTAATAGTAAATGATGGTAAGACAGAACAAATAAATTTATCTAGGGGAACAAGACAAGGCTTCCCACTCTCCCCAATAATATTTGCTATGGTAATAGAAATATTAGCTAATGTAATTAGAAACGATGAAGATATAAAAGGGATAGGAAATATTGAAGAGATAAAACTGAATATGTTTGCAGATGATACTTTAATAACAATACAAGATCCATTGGAAAAAATGCAAGAGATAGAGAAACATTTGGAAACGTTTGGGAAAATGACAGGTTTACAAGTAAATTGGAATAAATCAGAAATGATGATATTTAATTATACAGAGGCAGAGCAAAAAAATATGAAGAGTAAAAAGACATGTATTAAAATAAAAGAGCAAATAAAATATTTAGGAATAAATATTGTGGCAGAACTGGAAAAACTAGAGGAAAATTTTTTTACTATGTTAAGGAAAGATATGGAGAAAAGAATAGAGAAATATGGGAAAATTAAATTGTCATGGTTTGGAAGAATAGCGTTGGTTAAAATGAAAATATTACCAAAAATAAATTTTTTATTTAGAATGCTACCTATTAAAGTATCAGAAACGGAATTTAAAAAGTGGCAAAATATGATAAATAATTATTGTAATGGAGGCAAAAGACCAAGAATCAGTAAAAATAGATGGTATAAATCTCAAAAAAAAGGAGGTTTAGGCTTAGTTAAGATTATATGGAGATGGTATTTAACTCCAGTACGATTGAATCAAATAGATAAAAAGCATTCAGCACAGTGTTGGAGGGGATGCCAAGAATTGGGAACGTATATGCATATGTGGTGGAATTGCAAATATGTACAGAAATTTTGGGAAATAGTAATGAAGGAAATAAGTGAAATACTGGAGATAAATATACCATTAAGCCCTGAAATAGCATTATTATCATATTGTGAAAAAATACAAGAATCTCAAATTGTTAAGGATTTGTTAACAAATTTGCTGACAGCAGCAAGGTTAATAATAGCAAAGAAATGGAAAATACAAGGTGAATACAAAATAGAAGAATGGTATGACGAGGTATGGAATATAGCAATAAATGAGAAATTAACAAATATGGTTAAGGAAAAAAAAGGAGGGTTAAATAAGAATGTTTTTGGTGAAAAATGGAGTAAATTTTTAGAATTTGTATTAATAAAAGGGAGAGGAAGCAAACCTGAGATAGAAACAATGAAATTTTGGAAAGAGGGATGAATATAAAGGGAAGTCCCTCGGTGGAGGGAATCACTGTTATATATGTTTGTTAGTTTTATGTAGTAATTGTATGTCTGTTTTTTTTATTTTAAAAAAATTAATAAAATTATTTTTTTTTAAAAAAAGGGAATGCCTTGAGGCGGGGCCTGCCTCCATGGCATGTCGTTTTGCTTGACGATGTGTGAGGACTGCAAGACCCAAATGTGAAGGGGAGAAGACAGTGTCAATAACCTCTTTCCTTTTGCTCTCATGCTGCGGAAGCCTAGACAAAGTATCTGCCAAGAAATTCCTTTTTCCCAGGAAAAACTTCAGTGTAAAGTTGAACCCGTAAAAGAAATCAGCCCACGTAATCTTCTTGGGGCTCAACTGGCATGGGGTTTTCAGAGCTTCAAGATTCTTGTGGTCTGTCCAGACCTCAAAAGGCTTGGAAGACACTTCCAGGAGGTGGCATCAGGTCTCCAGCACCACCTTGATGGCTCCTGCCTCCTTCTCCCAAACTGGCCAATTTCGCTCCGTCTCATTGAATTTCCTGGAGAGGGTCTGAGTTTCCCCATCATCCTGTTGAAGTAGCACCCCCCATTGCCATGTCAGAGGCATCTACTTGTACCACAAAGGGTTCGTCAGGGTTCGGGTGCTTGAGGATAGGTTCAGAAGTGAACAACCTTTTCAATTTCTCAAAAGCCCATTGGCATTGATCAATCCAGACAATTTTTGGGGGAAGCTTCTAGCCTTTCCTCTCCTTGCTTTTACCCTGTTCACCAGACCCCTTGGTTTTGAGCAACTCAGTAAGGGGTAAAGCAACCTCTGCAAAGTCAGGGATGAAGGACCTGCAAAAATTTGCAAATCCCAGAAAACTTTGCAGTTCTTTTCTGTTCTTGGGAGTTTCCCATGCCAAAACTCCCCTAACCTTCTCTGGATCCATTTCAACCCCCCTGCTAGAGACGCGATACCCTAGATAGTCTAACCGGGCCTGGTGGAACTCGCATTTAGAAAGTTTGGCACACAAATGGTTTTCAGCCAGCTTGCTTAGTACCTTTTTCACTAACTTAACATGGGACGTGTTGTCTTCAGAGTAGATGAGCACATCATCAAGATAGACCAATACCCCTTTGTACAGAAATTCCCTGAGTGCCTCATTAATCAAGTTCATGAACATCCCCGCCCCCCCCCCATAATCCAAAAGGCATTACAAGAAACTCAAATGTCCCTAGTTGACAGTTGAAAGCAGTTTTCCATTCATCCCCCTCCTTGATCTGCTCCTGATAGTACGCCTCCCTCAAGTCCAACTTGGTGAAGATTTTGCCTTTGGCTAAATAAGCCAACATATCCTTCATCAAAGGCAGAGGATACTGATTCGTGACACTGACTGCATTTAGGCCACGGTAGACCAGGCACGGCCCTAGAGAGGAATCCCGTTTCCACCTAAACAGAACCAGGGGCCTCAAGGGGGAGGTTGTGGGCCTAATGAAACCCTGTGCCAAATTTTTGTCTATGTATTCCCTCAAAGCATCCATCTCCACCAGCATCATGGAGTAAATCTTGGGCTTAGGCAGTTTGGCCCCTGGGACAAGTTCAATAGCACAGTCAAAAGGTCTGTGGGGGGGTAAAATGTCACATTCTTTCCTTCGAAAACAATGCACCATTGCTTATATTCCACAGGTAGGTCTTTTATCTCCACATCAAAGTCACTAGGGATTCTCGGGGTCTTTTGTCTAAAGAAGCCCCTTCTCCTCTCCTCAACCAGACTATGTTCCTGGGTGCAAGTGGAGTCTGTGAAAGTCATGATTTCTTTGATGCAGTCTATGGAAAGGTTGTGGAACTTTAGCCAATTCAGGCCGACCATCACGGCAGGCACTAGACCCGGGGCGATTACGAACTGCAGCTCTTCTTTGTGATCCCCTATTCTCATCCCCATGAGATCCAGTCATTCACCTTGCAGTGCCCCTCTTCATCATCCCTCCGTCCATCTGGGAGAGCCATATGGGCTTGTCCAGTTTCATGGAACCCAGCTCTAGTTCCCTCACTAAGGACAGGTGGATCAGTACTTACGTGCACCCACAATCCACCATCACCGTGACCCGTGAATAAAAAAATGGCCAAATAAGGTGCGGCTGCCTCCAGTCTCTCGCAGAACTGACACAGCTGATTTCGGCAGGGGGACGGCGTCATATGAAACAGGCTCCCTGCCGCACAGCAGTGTTGCGCCTGTTACAAACCTTCTTTCACGGTAAGTTCATGTCTGGAAAAGTCCTTCATCTCCTCTCCTCTTTTTTGTCTTATTGGTTAGACTTGTGGGTTTCTTTTTTTAAAAAAAAAAATGGATGACATGCTCTGACCAACTGTAGTTGACACTTCATGTATTATGTTTAATGACATCACCAGGCACTGTCCTTAGCTCTCAGGTTTTGCCAATGAAAGCTCAGGGCCTGACATGTTCGTAAACAGGCAACTCTACGAGATACAGGCATCCCCCACTTATAGGGACCAAACCACTGTCGAAAACCGGAAATCATCAAAATGCAGAATTGAGTCTTTAAGACAGCTGTGGCAGTGGCAATGAACATGAGAAACTATGAACATGAGAAACTGGCACATGTTGTTAGACTGCATAGGATGGGAGAACAGGAGGTGCGAGGGAGAGATAGAGGTCCGGGCAGGATAAGGAGAGAAAAAGCTTCCAAATGAAATATGCCTGCACAAAGTTCACAACAACAATCCAACTGAAGCCTTTCATGGCCAACATCCATAGATTTTCCTTGGTTTTTTTTTTCTTTTTTCAGGCTGTGAAGCCATGTTCTGGAAGAGTTTATTTCTGACGTTTTGCCTGCTGGCTGGCATCTTCAGAGAATGGTGGCGTAGGAGTGTGTGTGGGGGTATATACTGTGAACGCCTGTTGGAGAGGATATGTACATTTGTGTATTTGAATGGCTAGTTTCTAGGTGGAAATATGCAAGGAGGCTTACTGTTTGGCTCATGGTTGGCCAAACCATTTCCATTGTCTGCTGGAAATCCTCCTGTCCCTGGGTGGAGTTCATTTGCAAGTGTTGAGTTCTGAGTTTAGTGTTTTTTAGGACTAGGAGCCAAATTTTGTTTACTTGTAGGGTTTCTTCTTTCCTGTTGAAGTTGTCCAGGTGTTTGTGGATTTCAATAGCTTCTCTGTGCATTCTGACATGATAGTTGTTGGCCTGGTCCAGAATTTTGTTATTTTTAAATAACATTTTATGTCCAGGTTGGTTTATAACATGTTCTGCTACTGCCAGCCAGAAAAATTAACAGTAGCAGAACATGTCATAAACCAACCTGGACACAAAATGTTATTTAAAAACACCGAAATTCTGGACCAGGCCAACAACTATCATGTCAGAATGCACAGAGAGTCTTTTTGTGGCATTAAAGCTTACTGTTTAACCCTGAAGTTACTGTCCACTGACTCTGAAGATACAGATACATGATACTGGGTGACATTGGGACCATTAGACTCTATTTCTTGACCTTCCATGCTTCTCAGCCCTGTAAGTAGGAATGGAAAGATTTTTTAAAAATATTCAATAATAGACAAAAAAAATGGGTTTCCTGAATGCCAGGAAACTGTGATGAGGAGAATCCTGGAAGGACAGAATCTTCTCAGGTCAGGATTTATTTGCTGTAAAACAATCATGTGGAGTTTTTGCTCAGAAAACATTATTTTCTCTGCAAAAAAGAAAATGCTGTTTTCTGTGCAAAAAAACAACAACAACAACCTTGTGTGGAAGTGGACAAACATTCTTCAAACAGTACACAGTTCTCAACGAATTTCTCACAGCAAGGAGGAAAATGGCTAAATTATTCATTGCTGCCTGCAAGAACAAAATTAATGAAGATTTACATCCCTAACTGCCAGTGCAAAAATGGGGAAACCTGAACAATTCAGGGAAAGAAGACTATAATAATAGTTTTTAAAAAATAATAAATAAAAATCCTGGCGTTTCATGCTCAGCTGTCTGGAAATCTTGTCTAAAGGTAATCAGCTTTGGAAGATGCATATGTTTTATTCTTCATTTCTTGTGCAGATTTGTTGAGGTTTCTTCTTCTCCTTGATGGCCTTCAAAAACAAGGGCAATGGAGGCACTAGCCAACCAAATTGCAGAGGCTGAGTACAGTCACCCCATTGCAATGGCCCATTGATAACTACCTGTGGTATTTAGTGTATCAAATCTCTAGTATCTCATTTTTATGACAAAGATAGTAATGGGAGCCTAATATCCTACCATATTTTTTCTAAAGGACTGACAAATGGTATTTCTCAAATGATGAGTGGTGGGAGCTTAAAGATTGGGTTTCATACTGGCAATATAACCGAATGGGTTATTGCAATTTTCACCCAAATAAATTGTTCTTTCTGAAGCAAACAAATGCACAGTGCCGAACACCGGGGCTTTGATGCAGAGCTCTGTAAACAAAAATAAAACATGCTGGCCGGTTTGAATGTATTTCGCTTCTTCAGCTAATGGGATTTCATAATCATCTGAGGCTTGGGCAGGCTGGCTTTATCAGCCAAAAGGATCTTTAATCGAGGAATGGCGGAAGCCAATCAAACACTAACACAATATCTAGACAGATAAATTGTAGTGTAAAAGACATTTGGGCTACGCATTCTTCTTGAAATAATTTCTTCTTGAAATAAAATGGGCAGCAAGTACATTCACAGCTCTAAAGCTGCTATTGTCTACCTGAGTTTTTATTTAGCAGGCCTCATGGGGAAAACATTATATAGGAATATTTGCTATGATTTCATAAAAAGAGCAGCAGAGGCAACCCCACCACCATGGGCATCATTAAACAATCAGAAAATTTAATCATATTTGTGTTTTATTTCTTTTTGAAAAGGCACAGTCTCTGACATGATGAGTTTGACTGAAAAGAACATGTTGAAATTTTTAAGGGATTCTCCACTTAAAGTTTTAAACCTTTCCTGCAAATCCTTAGTGACCAATAAACAAACAAACCAACAAACCCCCAGTTTCCTTTGGGGTTGCAAGCCCTGGGTCTCCAGTTTTTGTGGGTCATCTCCAATTGGGAGACAAGGCTACAAATTCTCCAGTTTTTGTAGGCTTAACTCCAGGCATGTAGAAAGACGGGCTATGTGCAAATCTCCAGCTCACCTAGTAGCACATGGATCAGTTGCTGAAACTTGCAAAACTCTCCAGAAGGTCCTTGTATTTACTTAGGGCTTGTCTACATGGACCAAATAAAATGATCTCACCTTGTTTTCACAGTGAGCTGACCAGATGATGTACAGCTCTAATCCAGGTCTTTCCAGTGCCTCTGGGCTTTGATCTGAACCAAAAGAGTTGGGATTTACTCCAGATTTGAGCAGCCAGTTTAGAGATTGCTCAGACAGGAGCAATAAATCAATAGAGCTCAGAAAGTGTCCTTGCCTGTGGCAGTCCGTTTGGAAAAAACATCATTAAAGCCAGTCAGTCTAGGTTCAGGGAAACAATCAAGCAGTACAGTCAGCAAGTCCAGGGTTGAAGAATCCAGTAAGATTTGTGCAAAAGTGAGAGGTCCAAGTTGCAGGAGTCAAGAAACAAGAATGCCAGCCAGAAAGCAGACAAGTTGCTTTCAGTGAGTGGACCTAGGAGATTTTCACACAGGCTATATATCCTGTGGCAGGAATAGAACAGGGTCGGGAAAGGTTTTCCTTTTCGGATGACGTTGACCCCATTCTGTCCTGCATCCATCCTGTTCCTGTGACTGTTCTGGAACAATTTAATCACAATTTTTCATCATGAATAGACCTCCCATTCCGTCGTTATCACGCAATCATGGGTGTGCGAACAGGAGCCCTGTTCCTGTTCCAAAATGACAGCCATGGAGGGGAGGTCCATTCTGAGCACTTCCTGGTACGATCTGGACATCCAGGTAAGTGGCACCCTTTATTTTACCCTCCCTGTTTTGATTGTGTGATTTAAACTGTGTTTTTGTGCTTGGTGAACTGATTTTATGTTGGGGGGGGGAGGTATTTTTTAAATTTACTGCCAGGCCGTTATCACGTGATAACGTGATAATGTTTCAGACGGCCGGTCATAAAAGCAGCCTTATGACGGCTGCATTTATGGCCAGCCAGTGAGGGGAGGGGGAGCCTGTTCCTGCCACAGAATTAAGGTAAGTGTGTGAAAGATTTATGTTATTCCGTGGCAGGAACGGGAGAGGAGGTGGTGGGGCACTAACAGGCATTTTGGCTGCATGTGAAAATCTCCCTAGATAGAGTTGGCCCTTAAATGGGCTGGTGCCAATTGGCTCCAATCGGAGTCCCTCCTCTTCTGCTTGGCAAGGAGTCTCATTGGGCACTGTTGTTCTTCTCTTCACTCCATGCGTTGATTCTGAGGACTTGGCGGCTATGCTGTCTCCCCAGCTGCATCCTCTGCCAAAGCAGCAGCAGATGAGTCCTGGCTTTGTTTCTCCTCCAGCTGTGGCTGCCCTTCAACTGGGAGAGCTGCCTGAGTCTCTTCTTCAGCCTTCTCTTCACACTCAGCATCTAGGTTCAGACCCTGGCCCATGACACTCCCTAAGTAAGTGAGAAGGTATAATCCCCTCATTTCACTTTTGTCTAGAAACAGCCCCTTAGTTTAAGTTGCTGTCTTGGAGGCTTAGTGCACACCAAAGTAAAGTGGCAGGGCAGCAGGAAGGTTCTGTCTTCCATGCTGCCTTATTGCATGATGTTGTTGTTCTCCCATTCTGATCCCATGGGAGACAGAGGTAAAACCACATCTTTTTGCTAAAAGGAAAAATTCTGTTAGTAAAAAAAAAATAGTTCTGCCTCGATCTCCCATGGGACTGGAATGGCAGAACACTGGAAGAGTAAAGACATCACAAAGTAAGGCAGCACAGAAAACAAAACCTTTCGGCTGCCCTGCTGCTTTACTTTGATGTGCGATAAGCCTCGTAATTTCTAATCAGGAAAATACATTCTCAGTGCATGCATGTGTTTGAATAGCAAGCTGTGAGCCACTGTGGCTGGTATTTAATGCACAACATTTAGTGACATCATTAGATGCCATCCCTAAGTCTCAAGTTTTGACCTTAAAACCTCAGTGCCTGGGACAATCCTAAACTGGAAAGCCTAGTTTCCTTTGTTCCCCATTTCTAAGCACGTAGCCATATACTTCAGCCTGAGTATGATGTATATTTAGAAAGGAAAAGGAAGTAGTTGTTTTAAAAGTTATTTTAGAGGAGCCGTTGTAAAAGGAAGTTGCTTTAGAAGCAAATTTGTAAAAAGAAGTTGGCCCTTCTTCACTGCTCTTTGAGCCAGGAGGAAAGCTCCTGTTGGTACTGAGGAAGAGATTTTCCCCCCTCAAAGCAAATTCAGGCAAGAATGAATGGTAAATGAGGCTGGGAGCCTGTTTCAGAGGCTCAGGACAGCCAGGAGAAACTGTGTGGTAAATATAGCTCTGCAGAGGGGAAGAGCTGAGGAGATCTTGAAGAATAGCTCAGAGCCTGACACTGCTGTCTTCCATCATTTGCTGCCTGGGATGGATGCCTCAGTCTGTCTAAGAAGAGGGCTGGTCATGGTTAGAAAAGGGATTTCCTTCAGAACTTCAGCAGGGAGTGATAATTAATAGATGAACTGACCACCCACCTGTCGTGGACAACACTGGAATTTCTCTGCCTGAAGCCCCAGGGTTGCCCCTTTGCCAATCCCAACCTGAGGGATTTTCTCTTCAAAACTGCCATCACTCGCTGAGTTTACCCCTTTCTTGTCTAGCACAGTGAGAAGCCAGACAGTTGTGTTAAAAAGATCAGTAACACACTTTCCTCTATCCCAGAGAAATTCAGATGGCTGACCGAGGAAGGCGTGTGAGGCGAGCTTATAGAGAAAAGGAAGTAGATTTTATTTTATTTCCAAAGGTTTAAGGCTACATGGTGGGAAATCACACCTCCAGGATCTCAGCTTAGATTTACAAGGATACATTCAGTCAGTGTAATAAAATTAAATCATAAAAGCTAATGCAACTAGCTAGACGTTCCCTAAGCTAAGAACAACAGTAACTTACATTTCTGATGGTCATGCAATCAATTCAGGTCCCAGTTGGGATGGTTAGGCTGGGCTCTCATAACCAGCCTGGTTTAGTCTCTGGAGATGAAATTCAGAATCCTTTTGGATGGAAATCTCCCTTTAGACTTCGGATATCATTTAGGGTCCCTTTGATGTTATCAGGCCCAAGAGAGAGGTTGACCTCCCTGCAACCTCTGTTATCACACTCTAGCATCTCTCTACAAAGGTATGTGTCTTACATATGGCCCAAGCCAGATGGCTAAGCCATGTAGTTCTCCATGTGCTCTCTCAGAACAAAGGGAGGTCAGAACTTAAAAGTCCTTTGGTCATCTCTAATTGGTTCTTCATTGCCAAATCTGATTGGCTCCCCATTCAGGTGATGTGATGACATGTTTAGGAAAGGAGGTTCCCACCCCCTTACCATACCTGATGCTATTGAACCCAGGGAATAGAATTTTCTACTGCTGTGAACTGTAGGGTTTGAGATGAACACCTCATGATGGCTGGGCAGTCCATCATGACACACACACACCCAAATCTCAGATGGTCTGGAACGCTGAAAGTAGGACCAAACTGGCTGAGATTTCCACCTGTTAGCTAAACTAAAAAAAAAAGGTTAAACATGTAAGCAAATTACACAGTACAGTGAAATCATAAGCACAGACAGCATGGAACAGCACTCCTCCCTACCCTCCCACCAATCCCTTGCTTGAGAGAGAGTCAGCAACCGTGTTGGAGGTGCCTGCAACATGCTGGATATCAAAGTCAAAGTCTTGCAGGGATAGGCTCCACCGGAGTAACTTCTTGTTAGCTTCTTGGACTGTGTGGAGCCAACGGAGAGCAGCATGGTCAGTCTGCAGAGTGAAGCGTCGCCCCCAGACGTACGGTCTCAGCTTGTACAGCGCGTAGACAGTGGCATAGCACTCCTTCTCTGGGATGGACCAATTGGATTACTAGACATTCAGCTTCTTGCTGAGGAACAGGATGGGATGCAAGGTGCCATCTGGACCTTCCTGCATCAACACCGCCCCAACTCCTCTGTCTGAAGCATGCATAGCCACGATGAACGGCTTGTCAAACTCTGGCGCCATCAGTACCAAATCAGACGTGAGAGCACGCTTGAGGAGGTCAAAAGCTTCCTGACAGTCCACTGTCCACTTCACCTGGTTAGGCTTTTTGGATCCCGTCAAATCCATCAGTGGAGCCATCACCTGGCTGTAGCAATGGACGAACCTGCGGTAATATCTTGCCAGACCGAGGAAGGACTGAACTTGCTTCCTGGTGCATGGAGTAGGCCAAGTCTGGATAGCTTCCACTTTCACTTGTAATGGAGTGATGGTCCCCTGACCCACCTCATGGCCAAGGTAAGTCACCCTGTCTAGTAAAAACTGGCACTTCTTGGCCTTGACAGTCAGACTGGCATCTTGGATCCGTTGAAAGACCGTCTCCAGGTAATGGAAGTGATCATCCCAGGAATTAGAGAAAATAGTGATGCCATCTAGGTAGGCAACTGCAAAGTCACCACAACCTTGCAGCAAAGAGTCCACAAGTCTTTGGAACGTGGCGGGCACATTGCGAAGTCCAAATGGAAGAACTTTGAATTCAAACAGGCCCATATGGCTTATGAACACCGTTCTGTGCTTAGATTCTTTGGCCAAAGCCACTTGCCAATAGTCTTTGGTCAAATCCAAAGTAGAAAGATATTTGGCATGTCCCAGTTTCTCCAAGAGTTCATCCACCCGTGGCATGGGATAGTGTTCAGGGGTTGTCACTGAATTTAACTTCCGGTAATCCACACAGAAATGTATATCAGTTATCCCTTTCTTAGGCATGATGACAACTGGGGATGCCCAAGACCTTTTGGATGGCCAAATAATGTTCGTATCCAGCATCTCCTTTACCTCTTTCTCAGTCGCCTGCTTCCCCACAGGCAACACATACCAGGGCTGCTCTGCAGACAGCTTGTTATTGTCAGCAGCCACTACATGTTGAGGATTAGTAGTGAGAATTGGACAGAATTGGACAGAAAAGCAATGCAAACTTGGCTGTTGACTGGTTGAACTGCTGCTGTTGCAGCTGGGAGAGTTTGGAAGGGGGTTTAACATCTTCCAGACTCCCACCATCCACACGATCATACAACACCCCATCCAACCATTCCTCGTCTTCCGGCTCTTCAGGAGTTGGGAGAGTCATGAGGTACCTGGGTCTCTTGTAGAACAGCTTTAGGGAGTTCACATGGTATATTCGCGGCATGGATCCAACCTCTGGAAACTGGATATGGTAGTTCACAGCCCCGAGACGCTCTAAGACTGTGGCTGGATCATCCCACACCGTCTCCATCTTGTTGGATCGGATCGCCTTGAGGACCAAGACTAGATCTCCTGGTACAAAACAGCATTCTCTGGCATGCTGATCGTACCAAGTTTTCTGCTGCTGCTGAGCCAGTTGGAGGGTCTCATTAGCAGCTGCCCAAGCATCCCTGAGTGACTCCTGCAACTTGGTGACGAAGTCAACCACATTCATAGCCTCAGAGGACAAATCTCCTTCCCACTGGTGTTGTACTAGTTGCAATGGCCCTTTAACTTCATGGCCATACACTAGCTCAGAAGGTGAATAGCCTAAACTGGGATGTGGAACAGCTCTGTGGGCAAACAAGAACTGTTGTTGTGCCACGACCCAGTCATTAGGGTGTTCATTGACAAATTTCCAAATCATCGCCCCTAAAGTCCCATTAAAGCATTCCACCAAGCTGTTAGATTGGTGGTGGTAAGGCAACGACTTGAGGTGGCTCACCCCATGATCAGCCAATAAACATTTAATGGCGTTGGACTGGAAGTTGCTCCTGACATTGGTCAAGATCTCACATGGCTACCCCACCCTGGAGAAAATGTCAGTCAAAGCCTGAGCAATAGGCTTTGCTGAAATAGTGCCCAGTGCCATAGCTTCAGGCCACCGGGTGCAAAAGTCCACAAACGTCAGGAGATACTGTTTCCCCCGGCAGTCTTACAAGGAAATGGTCCCAAAACATCCACAGCCACTCGTTGGAATGGGACCTCAATGACAGGCAGTGATTGTAGAGGGGCTTTAGTTTGATCTCTTTGGGTCCCCACTTGAAGTACTGACTGTAGCTGTAATCCTGTTGGAGCTTTATGTCATTGTAACAGTCTGTTACACTGAGGTAAGGCACTTCTTGGAGCAGTGTATAGCTGCATTGGGAGGACAATATTGAAAGCTGTCTCCATTGCCAGAGAAACCTGCCCTGCCAACTCTCAAGTAGCCCATAGGTCAGTAGGGCATGTTCTTTGCCTGACAGAGATGGCTTTCCCCTTTTCCCACCCCTGTTATTGCAGTGTCACAGCCATTGTTAGTATGCCCTACTACTCCCTCCTTGCAGTATCTCATAACTGGAAATATTGCACACTTTTTAGGGTCAGGTTAGCTGAGGCAGACTGGAGATCAGTTGGAGGTCATGGCCTGAGGCATGCCTAGAGATATAATGGTGAGAAATCCCAAATTAGGATTGAGCAGGAGGCCCCCATAATTGGTTATGCTAACAACCCAGTCATTAGAGGGATATGTGTTAATCCATTCTTCCAGCCTTGGGTATCTCAAGCAATGATTCAATCAAACAATTAAATGACCATTCCTCATTCCATAGTTTACAGAAATCTCTCCTCACACCCCCTTGGGTCCAACCTTAGTAGGTTGTTGCAAGACCATCAATGTTTTAATCAAAACAAACAGCTGAGTTTCAGTTCCTTTTGTCTATCTGGTAGGAAAGCCATTCAGGCTTTGTCATAACCAGAATGCCCCTTCAGGATATGAAATAGAGTATAACTATTAGGGTCCAGACCACAAAAAAGTATGCCCCAGTGGTCAGACCCGACCACTCTTTTTCTCTGCATGCCTCGGATCAGAGCCTCCTATGCCACCTGTCTGAGTATCTTCACTGCTCCGTGAGACTGAGAACTATCGCCCTATATTCCCGAACCTCTCTCCCTCTACCCAACCATTCTGCCTTACTCTGCTATAGCCCTGTATGGTTCCTAAGATCATGTGTTGTGCATGTTAGTTCACTTATGTGTTATTCCAATAAAATACTTTATTTCACTTTAACTAGAATGTCCTCTGCAGCTAGTATTAGTACACATAAGTGAAAAAATCTCCAAAGTTGCCCTCCTCTCGCAGGCCTCCTTTTGAGCTAATCATTCCTCCAGATATTACAGGATATTGGCACCATGGGTGGGGCTCTAACATACCCTCCACCTCTTAGAGTAACACTATTGTACCTTTCTCTTTGTGCAACTACCACCATCTTTGGTGGCATAATTACCCAGGCCGACAGGTTCACAGCCAAGAAAAACAACAGAACAATTACAAAACTGTAAACAATAGAATATAATTAAATAACATAGAACAGAACAAAACAAAACAACTTCCTCTTGTTGTCTGGTCTGACCATATTCATTATAAGTCCCCTAGCAATTTTAAAAACCTGGGCTGCTACAATCAGAAGAAGGAGCCCCGTTGCAATTCCTTGTTGCAGCCTCACTCCCTGGTGGCAGGGGGCTGAAGACGTCATCCCCCTTGCAGCTGAACAGACTTCCTTTGCTGGATGCAGCTGCTGATTGTTAGGATGATCTGGGGGGGGAGGGTGTCAGGACAAGAGACATTAATTAGTTGTGCATACATAACTAAGTAGCTGATGCAGAATATTGGCGCTGCAGATTAGATGCAAAGATGAACCTGACTTCACACAATCTCCAAAATACAGAGACTAAAAAAGACCATAAGCAATTGCTCACCTCTCAACCAGCCCTTTGATTTAATGGAGCAAAACCATCAACTGTGCATCCTAGCAAGTGGCAAACATTAACATCTCTTTGGACACCTGGTCATATCATGGTAAGCAAACATGTCCCAAAAGTCTTGGATGATGGATGGGACTTTTAGTCTGACAACATCTGGACTGCTGCATATTCCCTGCCCATAATTAAGTTGTTATTTTGTTTCAAGAGGGGTTAATTTTTAACCAGTGTAAGATATAAATAAATTATGTGGGCTTATGTCCAATCAAGAATAAGACAGTTTGCAAGAGGATAGACAAGATTTTATCCTATTATTCTATTTTACAGTGATGTTATCTTGAGTTTAAATCAGTGATGATAAATAATCTGCCCTTTATACTTGAACATTCATTGGGGTGTTTGGTTGTTTTTCTCCCCTCAGGAACCATTTGTGTTCAGCTGATTTCATCTAATCTCTAGCCCCATTCCTGCACCTACCTTGCCACTTGCTGATACTAATCACAGCTTTGATCTCAGTAGAAATGTTATCATTTAGAAATAGACCAATGAGGGTGAAGGTCATGAGAGTAGAGGAGTGTTTATTTATTTCAATTAACCCATTTTGGTTGGGAAGGACCACCACAAAGAATAATGGCCTACATTCTATTGCTAGTCTCAATTAGGGTAGACCATCTAAAGCAATGGGATTCCTTACATTAATGGCTCTTAAACTTTTCTTTATCAGGGACCCCCTTTAAATCTCTTTTGTTGCTGTGAATCCCTAACATGTAAAGCTCTAAAAGTTTTAAAACCCCAATAACAACAACAGCAACAACAGATAGTAATCATAGAATCAAAGTGTTGGAAGAGACCACAAGGGCCATCCAGTCCAAGCCCCTGCCATGCAGGATTACACAATCAAATTAATCCCGACAGCTGGCCATCCAGCCTTTGTTTAAAAACCTCCAAAGAAGGAGACTCCACCACACTCCAAGGCAGTGCATTCCACTGCCAAACAGCTCTTACTGTCATGAAGTTCTTCCTAATGTTTAGGTGGAATCTCTTTTCCTGTAGTTTGAGTCCATTGCTCCGTGTCCTAGTCTCTGGAGCAGCAGAAAACAAACTTGCTCCATCCTCAGTATGACATCCCTTCAAATATTTAAACATGGCTATCATGTCACCTCTCAACCTTCTCTTCTCCAGACTAAACGTGCCCAGCTCCCTAAGCTAATCCTCACAGGACATGGCTTCCAGACCTTCCACCATCCTGGTCACCCTTCTCTGTACACGCTCCAGTTTGTCAATATCCTTCCTGAATTGTGGTGCCCAGAACTGGACACAGTATTCCAGGTGAGGTCTGACCAAAGCAGGATACAGTGACACTATTACTTCCCTTGATCTAGACACTATACTCCTATTAATGCAGCCTAGAATCGCATTGACTTTTTTTAGCTGCTGTATCACACTGCTGACTCATGTTCAGCTTGTGGTCCACTAAGACTCCTAGATTCCATTCGTATGTACTGCCATCAAGCCAGGTGTCAACCATCCTGTATCTGTGCATTTCATTTTTACTGCCCAAGTGTAGTATCTTACATTTCTCCCTGTTGAAATCCATTTTGTTAGTTTTGGCCTAGCTTTCTAATCTGTTAAGGTCATTTTTTATTCTGATCCTGTCCTCTGGGGTATTAGCTACCCCTCTTAATACAATTACACCATCCATTGAACGCTAACTCAGAGGCACTGGAGAGGGAGAGGAGACTTTTTTCCTGTTTCTTCCTTCAAGTTTGTAGCTGGAGTGGATTAAATGGCAATGTGCAGGCCAAGCCAGCCAGCCAGCCTTTGATTTGGCTCCTGTCACATGGCCACTCCACTGCAGGGAGGAGATGGGCCAGGCAGCCTTCAAGCTTTTGTGGACCCCCTGTGAGGACACTGCAGACCCCTGGGGGTCCCTGGACCACAGGTTAAGAACCACTGCCATAGATGACCTAATGAGTCTGCTCTAACTAAACTCACTCATATAGGATACTATACTTTTCAATTGTCTTGCTTTGGCAGGGACAGACCAGTTTAATTCTCTGTCACCCCCTCTTCCAGCTGCTTTTAAAATGTCCCTGTTTCTCTCACTTTGCCACTTTGCCTTCAGCTTATTTCAGTTGCTGCAAAAGTGCATAAGTAATTCACACTCAATTAACTTGGGACATGGAGGAGAGGAGAGTTAATGAGAGGACAAGTGGAATCTTGCCCTTCCCAGTAGGCTCAGGTGAAAGCAAACTGCTGCAGTCTCTCCTAGCTTGTGTTTTCTCCCTCATTAATAACTTTTGCCATCTTGACCATACTGTGTTGCTTGGTCACACATGTCCCAGTTTTCATCTGTGAATTGTTGGCAGGTACAGGTGTGGAGAGCTACAAGGTGGAAGGGGAATCAGGAAAATTCTCATTTCTCTCCATTTTGCTAAAGGAAGCTTCCCCTGGCTCAATGATACTTCTATCAGCGGAGTGACACCTTTAGAAACAACCTTTCCTTTCCTTTTCCTTCCCCTTTTCCTTTTTTCCTGCCTGCCTGCCTGCTTAGAAATAGGGCAGAGATCCTCCCAACCAGTCTTTCTGTAGGCATGACATTTGTAAGAACCCCTTATTTTTCTCTTCATATAAAATGGAGGAGAGAGCAAGGTGGTTTCTGCTATATAGAGAGAAGGCACAGTGTAGATGGATCCAAATGATTTCCTGTCCTTGGTGCAGCTACTACTGGTTGTCACATAGCTGAGTTATGAGTTTTTAAAAGACAGATGCCCCATTAATCTGCCACTGGCCGCTGCTAAAAGTTGTGGTAACCTTCCACATTAATAACTTTTGCCATCTCGATCATACTCTTACTTGCTTGGCCACACATCTCCCAATTTTCATCTGTGAAACATTGGAGAGTACAGGATTCAGGCCAATACATATGTATGCAGAAGTGAGCGTCCAAACTTATTTGTTTATTAGATGAGGAGCATCAAGATTGAGGTGAAACTTATTGCAACACCAGCTGAACTACCACAGCTGCTTCAAAAAACTTGCAGACAGGAATGGCTCTGTGTGCTGTGGAAAGGTTTTGGCCTTGTCTACACTGGCCAGAATACTCCATATTCTGGCCAGAGTATTACAGCATAGGGCCTGCAGTGCCCCCCTGGCATTACCTGACTTTCTGTTGCAGCAACGGAGGGGTGTCTGCACCCCTGCAGTCCATGCACAAACCAGCATTTCTCTTCCCCACTCTGGTCATGTCTTCCGAGGCCGGGAACAAGGTTCCCAGTCATGATCACATGGCTGGGCACCTTGCAGTGATGTCAGTAGATATGATGCTCATGACCTGGCTGGGAAATGGCTATGTCAGGCACTGTGCAGTCTGTCCCATTGCGGTAATGGAACTCACCATTTTCTCCAGAAGAGCCAGAGCAAGAGGCAAGAGTTTTTACTACATGTCCACTCCATTTTAAGGGGTATTTGCTCTGGATTCTTCTCAGAACTGCCTGGATGTTGCCTGGACAGTTCAGAGTAGGATTAGGGCAAAAACCACGCATCATCAAGACTACTGGTCATGGGAATGGAGGGGAGGCCATTTCATTTGGCTTGTCTAGACAAGGCCTTAGTGGTGTAAGCCATTTTTGGCCATGGTACTCTGAAAAGGGGAGGAAGCCAAGGCGGGCTTAAAACATGCAGAAGCTGTAAACTAGGCTCACATTTAAGGTGTCTTATAGCATTACCAAGAAATGTGTGTTATAGTCACAGATTTGGGGGGAGGAAACATTTAGATACCTGCCATAAATATGAGGCCCTACACCATATTCATACTGTCCAACTGTCCTGAATTATCAGGGACAGGCCCAGTTAATCCTGTGTGATCTCACTTTTTCAGCTGCATTTAAAATGTCCTAGTTCTCTTTCCTGTTCCTCCTTTCTCCCTTTGCATCTTACTTCAAATGCTGCAAGCTGAGTTTAAAGTGAAAAAGTACCATATATTTTGGTGTATAAGACTGCTTTTTAACAGTTGAAAATCTCCTCAAAAGTGGGGGATTGTCTTATAGGCCCAGCAGATCTTTTCCCCTGCTGTGAGAATGACTGCCTTGTCTTTGAAGTGTTAAATTGCCTGGGCAGTTTTCCCAGCAGATTCTTCCCCCTGCTGTGAGAATGACTGCTTTGCCTTTGAAGTGTTAAATGGCCCTCCATTTAGCTCAGGAGAGAAGAAAAATAGTCCATTAAAATGATGTTACCCTAAAATTAGAATTTCTGGATTCAAACTTATCATTTTGCATCAAGTTTTGTCTATGGTGAAATTCTCTTATCTGAATAAAAGCTTCTGGAAGAGTTAAATCATTCTTTAATTGCAAGGTATTTATTATGGGATTGTATTTTGGTAAACTTGCCAGGAAGATTCCCATTTGCATAGCTTTGGGGGATTTCCTCTCCAGGAGTTTGCAAGTAGCTCTAAAATCATTAATGTGCTCATTCAAAAATTTGGGATTCGATAGCTTCATATTAACCAGCTTAATATTAACCAATTATTAATGCAACCTTACTTTCCAAAGATTGAACACCACAGAGATTTTTCAAAGTATCCCATGCTTTTTTAGCTGTTCTCAGTCCTTTAATTTCACAGACTATTCCATCATCTACAGCCACTGAGCTGGCTGGCTGGACGGGGGGAGGGATAAACTCTATATTTTAACTTATAAATGGGGGGGGGTCTTATACATCCGTTCGTCTTATACGCTGGAATATATGGGTAGTTTGCGCTCAATTAATTCATCAGGGAGGAGAGAAGGGGAAGAGGGCAGAATCTTGTTCTTCCCCACACTCTCAGGCAAAAGCAGACTTCTGCAATCACTTCTAGCATGTCTGTTCTTCCTCATTAATATCTTTTTTTGCTTTCTTGATCACACTCCCATGTTGTTCGGCCACATGTGTCCCAGTTTTCACCTGTGAAAATGTTGGAAGATATGCATATTTTTCTGTGGAAATCTGGCACTGAGAGAGTTCTGAGCACATTGTGGCCAGTACAGGTCAGAGTACATACATGACAAATCTGTATCAGAGCTTGGAGAAGTTACTATTTGGACTATAATTCCCAGAAAGCCCCAACCAACATGGCCACTAACCATACCTCTCTCATTCTATCGAAACAGTCACTAACTTGAAGGCAATTACATGGTATAACTAATTTGAGTTGTTTCAGTTGGACTAAGATGTGCCTATCATAATTGAATAATAGCTTTTAAAATACCAAATCTAAAAATACAATTGTAAAACTGGATGCCCAAAGCGATTCTTTTACCATTTCCAATGAACTAGAAGTCTTGCAGGTTCTATATAACTTGTTGGGGGTGGGGAATAAAGCCAGAAGTGAACAAAAGTCTGAAAATATTAAGCTACATTTGTGGCAAGTTCACCATCCCCTTGGTGATCGCAGTAATGGGCCTTTATTGTTTGGAAAAGGAGCTGTATTTTCTCATGGAAGGTGATGAGATATGCTCTGTTATTATAAAAGTTTGGTCAAGAAGTGACTCGTCCTCCACTGTGTGTCTTCTATCTCACATTTTTCCAATCACAGTTTATTTATTCAATAGCAAAACATCTTGCGGAGCAAAGACAGAATCCCACTTCTATTCTTTAATAGCTGTTCCTATCTGAGAAGAATGTTGAAACACAGAAAGACCACCAGCCAGTTCTAGCCAAGTGAAACATTAAAGCTGGAATTATTTCAGTCAGAATACATTTGTTTCAGCAGCAGTGACATTCAGGGTGAAATTAACCTCCTCCCCTATAGGTAATGTTGAAATCCTGGATCAAGGTACAGCTAACAGAAAGGGGAGAGAGTGGGGAAGGGCTACCTATTCCTGCCTCATGGGGCCCTTTCACACTACAGGTTGAGTATCCCTTTTTCAAAATGCTTGGGACCAAAAATGTTCCATATTTCTGATTATTTTGGATTTGGGGATACATAATGAGATATCTTGGAAATGAGGCCCAAGTCTAAATACAAAATTTGTTTATGTTTCATATACACCTTATACACATAGCCTGAAAGTAATTTTATACACAATATTTTTAATAATTTTGTGCATGAAACAAAGTATGTGTACGCTGAACCATCAGAAAGCAAAGGTGTGACTATCTCAGCCACTCATGTGGACAATTTTGGATTTTGGAGTATTTTGGATTTTGGAATTCCAGATGCGGGATGCTCATCCCATTAAAACAATATAGCACTTTGTTTCTATTTTAACTACCATGGTTCTGTTCTTTGAAATCCTAGATTTGCAGTTTAGAGAGAGGCCTTTAGAATTCTTAGCCAGAGAGCTCAAACTGCCAGGATTCCATAGGATGCATCCAGGTGGTATGCTACTATTATATTTGTCTAGTGCAAAAGGTTCCCTGTTCCTGCCATCTCTCTGTGCTAGACACAGAACCTAAGCAGCAAGGACCCTGTTGTCCTCGGAGTGTGTGTGTGTCCTGTGTAATTTACAGCCTTGACCATGTCTGCTCTCCCCATCACTGTGTGGCCAGAACACCAGAGAAAATTCCAGAGAAAATTGGGAGTTTTCTAAAACCCAGATTAAGGGGGTATTCCTGGAGCTCAGAGTCAAGCATGAGTAACAGCTTTGAATGGAAGCCAAGTAAAAATCTGAATGCAGATCCAGGCTTTAGCAGGTGTTGCACTTAAATCCAGGCCAGAGTAGTCCAAATTTCATGTGCTGCAGGTCCAGGCAAAAGTAGTCTGAATTTGATCTGGATTTTTACCCCCCTTCCTCTGGTGTAGCAAGGCCTGACTAGCAAACTAGATGGATCTGAATTAGTACAGAGTTGTTTCCTATATTTCTACATGGCCCATTAGATCATGACTTCCATCTTAAAACATATCGTAACAATATAGAAGCGTTTAGATTGTGCAGAACCAATGGTGGTAGTGGTCATTGTTATTGTTGTCATTATTATCATCTGCCTTTACTCCACAAATCACAATGGCTTACAAGTAAGATCAAATACAATATAAAATGAAAAATACGGAATATTATCATTAAAATGTAATCAAACTGTTAATACATTAAACACTAAAACATTAAAAACAACTTGAAACTACATTTTTTTTAAAAAAAGCAATTTTAAGATTTCAGGCACATCCAACAATGGTAATGTAATGCATAGATTTTAATGGCTGCATTTTTTTTAAAAGGAAGCAGCAGTTCAATCTTTCTATAGCATCTGGGTGTGTTTTTAGCATGCTAATTTCCTCACAGCTGGCTTTGTTGCAGATGATTTTGTTTTTGTTTTGGCAAGAAATGCAGTTTAGACATGGCTCGACTGCAATTAGATTTGCTGCTGGTCTGGTGGAAGAAATAGCCACTATAGTCTTATCCAGAATTTAGAAATGTTATTTGGACTGCAGCTGCCAGAATCCTGCATCAGCACAGCACTCATCAGGTTGTCCAAAAAGGAAGCCTTTCCAGCCTCTGGTCTCATCTTTCATGAACCTAAAATTATAACAACAACAACAACAACAATGTTGATGTCTAGACTGAGGGACTGTCTATATAAAGGGTGAAATGTGGATTGATGTGCACTAATGCCAATCACAGCTTTGATTTGTCTTAATAGTTTCTTGGCAAAATCTTAGGCATGGAAAGCTATCCACTTTTGCTGTCCCAACAGGCATGCCTGCAAATCAAGATGGCATGCATGCATGAATTACTCACATTTCTATTGTCACCAGCTGCTGCCACCGAACAGTATTTTTTTAAAAAGTGTATCTAAGGTGCAAAAGTGCAATATTCCACCTAAATAAAATTTTTAAAGGAAAACAGAAAAAGGCTGTTTTGTCACTTCAGCACAACATAACTAAGACAAAAATCCAAGATGGCGATTCCAGGTGTTTGCAAGTTCCGCCCCCTGCCCACATCTGACCAATCAGATTTCTATAGATTTTCCTTGTTTTTTTCCCAGGCTGTGAGGCTGTGTTCTGGAATAGTTTCTTTCTTAGAAAACAGAACACAGCCTCACAGCCCAGAAAAAAACCAACGAAAATCTATGAATGCTAGCCATGAAAGCCTTCGACTTCATAAATCAGATTTCTACTTTGCTTTTATAGGGAATGTGAATGAATATGAATCAGTTGGAAGCTGTTCCAATGAGCGGGAATGTGCATTCCCCATGGAGCTTTTTAAAAAGCTGTAAAGGCTTTCCCTGCACAGTTTATGGTGGATTTGGCCCCCCTCCTTCCAAATACAGTGGATTGATGTGGGATCCCATTTAGACATATTGTATTCCCAGAGAATTCCATGAGGATTATTTTCACAGTTTAGAAACCCATGAGAGAACTGAAGTTTTAAAACTGTTTCCTCAAGATACCCCTGCAAAGACAGGTTACCTTTGCTTACCACATGTTTCCAACATAATTCATTGGACCTGAACAAAAAAGAATATGCCCTGTTCAAATTCATGACATGCACAACTAATAAAGCTCAAGAGAATGAAGCCCCTGGCTATTTATTTGCATGAAAAAGCTTTGATGTAGCATATACTTTGGCTAAATTAGTTTTTAATCTAGGTGACTGGATGAGAGTTTGACCCTGAAGTGTATTCAAATTGACCTGGGAGAATGTATTCAGTGAGAAAGCTGTAATGCTGATGTTCCAGGCTGGCATTGCTTGCTTTTTATTCATTAATTTCTGAATATCTCTTGGGCAGGAGGAAAAAAAAATCATCCACCTTTCCTTCCCCCTCCCCGTTTTTTAAAAGCTCACCTTGTGTGGATTTTCTTTTGATGAGACACAATAATAAGAAAGAGCTGTTTGAAATCTTTGCAGGAATGTATTCTTTGTAAATTTGGACATTCAAGGAGGCAGAGACATCGATTCAGCACTCCTTGCCCCCGCTTGACCTGCATAAAAGAGAAATCTACAATTGTAGCCTTTTATGAATACATTAAAGGAGCGGAGCTGGCTGGCACATCAGCACTCTATTACCACAGAATGATTGTTCTTCGCTTTTTAATAATAAATGATCCGACAAGTCCTTGACACACAAAAACAGCTTTTAAAACACCATTGCCCAGGGTGCTGTCAGAAAGAAGGAGGAAATAAACATGATACCAATATTTCAAGTGCATTTCCAGGTTAAGGAATCACCTCTGCATATCACAGGGAAGGGGGCACAGGGCTCTGTTTCATTCATAAGAACATCATAAGAACATTCCAAATACTTGGCAGATCCCTTCTTTGGATAGGAGTGGGCTTGGGGCTGGAAGAGGTGAAACACTGCCGTCTTCAAAATAAGCCTGCCTGGAATTTGAGATCTTTGACAGAGGACCTGTTGTGTCTCCTTCTCCCTTGAAAAACTTTGGCCATGTCTATACAAAGGAAAAAACAACAATGGACAGCTCCACAGTAATAGCAAGTTGCAGCAGCTGTGACCTGCCTTAATGGTTTTACAGCCCCCCATAAACTTTGCACGCCTGTACCTGAGAGGGAGGTTGCGTTTTTAAATCTGCCACCGCCCTTTATTTTTTTAAAAAAAGTATTTCTTTGGTGTGCACAAGTGGTATTTTACATTTCCCCAAAAAGAAGGAAGGGGAAAAAAGATAGCACAAACCTCTATTTTATCACCTTAGCAATCAATCACTAAAGTGAAAATCCAATATGGCAGCAGTGGGGAGTTTGCCCTGCAACCCAGCCCTGCCCCCTGGGCTCATCCAGCCAATCAGGTTTGCACTGTATCCTTCATGGGGAAGTGATTCATGTCGACTTGCTTCTCTTAATAAGCAAAAGTACGCGTATCTCTGAAGTTTTTTAAAAAAAAGTTGGGAAAAGCCATGACAGGACCGGTTTAAGGAATTTTGGGGGCCCCTAACATGCTTTATTTTGGGGGCCCAGTATGTTTATCTCAGGTCAATGTAACTCAAACTAAGCTATTCACAGTACAGGATATTCAGATTATTACTAATAATGTGAAGTCGAAGGCTTTCACAGCCGGCATCCATAGATTTTCCTTGGTTTTTTTCCGGGCTGTGAGGCCATGTTCTGGAATAGTTTCTTTCTGACATTTCACCTGCATCTGTGGCTGAAACCATGAAGGTTTTTCTTGTGTAGTTTTCCCTCTTTTTGGTCCACCTCCTTTACAATACAATGATGGATCCCATTACGACAGCTCATTTTCTGAGCAAATCTGTGAGGGGTATTTTCACCATGTGAACTACTCCTAGGTTGGTGAGTACACACAACTGGGCTCTTTTTCTACCGGCCTCTCTATTGTGGAATTCCGTCCCAAGGGATGCCAGGTGGCATCACTTCTTATTGAGTATCTGGCAACCAGTTATATCTAAATTATTCCATCTTACCTTACGCAGGTATGCCTCAGTTCACAAAGCCTCAGACAAAGAAGCTCTTTGACAGTAAGAGCCATTCAGCAGTGGAATGCACTGCCTCGGCATGTGGTGGAGTCTCCTTCTTTGCAGGTTTTTAAACAGAGCCTGGATGGCCATCTTTTGGGCATGCTTTGATTCAGTAGTCCTGCATGGCAGTGGGTTGGACTAGATGGCCCTTTTCATCTCTTCCAACTCTATGGACTTTATCAGACGACCAGTTTTAAAACATTCTATTGCTGGCATAGAAATACCATTTCTATGCCGGCAAAAGAATGTTCCCCCCCCCACACTTACCTCCTTTCCCAGCAATGGTTTCTCTGGCAATAAAGAGGAAGTGAATGGAGCTTTGTTCACTTCCTTGCTCGAGATGTCACACAATTTCATCGCGTGGGAAAGTCAAAAATAAAAACAGGAAAAATCCATTTAAAGTTCCACAAAGTGTGTGCACACACATTTTAAAGGTCCCGAGTAACCCAGGGAAGGTTAAAAAAAAGTTTGTCACTTAGCTGGATGTCCCAATCTGACCTGGAAGTGTTCGTGCCAGGGAGGGGATTGTTGGGGTAAGTACAAGATTTAAAGTGACAGAGGTACTGCATGCCGGCAATGCCGGCAAAAAAGCAACAGGGGAATCTATTGACAGCTTAAGCTATCAGTTAAAAATGACAGGTTTGGGGCAGGACATAACCATGAAATTGTGATATCATCTGATCTGCGCACCGTTTCGTGGTTATGTGGTGTCCTTATGACGCCATACTTTTTTTCAGTCTGATAAAGTCCTATTATTCTCTGATTCTTTATTACAAAGCCTTTTTACACCTGCCCCATTTTCCTCTTTATTCTCTGTCTAGCTGAAAGTATTTTTTTAAGCAGCATTGGCATGGGAGCATAGTGAAGGAGGGCTGGAGAAATGTAGACTTTTGCTTCTGGGATACAGCAGTGTGTCTGTGGTAAACAATGCAATAAAGCTTGAACTGGGAAAGAATGGGATTGTGTTGTAACCGGTCATGCAGTGGCTGTGTTTGCCTGCCTCCAACAGGGAAGGTAAACAGCAGCTGCTTCCAGAATCCTTTACTAAGGTCCCGTCTACACGGCAAAATAAATACGAACGGTGTGTGAAAGATCAGCAATCTGTTCACATGGCCGTTCGTATTTATATGTGTCATTCGGGGGGGGGGAGCCAAACTCACCTTAAAATTTGTGAGTGGCTCATCCACCTCCTTTGCCAGACAAATCCATGCATGTTCAAATTGTGCGACCGTGTATACAGCCATGGTCGCACAGATTTGAACAGGCAGCCTTTTGATTGGATCAAAGGGGGTGGGGCTTGCAGAGGGGGGAATCAGTGGCAGTTGCCATTTTTAAAAGATCCATGCCACCACTGCTGTCCTCCTCCTCCTCTGTCCTCTGTCTCCTCCATCCAGCCCCCTTCCCAGCCCTCCTGCCACCACTGCTGTCCTCCTCCTCCCTCCTCCGTCTCCTCCATCCAGCCTCTTCCCAGCCCCACCACCACTACCACTGTCCTCCTCCCTCTCCATCCTCTGTCTCCTCCATCCAGACCCCTTCCCAGACCCACCACCACTGTCCTCCTCCTCCCTCCCAGGGGAGGCAGAGGGAGATGGAATGGCTGGCTCAGCATGGCTGAAAGAGGAAGGAGAACTGCAGCAATCCCAACAGCAGCAGCTCCTGGAGGAGGGAGGGAGGGAGGGAGGGAGGGAGGGAGGGAGGGAGGACGAGGAAAGACGAAGTGGAGGAGGAGGAAGAGGCCCATGTGTAAGGTCAGTAGGGAGGACACCCGGCAGAATCCCCAGCCATCATGGTGGCATACTAGCTAGCTGGGCTGGGGTCATGCAGAGTTTAGGAGGGACTGGAAAAACCATGTACACAGTTTGTGTCTGTGTGACCACCTGCTTGTTCATGTCTGTCCGTATTTTTACCCCCTCAGGTAGACAAGGCCTAAGTATATGTAAGCAGGGAAGAGCAGATGAATTGGCCACACCAGCTCCCACAAGAAAAGTACAGATCCAAAAGTTTAGACACTAAAATAGAAATCGTAAGAAGAGTGGAAGGTATTAAAAGAAAAGTCATTGTTGGATGTTGTGGAGCCAGACGCCTTCCTAGTGGTGCGGGGACCTTTCTATCCCACCACTGCTACCACTTTTGTGATGCCGCACCACCACATCACGGCCAAACTACATTTTCCCAGTGGTATAGCACAAGTACTTCGGTGTGGATGTATCTTAATGGCTGTGCCTAGTGGTCAGAGAGTCACTGATGCCAAGCTGCATGTTGTGAATTAATATAAAGGACGATTATTGGTAAAGAGTAAAATATAACTGCATAAACAAGTCATTTGGCCTGCACATATATTCACTCTTTAAGCTCTCCCTCTCTGTCTGCTACGTCCAGCATGCAGCTTAAACTCCCCCTCTCTCCACCAGTACTCAAGAAGAACTCCTCCTTTTCTTCACTCACCCCCCTTAATCCCCCAGAAACCCCTCCTCTTTCCACCTCCTCACAGAGGATTGGCTCCTGGAGCCCACTGTCCTCATTGGCTCCCCTAGCCGTCCATCACAGATGTGTTTTGGTAGAAGCCTTCAAGAGGTCCCTAAAAGCTTCAAAATGTTTTTGTTTACTTATACACAACTTACCTGACCTGGCTGTTTCATTTCACATATGCATATTGTTAATTCTGAATAAAAAGTTTACTGAAACCTGTTGAACTGCTTTTATTTTTTGTACTGCAGGAACCTATCCCTAGTCTTTCCCATTTTTTTCTACCTCTGGCACCAAATTTTTGGTTGAAGAAGTAACACATCATAGTAATACATCACTAACTGAGGTATATCTGTATTTCCAAAGCTGGCTTTTAAAATAGTCTTTAAGTAGTTTTAAAATAGTTTTTGAAATATAGTTATACTTTGTACTGGGCAGAAAAGTGATTAAAATACTTTTAATAAAATAATGATAAATAATAGGAGTGACAATGTGAGCTCTGTTACCAAACAAGATCATTGAAAATAAACAAACATGTCTTAGGACTTGTCTACACTGCAGAAATACAGAAGTTTGACACCACTTTATCCACCATAGTTGTATCCTATGGAATCCTGGTATTTGCAATTCGTTGAGGCATCAGAGTTCTCTGATAGAAAAGGCTAAATACCTTACAAAACTACAAATACCAGGATTCCATAGGAGAAAACTGTAGTGGATAAAGTGGTATCAAACTGCTATATTTCTGCAGTGTAGACAGGCCGTTAAACAAATGATAGACACTGATAGGCAAAGAATATAAAGGGCAAGATACTGGATACTGGATTAATACAACTATGTGGTGAGTTTATCCACTATTGGAAACTGTTCAAACACTGAAAATAATTCCACTGAAGAAGACCAACAAAATGACTCTACAAGTACCCAGGTGTGGTCATCCTGCCATCATGCATGAACTTTGTTAACATGCATAGACTAGAAACTAACAGATCTTATTTCCTTCTTAGGCCTTGTCCACACTGGCCAGGATACTCCATGTTCCAGCTGGAGTATTCCAGGCTTGGGCCCATGGCATGTTCCCCCATTACCTGCCCTACCGTTAAGGCAATGGAGGGGTGTCTGCACACCTGTGACCCTTGCACGAATTGGTGCTTCTTTTCCCTACACTGGTCGCATCTTCCAAGGCCATGAACAAGCTGCCCAGCTGTGGTCACATGGATGGACATCTCACAGTGACCTCTGCAGATGCAACATGTGCAACCCAGCCAGCAAATGGCTGTGCCAGATACCACATGGGATGCATGTGTGGACCCCCCACCCCACATTGTAGTAATGGAAAAAGGGGGAAATCACCAAAGAGGAATTCAAACAGACAGCGAACACGTGTAGGAGTAAAGTCAGAAAAGCTAAAGCACAGAATGAGCACAGACTCGCTAGAGAGGTTAAGAATAAAAAGGGGTTTGGGGGGTATGTCTGCAAGAAAAGGAAGAAGAAACAAATGGTAGGGCCACTACGTGGAGAAGATGGCAAAATGATAACAAGAGAGAGAGAAAAGGCAGAATTACTCAACACTTTCTTTGCCTCAGTGTTTTCAGAAAAGGAAAAGGAGGACCAACCTGAGGAGAATGGAACAGAGGACACAATAGGGGAAATCCAGCTCAAAATAAGTAAAGAGGTAGTACAGGAATACCTTCTTAATCTAAATGAATTTAAATCTCCAGGACCAGATGAACTACATCCAAGAGTATTAAAAGAGCTGGCAAATATAATCTCAGAGCCATTGGCAATAATCTTTGAGAATTCCTGGAGAACAGGAGAAGTCCCAGTAAACTGGAGGAGGGTAAACGTTGTCCCCATCTTCAAAAAGGGAAAAAAGAGGATCCCAACAATTATCATCCAGTTAGTCTGACATCAATACCAGGGAAGATTCTAGAGCAGATCATTAAACAGAGAGTCTGTGAACATTTAGAAGGCAATGCCATAATCACAAAAAGTCAACATGGGTTTCAGAGAAACAAGTCATGCCAGACTAATCTGATCTCTTTTTTTGATAAAATTACCAGCTTGGTAGATGAAGGGAACACTGTGGATATTGTATACCTTGATTTCAGTAAGGCCTTTGACAAGTTTCCCCATGACATTCTTGCAAACAAGCTTATAAAATGTGGGCTAGACAAGTTAACTGTTCAATGGATTTGTAATTGGTTGACCGGCCGAACCCAAAGGGTGCTCAGCAGTGGCTCCTCTTCGTCTTGGAAAGATGTGATCAGTGGGGTGCCACAGGGTTCTGTCCTGGGCCCAGTGCTATTCAACATCTTTATCAATGACTTGGATGAGGGAATTAGAGGCATACTTATCAAATTTGCAGATGACACTAAATTAGGAGGAGTAGCTAATACCCTAGAGGACAGGATCAACATTCAAAATGACCTGAATAGACTAGAAAGCTGGGCCAAATCTAACAAAATGAAATTCAATACGGAGAAATGCAAGGTACTGCACTTAGGGCGGAAAACCGAAATACATAGATATAGGATGGGGGAGACCTGACTGAACGACACTATGTGCGAAAGGGATCTAGGAGTCCTAGTAGACTACAAGTTGAACATGAGTCAACAATGTGATGCGGCAGCTAAAAAGGCCAATGTGATTTTGGGCTGCATCAATAGAAGTATAGTGTCCAGATCAAGGGAAGTAATAATGCCCCTCTATTCTGCCTTGGTCAGGCCTCACCTTGAATACTGTGTCCAGTTCTGGGCACCACAATTCAAAAAGGATATTGACAAATTGGAGCATGTCCAGAGGAAGGCGACTAAAATGGTGAAAGGTCTGGAAACCATGTCTTATGAGGAAAGACTTAGGGCACTGGGTATGTTTAGTCTGGAAAAAAGACGGTTAAGAGGCTATATGATAGCCCTGTTTAAGTATTTGAAGGGGTGTCACATTGAGGGTGGAGCAAGCTTGTTTTCTGCTGCTCCAGAGACTAGAACACAGAACAATGGATGCAAACTCCAGGAACAGAGATTCCACCTCAACATTAGGAGGAACTTTCTGACAGTAAGAGCTGTTCAGCAGTGGAACACACTCCCTCGGAGCGAGGTAGGGTCTCCTTCCTTGGAGGTCTTTAAACAGAGTCTGGATGGCCATCTGTCAGGGATGCTTTGATTGTGTTTTCCTGCAATGGCAGGAACTAATCTGTTCAGGGGTATCCTTGCAAGGATTTTTCCAGCAATAGAGAGCAGTGTTATGCCTTCATAGTTTGAGCAATCAACAACAACAACAACATACCTTTATTTCAGCCAACAGGCCATTAGGCATCACAATACATATAAAACATATAAAACATGTTAAAAGATATCAAAGGGCTGTATCACTGGACGTATCACAGGAAGTGTAAGTTAAAATATAAAATATAAACAGGGTGCCTCACGAAGAGATATGCTGGAAATTCCTCTCAGCAGCAGGCAACTCCTAGTTCCAAGTTCCAGCTCTTTATACTTGAAACAATGAAGTTAAAGCTGGAAAGTATCTTTAGTTTACGGAGCAGCAGCAAACACTCCTTAGCATCACAAAAGAAAAGAAAAGAAAAGCCCCAAGATGGGAGGGGGTTTGCTACTACTGTAGAGGGAGTTGTAAAATTTTTCATCTGTTTTTGTATCATATGTTGGATAGCTGTGCCTTGGACTACTCGGTTAGCACTAAAGAGACTTTGAAAGTATTCAGCCCGTTGATTCAGGATGGAGGCTTTATCAGTAATTAATGTTTGACCATCTCTACGGTATAAGGAGCTTTGGACCTGATAAGTAGGTCCAAACACTGCTTTAAGCCCTTCATAAAATCCTCTAAGATCACCCAGATCTGCACAGTGTTGTGTCTTTTCTGCTATATTGATCCACCACTTGTTCTGCATGTCTCGGAGGTTTTGTTGAAGTTTACTACATGTGAGGCGGAAAGCTGCTTTTCTTACATGGCAAGTTGGCTGGGCAAGGTATGCCTGGTGAGCAGTTCTCTTCTTTGCCAACAGCTCCTGGATCTCTTGGTTGTTTTCATCAAACCAGTCTTGATTTTTCTTGTGGGAGAACCCGAGGGATTCTTCCGCAGACTGGAGGATACTGTTTTTGATATGTTGCCAAAGCACTGTAGGAGAAGGATCTATAGGATGGTCTTCAAGTTTTGTTTGCAGGTTTGCCTGGAAGTTGTCTCTCATGGTATCTTGTTGAAGATTGTTGACGTGGAGTCTCTTCTTTAACATGCCACCCCTCTTAGGTTGAACTTAAGATGAAGATTTAGTTTACATCTTACGAAGTGATGATCTGTTTGGCATTCTGCACTGGGCAGCACTCGCGTATGACGGACATCACGAATGTTTCTCTGGTGGACTAGAACATAGTCAATGAGGTGCCAATGTTTAGATCGGGGATGCATCCAGGTTGTCTTCAAGCTGTCTTTCTGCTGAAAGATAGTGTTTGTAATAGTGAGCTGTTGTTCTGCACAGAACTCTAGCAAGAGGTGTCCGTTATCATTGCAATTTCCAACACCATGCTTGCCTAAGACACCTTTCCAGGCTTCAGAGTTCTTTCCTACTCTGGCATTGAAGTCACCAAGTATAATAATTTTATCTTCTACATGGACTTTTTGTACGAGTTGGCATAGGTCTGTGTAGAATTTTTCTTTCTCTACACAGTCGGCTTGCATAGTTGGACTATATATACTAAAGAGAACAACATGTGGGAGGCGTAAGGAAATAATGCGATCAGAGTGTCCTGTTGGCAAGGTTTTGAGTTTGGAGGCAATGGAGTTTTTAATCATAAAGCCTACTCCTGAAAGATGTTTTTCGGTTATGGGTTTGCCAGACCAGTAAAGCGTGTAGCCGGCACTGTGTTCTTTAAGGCTGCTTTCCTCATGGAGACGAACTTCACTAAGAGCAGCGATGTCAATATTAGGTCGCAATAGTTCATGGGCTATTAGAGCAGAATGACGCTCAGGCCATCCACTATCTGCAGAGTCTCACATGGTTCTGATGTTCCAGCATGCAAGCGTCAGTTTATTTACACCTTTGGAGGCCGGTGTGCGCCTTTGTTTCTTTGCCTTGGTTTGACTGCATCAGAAAATTCCTGTTGGCCGTGGCTAGCCAACCAGATAGTTGGGGATGAGCTTTTGTTAGGCCACCTTTTCTAGGCCCCTCTCCATATGGAGCAATCAGTGCTCTCCTTAAAAAAGGTTGCTTGGTCGTTCAGGATGCTGCCAAACAAGACTGTCATCTCCTGGGACCAATGTCCTGAACCTCCTGCATGCAGGGTTGGGTCTGCAGCTTCCAGTGCATCTTTACACCTGCCGTTTCATCCCTCGCCTATCGCTACAGGGCTTTTTTTTTTTTTAATTGGATTTGTCCTTCGAGCCTGTGCAATGGATTTTTCTGGTGGAGCGCAGCGTGCACAGAACTGGCCTGACCCTTTAAACCAAAGGTTCATCTGCTGGCCTTGCAAGCATGTACGGTATCAGTGAGGTCCTCGGGCCGTAGGTTTGATTAGAGTTTCCTTCTCTTAGATGGCTGACCTTACAGGGTTGAACAAGCACCATCTGCCCAGGTTTGGGATTAGAGTTTTCCTTCTCCCAGGACAGTTGCCACAAGGCTAGAGAGCCCATCCTGCCCTTTGACGCTCTTTGTCAAACCCTTCAGTTTTGACCTGTCTGGCATGGGAGACCCTACCAGTGGCTATTGTGCCACCGCCAGCATAGCTCAAAACATCATTAGGGTACGCAAGCCTCTCTCCCATGACAAGGGGGTGTCAATGGAGAGGCAGACACGTCAAAAACAGCCTTATAATGATGCCATGAGATCCCAAACAACGATCTTTATCGAACAATGTTGTGCCCCAGCGTTATGCAAGTGTTCTGCAGCCGTTATGAGGGAGTTCTTTTTTATTGATGGGAAGAAGTCATGAACTGATCTCCCATAGCGTTTGTGTTCCAGATTTCAGTGTGTGTGACAAGGTGCCCCATTCTGCTGGCAAGATTCCAGCATTAAATCAGTGGTTCTGCCAGAACAGTTCTGGGTGCAAATGGGAAAACTAGGTACTGTACACTGTTTTTATGAACCTCTCCATCTTGCTTGCAAGTTCCTGAATGTGTATCTGTGTTTTTCTGAATGTTTTCTTTCTTCTTTTTTTAAAAAATTTGGTGTTTGGGGACTTTTTAGCGCTGTCACGGCTTCTCGCGAAATGCACCGAAATTACATTTATGGAGAAATATGGAATTAATTGGTGCGAGCACTTGTATTGCTGGATTCTTTGGGCGATTCTGTACCATTATCACAGTAGCATGCGAAAATGTGTGTCATTTTGCTGGAACCTGAACACTGTAAAATATAGTACCATAATAACATTTTTAGGCACTCAATTGATAATCTCTTATATGTATATATACCTGCCAAAAGAAATGTTGGGAGTAACTTTTTCTTCTTTTTTTCCTTTCATTCTTTTTTTTCCCCTCTTTACTTTAGCTTTGTACTCTCTAATTTTTTACTTTTTGGTATTTCAGCTTTTCTATCTTATCCTCGTGTCTAATCTTTGTAATTTTAATGTATTTTTTTAAAAAATTATTTTAACAAAACGATTTAACTTTAACTGCCTTGACAGCATCCTATTAGAAGCCTGGTGGTTGTAGTTTGGGGAACCACTACAATTGTCTGCCTGACAACTGCAAATTCCCTAAACTGTCAATCCCAACATTCTGTAGTATGGAACCATGACAGTTAAAGTTGAATCATACTGCTATCATTGTGTAGTGTGAATGGGCTCCAGAAGTTGTTGAACTAAACTCTCCACCAGCTCATGCTGATAGGAGAGTCCAATAACATCTGGAGGGCTATCAGTTCCCTACCTCTCATATACCAGAAGCTCTGGGGTTGTCTAAATGGTGAAAATATTCCTCATAGAATGCAAAGAGAGTATGACCTGTCTTAATGGCATCCCATATTATATCACCATATTTGGAAGGAGTGGGGCTAAAAATCCCCGAAACTCCAAGGGAAAAGTCTTTGTGGCTTTCCCCAGAGTTTTTTTAAAAACAGTAGGGGCTGTGCATTCTTGCTCATTGGGACAAGAGACATGAGTTGATTCACTTTCCCAAAGGAGAAGAAGCTGAAAGCTGATTGGCCAGATGAGCACGAGGGGGGGGGGCTTGCTATCAAGGCAAGTGCCCACAACTGCCATGGTTTTTTTCACCTGAGTGAGGGAGCACTAATGCAATAAAACAGGGGTTTGGGCGGGTTGCACTTTCGCACCTTAAATATGCTTTTTTAAATAATAATAATAATAATAATAATACTATTTGGTGGCAGCAACTGGTGGGAATAAAAATGTGAGTAATTCACTTGCGGCTGCCATCTTGATTTGCAGGCATGCCTGTTTGTACACCAAATGTGGATAGCTTCACATGCCTGCGATCTAGCTAAAAAACCCAACAACCCAAAAACCATTAAGACAAATTACAGCTGCTGAGAATTGCCTTTACTGTGGAGCGATCCGCTTCTTTTTGCCTCGTATAGACAACCCCTGTGAGTATGTAGTGATGATACAGCTGAAAGATTTTGCAATTCTAAGATAGCAGGTCATTACCAGTCATTGTTTGCTCATTACTGGAACAAGAATGATAAACTACAGGCATTTGCAGTATTATCTCTGATCAGATTTTGGGCTTTTGCTACCCCCTCATTGCTTTGCATTATTTGCATTTTGTCCCTTTATTTGATTTTGTTTCATTTCCCCCTATTTGACTCAGTGTTCCTATATTCCTTACTAAGTTTTGTGATATATATTTTTAATATTTTAAACATAGCAGTCCAACAAAGATTGCTGCCTTATTGGTTAATAATTCAAGAACATGCTAAATATGCTACCTAAAGATGTTATCTTTATTAAATTCTACCCCATTTGTTTCTGGATGTCACTTCTAACAAATATATGCAGTGTGTGTGTGTGTGTGTGTGAGAGAGAGAGAGAGAGAGAGAGAGAGAGAGAGAGAGAGAGAGAGAGATGCTCATTTAAATATATTTTTAAAAGAAAAGTATTGATACTTTTTAATTTCTTTACATCACTGGGTGAAATTTTCAAGGGTAGTGTTCCTTCTAAACGGACCAGACCTGCCTACTTTCAAATGACCAGGTTTAGAGAACCCAGTTTTCAAAACTAGAAGTGATGGGGTTATTCACCCTTATTTTAAAAGGTTATTTTGGACCTGTAGGGTGGGCAAAATAGCCTTTAAATAGCCAATTGCATGTCTGTGGGCAGTGGCAGCAGGTACCAACCAGGAGCAGTAGTGCACAGTGGCCACTGAGGTGAAGCCAATTCAACAGTGGGCAGAGCCAACTAATTCTGGTTTTGTCCCTGTCCTCCTCTCTTGAAATGGCACCACAGTACAAGTCCTTAATATTGAATGGAATGAAGAATAACCTCTTATGGCTTGGCTTCAACAGTTCTTGTTGTTGTTGTTGTTGTTGTTGTTGTTGTGTGCCTTCACGACCTTTCTGTCCTATCATGGGATTCTCTTGGCAGCATTTGTTCAGAGTAGGTTTGCCATTGCTTCCCCTAAGGCTGAGAGAGTGTAACTTGCCCAAAGTCACCTAGTGGGTTTCCATGGCTGAGCAGGGATTTGAAATCTGGCATCTCAGATTACAAGTCCTACACTCAAACCACTACACCATGCTGGCTCTAACATACTACCATACCCAACTATTGTATATATCATTTTATTTTATTTACATCCCATTTTTCTGCCTATGGAGATTATCAGATGTGGCAAAAACCACATGAAAAGATCATGACAAGAACAAAAATGGGTGACCTTAGAAGACAAAGTTGTCCTCCAGTGTCCTGTGGGCATAGTGCGGCCATCAGTAGATGTCCCTTTCAATTTGTGGCTTCTCCCCATCAATGAAAAAGGGAAGCCTCGGTGGTGGTGACAGTCACCGTCTAACCCCGGAATAGCTGAAGGACATAGCATCTGGTAAAGTCTCCCTTTCTGTTCTTTTAGTGATCTTCTGACATGGTTGGGAACACTTTTTTTGTCATGTTCACCTACATCTGATCATCTCCAGTATGGAACCCAAGAGAGCTCAAAATTCAAGTTAAACCAAAATACAGTTAAAGCAACACACTATACACACATAATTAAATGAATAATTATATTTAAGTCAGTAATTTTTAACGATTTAAAAAGCAGTTAAAATACAGTAATAAAGATAAAAAATATAGCACACATCCCCATAAAAAAATTGCTTCCTAGCATTGAGTAATCATCAAAACCTGTCTGAGGGCCTCTCTATACTGCACAAATACACCAGTTTGGCACCACTTTATCCACCATAGTTCTATTCTATGGAATCCTGGTATGTGTAGTTCAGTGAGGCACCAGAGTTCTCTGATAGAAAAAGCTAAATGCCTCACAAAACTACAAATACCAGGATTCCATAGGATAGAACTATGGTGGATGAAGTGGTGTCAAACAGCTGTATCTCTGCAGCATCAACTGACAGTCAAAAAGACCTTTGCCTGACAGAGAAGGAGAGCAGAGAGGGCGTTACCATGCCCTACACCCCCTCCTTATAATATTTTACAATTGGAAATATTAAGACCCTTCATGGGGTCTAGTAGACCAGGGTAGACCAAAAGTGAGGTCAGATGGAGGTCACCAGGACCTGAAGAAGGTGTTGTTGAAAAATACTAGCAGACACATCCTAGATAGGATTAAGTGAAGCCCCTAGTAAACAATGTCATTAAGGTGTGGTATGTGCTAATTCTCTCTTGGACACCCTTAGCGATGAGCCACATGTCAAACAAACACATGACCAAAACAACCCTTTCCCCCAGGAAATATTTCTTTATACTTTTCCTGACCTACAATGCAAAGGTTGTCATAAACCCATCCATTTCTGTCTCTCAGCCATTAACTGCAATCAGCAGAGTTTTGGTTTCCTTTTTTTAAATGGTGGGAAACCCACCTATGCTTTGTTCTAAGGATTGGACTTGGATTGGACTTCAGTGCCACCCTCAGACTTCCATCGGAGTACTTTGCTCCCCTCTTCAGCCTTATCTCCCAAAGCTATTTCTCTACCCAACCTTTCTTCCTTAGACTCTTCACTAACCTTGTGTGGTTCTTATGAGCATTCTTTGCATGTGGGATCAACCTCCATGTTTTTCCAATAAAAAACTATTTATTTTAATTTAACTTGAGTTCTCTGCAGTTAGTACTAGCATACACAGGTGCATAAGGTCCCAGAAGTTACCCGACCTCTCACAGCTATCCATTTGAGCTAATAATTCCCCCCAATAAATAGTTGAGATTTTAGCATCACATGTGGGCTCCCATGGACCCCCCCCCACCTCTTAGGGTAACAAGGGGGACAGCCTAGCTTCCCATGGAAGGGAATTCCGCAGCCTGGGAGCAGCCACCCAAAAGGCAGTGGTATCTAGAGAAAGCTGTCCCCCAAGGATCTTAAAACTCAGGCAGGTTTGTGCCAGTAGGTGCTATCTTTCAAATAGTCTGAATCCAAACCATATAAAGCTTTTTAGGTGATTACTGCCACTTTGAATTGCACCTGGAAATGCACTGGTAGCCAATGAAGCTTTTTCAATAGCAGATTCAATTGTGGCAGAAAAAGTGAGTCACGCCATGAGTTTTTTTTTTCCTGCCAATACGTAAGGAGACAGGCCACGTTGGGCTTGCAGTGGGTAATGGAGGGCAGTGCCACACTTGGCCTAATGGACCAACCCCATCACCCCAGAGGTTTGTGGAATGTGACTGACCATTTTAAGACTGGTGGGAGGTTTTTCAGGCATGGTGTGTGTGTATGGGAGTGTCCATCCCTGGTCTAGGAGGTTTACAACAAGAGCAACATTTAAAATTCTGGGGTTTCCACAAAAAGGGTCTGCTTGTCCCCCTACAGCTTTTTGTGGGCAATTGTTATGTAAATGTTGAGGCAGCCTTAGTTAAGAAACCAGGAAAAAATGAGATCTATTGGTACATGTTTTATAGAGGTGTCCCTTGCCAACAAACCTGAAAAATTTCAAAAATATAGGTGTCAGGGTAGGGATTATGAGGAATATGAGGATTTTGTTTTGTTTTGTTTTGTTTTCTGCTCAGTTGGCACAAATGTCACAGGAAGTACAGTAGTTCTATAGTGTGTGAATGATGGATGTGGTGCATACAATGGCAGACCTAGACAGATTTGACCACCCAGCATTTTTTGAACAAGAGCCCAATGACACAGATTCCCCAAGAAATGTTTTAACATCCTGTTCTTGGGAGAGAAAATTAGCCAAGGGCACAACATGGGTTTGAATCCCTGCTCAGTCATGGGGAACCACTGGATGACCCACTAGATGACCTTAGATAAGTCGATGCTCTCAGCTTCAGGGAAAGGCAAAGGTAAACCTCCTCTGAATAAAACTTGCCAAGAAAACCCTATGATAAGATGGCCATAAATCATATTCATCTTGAAGGCACATAACAACACAAGAAATTTGGCTGATTATGGTTTCAGTTCAGTGCCTGAAATTACTTCATCATCCCTGCCCCAAAGCGCTAGAATGCGGGAGCCCAGACAATCCCATTCACTGAGAACAAAAGCTAAGGGTGTCACTCACAAAACAAAGGGCAGGTTTACATGGAAGGTTTTATTGCGTTAAGTTGCGCTGTAGTGCTTTCACGCATCAGTGGTGGGTAGTTTATACGGTAATTGTTTACACAGCTATATTTTGTGGCGTTCCCACAGCCAAATGTGGTGGGGGCATGGCCAAGCATTGGAGAGGGAAAGGAATGCCATAGGAATGCCTGCCCTGGCCCCAACTCCGTGCTGAACAGCTTAGAAAGTTTTATTCCTTGCTTGAAACAGCATTTGCTTCCAAATACAGGAAAGCCAGAGAGAGAAGGGGGGGGAAGAGCAGTTCAGCTTGCTACAGCCCTTCGTGAAATCGTTTCTCTCCCTCCCCCATGCACAGGAAAAAAGTTGACAACTGAGGTTTTACATACTTTTGAAACAGCAGAGAAGGTGAGAAGGAATACTCCCTGAATGAAAATTGTTGGGAATCCTTTTTGTTTGAAAACTGGCTTGCAAAATAGCAGACAGGATTTTTGCAAGTTTCCTCTAAACGCTACAGTCTTTCCTCCCTCCCTCCCCCTCTTTTAAGCCCACCCCTGCATCATCAACCAATCACAATGCAGCTCTGCTTTAACCCTTAGCGGAATGCTAGTTTACATTGCAAATAAAGCACTACATTGCAAATATACCGGCAAAAATAGCGACATGCCCTGCCACGCTATATGTGGGTGTTTTACCTTCCCCTCTTCTAAATGAGGTGATGCTGTGCTGCGATCCGTGGGAACTATGAGCTATCTTAGCGGTATATTTAGAGGAATATTTGCCCGTGTAAACCACCCCAAAGCAACAATCATTCAGCTCTCTCCTGCTATATCTCTTTCTTGGCATTTTTCCTTTTATGGAGAAATTGTGGAGAAATGAATTTTATTTTATTTTATTTTTTTGCAAATCCAGTTAAACAATTCAGAATTTAGGTAACTGAGGAAGCACTGAGACATCTAATTTGGATCTGGTCCAATTTGGAGGATACACAGTATGATTTAGTCAAATCCCATATCTTTGCAAATCAGACTGAATTGGTACTGAATTCAGCCAAATCTAAAGAACACCACTACCATGTAGCCATCATTTTTATGGAGGAAGTCTGAGAGCAGGTCATAAGTATGCTTCATAAATATGCCTACATACCTTACCAAGGCAGGGTTTTGACAGTATCTTTTCATTTTAGAAGGAGCATCATGACTTTGACATGCCAGTAACTTCCTGTCATTATAATAACAGAGACTCTCTTTTTTATGTGTGTGGACTTAACTACGCTTTCCATGGAGAAATATTGTCTTTTGTCTGACCTGAATTTTCCAGTTTTACTGGAATCTTCAGCTTAGTTGGATAATCATGTGTTGTAATGTTATGAAAGTGGGAAAGGTTGTTTGCCTGCTTTTGCAATATGAGAATCCAAAATCACCCATATAATGAAACCTAGGGTCATCTTCTTTCATAACACTAAAACACTAGGTTATCTCCACACAGTGCATAATTTTATACACTTATTTCATATTCTCCCTAATTCCTTTTTCCCAAAGCCAAAACATTTTAGGGGGTTGTCTAAATGGTGAAAATAACCCTCATGGAATCCACTGGGAATATGACCTGTCTAAATAGAATCCCGCATCAATCCACTATATTTGGAAGGAGTGGGGCCCAAAATAGCAAAAACAGTGCGGCTTTTCCCATAGTTAAAAAAACAAAACAGTGAGGGGCTGCACATTCCTGCTTGTTGGGACAAATGACTCAATATGAATCACTTTCCCATATGAGAGGAAGCGCAAAGCTGATTGAGCATGGGGGGTGGGGGCTTGCTAACAGGTCAAGTGCCTGCTGCCACCATGTCCTTTTAAATCAAAAAAATCACTTTATCGCTCTACCACACCTTAGACATCTTTAAAAACAAGTTTGGTGGTGGCTAAGTAATAATGTGAGTAAATCACTCTTGGCTACCATCTTGTATGCAAAGCTTCTGGGGGCTTCTGGAGGCAAAAACACCATTAAGACAAATTGTTGCTGCTGCGAAATGCCATTACTGAAAGGTACTCTGTTTCCCCCCCCCCCATATAGATGCGGCCTAGGCTTTTCTTAAAAGAGAGTTGCTCCAGACCCTTCCCTTTTCATTGCCTTTTTCTGCATCTTCCTTTTTTCAGATGTGATCACCATATTCCATGAATCTGTATAATGTCATTATGCTATTTGTGTTTTGTTTGTTTGTTTGCTTGTTTTTTGTGGTGGTGGTGTGCCTTCAAGTCATTTCTCACTTAGGGTGACCCTAAGCTGAACATATCATAGGGTTTTATTGGCAATATTTTTTCAGAGGAGGTTTGCCTTTGCCTTCCTCTGAGGTGGAGAGAGTGTGACTTGCCCAAGGTCATGCAGTGGATTTCCATGGCTGAGCGGGGATTTGAACCCTGTTCTCTAGAGTCGTAGTCCATTGCTCAAACCACTACACTATGCTGGCTCATTATGCTATTTACCTCTCCCTGTTCCTTTCGTAATGACCCACAACATGGAAAAACTAAAAATCCTTCATTGCCAATGGATGCATTCTAACACCTCCTTTTAGTAATTTACCTCTGTAGCTGTTTCACTCACTGTGTGCTCATGAGATAAACCAACGATGTATGAAAAAGTTCTGAAAGGCAGTGATTGGCTGTGTGAACCAAGCCTTGGCTAGGAACACTTGTTGACACTGGTCTCCCATCTTTAAATAGCTTGACTAACCCGGATAGTAGGTAGTGACACCTTGTGTCCAGGTTTCTCCATAGTGCTATTTGGGCATACGGGAGGGAGTACATATGCTAGCTACACTCCACTATCAGTCTCCTCACATGGAGTAAAGAATGACCATCTCAGAAGAACCCACATGATCTGGTATCCTGAAAACCCAGGATCCCTGGGACCTGGTCACATTACACAATTATAGCACTATCATTCTGTTTTAACTGCCAGGGCTGCATCCTATGGAATCTTGGGTACTGTAGTTGGGGGAGGAACTAGAACTCTCTGGTTGAAAATTCTGCATGCCCCTCCCTCAACTGCAAGTCCCAGGGTTCCATAGGATGTTGCTGTGACAGTTAAAGTGGAAATCATACTGCTATAATTACATAGAGTGAAAGAGCCTCCAGGTTTTTTTAGGGTTTCTGATGGCATGGCATGAAAAGTGGCTGTCCACTTCAGACTGTTAGGACTTTATCAGACCACCCCACTTTGATGTTCTTTTGCCAGCATAAATGGTGGTGTTTTTATGCCAGCAAAAGAACCCCCCGTACCAGACCTACATTTACGGCATTAAAGAGGCTTCCCAGCAGTAACGGAGTTCAAATGGAGTTCTGTTCACTTCCAGTTTTGAAATCTCTTGGATTCTTGCAAGAAGACATTCACGTGGGAATTTAAAACAAAAACAAAAACAAAAAACTAAAGACACAAAAAGTTAAGGAAAACACAGACACCCACTTAAAAAGTTCTAAGTATACGCTGTGTGTGTCATAAAAAGAGCGTACCCTACCTGGCTGTCCTGATCTCACCCAGAAGTGTTTGCTCATGGAGGCTGCATTCACGTGAGTTCAATGGCGCACAGATTCAAATGCTAGCAATGCCAGCAACAAATCACTACCGAAGATCAATTGACAGCTTGTGCTGTCAATAAAATAGGATGTGTGTGTGTGTGTGTGTGTATATATATATATATATATCCTTTTTATTTATCAAAAAACAGTAGAATACAATTGAACATGTCCATTTTGTAGTTACAAATCACTACAAAATGTCAGACAGTAATAGTATTCTTATACATTAAAAGGAGAAACAGAAGAAAAGAAAGGAAAAAATAATCCATTATACATAGAACAAATTCAATATACTCTCCTAGTAAACAGTTCTGTTTGGTCATGAAAATAGAGGTAGGCAGTTTTATGCAATGTAGTTATGTAATCGTCTTTGAAAGGATTTGTATTTCATTCAGTTAGGACATCATTCCACAATTTCTCATGGTGGGCAGGTGGAGCCTGCTGGGCTATATTGCAGTTTATGTAATCAATCATCGGAAGCCATTTTTCTCCAAAGGGTGTCTTTATGGGGTGACCTTGAGATATCTTAGTTTGTTCCTTAAGCTTTTCCATTAACCAAATATTCCAGAACCTCTCCCACCATTTTCCCATCGTAAAATCTCCCATTTTCCAATTTTGCGCAATTTCTAGTCTGGTTTATTGCCAACAAAAATCATATCAGGTCTCTGTGTTTCACTGTGGAATTTTGATCTGTGAAAAGGGAGAGAAATATTATACTAGGGGTATGGAAATGATTTGCTTCGTGATCTGAGAAATCAGCCTAAGTACCTCAGACCAGAACTTCTGGACCAGAGGGCAATGAAACCATATGTGGAGATACGTGCCTTTGTCCTTGCAACCCCTCCAGCAATTGGGATTACTACTTTTGGTGATTTGAGCCAGTCTGTGGGGTGTCAAATACCACTTCTAAACCAACTTAAGTATGTTTTCTTGTATGGATGGTTTTTAAATGATATATGATCGGGAAAGGGTGATGTCATCTGGTATGTGTGCCCTTTTGCAATCATTAAGCATCTTTATGATGCCATATTTGACTTGTCTGATAAAGTGCTTAGTCTCCAGATGTAACAAAAACAAAAATAAAAAACAGTGATGCAGGGTGTGTGGCTAGCATACTTTCCCTCATCACATACTATATCATCATCATCATCATCATCATCATCATCATCTATTTCATATATTCAAACAGGGAAGCAGTGATATGTCCAAAGTCATGGCAAAGGAGGCTGGGGGGAGACTTTTGAAACAAGTCTCCAGATCCCATGGCCAACCGTAGTTATTTATGGGTATCATAATATAAGAGCCCATCTCAATCTGTTACAGCATGTTTATATGTATAACATAATCTCTCCCCACATTCCTCTCAAACAAAATAGTGTTGTTGTTTTTTAAAAATCCACAATGACAAAAGCCTCTAAATTCTTCCTACAGCATAGGAGAAAAGATGTATTTGAAAAATTGCACAGAGAGTCAGAAAATGGAACATAATGTAAAGTCTGACTGTGTTTGGGGTTTTTTTTTATTTATTTATTTTTGAGAGAGAAGAGAGAGAGTCTAATTGCTATGCAAGCTCATGTTTGGAGCCTGAACTGTGTGGGGAACAAGCTGGAAGGTATGCGCCAGAACGGCATCGTCTCATTATGCCACGTGCTTCCTCACTTGGAAAAATCAGCTGTGACAAGCCACTTTCGTGGGTGAAGTGCTCAAAAGACATTGGGGAGCCCTGGGGCTGGATGAAAGGTATTTGATGTCAATAGCATTTGACATATGCAGGTTTGATATGTTCCCTGCTTCTAAGAGATGCCACAGAATGCAGCTTATGAGAATAATATAAAGAAAGAGGACACAGAGCTAAACTCCTTCAGATAATTGCTCTTAGTTGTTGCAAGGTGACCTTCCCTTTTCTCTCCCACACAGGCAACATATTGGGTAGAGCATGTAACGCAGCCCAAACACAGTCCCTATTCTTCATATTGCTCCAGCTGTTTGAAACTCATCAGACATTACAAAGAGAAAGCAGTTATGAACTAGAATATGTCCTTTCACGGAGGTTGTACAGATATTGTCTAGGGCCTTCTTTGAAACTGGGGGTGGGATTCGCATGGTCTTCAAGATGTTTTTTAACACCAGCTCCCAACATTTCCCACTTTGTTGTGAGGGTCTGCATAGAGCTACATAAATCCTCTGTTTCTAAACACTGCCTTTGGGAAGAGTTGGTTAATACTGCATGTATTGATATATAAATAATAATAAATAGCAGTGGCAAAGATATTCAACGATGACATCAAGGACTGTGGTAGTCCAAGAATCAATGGGCCATGGGGCTGTCCCAAGGCATTTTGCTATCAGAGATAGAGCCACAAAGGGCATGCCCCAACCTCAGTGCAGGTCAAGGCACATACAGTAATACCTAAAGAAAGACTGAAATTTGGCCATAATTGGCCCATAGCACCTAAAGACAGCCAAACATATGAGGGCTTTTGGCATTTGAGGCAGAAAATATCACAACTGCACCTCTTTCTCCTTAATGGTCAACAAAACAACAACAACAAAAAAAACAAACAGGAAAAACAACAATTAATTTTTTTTTGTCCTTTCATGACCCCCTTCCCCGCACAAATCATCCAGATATAGTTGGACTGCAAGTCCCAGCAGCTCTTATCAGCACTGTCAGTGGTGAAGAATGCTGGGGCATGTAATCCAATAGCATCTGGAGGGCTACATTATTCTGTAGGCTGAAGGTAGAAGGCCTCTGTGGGTCTGAGCTCTACTGGCATGTTCCACTGTGGACAGATCCAACTTCTCTAGGAACAGGCACAGTTGACACACTAGCTTTAACTGTGCAAAAGCACTCCTAGTCACTGCTGAAACCTGGGCCTGTAGGTTCAGAACTGAATCTAGGACTATGCCCAAACTGCAAGCCTACATTTTCAAGGGGGAGTATAACCCCATCTGGCCCAGGCTGAATCCCTCTTTCTAGATCTGTTTTACAACTGACCTGGAACACGTCTGTCGTGTTTGGATTAAGCTTTATTTTGTTTACCCTCATCCAGTCCATTATCGCTGCCAGGCACTGGTTTAGCACAGGAACAATTTCTTTGGAATTAAGTGGAAAGGAGTGTTAGCTGCCCTGACAGGCCCCCCCACCTTTTAATCTCTCATCAACAGGCTAAATTTCATATATCGGCTTATTAGTGGCAGTCCCTATGGTTGAAGGTAGACCAGGGACCTTCCAAAACTAGTAGCCAAGGTTTGCACAGAAAACCCAAGTTAGTAGCCAGCCCAAATTCCTCAAAGACACACCCAGGTGAGAATTATGCAGAAACTACTGGAACTGATTAGTGAGGGCGGTAATGGGATAATTCTCCCCAAGAAGCTTCTGAAAGGCAACCATTCACTAATCCAATCATAAGTGGCTGAGCACTCATTACATGCAAAATGGGTTTTCCCCTCCCCAACAGTGGAAGGTTAGACCATTCAGTCCTAAATGTACCTCACATTAACAGTCATTAACACATCCAGAGAATCCATTGTTTAATCCTGGGAACCTCTGATAGACATTGTATTCCACTTTAAAACTCACCCCTTCAGGGGAAATATCAAATCTAAATATCACCCCAAGATGCCACCAAAGTGCGCACAGATCCTCTTCCTCTCATCTCTACAACAGTCTGTGTAGCCAGGTCCACAGATCCCCTTCCTTCACTCCATCGGTATGTCACTAGGGTTGCTGATTCTACACAAATCTCTGCTCTTCAAATCGATATAGTATAGCCCACAATCCCCTCACTCTATTTCTCTATTGAAATGCTTCCTACTTTCTTTGATAGCCTTGTGTGATTGCTTGAAGCCTGAGTGTTAGCATGAATGATGTTAACATTATTGTTCAATAAAAAACATTATTATTTTAACTCCATGGCTGTGATTCTGTACAAGTTAGTACTGGTATACATATGTTAAAAGATCCCCACAGTTGCCCAATGTATCACATACCAATTTGAGCTAACTAATATTCCCAATTTTAATTTGGACACTAGTTGGTCCCCACAGATCCCACACAATTTGGGTAAGAAGAGTAATAGAGCTGGGTATCATCAACATACTTTTGATACCTGACCCCCAAACTCCGGAAACCTCTCCCACCAGTTTCAGGTAGAGGTTAAATAGCATAGGGGAGAAGACTGAATCCTGAGGGACCCCACAGGCTAATGGCCAAGAAGTTGAGCAGGAATCCCCCAGCACCACCCTCTGAAAGTACCCCTCCAGAAAAGAGTGAAGCCACTGTAGAACAGAACTTCCAAGCCCCATCCCAGAAAGGCAACCCAGAAGGTTACCATGGTTGGTGGTATTGAAAGCCACTGAGAGGCCCAGCAGAACACTCCCCCTGTCCAGTTCCCTGTGTAGGTCATCCACCAAGGTGACCAAAGTTTTCTCTGTCCCATAACTAGGCCTGAAACCAGAGTGAAATGGATCTAGATAATCCTCCTCATCCAGGAACCCCTGGAATTGAGAAGCCACCATACTTCAGTACTTTGCCCAGTCTTCGGAAGGTTGAAGATTGCCTATAGTTGTCCAGTAAAGTAGGATCCATGGAAGTTTTTTTCAGAAGTGGTCTTACCACAGCCTCCATCAGGAATGTTGGGACCCTGTCTTGTTGCAAAGAGGCATTAATCACTTCCTTTACCCACTCAGCAAGCCCCTCTCTGGCTTGTTTATTTAGCTAGGAAGAGCTGTTTAGGGTGGTAAGGGAGATGACGCAGGCTATACCTGTGCAAAACCTGTTGCTTAACCGAACGATGGCCTGCTGTGACTCATTTAACAACTTCTTTGCAGATAAAATCTCTCGGATAAGAGCCGACTTAGATGCCAGTATTTTGACAGAAACAAATGACGAGGTGTCCAGCAACTCCGTTGATGTAAGTTTACTGGATCAATTTCAATCTGTGAGTACCAAGGACAAGCTATTTGGTAGAGTGAGGAAGACGACCTGCCCTCTCGATCCTTGCCCTTCATGGCTGGCCATCCGGGGGGGGGTGCCTTGGTGGTGTTCCTTAAGGACATCATCAATGCATCCCTCAGGGAAGGGTGTGTTCCATCCTATTTAAAGGAAGTGGCTGTTAGGCCGCTCCTGAAAAAAACCTTCCCTAGACCCCCTGGACATGAACAACTATAGGCCGGTTTCTATGTTACCATTCTTGAGCAAAGTGATTGAGAGGGCAGTTGTGCTTCAACTCCAAGTGGTCTTGGATGAAACCAATTATCTAGACCCATTTCAAACTGGCTTTAGGACAGGATTTGGAGTTGAGACTGCCATGGTTGCCTTGACCAACAACCTGCGTCTAAGCATCAACAGGGGTAGTGTGACCCTGTTGGTGCTTCTAGACCTCTCAGCAGCTTTCGATACAATAGATCATAGCATCCTCTTGGATCGCCTGAGTGGGTTAGGAATCGGAGGCACTGCGCTCCAGTAGTTTCGGTCCTTCCTTTCGGGCAGGTCCCAGAGGGTGCTGTTCGGGGACAGCTGCTCCAGCAGAAAGGAGCTTACTTGTGGCATTCCACAAGGTGCCATCCTGTCCCCAATGCTTTTTAACATCTATATAAAGCCACGGGATGAGATTATTCGGAGTTATGGGGCTGGGTGTTATCAGTACGCTGATGATACCCAGATCTATTTCTCCTTGTCCCGATCATTGGCCTCGAATTCCAATGGCGTCTCTCCTCTTAATGACTGTCTTAAAGCAGTAATGGTCTGGATGAGGAAAAACAGATTGAGATTAAATCCAGACAAAACGGAGGTGCTCACAGTAGCAGCCCCAAAACCAGGAGTTGGGTTGCAACCTCCAGTCCTGGATGGGGTCACGCTCTCCATTAAGGACTGTGTTCACAGTCTGGGGGTGCTTCTTGATTCATTGCTTCAGATGATGACTCAGGTGAATGCGACGGTCAGGAGCGCCTGTTTTCAGCTTCAGCTGATACGCTAGCTGCGCCCTTTCCTGGAAGTAAGGGACCTCAAGACTGTGGTGCACGCGCTGGTAACCTCTCGTCTAGATTTCTGCAATGCGCTCCACATGGGGCTACCCTTGTGCTTGGTCCGGAAACTTCAGTTGGTACAAAATATCGCAGCCAGAGTGGTCTCGGGAACATCTTGGAGAGATCATATAACTCCAGTATTAAAATCTCTCCACTGGCTGCCTATCAGTTTCCAGGCCCAGTATAAGTTTTTGGTTATTACCTTTAAAGCCCTAAATGGCTTGGGTCCAACTTATCTTCAGAACCGCCTCCTCCCATAAAATCCTCCCCGCGCACTCCGGTCCTCTGGGTGGAATTTGCTTCAGCCACAAAAATCTAGGCTGTCTGCATCCTCCCAGAGGGCCTTTTTGGTAATCACCCACAAATTATGAAATGGCCTGCTGCACAAGATCCATCAGATGATGAGCTTAAGTAGCTTTAAAAAAGCACTACAGAAGGATCTCTTTCAGCAGGCCTTTCCTGATTAGATCCCAGCCTCAGGAGCTGCGTCTCCTGGCCTCTTTTAGTCTTGCTGGCTGTTGATTTTTGTATTTATTTTTTTTATGTGATTTTAGTTTAGTGATTTTAGTGGTTTTTAATTTTATACTAGTTTAATATCTTTTTATGGGGGAGGGTGGGGTGGGTGGTGCTTAGGGATTTTAGTCAGCATTGTTGTATTTTAATTGTTGTAAGCCGCCCCGATTGTTTTTAACAGAGGGGCAGGGTAAAAATAAATTTTATTATTATATTATTATATTATTACTAGGAAGGCCAAGGGTCTAGTACATATGTAGTGGCTCTCACCTCTCCTAGGATGGTGAGAACATACCAAGGTTGCACAAATTGAAAAGTATCCATCAACACTGGACAAGCAGGGGCCAAGGTTATACTCACTGGAACTATATCAACTCTGTCATTTAATTCAGAGTGAATTTGAGCAATTTTATCTGAGAAATGGAGGGCAAATTCTTTGCAGTGGGATGTTGAGTGGCCTACATTCCCCTTTGGGCCAGACTGTAACAGATCCCCAACCACTCAAAGCAGCTCTGCTGATCAGTTCTGAGCTGATGCAAGGGTGTTAGTCAAAAAAGCCTTTCTTGCTGCCTTTTATTGCCCCACCATAGGCCTTGAGTTAGATTTTCACCTGGTTTTGGTCAGACTCATTCTGGTCTATAATGGATTTATAATCCATTAACAGAATAGATAGCCAAACAGACAGATAGGCACACACATGCACATTTAACAAGGGACTCAGGGCCTCCAGAACTTTCAAGTCCTTCAAACAGAACATTATTAATACTCTCTCTTCTGTAGCATTGCAGTTGCTTTCAAACAGAATAAAGAGAAGACTATGGGCTTGTCTATACAAGACAGACAAAAAAAAAATCAGAGTGCCTCACAGTAATGGCATTTTGCAGCAGCTGCGACTCGTCTTAATACTGTTTTTGCCCCCATAAACTTCACATGCATGATGGTGGCCATGAGTGATTTCCTTGTGTTTGTACTTACCTAAATTTGCTACTGCCAAACAACAACAACAACAACAACAATAAAACACCTATTTTCTTGCCTTAGTACACACTGGCTAAGGTGAAAATCCAACATGGCAACAGCGGGTGCTTGCTTTGTTGCAAGCCCCACCTCCCACACATGACCGACCAATCAACTTTGCACTTCCTCTCTTATGGGAAAGTGATTCATATTGAATCACTTGTCCCAATGACCAGGAATGTGCATTCCCCTTGCTTTTTTTTTTTTTAAACTGGAGATTTTGACGTTTTGGGGCCCCCCTCCTTCCCAATACGGCAAAACAATGCAGAATGCCATTAAGAAAGGTAGGATTCTCCTCACATTCCATGAAGAGTATTTTCACTATTTAGACAACCCCTATATTTGATCTTGGACTAGTAAGCATGGTCATGGAACACTTTGGGCTTCATATCGTAGCCCAGAACTGCCTTGTTCAGTAGCCACTGACTAAAAGACATCTAGGCTCATAGTAATGAAAATCCAACACTTTTAGAGAAAATTATTGGCAGCTCATTTCACCAACATTTTGCTGCAGGTACAGAGTGCTTTCCATATGTTGTTCTCAAGGGTAGAAACAAACACAAACAAATAAATAAATAAATAAATATCCCTACAACTTACTGTTTTACTGCTTCATTTTACTCAGTTTGAAAACAACTGCAGTGCCACAGAAAAGAGAACATGAGTAATGTTCTGTCTGAAGGATTGGAAAGTTCCAGAGGCCCTGAGTCCCTTGTCAAGTGTGTGTATTTTTCAAAAGAGTGAGAAGATGAGAAATAGGGTTGGTTTGTTGTTGCACTCAAGGAATATTTTTTTAAAGACACAGCACCACAAAATGTCCAAGGATAACTTATTTTCACCACCAGCCAACATAACCTTTGGTTATGCATCAAGGAGACATAATCCTATAAGTTACTTTTTAGATAACAATGCAGGGAGACTGAAAGTTGTTCTCTGAAAAAGTAACTTCACCAGACTCTTCCTAGGAATTATGACGTACTGTCTAAGAGTGATGCCACCTGGATAGGATTTGGGGGCAAAAGTCTAGGGTCTCTTTCAGTGGAATTATCAGGAACCCTCCCCATACAGCAGCAAAGCTGGTTTACCATAGTTTGAAGAATGTGAAGTTACACACATTACCATAGTAAGAGCCGCCTTCCCATAAAATGCTTGAGTGCAGAACCTACAATTACCCCACTGCACTACTGCAGTCCAAACATGTTTTTGAAACGGCTGAATCTTCGATTCAAAATCCCCTCTTGTTAACAAATACCATTGTTCCTTCTCATTCATCATCCGCTATGCATAGGAATGAACCTTAGTCTTTGGTCCTCAGGATATCTTGAACTTCAGCTCCTGGAGTCACTAACCATTGGTGAAGCTGGCTGCGGCTTCCAGTAATTGAATTTCAAACACCTGGAGGACCAGAGGCTGGATTCCTGTATGGTCTTTATGTATATGTAAGCACTGCAGTGCTGTAGTGAATTCTAGCTCAACATCTACCCACCCCAAATTCCCACTTACTGGGCAGCAGACATTGTGATCAATGGGGGCTGGTTTCCCTATCACTCTGGAAGCAGCTGGCTTCCCTTTCCACCTCCTCCTGTGAAAGATCCAACTTCAACAGAGAGAAACAGGGTCCCTGTCATAAATGCAAGGCTGCTTCCCAAGTGACAGGGGAACAGCACCCCCCCCCGTCAATCAATCACAGTGGCTGCTCCCTGGTAAGTGGGGGTTGGGGGGGCTTCCACACACACTACATAACTCCTAAACTAGGGGATACATAGAATTCAAAGACATAGCTGTGTCAGTCTGGAATATCAATAAGCAAAGGGATCTTGTAGCACCTTTGAGACTGAGAGAAAGAAGTTATAGGATAAGCATTTGTAGACTTAGGATTTTATCACACCAGCCTGCTCTCTCACCACAATCACATTAGTTTGAGGAAATGGAAACATACAGTACCAGTTTGGGAACATTCATTATCACACTTCTCTGCAACAGTGCTATGGTGCTGCCTTGGTTATCTTTGGTCCCATGCCCTCTCTTCCGCATGGCCTTCATAACTTGCCTTCCTGCTGTATGCCCTACCCAGCATGCCTTTGGGTTTTTTACTGCAGTTTGTACTGCAGTTTCTGTTTTTTAAAATTCCATTGTATTGCTGTAATTGCCATTGTGCAATTACAGCAATACAATGGAATTTAAAAAACAGAAATAGAAAAGCAAAGGAAAACAGCCTGCTTGGGAATAGCAAGGGGGAGAAGAGGAGAATCATGCCCACTTATGCCACGTGACTGCTGGCATATTGGAACTGCAGCAGAAGGGACCTATCGCAAAGAAGGCAGTTATAGAAAAGCAGTGACGTTGGGAGCCATTGACGGGTTTTACCCATCAATGAAAAGGTGCCCCACAATAATGAATGGAATACACACCAGCGACAGGAGAGTCACACCATCATGTGATAAGGAATGGCCACATATGCTATTATATGGGCACAATTGTGCAGTACCAGCCTCATGTGATAAAGTCCTTAGTCTATTGCTTCAGATGCATGCATGTTAGGAAGTAGACGAAGGGCTTGTCTGCACCAGGAGCAAAAACCCAGATGGAATTCAAACTATTCTGGCCTGGAACTACCCCAGATTCACCACATGAGCTCCACATGTACTGGCACAAAAGCAATCTGGTGCTGTTTTGCTGTCCAGAAGGGTTGGCTGGGCTGACAGTACATTGGCACCAGTGCCCTGCCTTCTCCTTGGGGCCACTGCCACTTGCTGTCTCACTAGCCAAGCAGCTCCCTGGCAGAGCCTTGCTGTCAATATCACTTCTGGGTAAGTTAGAACTGGGCACCCAGCCATGTGATCAATGAGGAATGGGTAGGGCAAACCCCCTCCTCATCGATCACATGGCTGGGTGCCCTGATCTGACCTCACCAGAAGCAATGTTACCGGCAAAGCTCTGCCAGGGAGCTGCTTGGCTGGCAAGGCAGCAGCAGCCCTGAGAAGGATCCAACACCTTTGTAGCATTGATTAGTGAGGGGGACAGGAAATGGTGATGCCTGCCAGCACCAATCTTCCCTGTGGGTGTGTTTGATGTGTGGACAACAGGATTGCCCTGAATCATACCCAATCCAGCTGTCCACACTTCAAAAACTCTAAGGACACACTGGAATTTTCTGGAAGCTCCAGAGTAACCTACAGGTTTTCTTTAGTTAAATTAAAGGCTAAAAGAAGTGGTTTGGCTGCAGAACTAGCTGTATGTCATCTGGACTAATTGCACCAGGTTTGATGTGAGTGTGGGTTTGTAGACAAGCCCTAAATCTATGACAGCTTATGCTACAACTTCTTAGTCTCAAAGGTGCTACAAGATCCCTTTGCACAGGGGATACATAGGGAGTGTGAATACATAACAGTTGCAATTGCTTAGCTCTAGGCTATGCATTTCTAACTGCCATACAGGATTCCAACTACAGTTGCACGTCTGTCAGTGGAGTGACACCCTTTGCAACAAACTTTTTTTATTTTTATTTTTTCTTAGAACTGGGGCAAGGATGCTCTAAGACAGCATAAGTGTTCTGTAGGCCTGACTCTTGTAAGAACCCCTTATTTTCTCTTCTCATAAAATGGAGAGGGAAACAGACTGGTTTCTGCTATATAGAGAGAGGAGGCACAGAGTAAATGGATCCAAATGATTTCCTATCCTTGGTGCAGTTACTGCTGGATGCCACATGGCTGAGTTATGAGTTCTTAAAAGACAAATGTCCCATTAATCTGTCACCAGCTGCTGCTAAAAGCTGTGGTAACTCTGACAGACCACTTTGGAAGGATGTGAAATATAAAAGAGAAAGGCCTGGCTGTTCCTCTTCTTTTGATCAGCTTTGCAGCCTGAGTTGCCTACAGAAAACTTATAGTATGTAAGAAGAGCCATCCCCGGTCAGATCATAAGGCCAATTTCTGCACGAGAAACTTGTTGGGGTGTATGAGTATAAAATTGAAAATTTATTAAAGTTTCCAAGGAGCAAGCCCTTTAGGAATATCTTCTTAAGAAAACTGTCTTTCAAAGTGAGCAGAGTTAGTGTAGGGAAGACTTCAACCCAGATCAATTTACATTTCTATGTGGTCTAATCACCCAGTCAAGTAGACAAATTAAGGACAATAAAGACATTTGCTTAAAAATGCATATCAAAAGTTTACTGAAGGTATAGCAATCTTAATCTATATATTCAAAACAAATCTAAGTCCCTAGGTAACTAAGAGGATTACGGTTCAGGGTAGAAAACTCACCCAATCTTGGGCAGTTCAGGTTAGGATAATCAAATCAGAAGTTTCTAAGTATTACAGCAGTAATATCCATATTTCCTCAGATAAAGAGGTGATTGCAAGTCAGCAAGAGCTCGCCTCTTCATGTTTTGGAAGTTAGATGCGTGGAGGAAAGGGGGGAAAGGGAAGCAGCAGCAGCATCACGGAGAAGCTGCAGAGACCCCAAAAGGAATGGACAATGCATCATAAAACATTTAAATTAGGAGGCCATGTGATGAACGACTCAATGGTCACCCCATAGCTCCAAATGGCTAAGATAGCCTGAGAAGAGAAGGGGGTGGGTGGAAACTTGAGCATGAAAGGAATTTCCTAAACTTACTAAGCATGGGGTGCAAGACGAGTGCTACATTTCCTACAAAACTGAGATCCCCTGCAAGCTGGACAGGAGAGCAATAGCCCTCTCCCACTGTTGCCCTCTGCTGACTCATGTTCAGTGGTATCTTACTTCCAAACTTGAAGCTATCATATAGCAATCATTACTATGGATTAGAATCTAAAGGCTAGAAACTACCTCACAAGGGATAGTTCAGACAGTGAAATAAATCCTCATGGAGTCCATGGGGAATATCATGTGTTCAAATGGGATCCCTCAGTGTTCTGTCCTTTTTGGAGGGAGGGGGAGCAACAGTCAGGGAAAGTCCGCAGCAAAAGCCTCCGGGACTTTTCCTGAGGGTTTTTTTTTGGGGGGGACAACTCCAGAGGAAATGAGCACTCCTGCATGTTAGGGCAACCAAATCACAGCACATCGCTGAAAAGGACAGCTGATCAGTCAGATGTGTGCAGGGGGCAGAGCTTGCTAAGATGGCAGATCACAGAACCACCACGTTGGATTGTCACCGTAGCGATCATGCACTGATGTGATGAAACAGGCTTTCTTTCCTTCTTTTTTTTATTGTTTTAGCAGACAATCCGTCTTCTGCAGCTTAGATTTAGTTGTGTGTGTGTTTTTAAAAAAAATACTGTTTGGCGGAGGCAATTTGGGGATGATAGAACTGGGAGTAATTAACTTGTGCCCACCATCTTGATTCACTGGCATGCCTCAATGTGAACAGCAAACAGATAGCTTCACACACCAGCAATGTTGTAAAAAAAAATTATTGAGATAGATGAAAGCTGCTGAAAATGTGCATTACTGCGCATCAAACAGCATTTTATTCCCTCGTGTGGACTGGACTTATTCATATGGACTGAACACTTTGCCTCAAAGTGCATGGAAAACTGAGACAATAATATTCTACTTTTTTCATGTTTGGAGAATGTAGATAAATTGTATTGTATGCCTAGAGCATTCAACAGCAGCAAAAAAAAGTGCATTAAAGTTTGTGTTTATGACTAAGTTTCTTGGAAGTTCACTTAATGGCAATCAATCAAAGTACAATATCTTTTTGAGAGGAAGCCTTCCTCATTATTCATGTTCTTTTTTTTAAAGCCGTGAAATAATATATGGGTATTTTAGACTTGGTTTCTATTTGAGGCATGCCTTGTTGAACAATGTCTCTCTCCTTTTCAGTAATTCTCACTCCACAGCACCAGTTTTATTTGCCAGGCCTTCCAAACAATGGTCTATCCATCCATGTCTTGCATATAATATCAAATTTATTACAGCAGCTCCTCAGCATATTTTCAGCCAAGGCTTCATTCTTCTCACACATTCGGCAAATGAACAACAGTTTTAGTTACAAATGTTTCCCTGTGAGAGGCAGACCTGATGGTAGAACGAAGAGTGCAGCACATTTCTTTCCCCACGACCGACACCCATACAACCAATCATTATGACACAGTGCTGAGAAATGCCATTCTTCCCCTGTATCTGATGTATTTCTGCCTTAAAGTAACCAGTCGTGAAACGGAGAGCTGTTGAGGTCTTGATTAGCGTTTCAGCAGATCAAACATATATCTTCGCATCACCCTTAAGGATGGGAGCATTAACGTCTCACCTGATCTGAAATTAAGGAGAGGTTGCAAAGCTGGTAGACTAGGAAATCATTTCCCACTTAGAATTTTGCATATTGATTGCTCCCCGAGTTTTGACTTTGGTTATACAAAAGTGGACATGCTATTAACTGTATCTCTCCTCTCAGATTCTAAGGGATGTTGAGCCATCCAATGGTCTGGACACTTTCCATGTTCCCCAGGAAACCAGTCCAGATTGACTTGTTCACTGAGCTACCCTCTTCCTGCTAATCACTGAAGTTCTGTACTGCCATGCTCCCCCACTTTGAGAATTCTTTTGAAGAAGGAGCAGCAGCAGCAGCAGGAGTAGATGATGATGATGATGACAATTTACCAGTGGAAGAGGCTCAGCAGATGCCTGAAGACCAGCCAAGCCCTCCTTCTGTTCAACAAGTCAGTTCAGGATCAGAGGAGGTGAAGGCTCAGGTATCTGGCCCTGACTCAGATGAAGTATGACTCTGCAGTCCAGGTTCCAGCAAGAGCACAGCTGAAGGAAGATGTCACTTTATAAAGCTGGGCATCTGGGTGTTGGCTGGACATCTCTGCCTATAAAACGCAAATAAGAATGCCAGCTTATTGTTGGGAACAACACCATTCCTGGCTCTCAGCTTTGGAAATGATTCTCTTGTTCCTGACAGATTTATGACATGGCCATAGAAAATCTCTGAACTTGTGAATCTGTTCAACAGCGTTCTTGATCTGCTTTACCTCTTGGTACTGGCAAAGTATCTTCCAGATACAAAAACTTGGCCTTCTTCTGACAACAGCTCACAGACTCTGGATACTTGGACTTTCTTAAAGCAGAACATGCACATTACAATTGATTCTGGACATAGTTTACACAGTCAGACTAGTCAGACATATTGGGCATAATGCCTGAGATACTGCAGTCATCACAAGCAGAGCTATTTATTTATTGAAAAAGAGTTATGTGTTGACTCACAGAATCATAGAGCTGGAAGAGACAACAAGGGCCATTTAGTCCAACCCCCTGCCATGCAGGAATACACAATCAAATTATTCCCAACAGATAACCATCCAGCCTCTGTTTAAAAACCTCTAAAGAAGGAGACTCCACCACACTCTGAGGCAGTGCATTCCACTGTCAAGCAGCTCTTACTGTCATGAAGTTCTTCCTAATGTTAAGGTGGAATCTCTTTTGCTGTAGTTTGAACCCATTGCTCCATGTCCTAGTCCCTGGAGCAGCAGAAAACAAGCTTGTTCCATCCTCAGTATGACATCCCTTCAAATATTTAAACATGGCTATCATGTTACCTCGCAACCTTATTTTTTCCAGACTAAATATACTCAGCTCTCTAAGCTGCTCCTCATAAGGCATGGCTTCCAGGTCTTTAAGCATTTTGTTGATTGTGCTACATGACCTTAGTGTTGAATGGCAAAGCTGCATTGCTGTATGTGCAGCCAAAGGAGTGGCACTGCTAATTTCAGCATTGGCTAAGAATGTGTATCTGCACATTGCACTGCATGCACAACTCAACTTCTGTGACCTTGAATTGAAAGCAGACAGTGTGCATCAGAGAAAAATGTCCAACCAATTCTGTAGGAGAACTGATGCACATCTAAAATACCAATGTGATCCTGACCCTAGTCACCCTGTCTGAATATAGAGAATCCTCTGGAACAATCTTGCTCAAAGAAGTAGTCCATCATCTGGTGTTGACTCACAAGCCATTGGCTTTTGGTCCCTGATGAGTTTCCTTGAAAGAAATAAACAATTGTACCCAATGGGCATAAATATAGCACTGGTCCCTGGCACTTGGGGGGTGCGGGTGCCCTTCCCCCACAAGAGCTTCAGAGGCACTGACCTAGAACCCAACACACCTCTATGGCTACCCACTGTACTAGCTATATTATGTTGTGTGCACGTGTGTTCAGGGAAGCTTGTCTGCTGTTACTGATCTTCTAATCAAGGGATGGAGAAAGTTTCCTTGTATTTTTCTCTCCTTTCATTTTCTTAGAGTAACGGCAGGAAACCTCTTCCAGTTCAAGGACCAAATTCAATTTCAGATACACTTTTGGGGGCCTGCGTCAAGTAGTGGCTAGGTAAAAGTGTGGGACCAAAATATCAGCACATTTTAGCTTAAAGAACATACAGTTTTGTCCCCTCCATATCCACAGATTTGGTATCCACAGATTTAAGTATTCACAGCTTGAAAATATTCTTTAAAAATAATAATCCAAAAAGCAAACCTTGATTTTGTCATCTTATATAAAGGACACCCATTTTGCTATGCCATTTTATAGTATTTTATTGTATTTATTATTTTTAATTGTGATTTTAGATCAGTTGGTTTTAATTTATAATTGTTTAATATTTTTTTTATGGGGGAGGGTGGGGTGGGGGGTGTTTGGGGATTTTATCTGTATTGTATTTTAATTTTTGTAAGCCGCCCCGATTGTTTTAACAGAGGGGCGGGGTATAAATACTTATTATTATTATTATTATTATTATTGCATAGAATGGAACTTGATTATTCACGGATTTTGGTATCCATGGGGGTCCTGGAACCAAACCCCAGTGAATATGAAGGGACAACTGTATTACTAGCAACTAAGCCTTAGGATAGGTTTAGGTTGAAATATTGGGATCCCAGGAGGTTTGGTTCTCAGGGCTTGGAGTCCTATTCCTGTCTCAGTGTAATGTATCAGGTATCTCATGACAGCAATATATGGAGCTAGAGCAGTCCCTTCATAGATGTCAACCTGAAAACAATTTACAACAACAATGGCAAAAGCAGCAAGTCACCCCATCTCTCTCTCTCTCCCTCCTAAGATCATCAGTACTTAATATACTCATTTGCTTTCATTCTCTGTCTTTCTCAGGAGTCATGGTCAAGGAGCTGCAGTCCCTCAGTATCAATATCAACTTCCAAACTATGGACTTTATCACACGAGGGTGGTAAATCACTGCAATTGTGTTGTTTATGCAACTGGAAACATAACAGTTTTGAAACACTCACTTTTACAGTGTCCATACAAAAGCACTATGGTGCTGCCATGGTGATCCAAGATCCTGCAATCAATCTTCCACACCACCTTGCTAACCCTGCCTTCCTTCCCATCCAGCACATGTGCCTTTAAGCATTTTTTAGCTGTTTGCTGTAACTGCACAATTGCACAGTTTTTGACGTCTTGCATGATTCTTTTTGCTCCTATTGTGGAGTCGTGTAGTTCAACACTTCTCATGAGACTGCCATAATTTCTTTTTACCAGCCTGCTCAAGATCTCCAAGAACTCTAGGCTTCTCACCCAACCAAGGGTTTATGCTTCCCTGGCTCAGCTTCATCCTTTCTCACTCACTGCCCCATATTCTTGGAATTCCCTCCTTCAACATTTGTGGACTGCTCCTTCTCTCTCTGTTTTTAAAACTCAGTTGAAAACGTTTCTGTTTTCCAAAAGCAAAATTTTAGTTTGATACTGTTTTGTAATCTTGTATTTTTTGATCACATATATTGGTCAGTTTGTTTTATATTATACATACATATATATTGCTGTTTTATATTTGATCACATATATTGGTGAGTTTATTTTATTTTTATATTTTCTTGCTGCTTCATACTATGTTGTTGTTTGTAGTTATCTGGATAATTTGTTTTGCAATTGTATTTCATAGTTTTATGTTTATTATTCCTTCCTTCCCTCTGTGTGTGCTTATTTATACGCTTATTTTAGATTGTACGCCTTTGGCAGGACCCAATGTTTTGTTTTGTTTCTTGCTTGTTCTAATGTAAAGAGCCATGTACATAGATGGCACTAAATAAATAAATAAATAAATGATGATGATATGCAGCGGAACAACCCATTGCAGCACAGTGAATACTGGAACAGCTACAATATTAGCAGCCATTCACAGCGTTCTATCATCAATGAAAATATGTGCTATACTGACAAGTGGAATTCAAAGCAGCAAGAGAAGAACCACAACATCATGTGATAAGGATCAGCCCAAGATGCTATTATACTGCTGTTGTTGCAGTCTACCCTCCTTGTGTGATAAAGATTTAGTGTTGCATCCAAATGTTAAGTAAATGGTCTCTCCCCTGCCCCCCACAAAAAGCCTGACAAATGTTCCATGTTTGATGCGACAGGTTACAAGCTGAAGGAAGGGTGGCCCTGTTATAATTGTGTACACAGCATATAAATCTTCAGGATCTCTTCCATCCACAGAATCATCTTAAAGTAGTTTTTGTTACGATTAGCGCATCAAAAAATTCAAAGATGTCCAGCCATACTATTAAAAACAAACCTATTACTTGGTGTCATCCTAGCACAGGTAAAAGAAGTGTATCCTGAACCATCTTAGCTGCAGCCTTCATAGTACCTGGGGAAAGGCATGGATTTTCCTGGCAAAAATATGAGCTCTCTCTGTTGCTATAGGGTATTTGCATGTGGCTTGGTTCTGAATGGTTAAGGTTCAATGACTTTACAAAAGATCTATCTGCTCATAATGGAGATGAAAACAGCCAGAACTGGCTTGCCAATGGAGATGAACACACCTGCACACATTTTGGATTCTCTCAGGGGGATGTGTGACTATGGGGATTGTCATTTTGAGTGCCTGTGGATCAAAAGTGGATTAGCAATCAAGTTTGATCCTCAGCCCTTCAACCATCAGTTGATCCTGGCAGCACCTTATTTTTTGTTGCTTGTGGTGCTTGGCCATGTAGATGTATTTTTCAAAGCCCAGAGATAATAGAGATGGCTCAAAAGAAATCACAGTTTCCTGAGACATATATAAATGAATTATGTTGTGGTTTTCCTGAAAAGGAGGGTGCAAAATGCCTGTAGGAAGCTTTTAAAGGTCAGAGATATTGGCCATTCTTCAGTTCCGCCAGGGTTTGTGCAATAACTATGTTGCTGTTGTTTTAAAAGATAGAATTCTGTAGTTTTATGATTATTACAAAGTCTGCCCAACATTACTGTGGCAGGCCAGAGAAAATGGATGAAAAAGAATATATTCTTAGTGAACACTGAATATTTGAGAACATCCAGGATTCATATCAAGTTACCACCTTCCCTCCTGCGGATCTTAAAAGACTGTGTAAAAAATTCATCACTACTTCAAAATGTTTACGTAGCTAATGCACATCTCCTCTTGCCTATTCCTTCCCATTATCTAGCCCAGTCCATGCTTCCTGCCCTTATATTCTCCTGGGACTTTATGACTGCTATCAACATGTTTTAATGAGTTCCAGCTTTCTCATCCTATTGCCATTGCCAGCCAAAGAGATAAGCATTAGAGAACATGGCCCTTCACATGTAACAAAGGACAACCCAAGAAGAAAACAAAAAGACTCCAGCAAGTACTGTACTTCAAAATCAGCAAAATTGTTTTTACACACATTTACCCTCTGCTCCCAAGATTTTCTCTTCTGAAAGTAAGGAAAACTGGAAGTCCTACAGCTATTACTCCTCACTTCACCCATCACAAGAACTGATGCACTATTGTTGCAGGATTGTAGGGATTTCTTGTTTGTTTAAGCCAGCCTTTTTTTAACCTGGAGCCCTCTGGGTGTGGTAGCCTCCCCCTTGATTCCCATCATCCTCAGTTGACATGGGGATGATGTGAATTTTATTTATTCGTTTAAGGAAAAAGACCCACTGCTTTTTTACCTCATTAAAAAAAACCCAAAACAGTTATAGTAAAAACACAAAACACAATACAGTACAGGCCATGATATGATCAGCAGGCCATCAACAAAATGATAAAACAATAACATATTTTATTAAAATTACCAGGGTAACTGGCAAAGTCAAAATTAATGAAAATACTTGGGCAAATAAAAATAATTTTAAAAATAGGCCAAATCTACACTACACATATAATCAAGTTTGAAACTGGATTATTTGCCATGGCTCCTTCCTATGGAATCCTGGGATTTGTGGTTTGGTGAGGCACTGGCACTCTTTGGCAGAGAAGGCTAAAGACCTTGTAAAACTATAAATCCCAGGATTCCATAGGAAGGAGCCATGGCAAATAATCCAGTTTCAAAATGGATTATTTGTGTAGTGTGGATTTAGTCTTAGTCTTCATGAAACTGTATTTTGTTTGCATTTTCAGGGCACAGCAGTACATCAAACACTAAAGATATTGAGCGCAACTTATCATTTGGCAGACTGAATTTATAAACTGCTTCATATTGGAGACTTCCGAGCGATGTCCAATAGATTAAAACAAGCAAATGCAGTAAGTTACAATAAGAACAGATACATCAATAAAACAATGACTGGTCAGGAAATGTTAAGAAACACCATTAACAGAGACTGCAAACAGAGAAGGGTAGGTACATGCCTAACCTCAGTTTGAAGGGCACTGGAAGGCAATATACTAAAGACAGGTTGTATGCTTCTTTAATGAAAAATTGATTTCATACAGCTATAACATAACATTTAAAGAAGTGAGTTCTTTCTGAAAGCTATGCTGTGACAGCACATCTTAGAAAGACTTCTGAGATTTTGTTAAATGGAGATCCTGGATCTTCTTGTGTACATGGGAGGGGGAAAGGCATACTATCTAGCATTTTGATCACTCTATCGGCCAATCTACATTGGTATGTGCTTTTTTCTTCTAGCACTGCTTCCCAGATTTGGTCAAACTATCTCTGAGCTTTCACCATGGCACTTCCTTTCTATGGTGGTGGGATTGTATACTCCTGTGAGGCAAGAGGGTATGCTGATAGTAGTAGTGCTGCTAGTAGGGCCTCCCATGTCAGACAGGCTTTTGCTGAAGAGCCAGACTAAAAGTGCCAAACAGCTACTGGGCAACAGTAGTAGTGGAGGATGACACTGGTGGAGGATCTCTCAGAGACAACCGCAGAGGCACCATAGCTAATGATTGTCAGTACTCACAGAAGGAGGCATAGTAAACTCCTTTTGAATGTATTTTACCAATGATGAGATAGTCCAAAATGAAACAAGAGAGTGTGCTAGAAGATGAGATTCCCAGGTCAGAAAGCACTCAACAAGCGACTGGGGAAGAGCACAAGAGAAGTACAAGTAGCACTGTGGCTAATGGTGCAACTAGACTGAAGCCAAAAGGATGTTGAGCTGTTGATGCACTCAGAGGTGAAAAGAAAGTCCAAAGTTGCACAACACATATTATAGCAACATGGAATGTGAGACACATGTGTTGGGGAAAGCTAGATATTATAAAACAAGAAATGGAACTTATAAACGTTGCAATACTTGAGATGAGTGAGCTAAAGTGGACAGGAATAGGACATTTTGACTCAGATAATTACCCAATGTTTTACTCATGAAATGAAAATCTAGGAAGAAATAAGAAGGTGGGATTAATAGTGAGGAGAGATGTAGCAAAAGCTGATATAATGCAAAATCTGACCGAATCATATCAATAAGTCTTTAGGGGAAAACCAACAATATAACCATAAATCAAGTTTATGTTCCAACTATAGAGGCAGAAGAAGAAATGGAAAGGTTCTGTGCTGGAGCCCAGGAGGGAATGGATCACGTACTGAAACAAGATATGTTGGTAATCATAAGCGATTGGAATGCAAAAGCAGAAAACAGAGCAGAACCAAAGATGGTAGGAGAATTTGGCCTAGGATCAAGAAATGAAGTAAGAGAGCAACTGTTGATGTTTGCATATTCACTCTAAAGATGGAATGGAGGAAGAATCTCAGACTTCAATGGATTATTCTCCACTATGTATTTGTCCAACAAGCTCAGGTTCTGAGTTATGCCTAGGATAGTTACAACAAACATACTTTAAAGCACTTTGTGCTGCTTATTGACATTTGACAGACTGAAATACTAATTCATTATGTTCCTATAAATTTCTAGCTTCAATTCAACAGGCATAAACAATTGAGCAAACTGAGACACATCTCCTGCTGAAAAGTGGATGTAGAATGAGATTACAGAGGAAACAAAGAAATAAATACTATATAGTGTTAGAATTTGAACTACTAGCTGTCAGGAAGAGAGAGGAAATGAGATCACAGGCATTGCTCTAAAACTGGGATGGAGGTGAACAGTCCATTCTGAAGGATGCTTGTAGCTGTCCCTTCATTCCCATCACATTCTATGTACTAACAATAAGTTTAAAACCCCAGAACCTGGGCACAAAGAATACGATAGATGTCTAGCCCAGGCCTTAAGAAAAGACATATATGGACATATGGAATAGATTATCTCCCTTGTTGGAGATGACCTCAACATCCTGGTAAGGACTGAGCCAGGCCAGTGGCTGTAGAATGCTGATTTTTTTTTCCTATGGGGAAGAAACAGACAATTGGAGGAGAGTGGAACTGAACAGAATGCCCTGGAAGGTGGCATGTATGGCTAGCTGGTTGGAGCTGTAAATAGGCACTCTCCATGCTGAAACATTTGAATTAAATCTGATTTAATTGTGGTTTAACTATTGTACTGAGAGCTTTTGTGAAAGTATTGTGCTTTTAAAAGGTAGTATGCTGCCTTGGATCTCATGTGGCGTGAATGGTGGTATATAAATACTGTAAAATAAAATAAAACAATTCATTTTATTCCAAGTCCAAGTTCTATATCTGAGACACAGCTTAGTATTGAATATTGGACTATGATTCTGGGAGACCATGGTTCAAATCTCCACTCACTGAAACTCACTGGGTGACCTTGGGCAAGTCACACCCTCAGCCTCAGCAGAAGGCAATGGGAAACCTCTGAATTAATCTTGCCAAGAAAACCCTTAGATACAGTTGCCATAAACTGGGCTTGACTTAACAATATTAAACAAGCTCTACAATAAAATCCTAAATTCAGCAGATCATCAGACTGGTTCAATGTAAAGTGAATGCAAAGTTCAGGAAGTCCAGTGTGAATGGATCTGGGAATAAATGCGAGTTTCCTATTGATTTGTTGTTGCTATTTGCCATCAAATCAACTTTGACTTATGGTGATCGTATGAATGAAAGATCTCCAAGAGCCCTGGTCAACAACTGACTGTGAACATTTAGAAGGAAATGCCATAATCACAAAAAGTCAACATGGGTTTCAGAGAAACAAGTCATGCCAGACTAATCTGATCTCTTTTTTTGATAAAATTACCAGCTTGGTAGATGAAGGGAACGCTGTGGATATCGCATATCTTGATTTCAGTAAGGCCTTTGACAAGGTCCCCCATGCCATTCTTGCAAACAAGCTTATAAAATGTGGTCTAGACAAGTTAACTGTTCAATGGATTTGTAATTGGTTGACTGGTCGAACCCAAAGGGTGCTCAGCAGTGGTTCCTCTTTGTCTTGGAAAGATGTGACCAGTGGGGTGCCACAGGGTTCTGTCCTGGGCCCAGTGCTATTCAACATCTTTATCAATGACTTGGATGAGGGAATTAGGGGCATACTTACCAAATTTGCAGATGACACCAAATTAGGAGGAGTAGCTAATACCCTAGAGGAGAGGATCAAATTCAAAATGACCTGGATAGATTGGAGAGCTGGTCCAAAGCTAACAAAATGAAATTCAATACGGAGAAATGTAAGGTACTGCACTTAGGGTGAACAAATGAAAGGCATAGATATAGGATGGGAGAGACCTGGCTGAATGAGACTATGTGCGAAAGGGATCTAGGAGTCCTAGTAGACCACAAGTTGAACACGAGTCAACAATGTGATGCGGCAGCTAAAAAGGCCAATGCGATTTTGGGCTGCATCAATAGAAGTATAGTGTCTAGATCAAGGGAAGTAATAGTGCCGCTCTATTCCGCCTTGGTCAGACCTCACCTGGAATACTGTGTCTAGTTCTGGGCACCACAATTCAGAAAGGATATTGACAAATTGGAGTGTGTCCAGAGAAGGGCGACTAAAATGGTGAAAGGTCTGGAAATGATGCCTTATGAGGAGAGACTTAGGGAGCTGGGTATGTTTAGTCTGGAAAAAAGACGGTTAAGAGGCGATATGATAGCCCTGTTTAAGTATTTGAGGGGGTGTCACGTTGAGGATGGAGCAGACTTGTTTTCTGCTGCTCCAGAGACTGGAACACGGAGCAATGGATGCAAGCTCCAGGAACAGAGATTCCACCTCAACATTAGGAGGAACTTTTTGACTGTAAGAGCTGTTCGGCAGCAGAACACACTCCTTCGGAGTGTGGTGGGGTCTCCTTCCTTGGAGGTCTTTAAACAGAGGCTGGATGGCTATCTGTCAGGGATGCTTTGATCGTGATTTCCTGCGTAGCAGGGGGTTGGACTGGATGGCCCTTGTGGTCTCTTCCAACTCTGCAATTCTATGATTCTATGACCTGCTCAGATCTTGCAAAGTTAGGGCTGTGGCTTCCTTGATTGAGTCAATCCATCTGTAGTGTGGTCCCTCTCTTTTCCTACTCTCTTCCACGTTACCAAATATTATGCTCTGTACCAGTAAGACACATTGTCTCATGATCCTGTATTGAGCAGCAGGTTGGATCCGATGGCCAACAGGGCCCCTTCTAACTCCATGATTCTATGATATGTCCAAAGTTCAATAGTTCCAGTTTAGTCATTTTGGCTTCTGGTGAGAGCTCCGGCTTGATTTGCTCTAGGACCTATTTATCTCTTTTAGCAGCCCATGGCATCTACAGAACTCTCCTCCCCCACCACGATTCAAATGAATTGATATTCTTCCTGGCAGCTTTCTTCCCTGTCCTGCTTTCACAACCATACATAGAAATCAGACCACAGAGACATATATAGAAATGTTAATAGGTACCTTCTTTACAAAGGGACCCTTCTTTAATAGGTCCCTCTTCCTCCAAATATTCACTGACATGCTGCTATGAGTCAGGCTGAATTGCCCCACACATTCTAGTCTCTTAGCTGGATGGTTCTAAACCCTTTGGCCCAGTGACAGGATTTTTTTTAAAGGTGCTTTATTTCTGGGCTGTGAGAAAGAAATCCAAAGAAAGATTTTGACCAGACCTTTTTTGTGGGGGTGAAAATTCTAAGAGCACAAAGAATAGCTTGATAACTGTGCCATCATGGGGAGGGTTTTTGGGGGGGTTGGTTGGTAAGAAACTGATTGTTACAGAGCGTATTTATTGAGAAGGGATAAGAGAAGGCAACAATCACACACACAAACTGAATAAAGACAATCTTACTTTGCTAATTATGTATTTGTTACTAGAATAGCCTTAGAGGCTTATCACAATATCACATGCCGAAGTAAAGCGGCTGGTCAGGCAGAAGGTTCTGTTTTCCATGCTGTCTTACTGCATGGCATCATCGTTATTCCAGTGTTCTGCTGTTCTGGCCCCGTGGGAGATGGAGGTAAAACCACGCCATTGTACGAACAGGTTTTTCTGGTTAGTAAAATAACGTGGTTTTACCTCTGCCTCCCATAGGGCCAGAATGGCAAAACACCGGAATAATGACATCACCTGGTCAGGCAGCATGGAAAGTGGAACCTTCTGGCTGCCCTGCCGTTTTACTTCAGTGTGTGATAAGCCTCTCTCTCTCTCTCTCTCTCTCTTTTTACTATTTTTTTTTTACTGTGCTTTCTGCAACCGGACTTGTTTATCTCGGATTGGCCTTTTTAGTCATCAGTGCGCTTGCAGAAAGCTCGGGATGAGTCTTCCTGAATCTTCGTTTGCAAAGAAAAGCCAGAGAGAGAGAAGATAAGCCTCTTGGTATTCAGAGGGTATGTAAAAGCCCTTGCAGAATGAATGCTTTGAGAAATAACATCTTGGCTTCCAATTTGAGATTATTAGGTTAAGTAGGAGTAAGTAAATTTTCATTTTTATGGGATCCCAACAGAGACGGCAGGTTGTGTCCAGCAGTGGGGTTCAGCCCTTTTCTTATGTTAGCAATGCATCCAACCCCCACCCCCATTCCCACTCACCTAGGGGCTGGATCAACCTTCTTTACAATTCTAAACTTATAGACTATTATAGTTCTAAACAGGTCGACTACTATAAAGAAATCTTGGATATGTGTTGTAGAACAAGAAGTGACACTTGGCCTACTCAGGTTGTGTGGCAAGATGCTGACTTACCAGACACTCCAGAGGGCATCATTGAGCTACATTAGAATTAGCACAGTCACAGCAAGAGACAGGGCTCTTTGGAAGGAAGGATGAGAAGCTCGGTCCTGCATCCAGGAGCAGAAACAGTTGGTATGAATTTCTATCAGGGTGTGCAGAGGGAAACATTAGGGGAGGCTCTAAAAGTATGCCAAATTGGTTTGTCTGGCTGTCTGACCATTTAGCTCAGGAACCTCTGGAGTCTGCTGTAATAGAAAGATCACATCTCTAATTTCCCTGTTTGTGAGGTTTGCACAAGGCAGTCTGTCTTACACGGAAAGCCCTCTGAGCTTTCCTATCCCAGAAGTGTTTACAGATACTTTGTCACTGTCAGCCTTTCCCGCAATGCCCTGTTTCTGCTCTGCATGTACTCAGAAGAGTCAGTTTAGGAAATGTAAAGAATCCTGTCTCAAAACCCCATCATGTCATCTCCCTAAACAGCAGCTCATTCACAGAGTAACCTACTTCTGTCACTGACTAGCCCCATTAGTTTTCAGAACAAATTAGTCTCTATTTCAATAGGAATTTAGTGTCAGATTATCCATCTCTTTCCCAATTCTGTTCCAGTGCATCTGCTCTGGGGAAATATGTTGGCTCCATTCTCTTCCTCTTTGTTTTTTTTAAAAAAAGACTAGTGGAAAAGCCTGGCAATAGTCCCATAGAGCTGGGCAGGCTTTAAAGGGAAGGAACACTCTTTAATACATAATGTATCAGAGCCACTGGTCCGGGGCTACTATTAAGGTAAAGGGGCTGCTATGACTTTGTCATCTCAAAGGGTCAGGGTGAGCGTTAAATGTAAGGGCATGCTCACCTTTTGAAAAGTCACTCTTCCGACTACAGAGAGTGGCTGGGGGATTCTGGGAGTGGTCGTCTGAAAAAGTAACTTTTTCAAACTCTGGCTCAAAACACACTTACTAGAATGTTCTATGGAAAGCAGTGATAATACCGTAAAAATGCAATAAAATCCACAACATTTTATTGGGCCATCCTCCAAGCATAAAATACATTATGCAAGCTTTCGAAGCTCCACTAGCTTCTTCATCAGACAAAGATGTTAAAAATCATACAGGAGAAAAATGGTGATGATGTTAGGAGTCACAGGCCTATTCTGTCTGGGATGCTGTCAGTTAAGATGGCATTAAGGGATTTTGATGCAGGCAGAGGCCACTCCTCTTATTGGCCATATGAGGACTAGGGACAAAGAATAATACAAGGCAGGTAATAAAATTTCAACTCCATTAGCAACAGAAAAGTAACTTCTCTTGATATCCTGCTGTCCCCGTCATATGCAAAGATAACTGCTCCTTTCTTAGGCATAAAAAGGAATGTGCATGGGAAGCTGCCCATTGGTCCACATAGCTCAGTGTGATCTACACTGGTTGTTGCTCTTCAGGGCTTCAGTAAGAAGTCTACCCCAGCCCTACCAGGAGACAATGTGGATTGAACCTGAGATGGTCTGCATGCAAACCATGTGCTTTGTCTGTGAAATATGCCCTACCTACAAGAGAAATTACAGCCTCAGATTCTCATTTACATTTTCATAGAACTACTGTCATCTTGTTATTATTTCTGTAGTTTGCAGGGTACATTTCTTAACTCAGGCACAGGGTGACATTCAGTAGATCACAGCCTATTGGGAGAAACTGCTCAGGGGCCATATATGGCTCACAACTTGGACAATGTCAAACATACACTCAAGTACCACAACACAATCCTTCTCTCCAAACACACCAACACCCACTCTTCTGCATCAGTCGGAAATTTTCTGGTGACCAGGTGAGTAACATGGGCAAGGAAGGAGAGGTATGTAACCTCACTCCCTGCAATCTTTACTCTGCAACTCACTTTTCTTGGGCGATTGCTAGAAAAACAGAGGTATAGGGAAAGAGGGAGTAAGTTAGTTCTCTGTCAATCAACTAAGCAACATAATAATACTCCTTTAATATCTAATCTGATGGCTGCACACTTATTACTAGTCAGATGATTTTACAGGATTCACAGAACAGTGTGGAATGCAAAATGCATTATAGTATCACCAGTCCTTGGTCTAAACTGGGGAGTGGGAGTGTGTGTGTGTGTGTGTGTGTGTTGATGCCTTACCACTGAATGGCAGAAGGAAGCACTCCTCCTAATCAGACTGTAGGTCACTCTTGCTTTACAAACATACCCACCTTTTCATTGTTGTGTGCCTTTAAGTCATTTCCAACTTATAATGACCCCCAAGGTGAACCTATCTTAGGGTTTCTTAGCAAGATTTGTTCAGAGGCGTTTACCATTGCCCTTTTCTGAGGCTGAGAAACTGTGACTTGCCCAAAGTCACCCAGTTGGTTTCCATGGCTGGGCAGGGATTCAAATCCTGGTCTCCCAGAGCCCTAGTCCAACATACTAGATGACTACACCATGCTAGCTTCTCATACCTACCATTTATTTATCTTTATATAATGAATGGATGCATTGACAGTTTTTTTTTTTTTAAACCAAAGTTTACATTTAACCGTTTCACAAGAATATCAGGAAAAAAACAACACACTATGAATTGGCATTGATGTTTAACACAGAGAAATTTATTAGGCAACTTTCACTTTTTATTAAATTACGAAGTTTTCACATTTCTTAATATTATTGAAAATTTTCAGAATATAAATCTGTAATTGTCAGTTGTACAATGATGCTTACATTCCTATTTCTTGATTAGAGAATTACCCATATAAATAACTGACATCTAAAGCAAAGTGGATTTCAACAATTAACATTCTGGTTTACACAACTCTTTTCATTATGAAACAAGCACAGTGAAGTGGTTATGAAGACCATTTAAAAACATTTGCATGCATTATTTTCCACAAATCAAAGGCATGGTAAGTCAAAGTTAAGTACTTTTAATTTCAATCCCCTGTCCCCCGCAAACAGGAATGAAGCCCATGATCAGTACTTTCAGGTTAGAACTTACAAGAGGGCTTTTCTTAGGCTGGATCCAGTATGTTTATTTCTGCTGTATCATTTTCAACAATGACAGGTTTCTTGGCACTTATGGTCTAACTGATGTTCTCTGGGTGTGTTGAGCTGCAAGTCTCACCATCCCCAGCCAAGGACTATGCAGGGATGATGGAACTTATTACTGAATACATCTCCAACCTGACTGATGTTGTCAAAGGTAACAGGATTCATTCTTAAGCCTTAACAAGGTACCATCTTTTTTTCCCCTCAGTATGCTATGAATGGCAGGTGTCTATTGCTTCGGGAAGATCACAGCATTAAATGGACGGATATGTTCAGAGATACTGCATAAACAATGACATTCTGGTGTGTTGTATTTTCTATTTCAGTGCTTAAAAACATTTTCATGAGAAGCGTGTTCATGGTATGACACAAAATAAGATTTTTACAAATTCACTTTTAATTTCCATCTAATGTGAGGTATCAAAGCACGTTTAATTTTAAGGCAGTTGTGAAAAAAAGTTAGAGGGATTCACCTTCCTCCAGTTCCCATTCATTTGGCTCAAATGACATAGAAAAAAAATGTGCTATTTTCTCTAGCCCTAATTGGAAAAATTCAAAAACAAAATACAATATACATGTTGGAATTCAGAGAGCTACTTCAGGCACAGTGAAGTCTTCTAGACAGGTTGGAGTTTTTCTGTCTTTCTCCCCCCATCCCACTCCCAGTCAAATAGAAGGCCCCATGCCTTTTCTCAAACATCTTTGGGAAGTTCCATTCATTTCAGAAGTATTTTGTCATGTGTGAAGGGAAGGTGACTATTGTAAGAGACCCAAGTCCTAAACCCCTTCAGGTAGATGGAGTGCACTCCGATGGGCTCTGGATCTTGGCCAGGATTACCAATAAAGGCCAAACAATTAGCTACTATCCCTCAAAATTATTAAAGAAGTAACAAAATATCTTACCAAAACTAGTCATATCTAATAATGGTGTATTACACAATGAAAATACCTGAATGGCACCAGAGAGTGGTTACTTGTCACATTTACCATTCTGATATAATAGAGGAAAATACAGGCTGTGAATTCAGTGTAGTTCCCATTTTAGTTTTTTCTAAAGGGCTTTTGTTTTGTTTTGTTTTTTACATTTCATGATTCCTCATTGATAGCTTGGAGAGGTCAGGCCTAGGCTGGTTAAAATAATCCTAAATATATGTTCTGAGGCAATTTCAGGAATGTCATCTATTGTATACATTTCTTCATTGGCCATGTCTTTATTTCTTTGTCACACTAGCCACTGCCTTCTTGGCAGCATCTTCAAGGTCACTTGCAGAGGTGATTGGGAGTCCACTTTCATTTAGAATGCGCTGGGCTTCATGAACGTTTGTCCCTAGGGAGGGAAAGGTGAAAAACTGTTATCAAATATACACTTCACAGTTTCTGAAAGCCTGGAAGAGGAAGAATTGGGGTCTTGCTTCAGGACAACACTGAAAGGTGTAATAAGGATCAGGCAAATCTTAGGCATGACCAGTGGCACCACAAAAAGAGATAACAATATTGGAAAGACATGAGGAGTGACATGAAATATTGTCGGCTAACCTAGTCTATTTTGCATTACCTATTACTGAAGTATTTGTTGCTGCTGTTGCTGTTTTCTTAAAAGATACTGTTAAACCTAAACATTGTGAATTGAAAGGTAACTTAGATCATCACAAGATACTTTGCAAAATCATAATAATTTCAACTGTGTTAGTTAGAAGAAGGAAATGGCTAGTGTTGACTAATGTATGTTCAAAACCAGTTATCGGAAGGCAGGTTCTGCACAATCAGTTCTGCATAACCAACTCCTTCTTGGAAAAAATGGCAGCAGTTTGTTTTGTGGTAGAATTAAACCAGGTGAAGAAATATTAGCACTGTTATAAAATTAAGAACACAAATTTTCATTGTTTGATCTATTTTTGTCCAATAATATAAATTACTCTAGATCTGCTAACCAAGTAGATAATAAGCAGAAAAACCAATATAACGAGGAATATAGCTCATGGCTTTTCAATGGCTGAGATTCTACACAAAGCAGGCAGGGTGTAATGCTCCATCCATGCAGGCTATTCAGACAATGGAAAAGCAGCTGATCTCAGCTCAGGCTTGGGGGGAGAAATGAGAGTGCACTCATAGGAACTCATAGGAGTAAAGCTCATATGAAGAACTCATAGGAGTGCTCCTTCTTTTCCCTTCCCCCAGGAGCCCAGAGCAGTATGACATCCCTTCAAATATTTAAACACGGCTATCATGCAACTGCTCAACCTTCTCTTCTCAATGCAAAACAGTCTTCATATTTAAAAATGCTGGTACTGCAGCCACAACATTGTGCGTTCGGTCCTGCAAGGCTCCAGGTTGACTCATCCTTCCATACCTCCGTAGGTCAGTAAAATGAGTTAACACATTGTAAACCGCTAAGAGAGTGCTTTACACTATAAAACGGTATGGAAATGCAACTGCTATTGCGATATTGCTCATATTTCAAAATGCAAATGACTAAAATGTGTCTAACTGAAGAAACATGCCTGCCCAAGGACTGAGGTCTGCGAGGGTGGGCGGATGGTGGTGGTCATCCTCTGTGTCCCACCAATGAGATTAATACACTGTGTGAGGACATCCCAACTGTGGATTGTCCTCTTCTTGGAGGCCCAAGTGGTGCTAATGCTGGTTTTATTTAGACACCAAGTGGGTAAGTATTCATGGCTATTTATTAAAGCCTTTGGGCCTCTCACCGATTTATCTCCAAATGCTAATGCAAATGGTTTTAATATGGTTTTAAACTTTTAAACATGTTTTAAATGGTTGATTGTATTTAATACATTTTAAATCCTTTTCAAATATTTTTGTTGTTTCAAATTGTTTTAACTTGCTGATATTGATTTTACTTGTATGCTAGCCAGAGGTCTTTTGATATAGTGCAGGATAGAATGTTTAAATAAACAAGACACAAATATACTTTAGCCAATGGGGAAAAGTTATGCAAATTGGGCAAACTAGGCAAATAAATGCACAAATTAGGAAAAATGCATAAATGCCCCATATTGGCACCAATTTCAGTATGGGAAAAAAACCACACAGTCTTGCAAGAAACAACAGGGAAGAAATACAGGGAGGATTTGAAGAAAATCAAGGAAATCCAGACTGAAAGAGTTCCATGTCCCTCTTGAAAAAACAACTACAACACACCGTATTTTTCTTGAAAGGAAAAAAAACCCAAACTTTTTGAGAGTGAGGTTGCAATCCTGTGCACATTTTCCTGGGGTTAGCCTTATTTAACACATCATTTATTTCTGAGTAAAGGTGCATAGGACTGAACTATAAGAGCCATACCCTGGGATAACCCAGCAGAAGAATTGTAGCCCCTCTGTCTTTTTTTAAGGGCTGGTTTACACCGCAGGTTTTATTGCGTTAAGTTGCGCTTTGGTGCTTTCCTGCATCAGTGGTGGGTAGTTTACACGGTATATGTTTACACAGCTATATTTTGTGGCTCTTTGATTTTTTCCGCTTTGAGGTTCACACAGCCAAAAGTGCTGGGGGCATGGCCAAGCATTGGAGACGGAAAGGAATGCCATAGGAATGTCTGCCCTGACCCGAACTCCGTGCTGAACAATTTAGGGGCAGTCCCCCCCCACACACAAATCAAACGGAAGGTTTTCCTCCATGCTTAACAGCATTTTCTCCCAAATAGAGGAAAGCCAGAGAGAGAGAGAGGGAAAATAACAGCTTAGAGGCAGTCCCCCTCCCCCCACTCCCTTCCCACATATCAAACGGAAGGTTTTCCTCCTTGCTTAACAATATTTTCTGCCAAATAGAGGAAAGCAAGAGAGAGAGAGAGAGAGAGAGAGAGAGAGAAAATAGCAGTGCAGCTCTGATACAGCCCTTCGTGAAATTGGTTTCTCTCCCTCCCCCAAGCACAGGATCACAGCTCATGAGTCGAGCTTTGCATAATTGCAAAACAGCAGAGAGGATGAGAAGGAATGCTCCCTGAATGAAAATTGTTGGGAATCCTTTTTGTTTGCAAACTGGCTTACAAAATAGCAGAGAGGATTTTTCAAAGTTTCCTCTAATCGCTACTGTCTTTCCCTCCCTGCCTGCCCCTCTTTTAAGCCCACCCCTGCATCATCAACCAATCACAATGCAGCTCTGCTGTATCCCTTAGCAGAATGGTTGTTTACACTGCCAATAATGCACTACATTGCAAATATACCTGCAAAAGTAGCGACATCCCCGGCACGCTATATTTGGGTGTTTTACCTTCCCCCCTTCTGAATGAGGCGATGCTGTGCTGCGATCTGTGGGAACTATGAGCTATCTTAGTGGCATATTTAGAGGAATATTTGCCCATGTAAACGACCCCTTAAAGCTATAAATTAAAAGAGACATTCCAGGGAAGTGTGTGTTACACTCTGTCAAGCTCTCTCAAAAGGCACATGCATAACTAAATGAGAGGAGATTAATTAAAAGAGATGACTGACTGTTGATCACATCCTGTAGTTCTTTGTTCATTAACACTGCAAAAAAGACAGGTCCAGTTGAAATGTTCTGGCAGAGTGATCACAAAAATTTCGTCCTTGCTTAGAAGCCTCCCTCTGTGTTTTTGATGCTGTATATTTGAGCACCACCTGACAATGATGGCACCCGTCACTTGGCAGGAAACAGGGCAATGTGCAAGCAAAGGTCTATCAAAAATTGAGACAGTTCCCTTGTTTCTTGCCAGTCACACTCTGGAAGCTTTAGCAATCATGAAAAGAGAATGTCAATAAAAGAGGATCACATGTGTGTGCATGTTCATCCATACGTGTGTGTGTGTGTGTGCTGAAGATGTAGAAAGCTAAGACCCCCCTGAGGGGGAAGCTTTCACTTAGGCTGTGGTTAAAATATTTCACACCTGTATTGAGACACTCAGTGGAGGGAGGACAACTGCTTTATCTTCCATTCCTAAAGTGCTAAAACATTGAAGGAAATCAACTGGAAGATATTCAGTGTCTTACTGCATAACAGAGAACAGGAGGATTTTCCCCAGAAAGTTAGGGTGGCAGTTGTGGTTTCAATTTCTGGCTGAGTCAGAAGTAGTAAGCACCAAAATGTATGTTCATTTTTAAAAAGCCTTGAAACTGCTCAAGGTTTTACATGACATTTGATTCAAAAGGCTAAGCATTACCCTAAGCAGGCAACACATCAGCTACTGTACATAGTGCTTTTTGGCATGGGGGAATGTGCGGCTCTCCATCATGCCTCACCAGTGGCTATGCTAGCTAGGGCTGCTGGGAGTTGCAGTACAACAAGATCTAGATGACCATCTCTGCTCTTAATCAAGTCAATTTGACTTGACCAATAATAAACTCATAGCACATGCCATGTAGATAGCAATGGGTGATGTAATCAGCTGGCTGATGTAATTCCAGGAAGGTAAGTACAGTTGTCCCTTCATATTCACTCGGGTTTGGTTCCAGGACCCCCCGTGGATACCAAAATCCGTGAATACTCAAGTTCCATTATATGCAATGGCATAGCAAAATGGTGTCCCTTATATAAGATGGCAAGATCAAGGTTTGCTTTTTGGATTGTTATTTTTTAAAGAATATTTTCAAGCTGTGAATACTTACATCCATGGATACGGAGGGACAACTGTAGATATATTTCCCATTCTGATAGATACAGTAATGGATGCTGCTGGATATAGCAATGCCCATGGATATTAATTCCTAGAAACTTGTGTGTTCACAGATATCTGTTTAAAGAAGTATCAACAGGTGGGATAGTATTCCTTAATGGAAAGGTGCCTAAGTTATGTTTAAGATGGTGATGTTCTTCTACATATTAACTAGAGAGAAGCCTGCTAGAGGGATGCAGGTGGTATAAAGGTTCAGTCCTTATGAAAGTGCAACACCTGACCTGCCATATACTGTAATATAATGGATGCATGCTGCCTTAAATGCAATATGATGTAATGAAAATAATGTAGGTACATACGCATGAAAATGTATATAAATCCCCTTAAAGGGACTATGCATGTTCATATATCTGTGGCTGCATATAATATATAGCTTAAAAAAGTAACGGTGACCCTGCTCATTCTCTCATATAAATATCCTGAGATTCCAATCCTTAAAAATGTTTAAGTGGAGAGCTGATGCTAATTCTGCCAATCTGGATTTTACTGTGGTCACAAGTTGGAGATGCCCAGGTGGCTAGAAGGTGATAAAAAAGGACCCCCACATAGATACAGATTAGCTAACAAATGACAAAGGTCCCTCAATCCCTCAGTCTAAAGGGACAGGGGTGGAGAACCGTGCCTGTTTCAGTGTAAAGATATATCAGTGAATACTAATGTCAGCATTGCTCATGCTATCACTTCTCTAATTGCTATGCATGATTGTGAAAGCTGAACAGTAAAGAAGGCTAATAGGAAGAGAATCAATTCATTTGAAAGGTAGTGTTGGAGGAGACTTCTGCAAATACCATGGCCTGCTAAAAGCACAAATAAATGGGTTCTAGAGCAAATCAAACCTGAACTCTCCCTAGAAGTCAAGATCTCTAAACTGAGGTTGTTGTATTTTGGCCATATCATGAGAAGACATGGTTCCTTAGAAAAGACAATATGTAATGCTAGGTAGGGCAGAAGGCAGTAGGAAAAGAGGAAGATAACATTACAGGTGGATAGACTCAACCAAGGAGTCTGCAAGACATGACCAAAGCTGTTGATAACAGGATGACTTGGAAGTCTCTCATTCATTGTTGTGTGCCCTCAAGTTGTGTTTGATTTTCGGTGACTGTGAGAAACCCCTATCATGGGGGTTTCTTTGCCTTCGTCTTCCTATGAAGCTGAGAAAGTGTGAATTGCTCAAGTTCACCAAGTTAGATTCCATGGCTGAAAGGGGATTTCAACCCTGGTCTCCAGAATCATAGTCCAACACTCAAACCACTACACCACACTGGTAAGTCGAAGTTGACTTGACAGCAATTAACAGCAAAAAATGCCTTAAACCAGAGACTTCTTGATCCACAACTCAGTCTTCCCAGTCACTGCATGACACAACCACTTAATTAAGATTTAATTCCATAGAAACTGGGATTTTGATGGGTAACCTGGGACTTATTCACACTACACAGTTACAGCACTATGATTTAACTTTAACTACCTTGAAAACATTCCATGGAGTCATGAGATTTGCAGTTTAGTTAGGAGTATTTAGACTACTCAGCCAGAGCTCTCTAGCAAACTACAAATTCCAGGATTCCATAGGATACAGCCATAGTAGCTAAAGTGGAACCACAGTGCTATAACTGTGAAGTGTAAAGATTCCCTGGTCTATAAGAGCCTTCCACATTGGCTTGGCTCCAACTCCAGTGGTTACGGATGATGGAATCCAGAAACATATGGAGCAGCAATTTCTTCAAGCCTAGTATGAACCATCCTCCCCCAAGCAACAATTAATCTTCATCTTGTTATATTCCTCATGAAATAACCTATAGATTTAAAAGTTTTTTTTTTTAAAAAAACAACATGAGGTCTAGAGACTTACTTTAACCAAAATAATATCTGATGAAGTTCAGTTCTCTATGAGATTATAATTTCTATACTGTTATGGTAATGGACTCTCCCATTACCTGGGCAACAAAGCTGAGGGGTATTGGCTCTCATCAAGGTAAACAAAGGGTTAATGCCTTGATGAGTTAGGTTACATTTATTAGGGTCAGCATCATGGAAGAGCAACAGATCACAAAAGATGACTCCCCAATGGTGATGACCAGCTTGGGCAAAGTGAGAATGCTTCCAAGATGAGAAGTTATAAAACATAGTGTCCTGAGGTGCAAGAGAAACTTTTGAGACTTTGCAAGACTTTGGGACTGATGGAGAAGTAGGGGAGGTGCTCTCTGCCTCATCATCCCTAGGGAGGTTTGGCCATTTATTGGACAAGGTATCCAGACTCCCAGCTTCCCATGAACATCCAAAGACCAAGAATGCAAAGAGGATTGTGAGTAGAACAGAATGCTTACCTAGTTTAACTTAGAGCTTACGTTTTCTTTCTAACCTTGGCTGTATACAACTTAGACTGTTTTTGTAATTTTGTTACTACACCTAAGTAATACCAGAAAGAAAGAGTCTTTGTGAACAAGACACCCCTTTGCTAATATATGGTTGATTGTTTAGAATAAAAAAGCCTCCTTAAAAGTTCTCGTCTTTCCACTCTCTCTTCACATACCTTTGCTTGGTATGCATGCATGTATAGGATTCTCATCTCCCATAGGAGGGGGAGGGAAAGTATCTTCAGAGTCACAGGTAGAAAAAGGGCAAGTTAAAAAACCCTTAGTGACTTCCTAGTAAGTGGAATGCAAAACATTAGTGGATGGTGGCAGCGGACAGAATTAAGGGGTCCCCTCTCCTGCTCAAGAGCAGGAGACAGGATCAAGCCTGTAACAATTGTATAGGGCACAAAATATGCAGAACCCTTCCCATCAGTTAAGTAACTGCATTCTGAACATGTATTATTGGACTGGATAACAATAACATTTTTACATACCTCATAAGAGGATGGCTAAGTCATCACTAACCAGTGATCTATAGAATTGTGTTAATTGTTTTAGATGGAAAGGTCTTACAAGATCTTTCCTTCAACCTGCATTTGAGGAAGAACATTGATTTTTAACTTTAAGATTCAATAGTTCTACAGTTCTAACAGCAGGTAAATACTCTCTATTTCAGTTGTAGAAAGGTTGGTTCAATAGTGTTTACCAAACTTCTAACTTATAAGCAACAAAGCCACTGAAGGGCACTTCTGTTTGTCATCTGTAACCCACTGTCTCTGCTTTGTGATTGGCTTACCCACATTTCTTTGTTTAAAGTAATATCACTTTGACCACACAAGCCTACATATGTATATGGTTATGGTAGCAACTTTAAAACAGAGAATTTATTTCCAATCCAAAAAGCTTGGATGTGATGTACAAAAGGGAACAGGAAAAATGTCTAATAGGAGAAAGCCATTCTTTAATTGATTCATCTATGTAATTAATTCAATTAGTGTAAAATGAGAACACAGTCTGTACACTGTTTCAAGAACTGAGGGCTTTAAGATAAGAACATGTAAAAATCTAGAAGATTTATGTAAATTTATGGGATTATTTTGTCAGGCGTTAGAGACTGAACTCCATTATAAAATGGCCAAACAACTGCAGAACTGTGCTGCAGGAACTACCAAGTCATGCCTAGTCAGGCCACTAGGGGGCAATGTCATACATGCACACACACACACACACACACACACACAGTTGCCCCTCCACATTCGCGACTTTCACAATTGCGGTTTTGATCATTCGCGGAAAGCTGCCTGCGCCCCCCCCCTGCTCAACACCCCACTCACTTCCCAAGGCAGCCAGGGGCTTCTCAAGAAGCTCTTCGCTGCCTTGGGAAGGGGGGGGGGTAATACCCAGCTGGCACGCTCGCGCTACACCCCACTCCCTTCCCAAGGCAGCCAGGGGCTTCTCAGGAAGCGCCTCGCTGCCTTGGGAAGGGACTGGGGTGGAAAATCGCTCGCTGGCAGGCTAATTTCTTATTCGTGGTTTTTTCACATTTGCGGGGGTTGTCTGCCCTTAACCCCCACGAATGTGAAGGGGTGACTGTATATATATATGAGCTCAGAACAGAGCTCACTTCCTTCTCTTCCTGTGAATGCTGAGGCCTGGTGAAGCAGTTTCTCCTTCATTAGTAAATATTTATACATATTACAACTGTGGCATGTGAGAGGTTGGGTAACTTAGCAGGACCTTTTCCCCAATATATACCAGTATGGGTATAAGAACTCCAGCTAGGTAACAAAAGAACAAACGCCTTGATCAAGAACTCATCAATTTAGCTAATCATACACCAGAATCTATGCAGATCAGAGGCTCTCCCGCCAAGACTATATGGATTTTCCAAGATCCACAAGGATTCCATTCCACTCCGACCCAACTTCTTTGGTTGATAACCAGGTACATAGGGGAAAAAAATCTGCAAAGTAACTAGCATTTCTCTATGCTTGGATATTGCTTATGTGCCATTTTCTTTCTAGACACATAATGGAGCCCCAGTGCAACTTCCAAAAGACAAACATAGATTTGACCTTAACGCCTCGTCTTTCTTTTCACAAGAATGTAATTAATGTCATCTCAATATTTAACAATTTGTGCTGCTTCAGTCCTTTAATCAGAGATAATCCTAAATAAGAGCACAAGGATGTGAGCCATTCTAGACACTACTGCATAAGGCTCATGAATATGCTGACACATTTCCATGGAATATGAACATAAATTATAATCAGGTTGCTTCAGGATAAGAATAGGTAATTCTTTTTTTTTTTAAAGATAACATGTTGAGCCAATTTAAATTTCCAAGAGCATTTGAATATGAGTATGTGTGTGAATGTGAAAAATTCTTTTCGAACATTTACTGAGGAATATCTCATTTTCATTTACTGCTCCTGATATTTTACTTTCCAAATATTATGTCATCCCTCCCATCCTGTATTTATGGACAGTGGTCTTTAATTCAAAGTCAGTCCTGGGGGGGAGCTGAGAAATGTTCCTGTTTTGGACTAGGCCTAGGGTTACCATGTGAAATAAAGCAGAGGTCTCCTGTCTCTTTAATGGTTGTGTAGAAGAGGGAATTTCAGCAGGTGTTTCCTGCATCACAAGCAACACCTGCTGAAACACCCTCTTCTACACAGCCATTGAAAGGACAGGAGCCCTGTCCCTTATTTCATCTGGTGACCCTAATTACGACTCCCAGAATCCCGCAGTCAGTGTGAGGGATGATAAGAGCTGTAAAGTGATGTTTCCAAGCTCTGATCTTGGGGACATTTTCTCTTAGCAGGGATATGCACTCACCCATAAAAAAAGAGCCATTAATTAACTTGGTCTCAGGTATACCCATCTATACTGCAAGTGTTGATGACTGGACATTAGAGAAGAACCACAAAATCCCTATCTTGCTTTGAGTGAAAAACTGTGTGTGTGTGTGTGTGTGTGGGCTTTTCCAATATATTCAATACACAATACGTGAACTGGTCCCCACATTTCTACGGCAATTTTGTAATTGCTACACTTGGATTCTTCATTTACTAAGATGAAAATATCAAAGTTACAATTCCACCATCTGGCATTGTTTCAGGACTTAGTGGAGTGTGCTGATAACAGTGATAAGTATGCTCTGAACACTCATTTCCTAATGAAAGCAGGCCTTATAGCCTGAGAGGTTATAGTACAACACCTTGCACACTACAAGAGGAAAGCTGAAAATATCAGTAAGTGGTATCTCAGCAAGGTTATCAGGGAAAGATCATGCTGGTGTGTGTATTTGCTGTCCTGAACTATGAAATAGGTCGAAAGAGAACTATAAAACCACAGGACTGCCCTGCTGCTTCTCTACTCAGCAGCCTCCCCTAAACAAATTGCCATTTTCATTAACCATGTCAAAATGTTTAATTAGATGACCATTGTTGAGATCCTCCTAAAAGAATGCTAATTATATTTGCAGTGTTCCTCTAATTATATCTCTTAATTATTAACCACAAAGGATGAAGGCTTCCTACTATGTAGGTGTCTTCAGAAATTGCAGGATTGCAGAGGTCAGTAGTAAGTGAAGAGACAAATCGATATAACTAAAACAGGTAGTACAGAGATTAAACAATAGTTCTCTGGGGGTGGTGGTAATGCAGCCCCCTTAGCCTTCCACAGTTGTTCTCCCTGTTTTAGAATGTGCAGTCCCTACAACGATCTGCCCCCCTCCCAATATATTTAGACTATAGCTCCCTTCATCTCCAACCAACATGACCAATGCTGACCAGAGATGATGGGAATTGTAGTCCAAGCCATCTAGAGGATTCAAGGTTCTGGAAGGCTGGCCTATAGGATGTATGAGAAATCCAATATTGATGGTATTTCTGTAGGAAGCAGATGTTCTATCTCTCAAATAGGAAGTCATGGCACAGGGGTTATATTTGATAGATATATGGATCACAACAAATGAACCTGAACAGGGGTTATATGAAGATTGTTGTTGCTGTGTGCTTTCAAGTCATCTCCAACTTATGGTGATGCTAAGGCGAGAACTATCACGGTGTCTTCTGAGTCGGAGTGTGTGTGACTTGACCAAAGTTAAGCCAGTGGGTTTTCATGGCCAAACGGGGATTCGAACCCATCTCCACAATCATAGTCCAGCACTCAAACCACTATGCCACACTGGCTCCATTATATATATGGACATACGTTTATGCAGGTGCAGTACAGGAAAGGCTTAGTATCAGGGGACAAGCTCATAATGTGCCTTTAGATTTCTATAGCGCCATTTAAAAAATGAATGAATGATTCAAATAGGAAAGATTCCTTTGAATGGCAAGGACTAATCATCCTAAGCTTTTTAAAAAACATCTTTACCCTCAATGTGAAGTTGAAGGTTTTCATGGCTGGCATCCATAGGTTTTCCGTGTTGTTTTTCCGGGCTGTGAGGCCATGTTCTGGAAAAGTTTATTCCTGATCTTTCGCTGCATCTGTGGCTGGCGTCTTCAGAAAATGGTTGGGTAGGGGTGTGTGGGGTTTATATACCTTGAGTCCCTGTTGGAGAGGATATGTAAATTTGTGTATTTGAATTGCTAGTCCATGGGGGGAGATATGCAAAGAGGATTAGTGTCTGTTTGGCTAATGGACAATGGACTCTTCCAGAACACGGTCTCAAAGCCCGGAAAAAAACCACAGAAAACTTTACCCTCCTTTGTTTTATCCAAATTATTTATAAAATGACTTTATACTCCTCTCTTTGTGGCAGTTTTTAAGTGCAAAGGTGACACGCATCTCTGCAAAAGAATGTTTGCTGACTACATCCATATGAGAAAAATAAAACCAAAAAAGAAAAGATGTGAAAAAGAGAGACTTGCAAAGTCAAATATTCTCATCAATAGTAACACTAATTTTTAAAGCTAAGCGAAACCTCTGCTTAACTTTCTTGCTGCAATGAAAAGAAATGGGTTTATTATGAATTGTCAGTAGAGAAGCTGCTGTACATATAGCATCCAAAATCTTGATTTTTTGTTATAATCCAAACGGACTGTTTTAAAGATATATATATATATATAAAATTACAAACGTTTTTAAAAGGTTCTGTGAGAAAATTACTGAAAACAGGTATTCTGTTGAAAAATAACTGAGCTTCCCATCACCAAACCAACCAACCACCAAAATTAATAAATGCTGCTTATTTTGATACTTTAATGAGCAAGGCCCTGGAGAGACTGGGGCATTTTTTTTATTTATTTAGAAAGCTGAAGAAACAGAAAGAGGGTGTAAAAATAAAAATTAGCAGGAATGTATTGCTGGGCTGGCCAAGGAATAAGGGGAAGAATGGAAGGAAGATTATTATTTTTTTAAAAAATATTTTATTTATCTGAAAAAGAAATATTATGTACTGTAAATAATATAATGATCGATGGATGATTTACAATGTGTAAAAATTAATTAAAAAAAGAAAGCAGAAGAAACAGGATTTAAAAGTTAAGTGTCTTTCCCTTGTTGAAATCTGTGTAAAAAAAATCCCTTACTGAACCAAACCAACATTAACCTCCTGCCACTGGATGGTGTTAGAGAACTGTAAACTGAGTTCCAGTGCCAAGCTACCAAAATAATCTGCACTTCACTTGCACTGAAACAACCCTTAAACAGAGAAATGAAGATAAGTTTATACTATCTTATTCTAGTCCCTTGATGTAATAGGAACGATTTTGCTCAAATGGCAACTCTTATATAAGGGGGGCAGGGTAACCAAACTATCCATTTTGCTAAATGCACTAAAGAATTGAGTTCCAAACAAATTTGGCTTACTAATAGATTGCAAGCAATGTGGAAGAACTGTTTTCCACATAACTTTTAGAAGGCAAGGGTGTGCTAGGCACCTGGAGCAGATTAAGGATGCAGCAATTCCTATCAAGTCATCTTTGCTTTTTTCAGAGAAGTACCCAAATTACACAAACATGTTCCCAAATATTTACTGCAGATGCATGGAGAAAAACTGAAAGAAAAAGTGTGTCAATCTGTTATGCAAGATGTGGTGTATTTAACAGTTATATAAAACGGGGGAGAAAGTGTAGGGCAGATAAGATTCATACACACATACGACTAACAACTCTTTGCTATAAGAAGAGAATAAGCCAAGACGAGAATTCAGATATGATTTCAGTGAAAACAGGAAAAATGAGCCTGCTCCTTCTCTGAACTATGCTGCAGAGCACTATAGAATTAGGAAGAAACAAGGAATAGATATTAAATCCTTCACTAAGTTTTTCTTCTTACAGGAAGCAACCAGTAACTTTAACAATTTTCTTCTTGCTGTGAGAAACTCTTCGAAAACCACAGTTTTTGCAATTCAGGACTTAATTCTGCACAAAAGTCATATATGGTTGTTTTATGGTGAAAGCAGCATTTTTTAAATGTAGGAAACAGCACAGAAATACAGCATGACTTCCATATCTGCAGGTCCCGTGCCCACAGTTCCACTTACCTGAATCTGAAAAGATACCGTATATTCCGGCGTATAAGACGACTTTTGAGCACTCAAAAGTGCCCTCCAAAATTGACAGTCGTCTTATACGCCGGATACACTTTGCTTCACCTGCCTGCCTATCTCCTGCCTCTTCGCAAATGGAGCGAAGAGGCAGGAGATGGGCAGGGGGTGAAGCAAAGTGCTCCTCCCTGCCACCCGCCCACCCCCTGCGCTTCCACCCCCCCTCCCGAAAGTCGCGGAACCGCGGCTTTGGGGGGGTGGCTAGGAAGCCCCCTCCTCCCTTCCCCCGCCCACTCCCCGTGCATCCACCCCCCTCCCTGAAAGCAGCGGAACCGCGGTTTTCAGGGAGGGGGGCAGAGAAGCCCCCTCCTACCTTCCCCCCGCCCACCCCCCCGCGCATCCACCCCCCTCCCTGAAAGCAGCAGAACCGCTGCTTTCAGGAAGGGGGGGCACGGAGAAGCCCCCTCCTCCCTTCCCCCCGCCCACCCCCCGCTCATCCACCCCCCGCTCATCCACCCCCCTCCCTGAAAGCAGCAGAACCGCTGCTTTCAGGGAGGGGGGGCGCGGAGAAGCCCCCTCCTCCCTTCCCCCTGCCCACCCCCCGCTCATCCACCCCCCTCCCTGAAAGCAGTGGAACCGCTGCTTTCAGGGAGGGGGGGCGGAGAAGCCCCCTCCTCCCTTCCCCCCGCTCATCCACCCCCCCGCTCATCCACCCCCTCCCTGAAAGCAGCGGAACCGCTGCTTTCAGGGAGGGGGGGCGCGGAGAAGCCCCCTCCTCCCTTCCCCCGCCCACCCCCCGCTCATCCACCCCCTCCCTGAAAGCAGCGGAACCGCTGCTTTCAGGGAGGGGGGCGCGGAGAAGCCCCCTCCTCCCTTCCCCCTGCCCACCCCCCCGCTCATCCACCCCCCTCCCTGAAAGCAGCGGAACCGCTGCTTTCAGGGAGGGGGGCGCGGAGAAGCCCTCTCCTCCCTTCCCCCCGCCCACCCCCCCGCGCATCCATCCCCCTCCCTGAAAGCAGCAGAACCGCTGCTTTCAGGAAGGGGGGCGCGGAGAAGCCCCCTCCTCCCTTCCCCCTGCCCACTCCCCATGCATCCACCCACCCTCTCTGAAAGCTGCAGAAACGCGCTTTCAGGGAAGGGGGTGGCGGAGAAGCCCCCTCCTCCCTTTCCCCTGCCCACTCCCCATGCATCCACCCCCCTCCCTGAAAGCCGCAGAAACGCGCTTTCAGGGAGGGGGGGTGGCGGAGAAGCCCCCTCCTCCCTTCCCCCCACCCACCCCCGCGCATCCACCCCCCCTCCCGAAAGCCCCCTACTCCCTGCCACCCTCCGCCCAGCCACCCCCCTTCCCCAAAGGCTCGCTTTGGAGAGGGGGGTGGCTGCGAAGCCCCCTCCCCCCTGCCACCCTCCACCCAGCCTCCCCCCTTCCCCAAAGCCCCGTTTGGCCACACAGCCTGCAGATCCCCCTCCTGCGCTCCCTCCTGGAAGGGAGCGCAGGAGGGGCATGCAGAGGCTGCGCGGCCAAACCGCGATTCGCCCCTTCTCCCCACCTTCCTGGAAGGTGGGGAGAAGTGGCGAACGTGCCCCTTTTGGGCGCACAGCCTCTGCATCCTCCTCTTGCGCTCCCTCCTGGAAGGCAGCGCAGGAGGGGCATGCGGGGGTATGCGTTGGAAGAGGGGGGTCGTCTTATAGGGCGAATATATCACAAACTCTGCATTTTACCTTAAAAATTGGGGGGGGGTCGTCTTATACGCCGGGTCGTCTTGTACACCGGAATATACGGTATGTTCTCTCTAGACATTTTTGAGGGCCTCCAACACAGTTCTATGTTATGTTTCTGCTGGAAGTTGACCATAGAGTCACACTAGAGGGCCGAGAAAATGCCTAGAAATGTTCTCTCTCCATCCTCCAGAGTAGTTCTATGGTATGCTTTGGCCGGAGGTCCTTCATTTCAACAGGGTTTGCTATTATTGCCATTTCACATTTCCACGGTAAGTCAAGGAATGGTACTCCCTGAGGATATGGGGGTTATACTGTACAATTTCTATGCAGGAGTTTACACCTGATTGCTTAGCAAGTAGCACTGGGAGCCTTACAGCTCGAGCCTGCATTCTGTTGATATGAAAATTACATACAAAGTTATGACTCTTAATTGAATTAGTGGGCCAGCTAATAACCTTCCTTTGCTTACATTCAATAGCATTTCCAAGGCAGCAAACCCTACTTCATAGAGATTGGAAAGGAGGCAGCATAGCATATGAGTCCGAGAAGTATTTAATCTATCATTGCAATCAATCAAGGAACACCCAAGAAAACAACTAAAGTCGATAAAAAGAATACAAGGTGAAACAGCAGGAAAAACATACATTCAAAAGCATTTCTTTGTAGGTCACCTATGCTTAATAGAGCTTAATGACTATGGGTTTTATTTTTTTGTACATAATTTCTCAAACCCCTTATTTAATAATTTTGCAGGCATCTAATGTACACTACCTTGTAATTAATGTATGTTTACCACGTGGATATGCTATGTTAATGTATGGGGCTGAGGCAGACATTTGCCCACCAGAGGTAAGAGAATGTGATCCTCTTGCGCCACCTTGCATTTGGTTAATGTAAATAAGCTTGCCATTTACTCCAGAACTCACATCTGACAAGACAGACTTGTGGTGTATTGTAAGGATGGGATCATCAATTCTCTTGCACAACTCTAGGATATTTAAATGAAGCGAACCCATGTATACACACATTAAAAAATTATGCAAATAGGACTGTTCCCTCCACTAAAATGAATGCAGGGGCCCTGAACTGCACCACAACTATACATGCATGACAAATGCAATGTCTGAATACATGCTTATAGATGTATGGAGTTCTGGACTGGAGTATAGACTTCTGGAAAACTAATACAGTGGGCCCTTGCTATCTGTTGGGGTTTGGTTCCATGACTCCCCGTGGATACCAAAATCCATGGATGCCCAAGTCCCATTATATACAATGGCATATAAAACAGTCTCCCTTATATAAAATGGCAAAATCAAAGTTTGCTTCTTGGAATTTATTTATTTTTGGAATATTTTTCAAGCTGTGGATGGTGGAATCTTTGGATGCCAAATCCGTGGATGCAGAGGGCTGACTGTAACAAACTGGGGAAAAATAAAATTATTCAGTAATTCTACTTATACTTTGTGCAATCAGTGTATATCTGGTTTAATACAGTACTTTTGAAACTACAAATTACAGATTTTTTTTTCAAAATAGAATATTAACTTAAAGAAGGATTGCACTTCCCCAGTACAAACAATTCATCCATTGAAATTAAAATACAGAATACTTGCTTTTCCAGCCACTTTGGGCTCCTTAACAAATGATCTTGCTTTTCAGCTGGCAAGTACTCCCTCTCTCCCTCTCCATCAAGCAAGTAAATACATGTAATTATAAAGTTACTGTTTTCAAATAGGAGAATAATCCTTCCTTCATCCACTGGTAAAACAGCTTGTAATTATTATACAGCTGAAAAGAAAAGATTTGTCTAGAAAATCCTGCTAAATCAAGACAATCTGACTGATTAAAACTTTACTCATCAAGACATTTGTAATATGTTGCATGTGGGGTCCAGGGAACAAATCAGTTAAGATTTATAGGAATAATCAAGACCCTTCTGTTAGAGGAATGTTCCAAATGGAAAACACAAAATACACTGGCTTCCTCTTCACCATCTTCTGAAACATATAATTTCAGTTGCATTTTTACAGTATTGCTGGTTTCCTTTCCCCTTTTTTTTTAAAAAATGGCATTAATTGGAATTAACATGGGAATTCAAAGCAAATATGATTAAGGGGCTAAGATGTACATATCCTGCGAGCCTGTGCAATGGATTTTTCTGGTGGAGCGCAGCGTGCACAGAACTGGCCTCACCCTTTAAACCAGAGATTCATCTGCCGTGGCCTTGCAAGCATGGACGTGGCAGCGAGGTCCTCAGGCCGTAGGTTTGATTAGAGTTTCCTTCTCTTAGATGGTTGACCTTACAGGGTTGGACGAGCACCATCTGCCCGGGTTTGGGATTAGAGTTTTCCTTCTCCTAGGACGGTGGCCACAAGGCTAGAGTGCCCATCCTGCCCTTTGATGCTCTTTGTCAGACCCTTCGGTTTTGACCTGTCTGGCATGGGAGACCCTACCAGTGGCTATTATGCCACCGCCAGCATAGCTCAAAACATCATTAGGGTACGCAAGCCTCTCTCCCATGACAAGGGGGCGTCAATGGAGAGGTGTACATATATATAGGCAAACATATGTGTGTGTGTATATGCATGTATCCATTTATTTTGGCTAATAGTCCACAAGAATGTGAGCAGATGACTGTATCATATGATGCTGAGTTACACACTACAGTCGTCCCTTCACATTCGCGGGGGTTCCGTTCCACGGACCCCCGCGAATGTGAAAAATCCGCGAATAATGACTCCCCTCCCCCCTCCCTCCCCAGGCCTTCGCGGGGCCTTGCTAGGCCCCACGGAGGTCTCCCCGGCCCTTCCACCCTCCCTCCCCAGGCCTTCGCGGGGCCTTGCTAGGCCCCACGGAGGTCTCCCCGGCCCTTCCTCCCTCCCTCCCCAGGCCTTCGCGGGGCCTTTCTAGGCCCCATGGAGGTCTCCCCGGCCCTTCCTCCCTCCCTCCCCGGGCCTTCGCGGGGCCTTGCTAGGCCCCACGGAGGTCTCACCGGCCCTTCCTCCCTCCCTCCCCAGGCCTTCGCGGGGCCTCCGGAGGGCCTCCGGGGGTGCCGCGAAGGCCTCCCCACCCCTCCCCAGGCCTTCACAGGGCCTCCGGGGGTCCCGCAAAGGCCTCGCCACCCCTCCCCAGGCCTTCACAGGGCCTCCGGAGGGCCTCCGGGGGTCCCGCAAAGGCCTCGCCACCCCTCCCCAGGCCTTCGCGGGGCCTCTGGAGGGCCTCCGGGGGTCCCGCAAAGGCCTCGCCACCCCTCCCCAGGTCTTCACGGGGCCTTCGGAGGGCCTCCGGGGGTCCCGCGAAGGCCTCGCCTCTCCTCCCCAGGCCTTCGCGGGGCCTCCAGAGGGCCTCTGGGGGTCCCGTGAAGGCCTCGCCACCCCTCCCCAGGCCTTCGCGGGGCCTCCGGAGGGCCTCTGGGGGTCCCGCGAAGGCCTCGCCACCCCTCCCCAGGCCTTCATGTGGCCTCCGGAGCGCCTCCGGGGGCCCCGTGGAGGCCTCCCCAGGCCTCCCCGCTCCCTCCAGGTCTTTCACGGGGCCTCTGGAGGCCCCGTGTCGCGGTTTTGGGGGGGCCCTCTCAAAACCGCGAATAACCAAAACCGCGAATGTCAAGTTCGCGAATGTGGAGGGGCAACTGTATATGCAAAAAGTGCAAAGAATCAAGAAACTGGCCCAAATAAAATGGTAAGCTGGAGTGTGTCCGGAGGAGGGTGACCAAAATAGTAAAAGGTCTGGAAGCCATGCCCTATGAGGAGTGGCTTAAGAACCTGTATATGTTTAGCCTGGAGAAGAGAAGGTTAAGAGGGGACATGATAGCCATGTTTCAGTATTTGAAGGGATGCCATACTGTAGATGGAGCAAGCTTGTTTTCTGCTGTTCCAGAGACTAGGACATGGAGCAATGAACTCAAACTACAGGAAAAGAGATTCCATCTAAACATTAGGAAGAACTTCATGACAGTAAGAACTGTTCAGCAGTGGAATGCACTGCCTTGGAGTGTGATGGGTGTCTCCTTTTTTTGGAGGTTTTTAAACAGAGGCTGGATGGCCATCTGTCAGGAATGTTTTGATTGGGTATTCCTGCATGGCAGGGGGTTGGACTAGATGGCCTTTGTGGTATCTTCCAACTCTATGATTCTATGAGTCCTCCAGTGAAGGGAAGAATAGAAGAGCCTGAAATCCCCTTTCATCTGTGTTAGCCAGTAGTTACACACAAGATAAGAGGTTTGAGTTTGGACTATGATTCTGTAGACCAGGGTTTGAATCCCCCTCAGCCATGGAAATCCACTGCATGACCTTGGACAAGTCACACTCTCTCAGCCTCAGAGGAAGGCAATGGTGGCAAACCTCCTCTGAAGAAATCTTGCCAAGAAAACCTGTGATGGATTCGCCTTAGGGTACCCAAGTCAGGAATTATCTGAAAGCACACAACAACATACTGCCTACTGCCTGCTACACTCTGAAGATACTTTTGCAGAGATTACCCAATACCAACAATTACTCCAATGTAGTTATGAAAATGTGCTGTGGATGCTACCTTTGCATGTCTCCTCTGCACAAGGGGCCATGGGAAAAATAATTTGTGGATTGTTTTTCTCCAATCATCCCCCATTTTCCACATCAAAGAGGCATGAAGGTCCACATCACAGAAACAGGGCCAAACCAAAACAGTTTCCTGTAGGAGGCAAAGCACAAGATGTCATCTCTCAGATATGCAAAAATCCCAAGTGCATGGCACCTCCCCTATATTCAAGGGATAAGATGTTGAATTCCTGTATGTTAAAAAAAAAAACTGAACAAAATGGCAGTTGAATCTTATTTCATTACTGGCAAGACAACATCCTCCACTTAGACTGAGGGCAACAGGATAGTTTAAGAAGACCAGAGAAGGTCACATGTCATATTTGGTTCTATCCATTCTATGCTTCTTAACAGCAGATGAACCTTTGGTTTAAAGGGTGAGGCCAGTTCTGTGCACGCTATGCTCCACCAGAAAAATCCATTGCACAGGCTCGAAGGACAAATCCAGTTCCAAAAAAGCCCTGTAGCGACGCACAATCCTAAATATACACTGGACTGACTATGTGACGAATGTTGCTGTCCTTGAGCAAGCAGGGATCACCAGCATTGAGGCCATGATATTGAGAACACAGCTGCGCCGGGCAGGGCACGTTTCTAGGATGGAGGACCATCGCCTCCCAAAAATACTACTCTACGGTGAACTCACCACGGGTCAGTGTAAGAGGGGCGCTCCAAAAACAAAACGATACAAGGACTCCCTGAAACAACATCTCAGGCTCGGCCAAATTGATCACCAACAATGGTCCGCCCTGGCCTCACATCGGGAGGCATGGAGACGCACTATCCACAATGCTGCAGTCTTATTTGAGAACTCATGCCGAACAAGTCTTGAAGATAAATGACAACGCAGAAAGAATCACAACCCAGAAACATCACCCAAGGAGACCTTCTGCTGTGCTTTCTGCAACTGGACTTGTTTTATCTTGGATTGACCTTTTTAGTCATCAGCACGCTTGCAGAAAGCGCGGGATGAGTCCTTCCTAAATCTTCGTTTGCAACGAAAAGCCAGAGAGAGAGAGAGAGAGAGAGAGGGAGATGCTTCTTATCATCTGCTGCCTCAGATGGATGTTTCACCCTCCTTAATGGCAGGGCTGGCTCCATTTACAGGCAGTGTATGGGTAAGGTGTGAGTAGAATGATTTGTAGCAACTACAGAATCATACATGGATGATAGAAACATTTACGGTCTCATCAGGGATGACCCCTTACATTTTTCTTCCTGAAATAAAGGACAAGATGTCCAACTTTTTGATGGGGCAGCCTCTTCCATATCATATAGGGCAGCAATCATGTTTAGGAGCTGCAGGGTAGGCTGTCCAGAACACACACAAATGCCCCCCAACAGAGGGAAATGCCCAGGGGGCTTCTGCTATTGTCCCCTCTATATCACCTGGAATACTCTGTATGAGGCAGCCTCCTTTGCGTAACAATAGCCCTGCCTGTCATTTTACTGATGTGCCCAGTCATTTCCCCAAGTAAAAAACAGCGAACAGTACAACTGAAATGAAACAATATCAACAAAATGAATACCATGAACTCACCTTCAAGTCTGACTACCAGAGGCACTTTTAGTTCAAGCTCTCGGCAGGCTTTGGTGATGCCGTTGGCTATAATGGCACAGTTGACAATCCCACCAAAAATATTGACCAGAATTGCTTCAACCTGGGGGAGAAAAATTAATATGCTATCAACCAGATGTCTGGTGGGTTCTTTGGTTTTATTAGACCTTGAAACATTTACCTGAATCCAGAGTGCTGTTCTCAGAACTAAACAAATTGAGTAGCTGTGAGAAATTCAGGTAGTTTCTGCCTCCACAAAATGATGGTAACATTGATGAACCTCAATAGGTTGGGAAGATTCATAGTGAGCCTCTAAAGCATTTAAAAACATGAGATATGTGGACTTTGCTTTCAGGATGGTGATTAGTAAAAAAGCTATATTTTCTGACTTAAGATTGCTCAGGGAAAATGGGCTCTTAAGAGGCCTTTGGTTCACTCTGTTTTGGTTCATAATGTGCATTCGTTCTCATTTGTTGCTGAATATGCACATACTGGACACACTTTTTGATAGGGAGATTTGCATTTCCAGCATTAAGAAGCACTGTATTTTGTACCTTTGCAAATGAGATACTTTCCCCTAAAATGTCCATTTATTGCTGACTGAGATTGCTGCATGGAATGGGATTGTGCAAGAGTCATATGGACATCTGTAATGCACAACACAATTCATGACTAGCAATAATCTCTCCTGTACCAGCCCCATTTTGTAACTTACAACAACACACTTAACTTTATTCTCCCAACTGCTGCCACCAAATACTTTCAAGGCTTTCCACTATATAGTTTGAATGTAGGAGAAAGAACATCTAAGTCATATTTTCTTAGAAACAGGAAGGAGCTAGAGAGAGTTTCAGAAAAAAGAATCTATGTGAACATTCTGCAATATACAGATTTTCATTTTGTAGTACTTTGTATATACTCCAACGATGAACAGGGGGATAATGGTTTTGTCCCTAACCAAGAAGAAGATAGGACTCCTTCCCCACTCAATCATAGATAAAATAATTGCTTTTACTATTAAATTGGAAGTCAGAAGGCTATTGTGCAAATGCTAGAATGTGTCAGGGGCGTGTTCTGCATGTTCATGAAAAAAGGACACCCAAAGACTATTAGTTTGTGCCCTAAAGAGTGAAAAGAAAATGCCCACAAGGAAATCAAACTCAACAGTCAGGAAGCTTTTGCTTAGCCATAACCACACTGACTACACTCATCAACAGGTCATGCCAGAAATCCAGATGGAATTCTACACCTTAGCCATTCAGAGAGAGGAAGCATCTTTCTTAATCGCGGGCTTTGTTTTGCAGGGCTGGTTTAATACATTCAAAACCTGGTAAGTTGTGACAGCTACTAATGTTTCTCTCACATGATAAATGTAATATGTGAGATGCGAAATCATGTTAAATCGGTAAAATGAGTACCCAGCTTGTGGGGGCAATTAGCTAACACACATTGGAAACTGCTTAATGCAGTGTAGATGTGTAAATTGTTGTTGCTTAAAAACAATTTGTAAGCCGCTCTGATAGCCTTGTGGCTGAAGAGTGGGGTATAAATAAATAAAACAAAACAAAACATGTTATATAGTTGGCAGCAACATCTGTAGCAAAAAGAGCAACATGCAGTGCATTACTTGAATTTAATCAGGCTGAAGGGGGTACAGAAAAACTGGACATTTTTTTTTGTTATCTTTCAGTTAGAATTTCATCTGCATAATCTGAGCCAAAACATTTAGCATGTGGATTCTAACTGGTACATATTTCCTATTCAAAACAGCATGTACAGAGAAGTAATATACTTGTTTTGACTGACTTGATAAATGGGGATAAGAAATCCTTTATAATTAACAATGAGAGTTAAGCAATAAAAAATTTATTACAACAGATGAATTGATAAGTCCCACCAGGAAAAGGGTCATCCATCATCTTCAAAAGACTGGATTCCCTGCACCTAACTCACAATTCAGTTACCCTAATCTCTTCCTCCTCTCCATTGATGCCCCCTTGTCATGGGAGAGAGGCTTGCATACCCTAATGATGTTTTGAGCTATGCTGGCGGTGGCATAATAGCCACTGGTAGGGTCTCCCATGCCAGACAGGTCAAAACCGAAGGGTCTGACAAAGAGCATCAAAGGGCAGGATGGGCACTCTAGCCTTGTGGCCACCGTCCTAGGAGAAGGAAAACTCTAATCCCAAACCGGGGCAGATGGTGCTCGTCCAACCCAGTAAGGTCAACCATCTAAGAGAAGGAAACTCTAATCAAACCTACGACCCGAGGACCTCGCTGCTACGTCCATGCTTGCAAGGACACGGCAGATGAACCTTTGGTTTAAAGGGTGAGGCCAGTTCTGTGCACACTGCACTCCACCAGAAAAATCCATTGCACAGGCTCGAAGGACAAATCCAGTTCCATTCTCTTCCTGCTTGATTTCAGAGCATTCAAAATGTAGGTCTAAAAAAGGTGTTACAGTTATGCATATACATATTACTCTGCTGCCTATGATCAGCTCTCCATCAAAGTTGCTTTAAATCACTCTGCATTATCTCCACTACCATAAAGTGAGTTGTTCCGAGTGCATCAGATCTATATGTGAATCTGATTTCAGCAGCAAACCACAGCTTCCTGTTAAACTGTGTCACAGAGAATCTTGCCCAGGCCATTTGCAAATAATTTTCTACCTGTTAAATGCCACACAGAAATTGGCACTGAGGAAATATGAGGGTATGGCATATTCATTAACATTTTAACTTCTTATGAAAAAACTAAAGGAATACTGACAATCAGTAGGGCTGCTGTTAGGAAGCTGGAAAGGTGTATGAAAAGACAAATATTTCTAGAGGAACTGTTGACAGGAGAAATTCAAATTACCTGGGCATAACTCGTAATAGGTGTGTTTATGAGAAGGCTGATGGCTTGGTAACTTAAAAGTGTTGTATACTCAGAAGGAAGGGAAATAAAACAACATAAAATATGTGTTGGAGGTGAAGGTGGAACTGACTGTCACATTCAATTAATAAGCCAAAATTGGGCTATAGGTTTTCAGCAATGTTACCTTAAAGGCAGCAGATTGTTTGATCTTAGAAGCTAAGCAGGGTAAGTCATCGTTAGTATTTTGATCGGAGACTGCTAATGAATACCAGGTGCTATAGGCTATATTGGAGAGAAAGGGACTGGCAAAACCACCTCTGAGTATTCCTTGACTAAGAAAACTCTATGAAATTCATGGGGTCACCATAAGTCGATAGGCAACTTGAAGGTGTGCACGCATGCACACACACACACACACAATCTTATTTGAAATCCTGAGATGGAGTATACTATTCTGTTTATTTATATACCTTTATTTATAGGCCTCTTGAATATACTTTCATACCTAATGGAATCCTGGGATTTGTAGTTTGGTGAGGCCCCAGCATTCTTTGGCAGAAAAGGCTAAAAACCTTGTAAAACAACAAATCCCAGGATTCCATAGGAAGAAGGCATGGCAAATAATCCAGTTTCAAACTGGATTATTTGTGTAGTGTGGATTTGGCCATGTCTACTTCCTCAGATGCAGGCATCTGAGAAGTGGACCAAGTCTGTGAAAGCTTATGCTACAACTTCTTTCTCTCAATTAGTCTCAAAGGTGCTATAAGATCCTCTTGTTTACTGATATTTCAGACTAACACAGCTATGTCTTTGATGTCTCAACATAGTCATTTTGGCTTCTAGGGAGAGTACAGCTTGATTTGCTCTAGGACTTACTATTTCTCTGTTTTTAATAGAAGAGGTCTAGCCTTGTCAAACTTCAGATTGTCATGACATCTGAACCACCAATCTGGTTTGAGGAGATCCTCCACAGCTACAACCATGACAAAACAGGAAGTGGGGCACATGAGGAAAAAGGGGGCAGAGGAAGGGCTTATCTAAATGGTGAAAATAATCCTAACAGGATGGAAATGGAAGGCAATCTGTACACATGGACATTCACATAAACACATGTCATTCAGAAAGGGGGCAGCCAAATCCACCGCAAACTCTGTGTGGGAAGCCTCCGGGGCATCTTCCAGATTTTTTAAAAAGCTCCGTATGGCATGTGAATGTGTGATTGCTTGGACACTCACATTCTTATTGGTGCAACCAGGAAGCGTAATCTGATTGGCTGGATGAACATGGGGGCGGGGCTAGCAAACAGGAAAAGCATCTACTGCCATCACATTGGATTTTCAGGTATGCAAGTGTCCAGTAAGTTGATAAAACAGCAATCTTACAATCTTTTTTTGTAAATATGAAATATCACATGTGTGCACCATGGTAAACTGTTTTTGTTTTTTTTAACTGGAGATGGCACATTTAAAGGCATGGATAAATCACTTGCGGCTGGTATCTTGGCTAGGGATCATGAGAAGTTTAGTGGGGCTCTTTTGATTGTTTGGACAGGTTGCAGCGCTCTGAATGGCTGCTTCTTCAGACGTGTTCATATTTTTCCCCATCGTATACAGAGGACCAAATTGTTCATGCATATTAGCTTCATATCTGATCTCCTAAAATGGTTTCTAGGAGATGGAACACATGACATCTGAAGGCAGCCACTGAAAGGAATTCTCTGACGAATGCAACAGGAAATCTCTTCCATCTTCCTAAAAGAGTTCTTAATGTAGGATGTAACGGAAAATGGTGGTGGTGGGAAAAGAAATCTAGTAGCACCTTTGAGGTTAACTGGTTTATTGCAGCATAAGCTTTTGTGGATATTAACCCATTTCTTCCTCTGGCTGCATCCACGCAGTGCGATTATAACCATCTGATTCCACTTTATCTTCTTATCTAGATTTCTCACCACCTCCATCTTCTTTTTTATTCTGAGACAGACTAACAAAGCTATCCATACCAGCCATGTGATTTAAAAAGAACATGCTTACATCATTAAAGAGGATTTTAATGCCCAAATAAAGAGACTTTAATTCCTAATGTAGGCACTCTCATTTAAGGACACGGTTTTCAGTTTTCGAGTTAAATTCTAATCAGCCTCTCTAATCCACCTACTCAGAAATATATATATATATCTTGAAGGGAAATAAGATTCACCCCTGGATAATTGACATTTCTGCGCCTAGCTTTAATAATAATAACAGTAATATAAATAAAATAAGTTAAATTAGAGAGGAGCTTGAATGAGTTCAATCAATAAGAAAGTGAATGAGGTAGGGAATTTAATTTTGGGCTTTAGTGTAATCACATAAATAAGCCAAAAGACCAGTTCAAACAGTAAAGAGATTCAGTTATAAACTTGGCTAAAAATTGGTGAACACAGTTTATTGTTCCTCTGCTGCCCTAAATGGATTTCGCTTTTTCCTTAAAACAGTTTTAACAATCAGGCGACGTATGCCAATGAAGAGCATTTATTCTGGTTTTTTTGTGTGCACAGAAAGCTGAAAAAGTGCTCAGTGGGAGAAAAGAAAACCACCCACTGCATATTGCAAACAAGCCCTCATTAACATACCCTGTGCATCGGAGGCACCCTGAACCTAAAATGAAAATAGAGCCTCTTGCCTGCAGACAGCTGAGAATGCCCAGAACAGCATATTAATGATTAAAGCTTCTACCTAAACGTCCTGACTTGCAAGACTAAGCTTTAAGTTTCAAGTTGCCTTTTAGTCAGATGTACAGAGGCCAGCATCTTTGTCCAGTAGTGGTTTGCTTTTCCTGACACAGCAGACATGAAAAATCCATCAAAAAAAAAAGCTGTGGGCTGATCGCAAAAAGCTATGGCTTAATATGTACAGGCACTCCTTTTTAAGGCAAAGCACAGCTCATCAATATAAAGGGTTCACATTGGGAAAGAGGTGTTACCTGTCAGCATTTTACCTCAGCCCCTCCTCATAGAAACCTTTCTATGGTTTCTATGTTACCTTCAGGAGCAGCCAGTTTAGAAGAGAGCTTAGTAACTAGAATCACAATAGCCAACATCTCCCTCCTCTTCCTTATAATTATTATTAACTTTATTTATATCCCACTTTTCCCTTGAAAATAAGGACTCAAGGTAGCTGACAAAGTAAAACTCAGTAAGTTGAAATATATAAAAAAATCAATATTAAAATGGAATAGATTACAAAAAAATTAAAAACTGTTTGAAGCATACAATGAAAAATGCTTCACTGCAATTAAAAACAATGCAATTTAAAACAATAACAATAGTACAGTACCTTCATTAAAAACCCTTTCTTAAAAACCTTTAGTTTTCAAAAGCCTATCAGCTCATACAGGAAAATAAAGTCTGTCAGACAGCCTGGACGCACGTCATCAGGACCAGTGGCTACTTATTATTAATGCATTATTTATCTGCAGTATTTGTACTCCTTTCCCCGATTTCCCTAAGAGCTGTTCGGCAGTGGAACACACTCCCTCAGAGCGTGGTGGGGTCTCCTTCCTTGGAGGTCTTTAAACAGAGGCTGGATGGCCATCTGTCAGGGATGGTTTGATTGTGTATTCCTGCATGGCAGGGAGTTGGACTGGATGGCCCTCGTGGTCTCTTCCAACTCTACAATTCTATGATTCTATTGTTCTACATCCAAACTCACAGTCATCCAAACTTCTCTCCCCAAGCAACTGGGCAGTCAAGAGACACTTGTGATGAGGTCACAGCAGTCTCCTTGGGCACTTGCCCTCACAGCCCAGCCAATCTGTGTTTGGAAACAGCTAGGGAGCATGCTCACAGGCATACTCCTTTGGTATTGCTAGCTCTAGTCTGCAGGGCATTGGGGAAGAAAGAAGCCTAATGAAACAGCTGCCATTCAGGGTGCTAACAGTGGCTTCGGGCCCATGCCAGGTGCCATCTGAAACAGGGGTAGCTTCTCCGCTCCCATCTCTGTATTTGCAAACTGGTTGCTGATTGTCATTTGTCTGCAACTGTTGTCTGCAACTGTTAAAACAATACCATGGTCCACCAGTTTGGAAGTGTAGATGATTAAGCCAATAGATTCTAGGAAACTCCTAACTGCTGGGAAAGTGTCTCTTGGACTATAGGAAAATTGGCCAAGAACCATATGTTGCCTGTGGTTTCCCGTATGCACTTTTAGAGGACTGTAATTCCCTACTAAAGAAGCTGAATACAGCTTACCTGGGCAGCTGACCCCCACCCCCCACACACTTTGTGTGTGGACTGGGCTTTTGTTTATTAGCCCCAACATCTAACCCATTATCAAGTTCAGCTACTGATTTAGCACTTCTATTAATTCAGCTCAATTTGATGAAAATGAGAAGTAGAATTGGATATCATCTGCACATGGAGAACACCTTATTTTACATCACCAAATGAACACAGCACCTGCCCTGCTTGCACAGTAGAAGCAACCCTTTTGAAGTGCTACATATATATTAACTCAAAATTCTAAGAACATCACTGCAAAGGCCAAACTATTCACATACCGGGGTGTACACTTTTTGCTTATTTTTTTCTCATATGCAAGAATGAATAATTTCAAAAGGTTTCTCCCAAAGAGAGAGATTGAGATTTTTTGTGTATTTTTCAATTATTTTTCACACTTTTGCTGAAAACATCAATATTTTGCACAGAAAAGTGTATTTTATGAAAAAAGTGCACTGTTTTCTATGCAAATAAGGGAAAAATTCTAGAAGTGTGAAAAATCTCATGGTCTTGGACCACTTTTTCAACATGGTGTCTCAAGACACTTCTTTTTTCTTTTCTTTTCTTTTTTTGTGGAGGACAAGAAAATCTATGAGCATTTGTTAAATCCCTAACATAAACATCAATCAATCTCCTAATGTCACACCTGTGTTGGCTCTACATAGCTCATTATTATCTTCCTATTACAGATTGGATGAGGCCGAGAATACTTTGGCTACTTAATCATTTCATGGCTGGAGTCAGAGTTCAAGAGGGGACTTCTTTAGACCCTCTGCAGATCAGGCAGTGTTTTGATCACTACTGCAAACTTTGAAGGGAGGAAGATGTTTTGGAAGGTATAGACAAAAATGCCTGACCTTTGTACATGGACAGCTTGCTGAACGGAAGCAGAAGGGTTCTGTCCTGGGCCCAGTGCTATTCAACATCTTAATCAATGACTTGGATGATGGAATTAGGGGCAGGCGTATCAAATTTGCAGATGATACCTAGAGGACAGGTTCAAAATTCAAAATGACCTGGATAGACTGGAGAGCTGGGCCAAAGCTAACAAAATGAAATTCAATACGGAGAAATGTAAGGTACTGCACTAGGGCAAAAACCCGAAATGCATAGATATAGGATAGGGGAGACCTGGCTGAACGAGACTATGTGTGAAAGGGATCTAGGAGTCCTAGTAGACCACAAGTTGAACATGAGTAAACAGTGTGATGCGGCAGCTAAAAAGGCCAATGCAATTTTGGGTTGCATCAATAGAAGTATAGTGTCTAGATCAAGGGAAGTAATAGTGCCACTCTATTCTACCTTGGTCAGGCCTCACCTAGAATACTGTGTCTAGTTCTGGGCACTACAATTCAAAAAGGATATTGACAAATTGGAGCATGTCCAGAGAAGGGCGACTAAAATGGTGAAAGGTCTGGAAACCATGCCTTATGAGGAAAGACTTAGGGAGCTGGGTATGTTTAGCCTGGAAAAAAGAGGGTTAAGGGGCTATATGATAGCTCTGTTTAAGTATTTGAACAGGTTTCACATTGAGGATGGAGCAAGCTTGTTTTCTGCTGTTCCAGAGACTAGAACACAGAACAATGGATGCAAGCTCCAGGAATGGAGATTCCACTTCAACATTAGGAGGAACTTTCTGACAGTAAGAGCTGTTCGGCAGTGGAACACACTCCCTCAGAGCGTGGTGGGGTCTCCTTCCTTGGAGGTCTTTAAACAGAGGCTGGATGGCCATCTGTCAAGGATGCTTTGATTGTGATTCCTGAGTGGCAGGAGGTTGGACTGGATGGCCCTTGTGGTCTCTTCCAACTCTACAAGTCTGAGGCAAAAGGTGGGGTACAAAAATAAAGTTGTTGTTATGAAGATGATGATGATGATTCTATGAGGAGAGAACCTCACCGGGGACGTGTTCACCTGGTTATCTACTAGCAATGCCTTTCACATTTGACATAATGCAAACCAGCGAATCCTTGTACAAAAGAATAATTGGAAGATTTTTTAAAAAACGCACCATGGCCTCAATCCTATTATTAATCCCAACTAGAATTGATCCATTAAATCAATGGGATTTACCGATGTATTGACTAACTATTCAACCATTGGTTGAGCGGGTCTACTCTAGTTAGAACTAACCATCAGGATGACAGCCTACATCCATTCATTACCTTACTAATGCCAGGATATGCTATCACCAATTACTGGTTCATAAATGGCCTTAATTGTCACTCTCTGTTTTCTGCATTTCATTTTCCCTACTGTCTTCCTGTTTATACTCTTCCTTCCACCGACTGCATTATCCTGTTATTCAGGATACCATTCAATCCATCTGATGAAATAGACCAAAGTCTATGAAATCTTAAGACATAATTAACATGTCTTGAGAGTGCTGCATATGACTTCTGTATTTTGGGGCAACAGAATGACATGGCTACTAGAAATTGTTACCCTTTAAAGAGGTCTCTTTTGTTAAGGAAAATGCAACATGGGACATACAGTGAAAGAAATAAAATATGTATGTGAAAGTCACAATGACTAAGCAAGGGCAATTGTGAAGCTACACAGGTGAAACTGCTAATGTAATCTAGAAGGCCTGAGAGCCAAGGGCAGAGGTACTGAATGCAGATTGGAAACACCTGAGAATCATTAAGTGTACAAGGTGAAATGTTGAAATACATGGGTTGGTCTTAAGCATGGGTGGAACTATGTGGACCAATCAGAATGGAAGTACACACCCACTGGGTGGAAACTAACTAGTGGGTGGTGATAAACAATGGCTATAAAATTGCAATGTTTGCCAATGTATTAGTGTTGAGTAGAGGTGCAGTAGTTTGGAGATATTGTGGAGTAGTGTGTAGAGATTGTGATTTGTTGACCATATAGTATATTTATATAGAAGAATAAAGTAGGTTTTATATAAAACTACTGAGTTGCCTGAGTGAATCCTGGAGACATTTTGGAGACACCTGGAGAAGAGTGAGAAGGCTTGGAGAGTTTGTCAGGATCTTCAGCCTATTCTCTGAAACTCTGCTGCTTTGGAGGAAAGCATTAACCACTGATCTAAGCTGGTTGGCTCTGCTGCATAACAAGGTGGTGAGTTTGAGCCAGAGGTGAAGAGCTACAACTCCCATCATCCCTGACAAGGGTTATGGGCCCAGTTACTAGAGCACCCAGCATCCACAGAAGCTGAAAGTTCCAGAGAGTGGAAGAAAGCTTTGTGGACGATAGATCAGAGCAATCTGTTTGTGCTGCACTGATAAGCCTCGTGAGTAAATCATTTTGTGTTTTGCTTGAGCCCAGACGGGTCGGCTGTGCATACTCAGAAGGACTGTGTCAAATTGAGTCACTGCACAAATCAAGATGGAAATTCTAAAGTTTAGTAAATTAAATAGAAACAACTACTCTACCTGGAAGATTTGTGCCCAATCTCTACTAGTAAAGGAAGGTCTGTGGTCAACAGTTGAAACAGGGCTGGCAGCCGATGCTGATGCAGCCACTCAAGAGAGAGATAGTAAAGCAAAAGCCTGTCTTTATCTCATGCTTGAAGAAGACTTAATTAATGACGTCAGAGATAAAACGTCCGCCAAGGATGTGTGGGATACCTTGCAGAGATTACACACTCCTTCAACTGCTTTTGCAAAAATGCTATGGTCTAAAAGAATATACAGGCAAAAGATGGCTAAAGGGCAGTGTGTGATAGAACATTTAAAAATAATGCAAGATTTGTTTGTGCAAGCTGAACTGAGGGGAGTGCAAATTAGCAAAGAGCAGCAATGCTACATTTTAATAGAATCGCTAGACTCTTCGTGGGACAATATAACGAACAGCCTGCAAAACCTGTCAGAAACTGAGCTTAATAGAGACTTAATTGTGGCCAGAATACTGGAAGAGAACCAGAGAAGAATGTCTGAGCAGGGTGACTCAGCAAGTTTAAAGACTGTGCCAAAACAACAAACAACTCCTGACTGGCGAACGCAGGAGGAAGCAGCCTCTACAAGGGAGCAACGGAGGTGCTTTTATTGTAAGAAGATTGGTCATCTGCAGAGACATTGTAAACATTTTGCAGCTGAGAGACGCAAGCAAGCAGAGAGCAGATGGCAGCCGCGGCAGTATCAAAAACAGTCCAGACCTCCATTTTTGAAGGACAGTGGTAATAAAAAGGGGGTTGCAACCATGATTAAGGAAAAACAAAATGCAAATTCTAAATGGCTAGTTGATTCAGGAGCCACATCTTTGATGTGTAATGATATCAATTTAATAAGTAATAGAAAATCAGCTAATGTAAATGCTGTAGTTTTGGCTGACGGGAAAGAGCTAAGTACTGTAAATCAAATGGGTACTGTGTACATTCCAGGGCTAAAAGAGAATTTTAATGATGTCTTACATGTAAAGGAGTTAGAAAATAATTTGTTATCAGTAAGCAGATTAACAGAAAGAGACTACACAGTCATCTTTGAAAAGAACATGTGTAAGGTAAAACTGAATGGGGAATTGCGTGGCATAGGTTTGAAAAAGGACAAACTTTATTATTTGGAGGACAATATTGATAGCTACAGGGTTGAAGAAGCTAATAACATAGAAAATATTCCAATCCACAAAGACTGCATACACGAGCTTCACAGAAAATTCGGCCATGCAAGCTTCAAATGTTTAAAGAATTTAATCAGTATGTGTCCAGATTTAAAAGTTGCTGAATGCAAAAACCACTTAGATTGTACGGTATGTCAACAGGTAAAGGTCAGAGCTTTTCCAGTAGCTAAGAAAACAAAAAGAATTGCTCAAAGACCATTTCAGTTTGTACATGCAGATGTCGCCCAAGCTAATTGCTTGTCCTTAGGGGGAAGCAAGTATTTCCTAGTAATTGTTGATAGGTATACAAGGTTTGCATTTGTGAGGATAATGAAAAACAAATCTGATGCTGGGCAAAGTCTAAAAGCATGGGTAAGAATGGTGGAAAGACAATTTGATAGCAGAGTAGGCACCATCATTACTGATAGAGGAGGAGAATTTTTAAATAATCAATTGTTTAACTGGTTTCAAAAGGTGGGAATAAGGCATGAAACTACAAACCCTGCTTGTCCTAGTGAGGATGGGTTAGCAGAGAAGAAAATACAAGATATAAAAAGAATTACTGCTTGTATGATGGCAGATGCAGGGGTGAAAGATAGTTTTTGGGCAGAAGCAACTTTGACTGCAATACATATCAGTAACAGATTGTATCATTCAGAAATTGAAGACATTCCCTACAGGGTATTGTATGGGAGAATGCCAAATTACAAGTACTTAAGGGTTTTTGGACAATTTGCTCATGTTTACACACCTGCTTGTTTCAGGAGGAAAGGAGAACCCAAAAGCAAAAGGCTTAGGTTTTTGGGGTATTCTGGAAATAGCTACAAGTTTCATTTGGGTGGAAAACAAGTGCAGTATTCAAGGTCTGCAAATTTCGAGAGACATGCTGGTTGGGACAAACTGCATGCCAATAAAGAAGTGTTTTTGAGATTAGGGAGTTCAAATGAGCCAGAAGCACAAACTGAACCAACCTCAGGAAACGGAGGGGTTTCAGTTAAGCAGGAAGCATCACCTAGCAGCAGTGGTAGTTCTTCTGATGATGAGATAGCATCTAGGCCTACTACTACTCGAATGACTGAAGACAAGAGATTTAGTCATAGAACTACAACTCCCAGTAGAGAAAGTGAGGATGAAAGAGACAGAACAGCAGATTTTATTCCCAGGCGTAGTCATAGAGTTAGAAAGCCTCCAGATAGGTTTGTTGTGACAAAGGCAAGAGCTTGTTTAGCAGTAGAAGAGCCTGAAAGTTTTGAAGAATTGGAAAGTTATTCTAGCGAAGAACAGGAAAGATGGTTTGATGCAATGGATAATGAGTTTGGTTGCCTGGTAAATAAAGATGTTTTTGAAATTGTTGACAGACCCAAAGACAAGAAAGTAATTGGTTGTAAATGGGTATACAAAAGGAAAGAAATGCCAGATGGAAGTATCAAATATAAAGCTAGGTTAGTGGCTAAGGGTTTTGCACAACAGCAGTATGAGAACTATGATAAGACATATTCTCCAACTGCAAAGCCAGAAAGTCTGAGAATGGTTCTAGCTGTAGCAGTAAAAAGGAATTTAGTTGTAGAACATTTTGATTTTGAGACAGCTTACTTGAATGCGGTTCTGGATGAAGAAATATTTATGGAACAGCCACAAGGTTTCGAAGAAAATGGTAGTCAGAGAGTATATAAATTAAAGAAAGCGTTGTATGGTTTAAAACAAAGTGCCAGAGCGTGGAATCTGTGCATCAATGATGAGCTAGTTAAGCTAGGTTACAAGAGGAGCATTGCAGATGCTTGTGTCTATACAAAAGGAGACATAGTGTTAGTGATTTATGTAGATGATTTGTGCGTGGCAGCAAAGTCAAAAAAGGAAATTGAGTCAGTAAAAAGAGAATTGTCTGAGAAGTTTGTTTTGAAGGACTTAGGTGTATTGAAGTCTTATTTAGGTATTTGCGTTGAATGGACAGAAGAAGGACATTGTTTGTTAAGTCAGAGAAATAAAATTGAAAGATTGATTGAAAAGTGTGGATTACAGAATGCAAAAATAGTAAGAGCTCCAATGACAACTGGTTTTGTGTCTGAGGAAACAACTAGAGCGTTTAAGGAAAAGATTCTCTTCAGAAGTATAATAGGATCTTTACAATTCATATCTTGCCACACCAGACCAGACATTTCTTATGCTGTAAATGTATTGTCTAGAAGGGTTAATGATCCAAAAATTGAAGACTGGACAGCGGTAAAACATTTATTGAGATATTTGAAAGGAACCTTAGATAGGAAATTGATTATAAGAAGCAGTAGTTCAGATCTAGATTGTTATGTAGACAGTTCATTTGCATCAGAATTAGGAGACAAGAAGTCAGTTACAGGAATGATAATTAAATATAGTGAAAGTCCAATAGTTTGGAGAAGTAGAAAACAAACTAATGTAGCGTTAAGCACAACAGAAGCAGAATTTGCTGCTTTGAATGAGATAGTAAATGAGGTACAGTGGATTAAGCAATTGTTAAATGATTTAAATGAAAGTTACAAGATACCAGTGGAAATTCTGGAAGATTCACAGTCATGCATAGCGATGGCTGAAACTGAAAGTTTGAAGAACAGAACAAAATATGTTGGTGTAAGATATCAAAATGTGCGAGACATGGTTCAGAAGGGTGAAATAGAATTGAGATATATAGAAACACAACACAACATAGCAGATTTGTTCACAAAAGCATTGACAGCAGAAAAACATGAAAGGCTGACACAAATGGTTGGAATGACATTGTAAGACACATACAATATTTTATTTCGGAGGGGATTGTTAAGGAAAATGCAACATGGGACATACAGTGAAAGAAATAAAATATGTATGTGAAAGTCACAATGACTAAGCAAGGGCAATTGTGAAGCTACACAGGTGAAACTGCTAATGTAATCTAGAAGGCCTGAGAGCCAAGGGCAGAGGTACTGAATGCAGATTGGAAACACCTGAGAATCATTAAGTGTACAAGGTGAAATGTTGAAATACATGGGTTGGTCTTAAGCATGGGTGGAACTATGTGGACCAATCAGAATGGAAGTACACACCCACTGGGTGGAAACTAACTAGTGGGTGGTGATAAACAATGGCTATAAAATTGCAATGTTTGCCAATGTATTAGTGTTGAGTAGAGGTGCAGTAGTTTGGAGATATTGTGGAGTAGTGTGTAGAGATTGTGATTTGTTGACCATATAGTATATTTATATAGAAGAATAAAGTAGGTTTTATATAAAACTACTGAGTTGCCTGAGTGAATCCTGGAGACATTTTGGAGACACCTGGAGAAGAGTGAGAAGGCTTGGAGAGTTTGTCAGGATCTTCAGCCTATTCTCTGAAACTCTGCTGCTTTGGAGGAAAGCATTAACCACTGATCTAAGCTGGTTGGCTCTGCTGCATAACAAGGTGGTGAGTTTGAGCCAGAGGTGAAGAGCTACAACTCCCATCATCCCTGACATCTTTTGGGTACACCGGTAATGTGTTACATGCAAAAATGGGAGCAAAGGAGTTATCAGAACAGAGGTAGCATTTTTTTTAAGTGTACCCATTTTTTAAAAAAATGTCTATGTCTATTCAAACAACTATTAATTCTACTCAGTTGAACTTTTTACCTCATGCTCTGTTCTCTTCTACACTGGACTTCTACACTGCATCAGAAGCTGATTTTCAAATTTTGGCATATATCATGGCTACTCTGGTATGGATATACATATAAACTATCACTATAAACACACACACTTTGAGCCTGACAGATCTACTAAAGTACCTTGACATGTGTTTTCAAAGGAAAAAAACAGAAAGCTATATTACACTCAGAGAACCCATTTAGAAATCTATACAGTGGCTGTCTGGCTGTCTTGATGCAGACGCTATTTTGTCTATGAGGTATCCTTTGAATTTCAGCAAAATGAATACTGTATACAATGGCTAAAAGGATTTGTGTACGTCAAGGCCGATGGAATGCATGGATTTTCAAAAGCATTTGTCTCACATGGAGCCCTCCTAGAAAACATCAAACAACACAATGGCACATATTATCCCTTCACAGGCTCAACATACATTTAGTCTCAGCAGCACAGGGCGAAGAGCAGAATCAGTACTGCCCAAAGGAAAACAACTCCAGCTGTTTCTGGACCACAAAGCTAGATACGCTGATTAATTCATATAATGGCATAAACTCTGAATTAAAAGTAATAAATGAGAGACTGCAAGCCTGGATATAATTTTTGCTACTTCTATAAGAAACTGTTAATGTGAAATAAAGACCTTTCTAAGAACAAAATGGGTAAGTAATTGGTGAAATAAAATCTCTCTCTCTCATACACACACACACACACGTGTGTGTGTGTGTGTGTGTGTGTGTATAACTGAAGGATAATTGAAGGGGCTAATTAATAGGAATCCTTAGATGTGAAATAAAGACCTTTCTAAGAACAAAATGGGTAAGTAATTGGTGAAATACAATCTCTCTCTCTCTCATACACACATGTGTGTGTATGTAATTGAAGGGGCTAATTAATAGGAATCCTTAGATGACAAGAATCAAAGCTGCTGCTAGTGTCCTCTTTATGAGATGCTTCTCTTGAAGACAAATTAAATGTTATCTAATCTTGCAGCAATAGGAAAAGCTAATCTCCTGGGTTAGTTTTTCATCTGCTGCTGGAGTCAGATGTTTCCATTAAAAAACACCAGCACAGGATGAAAACAAAACAATCTTTTATAAACAATATTCTAAAATTACTGATATCGCTTGTCTGACCTTGCTGTAATCTGTTGCTCTGTTGCTTGATCCATTTATTTTAGTTGAAACAAGCTGCTCAGCAACTGTCAGTAAAGCCCTGTCTGCAGTGAATTAAAAGCTACATATTGGAGAGAACTTGCCTCAAAGCCTGCTGTGATTGAAATCTGACAAAACCTTTTTACACCTCCAGGTGCCTCAATGAATTGGTTGAACACTCCTCCCTTCCCAAGGCAAACAAGCACTTCTTAACCCTTCACTGGTACCTGAGGTCCTGTCTTAAAAAATAAAAAAGGTTTCCTTTACCTATCTTCCATTACCATATCTGGTAATGTGGCTCCCAGAGACAAAGCAATCAAATTAATATGGAAACTCATTGACATTTTGGGGTGTTTCCATTCCCCCCCCCCATCAACCTCAACAATGCTAAACTCCAGTTTGGCTGTTGGTTTCTTTAAAAACACACACACACACACACAACCCAAACCCATTAAGTACAAAGTCTCTGCACTACTTTCAGATGAATGTGAAGTTTAATATTCCTCTAACAATTGCTCAAGACATCCACTAGAGGACAGTATGAATTCATCAGTGTGTGGAAAGGGAATATTAAGGGAGGGAAAATGAATGTCAGCTTCGTGAAGCAAAAAGCAAAATTAGCAGTTTATTTTATTCTTTGGCATGCATTTGCAAAATCCAAGAGAACACTGAAATGTTATAATGAAAGGTAAATTAACATGACTGTCTCTTCCATCTTCCCCATGCCCAACTAAACAGATACAATTGGTCATACCAGATTGAATTTATTCGTTAACCTGTGAAACCCAGATGATTCTCCAGAGCGCAGAATAGTTTTTCATACCATCAATGAAGTCACACCATAAGTCGACAGGCAACTTGAAGGCACACACACGCACACACAGATGCCAATGGCACATCTGCTACAGAGGCCTACAGAATTCCATCTTTTGAATTCACTTCTCTCTCCCTGGCCAGTAACACTAAATTAACTTAAACAAATAATAATTAAAACTATAACATTTAACACATATAAAACAAACACAGAACTAAAAGTAAGTTAAAATAAAACCAAAATATGAACAAACTTAGGCACTACTTGGTGCTGCTTATTGGGTTCTTCTTGTTGTTGAAAGCGCTACTCTGTTTTTAAAATTGACAAATTAGGAAAATTACAGAGTCTTTATCTACTGCCAAAAAGGACCACAATGTAGGAGGCCTTTTGTGAATGAGATGAGGCAACGAAAGTGCTGAACTGTTTCCTACAGTCAGTAATGGGTGAGGTGAGAGTCAGTAAACTAAAGCTCAACCCTAGCAGGTTGGCAGTTCTGAGGGTGAATGATTCCTGGGTTCAAGAAGATGGCATTCAAACTGTTCTGGATGAGGCCCAAGTCTTCACAATGTAGATGTACTCCAGACCCAGTTTTGGCCCAAGAGGCCCAAGTGACCTCAATGGCTATGGTGCTGGGTTTTTGTTTTTTAAACAGCTTAGACTGGTGTGGTTGCTGCAATCTCTCTTGGACAGGACTATCTATTCTCTGCTAACCTCCCATTCAAACCATGGCAATGCATTTTTCATGGGGCTACCCTTGAAGGCAGCCCAGAGCAAGCAGGGATCACCAGCATTGAGGCCATGATATTGAGAACACAGCTGCGCTGAGCAGGGCACGTTTCTAGGATGGAGGACCATTGCCTCCCCCCAAAAGTACTGTATGGTGAACTTGCCACGGGTCAGCGTAAGAGGGGCACTCCAAAAAAGCAGTACAAGGACTCCCTGAAACAACATCTCAGGCTTGGCCAAATTGATCACCAACAATGGTCCACCCTGGCCTCACATCGGGAGGGATGGAGACGTACTATCCACAATGCTGCAGCCTTATTTGAAAATTTCACGCCTTGAAGAGAAATGACAATGCAGAAAGAATCACAACCCGGAAACATCACCCAAGGAGACCTTCTGCTGTGCTTTCTGCAACTGGACTTGTTTATCTCGGATTGGCCTTTTTAGTCATCAGTGCGATTGCAGAAAGCGTGGGATGAGTCCTTCCTGAATCTTCGTTTGCGAAGAAAAGCCAGAGAGACAGAAAGCAGCAGGAACAATTGCGAGCTGGTACAGCAAACTGCAGACCAACTCTGGCAATTTTGAAACTGCCACTATGTTTCTAGGTACAATTTGAAGTGGGCGGTGTTCTTCTCTAAAGCCCTTAAAGGAATGTCTTTCAGGGAGCTGAAGTCCTGTGCTGAAGGTCTCTTCTAAAAAGCCTCTATCATTTGAGGTGAAAAGGTGGCAGATTCTCAGCTGTGTCATCCCAATGTGGAACTCTGTCCCCAAGAAAGTTTGCCTGATACCTATTTTGCTGTCATTTAGGTAGAAAGTGTCTGTTAAAAAATAAAATAAAAATCTCCCTGGCATTTGAACTGTGTGCAATTTGTATTACTGAACATTTATTAGTCAATCTTTAGTATGGCGTTTTAAACTTCCTTAGCTTTTAAATGTTATTATTATTCAGTTTGCTTTACTGTTTAATACAGTTTGCTGTTATCGAAATCCAGTATAAAAGTTTTCTCAGAAACTAGTTAATGCTGAATACAAGTTCAGACTTCTGGCTATTCCTGATGTGAGCTGAGAAACTCCATTCAGCTCAGCACAGATCTGTGGCTCCTTCACACTACACAATTATAGCACTATATTCCACATAGGCTGCATCCTATGGAATCCTGGGGTTTGTGGAGACACTAAAGTGCTTTGGCAGATAATTTAAAATACCTGCAAACCCCAGGCTTCCACAGGATGCAGCCATGGCAGTTAAAGTAGCACTATAATTGTGTAATGTGAAAGTGTCCTGGAGGTACACTGGACCACTCAGATGATTGGTTCAACAGATGGAAAAGTCAGCCAGAAGCCATATTAAGGCATTAGGAAACTGAAACTGTGAACAGAACACACAGAGGTATGTGTGCTGGCCCTCACACCCTCCACTCCATGTTGACAGAAAGATCGGAAGTGTTTGTTCAGCTGAAAGTAAGTCCAAGCCTCTGCGAGATCAGGGCCTCTGTGCAATCAGGGTTCTTCATGCTAGGGAGCACTGTAATCTCATCCCCCTCAACATAGTTACACATGTTCAGAGGAAGGTGACCAAAATGGTGCAAGGTCTGGAATTCATGCCCTATGAGCAGTGGCTTAGGGGGGCTGGGTATGTTTAGCCTGGAGAAGAGAAGGTCGAGAGGTGACATGAAAGCCATGTTTACATATTTGAAGGGATGTCATACGGAGGATGGAGCAAGCTTGTTTTCTGCTGCTCCAGAGACTAGGACACAGAGCAATGGGTTCAAACTACAGCAAAAGAGATTCCACCTAAACATTAGGAAGAACTTCCTGATGTTAAGAGCTGTTCGGAAGTGGAATACACTGCCTCGTAGTGTGTTGGATCTCCTTCTTTGGAGGTTTTTAAACAGAGGGTGGATGGCCATCTGTCGGGAATGCTTTGATTGTGTAAATTTCCTGCATGGCAGGAGGTTCGATTAGATGGCCCTTGTGGTGTCTTCTGACTCTATTATTCTATAATCAATATTCAAACCTTGCCCATCAGCATATGGAGGTCAAGGCTGGACATTTCCACATTCCTTCCTTAGTTTCAGTTCCCTAACGTCCAAACAAGGCTATGGTTGAATGAAAAAGCAGAAGAAAAGTTATATGCCCAAGAAGGGGTGTGGAAAACAGAAGAGAGTGCCATCACAAGAAAAGCTTGCTGCCAGCTACTAGACCAGCTCCAGAAGACTGCCAAGAGACAGAACAAATTGGTATATAAAATAGAATTTTATCTGTGGATGCTAATCAACATGTACATTCTTCGGAGATAATTTCTATTTTCATAAAGTTTGTATCTGCTCCATTGTTTCTAAATGTGGAACAGAATGTACATTAATTTCCCAGATTCTGTCTTTAGCATGAGGCTATGAATAGTTTTAAATTTGTTTCTAGATGCTTATCACAGACTGATGTAAAAATAAAAACCATAAATGAACCCAATCAAAGATGGTATCAATAAAGTGGAACAGGGGAAGACATCTGAATATCCAGTAAATCTGTAATTCCCAACCTCTCTTTGTCTTTAGGACTGCAATAATGTAATGACAAGGAGACCAATTCTATCATTCATTCTCCCCCCACCCACCCTAAATCATTGTGCTTCATGATTTTATTCTCCCATTTCATGACTTTTTGAAGACTGACTCAAATACTGTGGGATTTTTTTAAATTTGACATTAACAATTTCAGAATGTTGCCAGGGCAAATGAAACACAATTCTCAGTTGTGCCTGGCATCCACCCTTCAAGTTAATGAGGTGGAAAAGCTGTCATTTGTAAGCAAGACACACAAATGAGTTGCTTCCTTGAAATACATGCGTGTTTCAGGATTGTTTTGAAGAATCCTGTTAGAGACTGAAAGTTGTAAGGAACTGTTTGGCTATAAATCTGAACTGCCCAGCTTGGCACTCCATGGAATTTACAGTACTTGACATGTTTTTCCTGGTTCTAGTTTGCCCTCTCTCCCTAAAAAGTGGAAATGTTATGTGGAGAGAAACTCAGGAATTAATAGCTTATTTTCCTACTTGGCCGCAGTACCAGGCGAACCTTGTAATGAAATGACTAGTATGTGAGCCACAGTCCCTGCTCAGTATGATATAATCAGTACCCTACCGTATAATTGGTATAATCAGTGCAGTGATTAGAATGCTCAATATAATCATGGCTGCTGGGACTTCTGTTGTGGGGCTTCTAGCAATAACAGCTGAAGAAGAGTTTCCTGTAGCCAAATTGCCAGAGGCTTCTGCTGGTCTAGCAAAGAGGCTAAAGGGCTATCCTCCCATGGCATCATAAAGTTCAGGATGAACATGATATGTGGCCAAGTGATACCTGTCAACATTGATCGACACTTTAGCTTCAGCACCAGCTCTCTAGAAAGACAGCTCATGTATGGGCTGCAGTGCTCAACAATTTTGCCACTTTATAGGACAGTTCCGGGATTAGTTGAAAAGAATGTTAGTAAATTCCAGAGCTTAGAAGTAAACTGTTGAAAGTGACAAAATTAATTTATCTGTGCTCTGTGAAGTCGAAGGCTTTCACGGCCAGTATCCATAGATTTTCCTTGGGTTTTTTTCCGGGCTGTGAGGCTATTCCAGGACACGGAATATTCCAGAACACGGCCTCACAGCCCAGAAAAACCCAAGGAAAATCTATCTGTGCGCTCTGTCTCTCTCCCTCTCTCCAGAGATGAGTGCCAACATCATTTATTTCAGAAGTATGGCAAAAATATTAATGATTCCAATAACTAATAATTTTATTAATTTCATTACTTTGACACATGATTGGGAGGGGGTCATTCAGGGAATTCTACTGTGGGTCATTTTGTAATTTTCATTCATTTTAAAAATTTAATTTAATTTAAAAGTAATACACTACTAAAACATTACTAATGGATAATAATATATCACATTGCTTTTTAGCTACCAGAAAGGAGTAACTGTGACAAGTTACTTTTGTGTGCAGTAACACTAAAGTACAGTATTAGCTTTAAAAACAATTGCTGAAATCCTAGCTTGGCTACTGAGTTATGTCTGCGTAACTAAGTACAGTAGGACCCCCGTATCCGCTGGGGATTGGTTCTGGGAGCCCTGTAGATACTGAAAACTGTGGATAATAGCAAATGCTTGTTTTGATGATTTATGCTAAATGAAAAAAATTAAAAAGCAGAAGTCAAATCACTATTTCATCAGCATAAGTACACACACTGCATATTCCACAACCATTAATCTTTCCTACTTCTAAAATACAGTTGCCCCTTCATATTCACTGGGGTTTGGTTCCAGGACCCCCCGCCCTATGGATACCAAAATCTGTGAATACTCAAGTCCCATTATATGCAATATCATAGCAAAATGGTGTCCCTTATATAAGATGGCAAAATCAAGGTTTGCTTTTTGGATTATTATTTTTTAAAGAATATTTTCAAGGCGTGAATACTTAAATCCATGGATACCAAATCCATGAATACGGAGGGACAACTGTTGATCAAACTCTCTAGTCCTGTACAACTAACTAGAATTATGCAGTGATCTGAGAAATAAAAGTGGTATTGAGGCTAAAACAATTGTAGGATTAATAATTTAAGCAATGTGACACAACAGGTTGCATATTTCGCTAGTATTTTACCACTATGTTGTGACCAAGAGTGTGTTTCTGTACAACTTAATCATGTTATGTGGTGTTACAAAGATAAGGGCTGCATGGCTTTAACAAAGCGTACAGTAACCTTCTGAAATGACACAATCTCACATATGTGAATATTCTAGTGGGAGGAATAAGCAAAAAACACTAGAGGAGGTGTGTTACCAATACAATGTCTAGATTGCAAATTCTCCAGACTTTTTCTTCAGTAACACCACCAACAAAACCCATTCATGTCTCCAGCCTTAGGTTGAGACAACTACACTTCCCTCACAACTCTTCCTCCTCCACCACCACTACCTCCACTGCTCCTACACCCCCAAACTCAAATTCCTAAACTTTGTAACTTCCTCCTTCACACTGAAAGGGGGAGAGAAGACACAGATGTTTCTTTACCACCACACTGCCCTCACACGTAGGGTCACACTTAGCACCCTTTTGTGGTGTGCATGCCTCCTGAAGTGACATGTTGCTGTTTGCAATGTGTTCACATGGACATTTCTGCTCAGAAGGATTATCACAGAGGAGAAATCAGAAAGGGGGAGAGAAGAAAAAGATGAAGGGGGAGAAGCATCCCAGCAAAACACCAACCCTTGAGAAAGTGCTGTGATCCTAGAAGCCTGCCTCTACAGTCACTTCTGGAAGAAGCTCCCAGCATGCTGGATCACCTGCAAACTGCTGGGTTTCGTGGCTGCCAGACCCTTGCTTGACTGTCTGCCTGCTCTTTCTTTCTCCAGTTCTGGCTGGAAAGGACGAGAGGGAGGTGGTAAAGGCTGGCTGTCTCCACTATCACACAGCTGCTCAACCCACCTCTTATCCGGAGTGGAGCGGCCATGTGACAGGGAACACACAAGTCCAGCCAGCCTTCACCTTGTCTCCTGTCACACCACTCTGCTGCAGGTGGGAGGTGACCTGAGCAGCCTTCAAACCTTCACTGCTCTTGAGACATTGCAGCCCCCCATGGGTCTGTGGACCATGGTTTTAAGAATGTGTGGTACAGTCTTTGCAGACATTTCTAAACCCAGTATGTGTGGAGTAAAAAAAAAAAACATACAAAAGAACCAAGAGATCTTTGTGAAAGTTTGCAGGCTGAGCAGGAAGGAACTGACTAAATTCTGACAAAATCTTCATGAAGTCCAACTCTCCAAGTTGGGAAGTAACTGAAGGGAGATTTTCTGCAGCATACTAAGTACAGGAAGGAAAAGCAAAATAACATTCTCTTGAAACAATTTCTCTGACCTTCTGGAAATGTCTCCTCTAAAAAATACTGAAGTTTTTCTCTCTGTCTTTTTTTGGCTGGCATTTATTGCTATCTCCTTATAGGCAGAGTTCCATATTTTCCTTAGGGTAGTGGGTAAGTGTTGTATTTCAGAAGGACACCAAAGTCTCCTCCTGAAGTAACTTCATTCTGTGTTTAATAACACTGCTTAAATATATGCTGTATTTGCTTACTGAACCTGTCAAAACATTTACTTTTGATACCCACACACCAGAATGAAAACAGAGAAGATCAGTTAGTCACCAGCTTTTGAGAGAATTGGGAGTTCCAGCACTTCGGCACCTGAGAAATGTCTCTGACATTTATTCCCTGTGCAGGAAGAAATGTGGTTTCTCAGTAAGGCCTATCTAGGTCAAGCTACTTTTTAACTGATAGGCAGAAACTTCTGAAAATGAGATTCCTAGACAAGATCCAACAATGTCATATTGTTTTCAGGTCAGTTTGATCAGCTGAACTGGGAAGGGGAAAATGTCTTCTGCCCACTGCCGACCTGCCCCCACGCACACACCACACAGTCTCAAAACCTATCCCAGAGGGCTGGGAAAGGAAGTACAGAGGGAAAAGTTGGGGAAGTGGCCCTCATCTTTTGGGTGAACTCGAGTTTTTCATCGGTCGACCCATTAAACAAGCCGGATTCATCAAAAGGGAGGTCCTATATGGTGGCCGACGCTTGAGGTGTAAGGCCCGAGGAGCGTAACCATGCATGCCGCCACAGCGCAATGGAACCAGTGATGGTTTTCGCTGCGCAGTCCGCCACTTGCTGGGCCGAGTTCATCTGCAGTCCCACCTGGGACTGGGCCTCATATTGAATGGCTTCGGCCATCCGACGTTGCTCTTCCGGGAGGTCCTGTATCAGGTGGATCATTCTGTCCCATAGGACCTGCTGATATGTTCCCATGCAGGCGGAGTAATTAGCCACACGGAAGCTCAGGCCGGCCGCTGAATAAATCTTCTTTCCGACTATTTCAAGCTTCCTGCCCTCTGGGTCTGGTGGGGATGACAGAGGTTGGCGCTGCTTTTTATTTTGGGCAACCTCGACGACCACGGAGTTCGGTCTCGGGTGGTTCTGGAGCCAGTCAACATGGTCTCTGCCAACTCGGTACAGTCGGTCTATTTTCTTAGACGTCGACTAGATAGACGATGGGTTTTCCCAGGACCCCTGCGCGAGTTTCAATAGAGAAGGCAGTACCAGAATGGTAGCCGACGGAGGCGCCTTCGACTGGATCCTTTGAAATATTGGATCCACGGGATCAGCTGCTCGGTCTTCCAATTTCAAGTCAAGGGCATATGACATTCGGACCATCTGTTCCCCGAAGGCACGAACGTCGTTGGTTGGAGAGGTGGAATCATCATCCATCAGTTCAGTCTTTGGAGAAGGCAAATAGGGCCTATAAAGGTCCCAAGAGGCGACAGAGGAGGAACTTGATCCATCTGGTGAAGGACTACGGGCCCGCGAATGCGTGGGAGAACAAGGCTGTGGAGTTGGAGGGGTTCAAAGTAGAGAGTGGTGCTCAGGCGGGGAGACCTGGGTCACAGCATCTTTTGTAGTCACAACATCCAAATTGGCAGGACGTGGGGACCGAGCAATCGAGTGCCCAGTGATCGTCGTCTCAAGTACCTCGCCCCTTGAGGTGAAAATCTGCGATCCAGTAGGTGACTCAAAACCTGCCCTGCAGATAAATTGGGCCAGGTCGTAAGCCGAGTATGCCGGGACATCATCCCTAATGGCAGGTACATGGCCTTGAGGCACCTCCTCAGATTCAACAATCTCTACCTCAACATCCGAAGACTGACTTTCCAGCAACTGAGCTTGAGACACGACCAGAGCTGGAGATGTGTCGAGGTACATGGGGGGTCTCACAATATCAGTCGAAGGCAGGGGTTCCATGTTACCACCCCGGCTGAACTCGACGGGGTGTGTGAACGCCGAGACTCAGGCTCCCCAGTGGTGGATAGCAGCAATGGACGCACAAATGTGTCCTCGACCTCCAATGATTGATGACGGGGAACCTCCGGGACTGCATGCTCCACAGGCTTGGATCTTTTAGCCCTGTCCTTGGATTTTCCATCACCAAGTTTGGGCAAATGCTTCTCCTTCCTCTTTTTCTTCATTGTTATAGGGGACGAAGCAGCGGCAGCAGATGAATGAGCCTCAGCAGTAGACGGGGTATTCTCACGAGCGACGTCCCTGGATGTTGAAGGGACTGGCTCTCGAACCGGTGTCGAATGGTCCCAAGTCGAATCCGACGATGCACATCGAAGGGAGGAATGGAGAGCCTCGGGATCAGACATGGTGGAACGGCGCCTAGAAGGACTTCGGGACCAACGATGTTTTTGGCCAGTGGATGGAGGAGACCGAGATTGTTCACGGCCTTGAGGCTCGGAGGGGGGGGGAGCCGAAACAGAGGCAGAGGCTGGAGCAGAGGCAGGGAGCAAGGCCTTCTGATAGAGAAAGGACTTCAGGTGCAAGAGCCTCTGTTTTCGGGCCTGCGGTGTAAACGGCTTACAATGGACGCATGCGTCGACATTGTGAGCCTCTCCCAAACAGATTAAACAGTGGGAATGATCATCCGCAGCTGGAAGTTTTGCTTGACAAATAATGCAGCGCTTGAAAGCTCCTTTGCCAGACATTTTACTCACAATAATAATAATAATAATCACGAGGAAGAGATCGTAGTCAAAGCCAGTCTGAGGTCAGTAACGATATCTGAAGTAATGCCAAAGCTGGAGGAGTAAGCCAAAATCGTAGTCAAAAGCCAGAAATAGGTCAGAAAGCCAGAGTGATCAGAAGCCGAATACCAAAACCAGTAGGAGAGAGCGAAAATCGTCGTCAAAGAGTCAAAGCCAAGTCAAACCAGATCGATGAGAGAAAAAGCACCTAGAGAACAGTGGTTCCTTCAAGCTGCTAATGCGGCGGAAAGAAAGGAACTGAGGGGATTTACGCGGGAAGCCCTTATAAGGGACCGTTAGGATGGGCGGAGTTACCGCCGAAAATGTATCAAAGCATATTCTGCCTAGCGATTCTAGAAGGTTCTGAAGCTCTGTGCAGGTGCAGGAGTAACCCAACTGTGTGATTCACAGAGACCACGAAGAAGATCCAGCATTGATGCCATGATATTGAGAACACAGCTGCGCTGGTAGGGCACGTTTCTAGGATGGAGGACCATCGCCTCCCAAAAATAGTACTCTATGGTGAACTCGCCATGGGTCAGCGTAAGAGCGGAGCTCCAAAAAAGCAATACAAGGATTCCCTGAAACAACATTTCAGGCTTGGCCAAATTGATCACTAACAATGGTTCACCCTGGCCTCACATCGGGAGGCAGGAAGACGCACTATCCACAATGTTGTAGCCTTGTTTGAGAATTCACGCCGAACAAGTCTTGAAGAGAAACGACGATGCAGAAAGAATCACAATCCAGAAACATCAGCCAAGGAGACCTTCTGCTGTGCTTTCTGCAATCGGACTTGTTTAACTCGGATTGGCCTTTTTTAGTCATCAGCGCGCTTGCAGAAAGTGTGGGATGAGTCTTTCCTGAATCTTCGTTTGCGAAGAAAAGCCAGAGACTACCAGAATCTGCTAGACAGCACTTTGGGAGTTGTCACCCAAAAAGTGACTTTTCCTAATAGTGTGTATGGCTATTAAGGTAAATATGGCCCCTTAATCATTTCTACTTCAACTAAAAAGGTCTTAGTAAGAACTTTTGTCTGCCATGCCATCTGCAGGGACTGCCAGCATACTTGCTGAGTATATTAAAGGCCATCCATTGTGAGCAAAGTTTTGGGGAAGATGAATGTTCATTTTTATCTTCTGCAGGCTTATATAAAACTAATTTGATTTTTTAAAAATTGAATAACTGTGACAGTTTAAAAATTAATGATCAGTAATAACATTCATGCAACTAAAGTGCTAACTTCAGAATTCATATTATGGACTGTACTAGACGGCTCACAGGCTCAGTAATGAGTTCAAAGTCCTTTTATCACTGCCAATTTGAAGCTATAATATTTGTAAATTTGTAGGGCAGCTTTAAAACAAATCAAGCTTGGGATGCAACATTTTAGTCCAAACCTGCAGCAGGCATCAATACTGATGCATCTACACTATAATTGGTTGCAGTGGAGCCATATAAAAGATACTGATGATGATTTTTTGTTGGCTTGACAAGAAAGATTGGGATGCTCATGTGGAGTCCTCAGTTTGCGAGGTACTTATCACTAAGACAGGTGAAAGCCATACCTTTTCCCCAGAGCTTGGAAGCCACAAATTACAAATATTGTCTTTTCCTTTCCCTGGAAACTATGTTGCAATGTAACAAGTTTGTTGATGTAGCAAGGAATGTTTTCTAATTACTTTTAAGGGCATTTTAATAGGAATTTTTCAAGTGTTACACCAAGTGTTATCACTTCTAAAGGTTGCCCTACAAAGTAGCAAGCAATGTAATGACTTGCCTTTCAAAGAGTGTAATGTGCAATGATAAAGGATCACTTCCCATACACCATAATGACTGATGGGAATACTAGATTCCATAATCGTCTTCCCTCTGCACTACTTCAATGTGTAATCAGCACTGCTACATGTCTGGGATTGTACAAGCACAGTGAATGAGCACAACACTACTTGCAATTCAGGGCCAGTGCACTTAAAAACATTTCCAAGACAATGAACAATTTGTTGGTGTTATTATCTGAAGTGATCTGCATCCAGACATCCCAATGTAATGGAACAATGCTATGTTAATTGTCACTGTAGTGATTAATCAGACACTCACTCACCAAAATGTCTCTGACAAGTTTGCTATCTCTTGTTTCAAAATACAATTAACCTCCTTTATTAAGGAAATATAAGAATCTGCATGGCATAGTGATTTGAGTGTTGTGACAGTGCCCTGTGAGACCAGATCTGAATCTCTACTTGACCATGGAAACCCACTGGGTGATCTTGGGCAAGTCGCTCTCACTCAGCCTTAGAAGGTGGCAATGCACACAAAATGGCCTTAGCAATGGCAAAGCCATTTAATGCTTTCATAGTCACAAGAAAAAAAGTGTGGATGTTTTTGTTTATACTTGTGAAAGCTGGACAGTGAAGAAAGTGGACAGGAAGAATATCAACTCATCTGTAATATGGTGCTGGAGGAAAATTATCCAGATTCCATGAACTTCTAAAAACAACAAATGAATCAAACAAATCAAGGCTGAATTTTCACTAGAAGTCAAAATGACTAAAATGAGGTTTCAAACTTCATGAGATGACTTAACTCAATGGAAAAGAGGAAGATGCTTGGTAAACTGGAAGGCAGTAGGAAACATAAAGACCACCTTACAAATGGATTGACCTAGTCAGGGAAGCCACAGCCTTGAGTTTGAAAATCCTGAAATGGGTTGTTAATGACTAATGCTCATGGAAGTCTCTTGTTCATTAGGGTCTCCATAAGTCAAAGCTGACTTGACAGCAAATGATATATGGGAAAAAGAACAAGTAACTGATCCTGATCACCATATTTTATTCCCTGAGACAATGCTGCACTCCTCTACTAAGACCCAGCTGGAATCAATATGAACCAGTTATTAAAAATCAGGACTAAAACAAAATCCCCAGGATTCTCAAAGTTGTAGTCAAAAAATGGTAACTTCCCCAAGCTCTGAATAAAACTTCATTGCAGAGATGAAGTATTTTTAGGACAATCATGTGAATGGAAGTTCTGACTGGATCCTGTAAACAACTTAGAAGTACCCTCAGTCTGGTCATCCTAACCTCAAGAGGAGTTCAGAAAGAAACTCTGGTATAAAAACAAACTTGTACCACAGCTAGTGAGATGACATCCTAAGCAGGGATGTTGTACTCAAACCCCCATCATCCCCAGGCACCACCACAGAAAGAATATTGTAGAACTGGAAAAGAGAGGCAAATAGGCATCCAAAATGATCAAAGGGTGACAGCAAACTAGCTTCCACTGAAAGCTGAATGGTGGGACATTTGGAACAGATAGAAGAAAACACTTAACCTGATTAACCTATGGAATTAGTTTCCATAGGCTGGTCATCAACTTGGGGGGCATACTCACTAGAGAAATAATCCAGGTTGAAACTGGATTATTTGTATTGCTCCTTCCTATGGAATCCTGGGATTTGTAATTTGGTGAGGCACCAGCACTAATTGTCAGAGAAGGCTAAAGACCTTCTAAAACTAAAAATCCCAGGATTCCATAGGGAGGAGCTATATAAATAATCCAGTTTCAAATTGGATTATTTGTGTCGTGTGGATTACCCAAGGGATTGGACAAATTCATGGAGGATACTGGTAGGTGTCAGGTGGTAGTGCGCACTGGGTGCCTCTTCAAAAGGTCTAGGCAGCAAAATATGGTAGCAGAGTATTTGTTCCTTCAGGCATAAGAATAAAGGCACAGACATAGGCTTGTGTCTAAAATAAACTTCTCTTTACTTGGGCATAATGAAGAATATTTACAGATATATACAGCATTCAAGAGAAAACATCTTCACCCATTGAGGTCTAAAACAGGACTGCTCAGTTCAACTCTACAGGACAAACTAAATACCCAGCTCTGCAGAGTTCCTAGCACCTCCCCCAGTCAGCTCTGCACCAGAGCTGAGAGCTCATCAATATTGATACATTTGCTAGCTTTCTGCAGACTACTAGCACTCTCTCTGCTGTACTCTGCAGACGGTTTGTTACATTCCAGCTCTTTACAGAATAAATCTACTGTATGTCCCAGTATCCTGACAGTGGGTGTTAGCCATATGCTATCTCCAGCAGCAATGGGTTTGTATGTGTCTGCAAACCAGTTGCTGGGGGAGCAGGAAGCTCTTTTTCCTTCCCATTCTACTTGTGGCATTTGCTTGTCCACAGTGGAGACACAATACTGGAGTCCTAACCTCTACTTTGGTTTGATTAATCACAGCCCTTCTTATGTTCTTATACACTACAGAGTTAACTACCACTTTCAGTTCCAGCATATTATAGAGAGCTCCTCTGAAAAATGTCATCCACTTTTAATCAAAACTGCTGACTGATGAAAACATATTCATAGAATCATAGAATCATAGAATTGTAGAGTTGGAAGACACCCACGAGGGCCATCCAGTCCAACTCCCTGCCATGCAGGAAATCTTGATCAAAGCATCCCCGACAGATGGCAATCCAGCCTCTGTTTAAAGACCTCCAAGGAAGGTCTTTAAACTTTTTTGCTGAGTTCAACTGGGATTTGATTTAAATGAGAAAATATACAGGGATAGCAATTAAGACAGCAAGATCCACAAGGCCCAGAGTTGTGATGGATGGGAAATTCTGGGAGATGTAGTTAAACAGAACTGCGAGGTCAATCATGTTGTTGTTGTTGTGTGCCTTAAAGTCATTTGCAACTTATGGCAACCCTAAGGCGAACCTATCACAGGGTTTTTTCTTGGCAAGATTTGTTCAGAGGGGGTTTGCCTTTGTCTTCCTCTGAGGCTGAGAGTGTGCGACTTGCCCAAGGTCACCCAGTTCCATGGTTAAGTGGGGATTTGAACCCTGATCTCTAGAGTCCTAGTCCAATACTCAAACAACTATACTATGCTAGTTCTCTGAGATCAATCCGACTGCAATACAAACCACACCCAGGTTGGTGTCATTACAAGTGGTCTCTTACAAAGAGTGGAGCAAAGGCTTTTCAGCTTCTCTTCGGTCTAATTAAAATGTTTTAGAGACATTTAATTATAAGAGGCCAAAGTATACAAATGTAAAGATCTTTTCTTCAGAGAATATTGAGATGAATTGAATGTTGGGGATTTTTTTTTAATCAAATCTTTGGCAAGTATGTGACTTTCTTGTTTGTAAACAGCTATACTGATGCTAAACATATTTATTCATGACTTGACAAGAAATATAGCTCTGTAATTAATCATTTCCCTATCTAATTCAGACCACATAGAAAAAGCACAAATAGAACTTGTAGCCCTCTCCCATCATGAAAGTGGGTGATATACAAATGAATGATTATCTGCATTATCAACTATCTACACATGTGTGGCTCTTTTCAGCTCAAACAATACCATACCCTTGATGCATGTTGCTAATCTCACCCATAGTCCTTCAGGCTTTGTTTTGTTTTAAACTAAGAAAATCCCCTTACATATTAAATGCTCTCTATCATAGCCTATTAAAACTATTGTTTTAGGTTATCTATTAATTGCAGGCTTCTCTATTTGTATTCACTGTTAAGAAGCTAACCCTTTATTAATTGAAAACTCTTTCAAAAATCTGGTGGTACAGAAATGTTAAAGGTCAAGGGTTGATGAATTCTTTGAGAGCTGCATAACTCCTTTAGCTTCTGAGGAAATTACTTGCTTTGAAAACAAAATGACTGAGCTCTTAGGACACTGAAAAAAATGAAACTGAGAATAAACTGAACAAGTACACAGTAGATTAATGGACATTATTAAAGGAAACAGTCTGATACTTGCTTTCAAACTTCTTAGAAAGCACAATGGGGGCTGTGATACATTCACTGGAAGTGAGATTTACATTACAGTATCCTAGAAGAGAAAGGAATGGGAGAATTGCTGACAGCAAACTCAGTTGCCTGAGTGGCTACCAGTCTCAAAATGAAATGAGACCAACAAAACTAAGGTATTTGTCTCTACATAGAATCATAGATTTGGAAGAGACCCAAAGGCCATCCAGTCCAACCCCCTGCCATGGAGGAACAATCAAAACATGCCTGACAGATGGCCATCCAGCCTCTGTTTGAAAACCTCCAAAGAAGGAGACTGCCACACACAGTGCATTCCACTGCCACACAGCTCTTTGTAATTGTCATTTGTTTTTGAATGACTAAATAAATAAATAAATAAATAACAACAACAAAGACAACAGCAACAACAAAAACCCCAGCTGTTACCATCAGGAAGTTCTTCCTGGGGCTAGTCTATATTTGGGGGTGGGGGAAACCACAGTACCTTGCAGTGATAACATTTCACAGCAGCAGTGACTTGTCTTAGCAGTGTTTTTGCCTCCATAAGCTTTGCATGCTAGATAGCGGCTGCAAGTGATGTACTCATGTCTGTACTTTGTCACCGCTGAATTTTAAAACAACAACAACGATGTCCAAGATACACTATAACAATTTTTTGATTAAACAGGAGAGCAAAGAACAAACAAACAAACAAAAAAAACCCATGGTGGCAGCGGGTGCTTGCTCTGTTAGCAAGCCCCGTCCCCACACACTTACCCGGCCAATTAGCTTTGCGGTTCCTCTCATATGGGAAAGTGATTCAAAGCAAATCGCTTGTCCCAACAAGCAGGAATGGGGACCCTCTCGCTCTTTTTAAAAAACCATGGGAAAAGCCACAAAGGCTTTTCTTGTGTTGTTTTTGCTGTTTTGCCCTCGCCTTCTGAATACTGTGGATTGATGTGGGATCCCAATTAGACAGGTAGGATTCCCAGCAAATTCCACAAGCGTTTAGACAAGCCCCTAATGTTTATAAGCAGGGGGGGTTTCCTTTGTTATTCATAAATATATCTTTGTAAATAGAAGCGGAAGAAAAGCACATTTAAAATAACTCTGAAGTGGCCTGATGAGGTCCGGGAGTATGGGGTGGTCAGTTGTGGAGAAGGGTGAAGAAAACTGAGGGGATGCTGAGGAGAGGGAATGTAAGTAGCCTTGAGGTGGAAAACTGAAGTTGGGCAGAAGTATGCTGGGAGGTGCAGGGGGGGGTGCTCTCCATCCCTGCACTATATTTTAGGCAAGGCTGTGTAACCTCAGGCCCTGGAACTGAATCTGGACCTCTCTGGGGCCAAATCCACCTCTCATGCTTCCCCAGATAACCATGCCACTTGCTCCATGACAGTAACACATGGAGGTTGAAATGCCTTTCTTCAGGCCTAGTTGTTAGCAGTAAGAACTTCGAGCTAAAATGTGCTGGTGTTTTGATCCCACCTTTTGCCTTCTAGTAATTTTAATGTAGGACTAGGAGGAGAGCCAGGATGCTTTGAGCATTGGACTATGACTCTGGAGGCCAGGGTTTGAATCCCTGCTTGGACATGGAAACTCACTGGGCAGCCTTGGGCAAGTCTCAGCCTCAGAGAACGGCAAAAGGCAAGCACTCTCTGAAAAAATCTTGCCAAGAAAATCCCCTGCGATAGGTTCACATTAGGGTTGCTATAAGTGAAGGCACACAACAACAATTGGAATGTAGCCCCTGAAAACTCCTTTGAAATTGAATCTAGTCCTCAAGCTGAAAAAGGTTTCCTGCCTTTGATTTAGGAGATGCTCCAGGAGAAGGGACAACCCCCCATCCCCACTGCTAAATACCAAGTTTGGGGTTGGCAACTAGCTCTAAACTGAACCTTGTAGAACTATATAATACGGAATGGGAGGACTCTGGCTGAGAAAAACAAGAACAACCCACCAACTTCCCACATCAAAAGAAGCAGAAGCATCCAATGGAATACACAGAAGAAACGAAAGATACGTTGCAAGATGTTCAAAAGATGGTTAATTAGTAGAAAACCCCAATTTCAACCTGTATGTACTTTTAAGGCCTTCTTCAAGGAGCTATTTTTTTAAAATTAGTTATTTATATTTAGACTCAAACTTCAGTTTTCCTTTGTGCAGTAAATGGTTTTAGAATCCCAGGTACAGAAATTTCTGATGTTTGATTCTAAGTAGTGCCCTGAAGAAGGCCTCAGAAGTACACACAGGCCAGAATGTGTCAAGGCTTTCTCGTACCCTCCAATTGTCCTGATTTAGCAGGGAGGGTCTTGATTCATCCTCTGTCATCCCACTTTTTCAGTTCTTTTTTTTTTTTTTTAGCTTTATTGATTAAAATAACCACAAACAACTAATAACATTGTACGGTATACAATACAATAGACATAAAAGACAAAATAACGCACAAGATATATCAGAAAACACATATAACACACCAAATACATCTCTATCCTATCTATCAACATAAATAGCATATACTTACAATACCTGATTTACAATACACAGCTACGATGACACATTATATGACAATACACATATAACAAATAATCAACAAAACTTCCTGGAGTGGGGGACCGGTCCTAAATTTTTCCCCTTTTTAGTGCACTTTTCATTATGAAAGTCCTGAAGCTAAGCTTCCTATGTGAATTAACTTCATTCCTTAAGGTACACTATTAAGTTTAAAGAATTTAAAGAATTAACTCATATTCAATTATGTAACAAAAATAGCTTAAACCAGCTATAACCAGTAGACACCTTAGCTTCTAAACTAAGATATTCAACCATTCATTTTAACCTTAATTATCTTTAACCTTATATAATCCATTCATATAATCCCTAAACGGTTTCCAAATCCTCTTGCTTATTTCCACATTATGGCCTCTTAGAATAGTAGTGAGCTCATCCATCTGTTCAATTTCACAAAGTCTATTTAGCCAACGTTCGACCGCTGGGGTTTCTTCCGATTTCCACCTACTTGCCAAAACCATCCTGGCCGCAGTTGTCAAATGAAATATTAATTTTCCAAACTTACATTCAAAATCCGGATTTTCACATAAACTCAACAGATAAAACTTTGGGTCCAGGTTAAATTTTAAATGTAAAATTTTTTCAATAACACCATGAATTTTTTTCCAGTATTTCTGTACTTTTTTACAGGACCGCCACATATGCATGTAGGTCCCAGTTGTTTTCTTACATCGCCAACATTTATTTGATGTACCTTTATATATTCTGCCAATTTTTGCTGGGGTAAGGTGCCACCTAAATTGCATCTTCACGTGGTTTTCCCTGAGATCACAACAGGGGGAATATCTAACTCTATTTCTCCACAACCTCTCCCATTGATCCAAGTTAATATTAAACTTTAAATCTTGGGACCATTTAACCATCGAGTCCGTTATTAACTCCTCCTCCATTTCAAAATTCATAAGGTAATTGTAAAACCTCGCTATTTTATGTCTCCTTTCTGAACATATAATTTCGTCAAATTCACTTCTCTCCTTTCTAATACCAATTAATTTTTGATCTGAGAGATACCTCTCTCTCAGCTGTCTATGTAGGAGCCAACCACACGTATAACCTTCATCTATTATTTGTTGATGTTTTTTAAAACAGAGATTTCCGTCCCCTTTATTCACCTCCAGTAAGTCATCATATATAATCCACTTCCCTTCTTTTATAACTTCCCTATGATGAAATGCCTCGTGTATTGACACCCACCTAGGTAGTTCCGGACTAACTCTCTCTTTATACTTTAACCAAACATTAAACAAGGATTTACGAATGAAATGATTGCTGAAATCTTTGTGTACCTTATGCTTTCCATAAAATAAATAAGCATGCCACCCAAATCTAAGTCCATTGCCTTCAAGTGCTAAAATCCCCTCATTATCTAACAGAAACCATTCTGACATCCAAACAAAGCAACAAGCTGCATAATATACTTGTAAATTGGGTAAAGCAAGTCCACCCCTATTAGATTTGTTTTGCAGAAGTTTAAATCTCACTCTGGGCTTTTTCCCACCCCAAACAAATTTCGAGATTTCTTTGTGCCAGATTTTAAACGGTTTAAGATTGGTGATTATTGGCAAATTCTGAAAAAAAAACATGAATTTAGGTAAAATTTTCATCTTTATAACAGAAATTTTCCCCAGCCATGATAATTGTAATTGACTCCATAATTTTAGGTCTTTAACCACAGCCTTTGTCAATTCCTCATAATTATTCTTATAAAGGTCCACATTTTTACTGGTCAGCGTAACCCCAAGGTATTTTATCTTCTTACAAATCTGGAATCCTGACATTTCTTTAATTTTTGCTTCCTCATCTTTAGAAACGTTCATAGATAATACAGAAGTTTTCTCTTTATTAATTTTTAGGCCAGATACTCTACAAAATTTATTTAAGATATCAACAAGACATTCCATGCTATCAATAGGGTCTGCTACTGTCACCAAAAGATCATCTGCGTAAGCACGCAGTTTAAATTCGTGTCCTTTGCTTTTTATCCCTACAATTTTTCCCTCAGCCCTAATCTTATTATTAAGTATTTCAATTACCATGAGGAACAGTAAAGGGGACAACGGACATCCCTGTCTCGTCCCATTATAAATTCGGATCCTCTCTGTCCTTTCCCCATTTACTATTACTCTTGCCTCTTGAACGTCATATATGGCCTTAATCCATTTAATGAAGTTCTTCCCAGCCTCCACCTTTTCCAAAACCAAAAAAAGAAAAGACCAGTCTACTTTATCAAAAGCCTTCTCGAAGTCAATAAAAGTCATAACCAATTTTTTATCGATATTTTTTTCATGGATCTCAATCAGATTCAATACTACCCTCAGATTGTCTTTTATTTGTCTCTGTGGTAAAAAACCACATTGGTCTTTGTGAATCCATTCCTTCAGAATATTTTTCAATCTCTCTGCTAGGATGGAGACGAAGATCTTGTAATCTGCGTTCAGCAGAGAGATAGGTCTATAATTGCTGATGTCTTGTGTATCTTTATTTTCTTTTGGTAGTAACACTATGTTAGCATGTGCCCATGTTAGCGGATACTTCCCCTCAAGTATTTCATTCATCACTTCACTCAAGACAGGAGCTACCTGCCCTGCGAACTTTTTATAGAACTCCGCAGGAAAGCCATCTGGTCCCGATGCCTTACCCGGTCTAATTCTTTTAATCGCCTCTAGAACTTCCTGGGTAGTTATAGGTTTATTTAGCTGCTCTTTCTGAGTTGCATTAAAAGTAGTTACATTACAGCTGTCCAGATATTCACATATAGCTTCATTAGATATCTCCCTCTCTTTTTTATACAACAATTTATAAAAATCATAAACAATTTTTTTCACCTGGTCTTGTTCAGTATATTTCTTTCCCTGATCTCTTAAACCAACAATTTGCCTTTTTGTTCTTTCTTTTCTCAATTGATGAGCCAACCATTTGCCAGGTTTATTACTTCCTTCAAAAAATTTTTGTTTCATAAACTTAAGTTCCTTTTGTCTCTCTTCTGTAAGCTGTGTTGCTATCTGTACCTGTAGATCCTTAATTTCTACTTCTATGTTGTGCTTATTAGGGTATTGTTTTAATAGCTTTTCTCTCTCTTTTAAAGTTTCTTGCAATACCTTCAAAGTTTGCATCCTCAACTTTTTAAGATAACTACTTCTTTCCAGGAAAAAGCCTCTCAAGACTGCTTTAGCTGCTTCCCATATAATAGTTACAGAAGTATCTCTATCTTGATTTTCATTAAAGTAGTTTTGTAAACATGTTAAAGCGTCTTTAAAGATTTTATCATTATTTAGTAGATTATTGTTTAGCCGCCAACAGTATTCTTTAGGTCTTTGTTTTATTTCAAGGGAAATTAAACCATGGTCTGATATTACTCTAGGGTTTATTCTTACATTCGTTGCCAGGTGAGAGATATTTTTAGACACAAGTATCATGTCTATCCTTGCCCAGGAGAAATGTCTATCCGAGTAAAAGGAAAATTCCTTCCTTCCAGGATTTAATTCTCTCCATATATCCAATAATTCCAATCTATCCATGATAGCAAAAAATTTAAGGGGCAATTTACCCTGGTTATTCCTAATTTTTTTTGTTGAAAATCTATCTAATTGGGGATTAATAACCCCATTATAATCTCCCATGAATATACAAGAGTCGAAAGACAGATTTTCAACTTTATTCAGTAGTTTTCCATAAAATTTCCCTTGTTTAACTAGGGGACCATAGACACCCAACACGAGGACTTTTTTCCCTTCTAAGATCACTTGCAAACCAATATAATGTCCTCTGTTATCATTCAAGACTTCTTCCACATCATAAGATTCTTTAACATAAATAGCCACACCCTTCTGTTTTTTTCCTGCAGCCGAAACAAACAATTTACCAAGCTTCCGGTTTTGCAATAGCTTTACATAGTCTTTTCTAATTCGATGTTCTTGTAAACACACAAATTCTGCTTTGATCTTTTTTAAATACTGAAAAACTCTTCCTCTTTTTGCACAACCGTTCAATCCTTTCACGTTTAACGAAACAATTTTCAGATTATTCACACTTCTTAAATTGTCATTTATATTATTAGACATTTCAAGCCCAATAAATCTGCTTAAACTACAAACTTCTTATAAAAGGTCTAGTTCGGTAGGTTTCTTATTTCTCCTTTTAGTTATATTTCTTTCTCTTCCTCGTCAATACCCAATTTTCCGTTGTCTTCACCTTCTCCTTCACCTTCACTATCTGGATCTATATCTGAACAGTTTTCAGAATTAGATCGTATACTCTCTGAATCTGTCTGATTCCTGACTTTCTTCGTCCTTACTGCCTCCCCTTCCTTATCCAGATTTGACAAAGAGCTCTCTTTCCCTTCCTGGTACGTTTTTTTTATCTCCTTTAGTTTCAACTCCATTAATCCTCAATCCCTTTTCTTCCCTTTCTTCGTCTTTTTGATCTCTTCTTTTTAGGAATTTAAGAAAATCCTTGGCCTCCTGTATTGTTCTAATTTCAATCTTTTTCTTTTGGAACCACACAATAAGTCCTTCGGGAACTAGCCACCTGTAAACCACTTGTCTTTCCCTAAGAGTAGATGTTAAAAGCTTATATTCCCGCCTCCTCTTCAGGATAGCTGAAGGTATATCCTTATACAAAGATAGATCCTTACCATCCCACTGTAATGGTGTATCTCTGTACTTCTGTAATAAGGAGTCTCTCATATTTTTCCGAACAAAAACAACCATAACATCTCTAGGCACCTGTTTTTGCTTTGCCACTAATGAGTTCAATCTATACAGATTATCAATTTCCAACACACACAATTCTGGGGCAATCTCCATATACTCTCCTATTATTTGGGATACCTTTTCTAACAAATTCTCCCTTCCTTGCTCAGGAATTCCTCTTATCTTCACTGCCTTTTCCCTAGCCCGTAGATCTTTAATTATACCTTCATCAATAATTTCTTTCTGTTTCTGTCTAATTTCTTTTAAATTACTTTCAAAAGATTCATGTTTGGTTTCAATCCTTTCCATCTTCTTTTTGATCTTATTCATTTCTATTGAAACCTTATCGAGGGAACCACTCACTCCCTTTAAATCCTCTCTGAGCTCTTTCTTCAATTCCCCCCTTAAATCAACCATTTCCTGCTTTAGATCTTGAATTTCTTTCCCAAGTTCTAATCTAATTTTCCTGATCTCCTCAAGAATCTGGAGGTTGCTATCCATTGTTTTTATATGCTCCACTGATGTTCTACGAGCAGTTAAGGCTTGCAACTGTGCCTGAGTTTGTGCCCTTGTTTTTCCGGTGGCCATTTATTTTCCAATCCAAAGAGAATAAAAGAAATTATGTTATTATATTTGTTAAACCATATACTAGTAACAGTGATGTGTAAATCAGAAACGAAAGCCCAATTATAAAGCAAAGCAAATCTATGGACAAGGAAAAATATTCAAATTTTCAACCAAATATATTAGCCCCAAATTGCTTTAAATTAAAAGCTTAGTATCAAAATAATACGAACTAACTAATCCAGGTAGTAAAAGCAATAGCACAGCACAACGTGTTGAAAAGAGAAAAAGAGAAAAAAAAAAACCACTCCAAATCTAATACACTACAGCTTGAGAGCAGTCTTCAGCGTTCACACATCCAGTCCGGCACCTCTGGGTCCCTGTCACCACTTCTGTCTATGAGGTTCAGCAGCTCCGACCCTGGCATGTATCCTTCTCCCAAATTCAAAACCCAGGCTTTCTCCGTCTCAGTTTCAGCCGCAGATTACAGCCAGATTACAGCCAGCAGCCAGCAGCCAGCAGTAGATCACAAGCAACAAGCAGCAGGCAGACAGTAAGCAGCCAGCGTCAGATCACCTCTCCTTTAAACAGCTGCTGCTCCTTAATTCTTCCCCAGCAGTACTCTACTGCTCTGGTCTGCTTTGCTTCCTTGACAGCGAACAGCTACAGCTGAGGTATTCAAACTACCATTCCCAGCAGTCTCTTCGGCTTCACTTCTCACTTCCTGGTCCGCCTCACACAAAAAGGAAAAGAGAAAAAAAAACAAAACACCCTTCAGCTCTTACTCCCGGGAAACACTGGGAAATGTGATGCTTCCTTTAAGGTAAGAGAGCTGAACCATCTCAAAGAAAAGAGGGGAAAAAATATATTCCTTTGCTCTACTCAGGTGTCGATAATTACTGATAAGGCTCCACCAAAGTTATGAAAAGTCTTTTCTTAAATTGATCTTTTCTTCTAGACCTTGTCTTTTACCCAAAAAGAGACAGTCCAAACCTAGAAAATCAATACGTCCACAAGATACCCCAAATAAGAGGATATATATCCTATTTGAAGGGGTGTAACACCAATTGAAAAGTGCATTATCCCACACCGATGTCCAAACTCCCGTAGTAATATAAATGAATAAAAATTCACCTCAACACATATAGCTTTAAAAAGTTGGCGGTGTCCCTCAGCCCCATAAACAGGGGAAAGCCAAAAGGTGGACGTGGTACCCGTTGCTACCTACAGACTTATAGGTCTTCTTTTCTTCTTCTTCTTTTCCCTCCTCAACTCTCCTGCAGTTGGCAACTCACCCTCCGAGACCCCCTTACCAGGGGGACTATTTTTGGTTTATTGATATCATTTAAAACCTCCTCCACCTTTGGCAAGACGGTTCCCTCTGGAGACAATGAGGAACACGTCTCACCGGTTCACCATTCCAACAGGAAGTCCTTTTTCAGTTCTTTTTAAAATGTCCCAGTTTCTCTCTCCTCCTACCATTTCCTACTTTTATCTTCAGTTTACTTCAAATGCTGCAAACTGACAGACAAAAGATGGGAGGCTACCTCCACGAGAAGAAATGAGATTCTGGAAAGAGTAGGTAAGGGATAATGGCTCCAGTGAAGGGGAGCACTGAGGTGGGGGGGGGGTAGGGGAATTAATATTTTTGAATAGAATTATAGTAAAGAATCTATGTTAACTTTTGAAATTAGTTAATAGAAAAATTGCAATGTTTATAGTAATTTTATGTGTTATACTAAGTATTGATTGGATAATATAATGTATGATTATAAAATTAATAAAAATATATTTTAAAAAATGGGAAAAAAAACAAATGCTGCAAACTGAATTCAAGGCACAAAAGTGGTTTGTGCTCAAACAACTCAGCAGGGAAGGGAGGATGGGGCAGAATCTTGCCCTTCCCTGAAGACTCAGGTAAAAGTAAATGGTTGTAGCCTCTCTTAGCTTGGGTGATTTTCCTCTTCCTCTCCTAGCTTGTGTGTTCCTCCTCATTAGTAACTTTTGCCATCTTGATTACACTCTTATGTTGCTCGGACACATATGTTTTCACCTGTGAAATGTTGGAGGCTATACTTTCTACTAAATTAAATACACATATTGTGGGCATCTAGAGGCATTTTTCTTGTTCTGTAAAATTCCCACATCCTCTCCTGAAACTCACAGGTCCTCTGAGGCCTAAGGGGCCAATTGTCTGCCCTGTGAGCCTCTGAAGGACCCATGGACTATAAAAAAAATGTAGAAAAAACATAAACAAACCAGTGTTAGGTGGATGGAAGTCTACTTCTGGATTTGAAAAATAGATTTATTTGTTTTCTAAATGTTCAACAGGGTTAGTGTGTATGTGTGGGGTCTGCAATCTGTTTTATAGGTCAATCACCACTTCTAGAGGTTTCCAGAAGATTCAATTCACCATTTCCCCTCCTAGAAAAAAGCAGTTGGAAGAAGGGCCAGGAGCTGCAAAAACATATTCTTCAGTATTTCACAAATAAAAACCAGGACACATATGGCCAAGCAGCATCAGAGTGTGGTCAAGATGGCAAAAGTATTAATGAGAAAGAACAGATAAACTAGGAGAAGCCGCAGAAGTCGGATCCCCCCCCCCCGAGACTACACAGAAGGGCAAGATTCTGCCTCCTCGTCCCCTCTTCCCCCTGCTGAGTTGAGCGCACACTACTTTATTTATAACAATTGTGTAGGAAAATATAGTTTGCAGTCCAATAAGTGGAAATGGTTTTGCTATTGAAGGGTTAACTGAGAAGGCATATGAGATGAGCTGATGTAACTTCCTAAAGTTTTACTATTGGGCAATCTGGGATGAAGGTGGAGTGTCTGAGTGTTCTTCTTTGTTTCCAGAAGCCATGATCCTTAACAATCCTCATGGACCTTTGAAGTGAGAGGACCCCGAAAGGGGCGTCCTGAATTTAGACTTGTAACAATGTAGTTTTTAAGTATTTTTAACTAGTTTTAGGCTGTTTTGATGGTGTTTTTGTTACCTGCCAAGAATGAGCTCTCTAAACTGTGAGTAAAGATGTTTTTGTACTTTTTAAAATGACTTTGAGTCTTGAGTGGTTATTTTGGTAGTTAAACAACTTGGGAAAAGACAAAGGGTGTTTGGTTACTTACTAAGCAGTGGTTTTTACATGTAGGCTAACATTCTGACGCTAGATGCTGCTGTGTTAACTCTGAACTCTGCTAAATTTGGCTGCATTATCCATTAACGTGTGAAGTGCAGTGTGGATGTTTAAACAGGGACAAAATACCCTGATATTTTAAACAGTGTAGTTCTACACAATCCAACAAATTGAAGTAAGTTTGCAACAATTGAAGTAAGCAGAGGACAAAGGGGGAAGGTGGGAGAAGAGAAAGAAACTGAGAAATTTTTAAAAAACACCTGAAAAACTGGGGCAGCAAAGAATTAACCAGGACTGTCCCTGCCAAATCAGGACAGCTGAAAGGTATACAAAAATACATAAGCTTTGGGGAAATGCTTATGGCCCTGCCGTAATAGGAGTACCAAGTACACTGCAGAAATTGCTGCCTTTAACGGCCAAAGCTCGATGCTATAGAATTCTGGGATTTGTAGTTGTGTGAGATAGTCTGCCAGAGAACTCTGGTGCCACAACCAACTACAGATCCTAAGATTCCATAGAATGGAGCTATTATAATTAAAGCGTGTCAAACTGCATTATTTCTGCAGTGTGGCAGCAGCCAAAGTTTTTGTCCCAGGCTGACTAAGGTTCTGATCAGGGGTATAGCTCCTGAAGCTGGTGGAGCTAACACTGCACCTTTTTGTGACTGGTCTTTCCTGTCATTAATTCTGTACCACCATCTATATAACATTGGTGGACAAAGTGCAGCCCTCCAGATGTTGTTGGGCTGCCTAGAACAACGAGGTGTCAGTAGAACCAATGGTGAGCAATACTGGGAAGCTATGAATCTCCAGATGTCTGACAGCTCTGGTAAGTCAGCACTCCACTACCCCCTCCTCATCTGGTGTGTACCATAAAATCCACATCTTACTTGCTAGATGTGGTGGCAAAGGCAGCTCTGTGCCTGTTATTCTCTTCCATGTATGAACCAGCTGTGATTGCAACTCTTTTGAACCAAAAATTTCAGAAGGGTCCCTTCACATTTCAGGACAGAATCTTTTCAAGTTTTATGCTTACAATGCTCAAAGACAACCAATAATTCCTTTGAGCCAGAGGTGCATTGCCCAGAGTTTTCCCGTGGATTTATGGTCCTGAGATGTTAACAGTTGCCCAGAGGTAACAAAACTGCACATGTCCATGGGGACACCTTGCGCACACCTTCTGCAAGCACAAAAGCATCAAAATCCCATTCTAATACTGTCAAATTCTAATACTGTCCATGAAACATGCTTGTGACAGAATTCAAAGATGAGGTGGGTGGGGATTGCCGGGGGATGAGGGAAAAGGAGAGAAGCCGTTTTAATTTTAGAGTTCTCTTGAATTCTGCAAAGGAGGACAAATTTATTCTGGAATAACAGCAATGATAATGCATTCATTATCATAGCTTCACATTGCCATTTGTCTAAGTGTCTGCAACTGACAGATAGACCCATTTATAATCCCTTGCCCGCCAGAGACTGGAAAAATTCTTTTGAATTAGCTCCTAAACTTGAGCTACCCAATCCAATTCAATTCACAAATGACTGGGCAAGCTTTCAAAACTTTGCTTAGTGCTTGTTTACATTATTCAGTCTCTTTTTTGAAGACAACAATAACTAACTCCAAATTAGTAAACAGAGGAACTGATGGGATTTTTCAAAATGTTTGTCAGACTACTCACTACATTCTTGTTTTAAGGAAACAAACTTTAGGTTTTTTTAAAAATATATATTCGTCACTGTTCAAATAGTGAATATACACTCACCCCTTCAATTTCGCAGGAATTAGGGGCACAAGACCCATGTGAAATAAAAAAAATGGCGAATAAAAATTTATTTAAAGATTGGTTGGGAGCGCACAGATGGAACGCCTTGGAGGAGGGAGGGAGGGAGAGAGGCTCATGGCCTAGGCCACTGCAACCGTGCCCGCCTAGGCTTCCCAGGCCTCAGCCGCCATCACCACTGCTCACCCTGTCACCGCCACCATGCCCCCAGGGCCTCCACCACTGTAGCCACCATGCTGTCGCCGAGCAAATACCCCGTGCTCACCACAAAGCTTTTCCAGTGAACGTGGCAGCGCTTTGCTTGATCTTTGGCTTTCGTTCCCTGTGGGATGAATAACTGAAGATTGCTCACCATCCCCTGTGGCCTCAGGTTTTCCCACAACAGGGAAGGAAAGCCGAGTAAACTCACAGCGCTTGCTGTGAGTTTGCTCGGCTTTCATTTTTTACCCTATGGGATGACAAGCCGAAGACCACTCACACCCCCCCACGGTCTTGGCTTTTTCCCCAACGGGGAAGGAAAGCCAAGCAAACTCACAGTGCTTGCTGCAAGTTTGCTCAGCTTTTGCTCCCCTGTGGGGCAAAAAGCTGAAGACTCCCCCCCCCCGTGGCCTCAGCTTTTCCCCAACAGGGAAGGAAAGCCAAGCAAACTCGCAGCGCTCACCACAGGTTTGCTCGGCTTTTGTTTCCTGTGGGGCGAAAAGGTGAAGACTGCTCACCCCACTCCCGCAGCTGCGAGGTGTGGCTTTGCTCGGTCCTCGGCTTTTCCCCCTTTGCCACCTTTGTGGTGCTTTCGGTGGCACTAGCCACTGCCAGCTGCATGCGCCCACACAGAGGAGGAGACGAAGGGAGGCCACTGCCGCTACCATAAGGAAGCCATACCAGCTTCCACCTTCATGGTGCTTTCGGTAGTGCTGAGGGGCCTGGCCGCCCCTTGTGGCACCTTCTACTTCCAGGGCTTGGCACCAAGTAGCCCCAGCCTCACCAATAGGAGCAGGAGGAGGAGGGGAGAGCCGGGTGCAAGGGGTGAGGGTGTGTGGGTGGCGGGTTGGCTGGTGATGGTGCTGCTGCCCCCACCGCAGTCCCAGGGAGGCCAGCCAAAGCCAACTCTGCGAATTCACAAAAATGTGAAATGGAAAGCCGCAAAAAGGAAGGGACGACTGTAATCCCAATCTAAATAATAATGTTTAAGCACTAGGAAAATTAAGAATGCTATCAGGAAAAGAAAGTTCCCTCCCCACAAAAAAACTAACAAAAACTTGACTATCATTGCTGCTATTTTATTGCCATTCTCCAAGGAATGTGATGTAAGGTTGCCATACTCCAGTTTCCCCAATCCAGGTAGTCCAATCTATATTATCATTCAAATATGTATAATATGGAACTTAAATATACTGTGCAGGTTTTCATATCATGAAAACTAAGCACATTTGTTACTGCACTGTACTTCTGTGACTGTGTTTCAATCTTGGCACCATTTATATAGCAAACATTCATCTGAGAACCAATCTAGTAAAATATTTAAAGTGCTAAACTTGGAATAAGGAGACTGAAGTTGAGATATATAATACACACACATTACTTCCTGGGTGACCTTGGTGCAGTCATTACCTGTCAGGCATATCTACTTTACAGGCCCTCTGTGGGGACAAATGGGGAGAGGGGTACCATGTAAAGCAGCCCAAACAGCCCTGGAGCAGGACCGATCAATAACAACATCTCACATGTATTTCTTGTGGTATCATTTTAAGTTTTTGTCATCAAGGCTTTTTTGTTTTTTAACAGATGGCAAAAAATTACATACCGTACCTATGAGAAGACCAACGAAAAATCAACAAGCATCATATTGTCATCTGATTCATAGGGAAAAAATATAGAGTGAAAAAAAGGGGCAAAACAGGAATTGCAAAGGAAAAGGAGTAATTAACTTCAGAGATACAGGTGAAACATTTTATTTTAACTAGAAAATGTTGTTGTTGATCTTTCTTTGATTGTTCAGCAGAACAAATATGTTCTTCAGCTAATCAAAGTTAGGAGGCCTGCACTATCATCCAACACCTGTTTGTGAATGATTACCATTAAAGTAATGATCATTTGTACTTTTTGCATTTTAATTCTCTCTCATCCCCTGCATATACCCTCCTACCCAAGCATGTGTACATTAGCCTGCCATCTTAGGAAACGTGTACGCGCGTGTGTGTGTGTGCACACTTTCAAGTTGACTATCATACAATGCTTTTAATGAACTCGATGCAGTGTAGGAACTCTATCATTCAGAAGTGTGAACTCACAGTTGGATCTCAGGAATGCTGAACAGGGCTTTCCCCACTCCCCATGGAGAATGTCCCCCTACTGCTACCTCAACTCATTCCCTTCCCTACCCACCCTGCCTCACCTTCTGCCCTTTGCTTCTGTCACTCTTCTATCTCTTTGCCCTTTATCTCCTGCTCACTCATGCACTACTGCTGCTGCTCTTTCTCACCACCCTGCCTGACACCCCACTATCACCTGCTACCCCTCCATTTCCTGCCCCAAACTTCTCCCACTCACTTGTGTGGCAGCAGCAGTTGTTTGTTAGTGTTGTAACTCTACCTCTTGCTCACTGTCACGGTGGGGGCAGCTCCTCTTCTTCCTCACCAATGCACCTGCCTAACACCTCCATCTGCCACTTGCCATTTGTGGAATGACTCACATTACTGCTGCCTGCATAGAGCCAGTAGGAGCAGGCTATTTTTTTTAAAGGAATAGGGAGGTGGAGAGTAGTGACAGGCAGACAGGTGCAAGAAGTGGTGGTGCTTCTCCTCCTGCCCTAGATAGCAGGAAAGCTTGGACCATCACCATGCATGAATAAAACTATACTGTAGCCTTCCAAGATACCACAAGATTATTTGCTGGTTTTCCTGCAACAGACTAACATGGCTACTTTCCTGAAGTTAGCAAGGTGTTTTTTTGTGAAACACATACATACACACACACACACACAGAGGAAGTGCCAATCGAATCTGGCAGATCTGTTTCCTACCTTAAAATATCAGATGAAATATTTCCACTTTTCATCAATGCAAATCCTCCCACATCTTCCTTCCCACCCCATTGTCTTGCTTCCCTGCTAACAGATTACAGTGCAGTAAGTCATAACTGAGCAGGCTTGTTTCTTATAAAACACTTTGGCTGCATATTTTGCCTCATATCTTAACTTCATGAGGGGCTACAGACTCACTTTTAAAAAACCTGAAGGCTTGGGAATCTAGGCCAGGCTGCTCACCAGACAGAATGCACAGAAACTCACCTAGCTGGGTAATATGGTAACCCTATACAAGGCAGCATACAAAGTCCTATGTTCTCTTCACAACATTCTCGTAGAGAAGACTTGGCAGAGCAAGGGAGACTGTCACAAGGTCAAAGAGCTTCATAGTTAAAGGCCTAACTAGGTATGATGTTAACACATTATTGTGCTTTATGTCTTTTTCTACCTTCAAAATAGATGCCAAAGTATTTTGGGAAGAATGTGTGAGGCTGTGTTCCCTGTGCCATTTTTTAAAACTCTCTCAAGTGCTATTGCAAAAACAAAACAAAACAAGAGAGGGACTGACTAGATGGAGGCATAGTTTCAGTGGGAAAGTGCTATTGGCTTTGCATTCCTGAACAAAATGCCTCCCCACTCCTTGCTGATGCCATTTCATTTTTTATTAGCAGGATATACATATGATATTGTATTTTGATTATTCAATTAATTTTGATGGTACTTTTTGGACTCCAACTCCTAGCAGCCACCAGATACCATGATAATTCTGGGAGTTGTAGTTGAAAAAGGTAATATTTTCAAGCACTAGTTTTAGTGTCACATCTACCTTGGCCCAGATTCAGGTGGTAAGTGTTGGAAATTGTGTAAAAATACACTGTTTAAAATATCAGGATATTTTGTCCCTGTTTAAACATCCACACTGCACTTCACACGTTAATGGATAATGCAGCCAAATTTAGCAGAGCATAGCAAGCTTAATGCACACGCAGCATCTAGCGTCAGAATGTTACCATGCATGTAAAAACACTGCTTAGCTTATAACCAAACACCCTTTGTCTTTTCCCAAGTTGTTTAACTACCAAAGTAACCACTCAAGACTCAAAGTCATTTTAAAAAGTACAAAAACATCTTTACTCACAGTTTAGAGAGCTCATTCTTGGCAGGTAACAAAAACACCATCAAAACAGCCTAAAACTAGTTAAAAATACTTAAAAACTACATTGTTACAAGTCTAAATTCAGGACGCCCCTTTCGGGGTCCTCTCACTTCAAAGGCCCATGAGGATTGTTAAGGATCATGGCTTCTGGAAACAAAGAAGAACCCTCAGACACTCCCCCTTCATCCCAGATTTCCCAATAGTAAAACTTTAGGAAGTTACATCAGCTCATCTCATATGCCTTCTCAGTTAACCCTTCAATGGCAAAACCATTTCCACTTATTGGACTGCAAACTATATTTTCCAACAGTAAGTCAGCCTGGTCTAATCCACTATCCACTACACTGGCTTTCAGTCCTTTCATCTGCTGTATGATTCCAACAGCACATGTTAATGGATTCCTTACATTTTTCTGCAGTTCAAACAGGAAGGCAATAGCTGAGCAGGGTGGTGATTCTGATGGGGAAACATACAAGCTGTATGGAAAGGGAAGACCAAAACAAAACATGGAAAGTCTTGTGCGTGCATTAACCAAGCTGAAGTAACACTCTTCCGTGACCATAATAGCATAACTCCTAGGTGAACCATATGAAAATGTATAGATGAATAGTTGGCAGAGAAGATATATGGTATCAAGTTATATGAAAATGGGTGTTCTGTTTCACACTGAACACTACAGGTGTGCTACATGCAGAACTGTAACCAAAGTGTCAATATTTATCACATTAATTTTTTTATATAAAGAACCACCTTAGGCTTGAATATAAAGTATCTTTATTTCCCCAAATGAAACTGAATGTAACTCTAGTTGTATTTCCCCAGAAACAATAAAGGAGAAGGCAGTCTGGGAGGCGGCCTTGTATTTCCCCCTGCATTTCAATATTTTCCTGTCATCCCTACTGGAGTTGTTCACTCCATGGTGGTGGTGGGTGTGACAAGAGAACAGCAAGGGCAGTAAAGAACAGGAAGGAAGGAGGGAGGGAGTCTTTTGGGGTGGCACATGAAAAGGATGTCTACAGCAGTGGTTCTTAAACTATCTGATGTGGAGAAACTGCAGGGGCCAGGGAGCAGCACTATATTTGTGTCCACTTACTAAAATTATTGTCCCCCCCCCCCCGAAACTCATAGAATCATAGACGCTGCAGCCTGGCAGCCCATATCTCACAGACCAGCACTGGTCTGTGGGCCACTACTCAGTGCATGCTTCCTCATGGTGCAGTATGTGCCTATGCAAAGAAAGCTGTAGAATATGGGGAGCTGTAGAATATGGTGAATGGAAGATAGTGATAGGTGAGAGGGGAGACAAAAAAGAGAGTGGCTGTGGATGGAGGGATCTGAGAGACAAGAAATGGGAGGGGGAAAACATGCAACATAAGAGGGAAAGAAGAAAGAGCACATAGTGACGATGTCAGAGAAGTATAATGGATGGGTGTCTTTAAAAAAATTGCATCCACATGTACTCTTCTTTTAGTAACATTTTTCCACAACAGGTTTAGCATTAAGTGCTATGTCACAGGAGGAAGCAACATCTGTATAGTCTTAAGCATGTGGGAGGAAGAGGCACATGGCAGCAACACAGAACACTAAGCGACTCTGAACGAACTTTCTATTATCATTTCATGATACCTGCACACAATTTGAACAACTGTCTTGGTATGTTGCAAAATTACTCTAACTATAGCCTGTTCCAACAAGCTTCCCATCCAAACTCTGGTGTTCCTGGTTGATGCATTCTACCTTTTTCCCTGTAACTGTCATTGCCCTTCCCCCAGCTATGCTCAACACACTTCATTTCTTCTTCGGGAATAATTGAAATTGATGCTTGAACTGTTTGCTTTATTCCCTTCTTGGCATTCTAACTCCAATTTGAGAGACAACTGATTTTCTAAGGCATTCTTTCAACATCCTGTGTGTTGATTAATCAGGTTATCAGCAAATTCAGTGATGCTGATATTGTTTCATAGTGACAGTTGTAAAGAAGTGTTGCTTTGAAGAAATTATGGAAATGTGCTATTTAGGGGAGTAATCTCTCTCTCTCTCTCTCTCTCTCTCACCACAAAGGTTGCAAACTGTTCAAACACACCTACCCGCACTTACTTACTTACCAAAGACTAACCTGTGGATGCCACATCCAGCTTTGATAAAGCATTCATCTCTGACCATCACCTGTTGGCTCTTCCTTCTCTATCTGCTCTAATTGCCACATTTTGAGTACTGATGTTTTTAATTTGAGAATTGGGAGGAAGCTTTCTTCAGAAATCTTGAGCTGTTATCCATAAAACAGAGCATCTCACAGGTAAGAGGGAAGAATTCAAGCTGTCTTTAGTTAAATGACAACCTATCTGTGAGACAAACCAAAACACTACAGTCTAGCCTGGTGGGGACATCTGCATTCTAGCACAATTTTTAGACATACTGTGTAGGCAGGACCATTAGGGGTTTGCTGTTAAAAGTTAGGTCATGAAACACAGTGATGAAATGGTTACTGCAACCAAGCTACCCCAATCTGTGTTGAAAATTTACATCTATTTTTTTTTTTTGGAGCAGAAAATATCTTACCAATGTCAGACACCCAAGAACACAAAAAAGAATTGTATACTGCAAGTAAGACCTGAAAGAAAATGGCACAATTGTTTGGCTATATTAGTTGGGTCTTGCCATATTTGAATGACTCAGGTGTCTTCAGTACTGGATAAAGCTAAAATTGTTGCTCATTTCCTTGTAATTTTAATCTTTGAATAGAAAATAATACCTGGCAAGTACTACTGTAAACTTTTCAACCTCTCCCTTCTGCCCTTTTGTGATGTTGGTTAGTATGCTTTCCCCTCCAGTATCACTGCTGTCATATGAATCTCAGTGCAATGTGCACAATCAGTTGTGGCAGGAGAGAGAGTGTTTGACAAAAAAAGTGTAATCTGACATATATCTGGGCTCGTGTAAAGCTTAAATTGATTAATTCATATGACACTTATGGTTAAGCCTTCCATTTTACAAGTTCTTCTAACAAGCAGTCTTTCCCTAAAGAGGCGAGCCTTTTAGAGTCTTTTTCCCCTCACAAAGCAAACAAAGCTATAATCCCCAAACTTTGATGCTATGCTACAGCCACAATCTCACCTAATTTATTTTGGTGCCACCATTACTATAAAGTGCTACCTTTTTCTAGCATGGTATCCTAAAGCATCCTTAAGTTATTAGGTTTCTCTCTGTGTGTCTCTCTTTCTGTCTTTTGCTCTCTGTAATCCATGGTGTCTTTTCTTTTCTGTATATTCTGTGTGTGTGTGTGTGGGGGGGGGGTTTGCAGCTGGAGAAATACAGCTAGTTCTGACACTTAACCTTTATGTACCAGGTTGGGGCAGTTTATGTCCTCAGACACACTGTGCTACAGAATCCACACAGAAACAGACCTATGTGGCAGGCATTCTAATACTGGTCATCCGGTCAGTTATAGGCAACATCCCCAATTTCAGCAATTTTGTCATGAGAAAAAAAATCCTAATAAATCCACTGATTTCTTTTGATGGAATTGAAGGGCCAAGAGAACAAACAAAGAAAGCTTCTTTAACCCACAAAGAAACTCAAATGAAAAAAACAGTACTAAACACCTGTGAACTGCTGTTGAAACAGCTCAGTACACAGTTCTATGAAATGGATAAGGCTTTCATAGTGCCTTCTATGAAACAGACAAACATTTCTCAGGAGTGTTTTAGTTGTGCATTCCTGCATAGCAGGGAGTTGGGCTAGATGGCACTTGTGGTCCCTTCTGATTCTATGATTATACATGTATTCAGGACACAGAACAATATGAATCCTCTTAAAATGTGGAAGCCCCTAGACATCAGTGAGTTGAAGGCTTATGTTCGTGCTATATCATGGCAAACATGAAGCTTTGGTGGAATTCTGGCATCTAGTTTCAAGGAGCTGGTACATCAGACTAATGATGAACCTAGAATCATAGAATCACAGAGTTGGAAGAGGCCAAAAGGGCTATCTAGTCCAACCACCTACCATGCAGGAACACACAATCAAAGCACTCCTGGCAGATGGCCATCGGCCTCTGTTAAAAAACCTCCAGAAAAGGAGATTCCATGACACTCCCAGGCAGCATGTTCCACTGCTGAACAGCTCTTACTGTCAGGAAAATCTTCCTAATGTTTATCCAAAACACATGTCTGCTCAGTAGTTTTATCTGCTCTGAAATAGGGAAACAATGCATTCTGAGGTTGAAGAGGACTTATTTATTTATTTTTTAAAAATATCCTACCTGACTCTTAGTACTGGACCCAAGGTGGCATACAAGAAATGGGGTTATTCTGTTGTGCTAAAACCAGACTGACTTATTGAATTTTGTAGTTTAACCAATATGTAAGTTTCATCTACCATTCTATCTAAACTTGAACAGAATTTGTGAACTCACAAGGTATCTGTGGTCAACCAACAAGGAAACAAGTGTATGAAGCAGCTGACAAACTGGCTGCCTTTGGGGATATGTAGATTATCATCTCAGTCAGAGGAGGAAGTACCTCCTTCAGGTGGAAACAAACCAATCTGTTCTGAGATTGTGTACCTTTTTTTTGCTGTGTCAGTTCCAAGCCAGACCATCAAAAGATATGGGCTATACCCACTAAATTCAGCCCCTGCCTGAACAAACATCTACATCATGGGAAAGCTGCTACTTCCGCCAACAGCATCTCTCTCTCTCTCTCTCCCTCTCTCTCTGGCTTTTCTTCACAAACGAAGATTCAGGAAGGACTCATCCCACACTTTCTGCAAGCGCGCTGATGACTAAAAAGGCCAATCCGAGATAAACAAGTCCGGTTGCAGAAAGCAAATCCACCAACAGCATAGTGGATTAAAGAACCAGCAGACAGGACATTAAGTGTGAGAAAATGGCTCACAAAAACAACTGAATAGGAATGCAAACATTGACTTATTTCATTCTTGCACAAACGAACAAAGAATAAAGGATGTATTCTCACCTCTTGATGATATTACAAGAGTTTTATGGCATTTTTACAAATGATTTGTCACATTCTAGGACCTTCCTGCATAAATTTCACAAACATTATTATTATTATCGCTAAAAAAACCCTCACATACTATATTTACAAAAAATTGCTCTGTGTGTGTGCTCGCATGCATGTGCATGTGACAGTTTTTCAAAATGTGAATAATATTAAAGTGACTGAGAACCTTTTCTATGTGGTGTTTTGACATGGTTGAGACACCCTTTGTCATTATGGATAAGAAAATTTGAGAAAACACACACACATATGCAGGGTGAGCATCCCTTAGCTGAAATGTCTGGGTCAAGAAATACTTTGGATTTTGTAACACCTGTATTTTCATATATGTACATAATGAGATATCTTGGAGATAGGACCTGAGTCTAAACACGAAATTCATTTATGATTCATATACACCCCATACACCTAGCTTGAATTTTATATAATGTTTTTAATACTTTTGTGCATGAAACAAAGTTTGTGTACACTGAACCATCAGAAAGCAAAGGTGTCACCATCTCAGCCACTCATATGGACAATTTTGGATTTTGGAGTATTTCAGAATTCTGGATAAGGGATGTTCAGCCTGTATATTAACATCTCTACCACTGACACATCAAAGTGACATGCTCTGACTGTTTGTAGAATGGCAGAAAAATTGGGAGGCAGTTCCTTCATCAGAAACAATTTTGTTATTGTGGTAGAAATTTGTCCCAAAAGAACCTTAATACCAGGTCTTCCTGCAAAAACAAAACAAAACAACCCCCCAGCAAAACTGTTTTCCTTCATGGATTATGTCTACTTCCTATGGGATGAGGTGGACAAAATACTGTCTCTCTCTCTCTCTCTCTCTCTCTGACTTTTCTTCGCAAACGAAAATTCAGGAAGGAGTCATCCCACACTTTCTGTAAACTTTTTGTTATTTTGAACTGGAAATGAATAGCACTTTTAAGATAAGACACAGAAATGATATTGGTTATCTGGTTTATAAAAGGAGGGCAAACAGCTACTCAAATCATTAAAAAAACCCTTTAAAATAAAAAAGCTGAATATGCCCTTCCACTCCAAAAAATGAAATCCAAATTTGTGGGTTGAAAAAGGTCTCCCCTGGAGAGGGGGCTCCAAAACATGGCATTTTCAGTAAAGCAATTTTAAAAAGCAAAACAAAATTTTGGGCTGGGTTGGGCTGCAAGAGGGTTGTGATCCTCTGATGTCCTGCCTGGGAGGTCAATGTAGCTCTCCAACTCCCGATGGCTCCCCACTCCTGATCTGAGTACTCCTCAAGGGAGATACCTGCACAAACAAGACTAAATAGCTAAACAAAATCCCTGACATAAGACGACTGGGCATATAAGACAACCCCCCAATTTTCAACTAAAAATCTAGGGTTTGGCATATATTTGCCATATAAGACCCCCCCCCCCCAATCTGGCTGGCTGGCTGGGGGAGCCTTGCCAGATGATCCTCTTTGTTTCCCAACTCACGATGATCTCCTCATGAGTTGGGAAAGCGAACAGGATCAGCTGGCAGGGCTCTCCCAGCCAGCCAGCCACAACATTCACCCCTCTCTTCCACCTTCGGTTGCTCCCCAAAGGGGGTGAAGGCAGAGGAGGGGGCCGAATGACCCTGGTTTGCCTCGACCACTGCCCACTCCCTCTGTCTTCATTCCCTTTGCAAAGGGAATGAAGATGGAGGGGATGGGCGGAAGGGTGGCTTGAGGGGGGGGTCTTTTGATGTACCCACCCCCTCCCCGAAGCCGTGATCAGGAGCCTGATCGCGGCATCATCATTATTATTATTATTATTAGTAGTAGTATACTGCCTCTCCCATCAGGATCGGGGCAGCAAACATACAAACATCAGAACAATCCCATACAAATATTAAAACAGCACCATTAAAACAATTTCTATTATTATAAATAACTTCACACTTTAAATACTTATAAATATAATACAAATGTTAAAAACCTAAATAAAAAAATATCATAGAATTACTTTTGCCGTACAGTAGGACCCTGAATCTTCGTTTGCGAAGAAAAGCCAGAGACAGAGAGAGAGAGAGAGAGAGAGAGAGAGAGTAGGGCCCCCTTATCCACTGATTCAATTATCCACAGGACACAAAATGGCACACCTACCATAGAGTATCCCTAGAAAATGTGTCCTCTCTAGCCATTTTCTACGTCCTCCAAGGCAACTCTATGGTATTTTAAACTGGAAGCCCCATTATTTTCAATGGCATTTGCTATTATCCACGGTTTTCGGTATCCACGCCCTCCCCCAGAACCAATCCCCAGTGGATACAGGGTCCTACTGTACTACAGCTTTGGTCCAGGCTTTACATCCCACGGCAATGGTGCCAGGAAGTGATGTCCAGAGAGATGGGGTGTTTTTTGCATGTTTCCATGCATTCTGCATGGTTTAGAAGCAAAATTTGCCTGACTATTGTGGCACTTTTATTTTTTAAAAATGAGGGTTGGGAGGCTTCAGGGGGCCACATTTGGCCCGCAAGTGATAGATGAATTTATCAACAGAGATTAGAGATGTAAAATGTCTGGAAATTTTGAAACCATGAAAAAAAAAAAACCTGTTTTCCAGAAAAAAATATGGAAATTTTTGGAAAAATGGAAGAAAATGCAATGTTAGCACTTTTTACAGATTGAAAGTCACTCTGTTGCTTTAGAAGGAACATACAATATGACTATGTACAATTAGATCTGTCATAAAATCATCACAATTTGTACATTAAAGATACAGCGGCTTTGGGGAAGGGGTGGGTGGCTGGAAGGGGGGGCTGGAGGGAGGGGGTTTCGCGAAGGGTGGAAGGGTAGCTGGAGGGAGGGGCTTCCCAGCCACCCACCCCCTCCCTGAAGCCATGATCGGGAGTCGGATCGCAGCTTTGGGGAGGGGGGGTAGCTGGAAGGGAGGACTGGAGGGAGGGGGCTTCTCGGAGGGTGGAAGTAAACTGATGTGTGTTATTGCTTGGACCTCTGCTAAAGCAGCATGGGGTTTGTGTCTAATAATTTAAACCAAACAGATGGATTACGTCAACTGAAAAGACATCTACATAATAAGTGCCATTTCAGTCTGCTTGTGGGAGACTTACAGAATGTGATGTTTACTTTGGATTTTCAATTCGACCTGAATAAAAGATAAGGTGTCTGTTTGAGGATAAAGCTACAATTGGGTGCCCACAAACAAGATACAATTCCAGATGTTTTGCTGTGTAAATCATTTTAGCTCTTGTAGCCTCTCTCAAATTATGCTAATCTGCATCCGCTGTGGAGCTAGATCATGTTGTTCATTTATTTGTTGTTTTAAAATGATCTCTTTTTATGTAATTCAAAAACTATACAGGTTGGCAGACCCCCCCCAATAAATAAATAAATACTGAAAGAATGGGAGATCTTTAACCCAATAGACAATGACAGCATCTCCAGAAAATCAACATCAAGAAGAATCCTTTAGAACACCGAGATGACTGAACTGAACTGGTAAGCTACCATCCAAGGTACTGTTAGCCAAAATAAAGAGACAATTAGGAGAGCTATGGTAACACAGGCAGTGCTGGTGTGCTGAGAAGGAAACCGAAAAGGACATGGTAATTTCAGGGTCCATTAGAGACAAGGAGGATGAGAAGGAAATCAATGTTTGCCAAATAGAAAGGGACAAAATCGGTAGGGAAAAGAATTTTAATTTCAAGCTACTAAGCAGGCATGATGAATAATGCAATGTAAAAATAACCCAGATCCCCAAGAATATTTGCATTTTAAGAGCTGGTAAGGTAACAGGACGGTGCTGACTTGGTATCCAGTGGAACTGCAATAAAAAAGAAGACATAAAACTATGAAGATCAAAGAGAGCTGCTGCATTTAAGCCTCAGTTACTGGTACCAAAACAACTGAATCTAATAAATAGTCTATCTTGTCCAGCTTCCTATTTCTCACAGTGGCTAGCCAGATCCTCAAGGCAAGGGACAGAAGCAGGAAACGAGGGCAATAACTTTTTCCTGTTGTTGTTCTTTGGCAGGTGTTGTACAGTAAGCTGGGATAAACTTATCCTTCCCTAATTTGCCTAATTAATGGAAAAGTCTCCATTTAGCCCCTTTAAAGTCTTTTACATTGGTGGCCACCACCATATCTTGTAGCAGATTCCAGACCTTAAATCTATGCAACATGAAAAGGTAAAACTTTCTGTATGTTCTGATTCTGATTCCCCCTATATTTAGCTTTACTAGTTGGCCCTGGGTTCTAACATTATGGAGGATAGAAAGAAAGAGAAATTTATATCTATCTGCTCCTCCTGGGGATTTACACTCAAAAGTAAAACATAGAGTTGGAAGAGACCACAAAGGCCATCCAGTCCAACCCCCTGCCATGCAGGAACACACAACCAAAGCATGCCTGACAGATGGCCATCCAGCCTGTTTAAAAACCTCCAAAGAAGGAGACTTCACTACACTCTGAGGCACCATGTTCCAATGTCTAGAGTATTTGCATATTTCTTTGTACAAAGATTGAGGAGACCAGAATGTGGATTCAGGTGCTCTGTTTTCATTAGCCATGGTTATCAGATATGCATTGTCAAAACTTCCTACCAGTACAACTTATGGTTCTATGGCTACATCTCAAAGATCTCTCCTTTGACTTGCTTAAGGCAATTTATAAAGATGTTTCTACAGCAGCCCTCCATATCCATGGAGGCTTATCCATGGATTCGACGATCCACAGATTAAAATATTTTTAAAAATTCCAAAAAGCAAACCTTCCTGTCTGCCATTTTATATAAGGATTACTAGATTACTGTGCCATTGTATAGCATCATCTCCTCAGATGCCAAGATTGACAAAGAGATCGATCACAGATTAGGAAAGGCATATAGTGCATTTGGAAGACTTCACAAAAGAGTCTGGAGCAATAAACACCTGAGGCAAAGCACAAAAATCAGTGTGTATAGAGCCATCGTACTGTCTATCCTCCTTTATGGATCTGAAACATGGGTCACCTATCGCCACCACCTACGACTCCTCGAGCGCTTTCATCAGCGCTGTGTATGCACAATCCTAAATATACACTGGACTGACTATGTGACGAATGTTGCTGTCCTTGAACAAGCAGGGATCACCAGCATTGAGGCCATGATATTGAGAACACAGCTGCGCTGGGCAGGGCACGTTTCTAGGATGGAGGACCATCGCCTCCCAAAAATACTACTCTACGGTGAACTCGCCACGGGTCAGCGTAAGAGGGGCGCTCCAAAAAAGCGATACAAAGACTCCCTGAAACAACATCTCAGGCTCGGCCAAATTGATCACCAACAATGGTCCGCCCTGGCCTCACATCGGGAGGCATGGAGATGCACTATCCACAATGCTGCAGCCTTATTGGAGAACTCACGCCGAACAAGTCTTTAAGAGAAACGACAACGCAGAAAGAATCACAACCCAAAAACATCACCCAAGGAGACCTTCTGCTGTGCTTTTTGCAACCGGACTTGTTTATCCCGGATTGGCCTTTTTAGTCATCAGCGCGCTTGCAGAAAGCACGGGATTAGTCCTTCCTGAATCTTCGTTTGCGAAGAAAAGCCAGAGAGAGAGTATATAATGGGAGTTGAGCATCTGCAGATTTTGGTATCAATGGGGCTGGGGGGAGGGTCCTGGAACCAAACCCTCACTTAATTTTGTCTAAAATCCAAGGAATGACTTCCTTATTACTGCAAGCTTTTAGAATCCACTTTTGAACTTGAATCAAAAGTAATCCAGCTAAGGAGTCTGATTGATAAGGAGTAAGGTGAAGAGAGGAAGTCAAGATGAAGATCAATTGCATAATCAACTTCCTTCAGTTAATGCTAATTATTACCAGCCATTTAAGAAAGAGGTCATATCAAGAGTACGGATGGGCAACTGAGGTGGAAAGGGGAAGAAAGAAAACATGAAACTAGTAATTGGATTCATAACAGGAAAGTCAGCCATATAAAGAGGTACCTTTAAACATACTTTTTTCCACACCTGCAATAATTTCCTCCCTCTCCCCCAAATCTATATCATGGCTGGCAGTAGGAATTGCTAGAGTTAGGTACTACGTACCAGATTTCAGGATGCAACAAATACATTTTGTTGATTAATAGCTACACACTGGTAGTTAAAGTGCTTCAGTTTCTGTCACTGCCAGCTGCCACACATATTTGGTTGCATCTTTTATATGAAGTAAGTGTGTGTGTGTGTGTGAGAGAGAGAGAGAGCGAGAGCGAGAGAGAGAACAGAATGACTGCATAACAGAATACACTGATTCTACTGTACAATGCAAGACCCTCATATATTTAAGGGCAGAAGTGGGAATTATGTGGTCTTCCAGATGTTATTGGACTGCAATTCCCAGTGCCTTTACCACTGGCAAGCCTGGGATTTGAAGTCCAAAGTAAGGAAAGCTGCATGATTCCCAGCCTTTGTTTAGATGCTAGACAATTTTGTATTTAAAAGTAGGGACATCTTCACATTGCACAAATGCTTGAATAAACAAAACAAAAAACAAAAATCACTTATGGCATTTATTGTTTCCTGAATAGTTACTATATAATTTCAGAAAGAATAATGTGGAATTAAGTGACTTTTGTGGAGTTTTTGTTTATTTTTCATACTTTATCTGCAATTGTGAGAAGTCCTAGAATTTAAATCTTCCAAAATAATATCGTGAGTAAACAGGAATGTGATGAAGCTTGGGAGAAGGTTCTGGAAAGAACCAACAATAGGGAAACACATAAGGACCTGAGTACAATTAGCTTAACAGCAAATTCTGGACAACAGCATCACCTTTATCACCTGAAATGATCCTAAGTAGTATACTTCAGAGTGCTCAGGTCTCCTCTCCCAATATTTTTTTTCACAATAATAAAGATAAGCAGAATGCAAGGCACTCCCTAAAGATCAATGATGCTTGAGTTTAATTGTCCTTCCCCATCCTTGTGCCTTCAAGTCCTCCACACCAGTTATCAAGCAAATGCTTTAATACCTCAATTGTTAGTGCTTAAGCATCATGCTTCTTCCATTTTCTGGGCCTTCAATCTCAGCAAGTAACTTTTCCTACAACTTTGTATGAAGATATTTCACTGACATTGCCAGGTACCTAAGAACAAAGTGATTTTACTTCCTCTTTTAACACCCTCAACAACTTTGCAAAAGGAAAGCCTCAGCAGTTTTAAGGTTTTGTGAGTAAATAAATAAAAATACCACCTCTATCAATTCTGTTAACTTTTTTTTCTAAAAGAAGCTGACAAAACTGTGACCAAAAACCCACCAATGCCATTGAATGGAGTGCTATTAAAGTACACAGCATTGTGGGGGTGGGGAAATAGTATTTATTAGTTTGTGACAGATGCAGAAATAAAGAAAAAAGAAATGTTGCCTTGCAACTTCCTGGTGGAAGGAAAGCATACAAAATTGGAAGGAAAGTGGAAGGAAAGCATACAAAATTAAGCACAATAGAAAAATATCACATCATGAAAGTAATAGGTTACAAGTAGTGTAGTACCTGAAATGGGTTATCCTTTTGTGTGAGGGAGAGTAAAATGAGTATAATGAAGTCACATTTCAAAGGAACCTAATGAATAGAACAACACTACAAAATGGGCAGCTGGGTGTGCAATAAGTCCAATTATCTTTAAAGGGCATTTAAAGAAACATTTTGAGTGGGATTTTTTGTTTTTTGTTTTATGCAATTATCTTATCAGTCCTAAGTATTTTTTAAGGAATGTAAATAAGTTAATGTTTAAACATTGTAATGAGTATTGGTAATAAAATATTTGCTTTTAAAAATCCACCTGAGCAAGTAACAAAAAAACCCTAAAAATATCAATCTATTAGTTTGTTTGTTAATATTGTGCTCCTCTCCAACCCCAGAACGTTGACTCAAGGCAGTTTATAAAAATTAAAATAGGTACAGAAACAGAAAGTGATTTTCTAAAGCTCCAAACAATAAGCAAAGCTCACAACACCAGCTTAACATGTCACATCAAGAGCAGAATCCTAGGTATGCTTATTCATAACCACTGATGAGCTGGACTGCTGCTGTGTCTTCCAAGAAAACTTGCTCACTAGTAAGTGTTTTTTAGGATTGCAGCCTTAGGATTGGATCTATCAGGCAGAACAATGTGTGTGTGTGTGTGTGTGTGTGTGAGAGAGAGAGAGAGAGAGAGAGAGAGAGAGAGATTCTTGGCTGTTCCCTCTCCCACCTAAATCTCCTGCACTGGTTTCTATACTGATCTGAAGGGTCCCCATCTCTTTGGTACAGATTTGGTGGGTGTGGAGGACAACTCTGTGTGCAGGGAATAGATTAAAATCAACCTCTCCCCATTCTGCTAAAGCTATCTATCTGGATTCTATCCTGAGGCTGCAATGCAAACACATATTAGGAAATAAGCCCTGACAGAGACTTACATTTCAGTAAACTTGCATCTTTTCACCCTCACCTCCCATGCACACAGACTAGAATCCATCCAGAGCCAATATGGTATGAAGGTTTGAGTGTTGTAGTAGGACTCTAGGAGACCAAGGTTTGAATCCCCTCTCAGCCATGGATACCCACTGGGTGACCTTGGGCAAGTGACATACTCTCAGCCTTAGAGGAAGTCAAAGGCAAACTTCCTCTGAACAAATCTTGCCAAGGGGTTGTCTAAATGGTGAAAATGCTCCTCATAAAATTTGAGGAGAGTATGATTTGTTTAAATGGCATTCTGCATGAATCTGTTGTATTGGGGAGGAGGGTACCTTTATTTTTTAAAAAGCTCCATGGGGAATGAGCATTCTCATTCATTGGGACAACTGATTCGTTTTGCTGTGCATTCCTGATGAAAGTGGAAGTGGAAAGCTGATTGATCAGATGTGCAGGGGGAGGAGCTTGCTAACAAGGCAAGCACTCAGAACCACCATGTTGGATGTTTGCCGTAACAATTGTGTGCTGAGGCAACGAAACAGCCTCCCCTCCTATTTATTTAGGTGGAATATCACACTTTCCCACCTTAGATATGCTTTTTAAAAAATACTGTTGGGCAGCAGCAACTGGTGAAACTAAAAACACGAGTAATTACCTTGCACCCACCACCTTGATTCACAGGCATGCCCGTTGGAACAGCGAAAGCAGATAGCTTCGCATGCCTGAGATCTTGCCAAAAACCTGTTAAGACAATATAAGCTGCTGCAAATTGGTGTTAGTGTGCATCAATACACATTTCCCCCCTCGTATAGACTATCCCCAAGAAAACCCCATCACAGGTACGCCTTAGGGTGGTCGCAAGTTAAAAATGACTTGAAGGCACACAGCAACAAAAACCTGTGTAATAGAGCAAAATCTGAGCAATTCTAAAATTACTTATGATAACAGGTTAAGGGCCAGATCTGCTCAGAAAAAAAGGGAAGATGACTAGTTACATGACGTAGGGAATGGTCTTTTGTCCTGCCCTGTTGCCAGTAAAACAAAATTACTGCAACAGGTATTTAGGTATTAATAGGTATTTAATTCCCTTTGCTGGCAGCAGCAGAGCTAGCTGATCAGTCCCTTGAAAAATGTGAGTTCCATTTATCCACGTACAGCTAGCTGAACATAACTCTCTACACATTCATAATAAGTAATTGAACACAGCTACTGGCAGCTTCAGCAGCGTGAAAATGGCCCTATAGTTAAATTATGGAACTGATACTGTGACGGCCACTTCCTTGACATGGGTAGCTTTAAAAAAAGTGATTAGACAAATTAATGTAGTATAAAACAACTGCTGCCTATCATCTAACATTAGAGGCACTGTGCCACTCAGTACCAGTTATTGGGGAACTTGAGTGGGAGGTGCTACTGTCCACAGGATTTGGTTGTGGGCTTCCCCTGGGTGTCTCATGAGAAACCATGGCAAAAGAATGCTGGACCAGACAGGAATTTTGTCTGATCAAGCATGACTATACCATAGTTATTATGGGACATGGTGGAGCAGATGAACATCCTGCCTATGGGATAATGACCATTTCATTGTGTTCAAACACAGAGGTACCACAAAGAAAAGGATTTGGGTTCCATATTGGGAGAAAGGAGGGCTATAAATACACATAGACACATACACAAATTATTTTAAAGGGAGAAGAGCCACAAAGATGAAGGGAGGCAAGTCTTGCGCCAACAAGTGGCTTATTGTTTTGAAGCTCTTTCCCCCAAGTGATTCATTTTCCACTACTCTCTCTGCTAGGACTATTACCAGATTGGAGCTGCAGCTACAAGAAATGTCCTGGGAATGAAGGACTGCGAAGAAGGAAGCCATGGATGAGTCAAATGTGTGTGAAGGGGTGGGGTGAATAATTGTGTTCTTCATCTGAAGACCTCTTGCCTGAATGGGAGAGTTCTATGTTTTAAACACACAATGCTGCACTGTCACACCACCACTGTGCCTTAGAATATTAACAGGCTGTGTTTGATAAAACCAAATGGTATCACAGATGTGGCAGTGATATGGCCAATATATAGATGTATCACTTTTTCTGGAGGAGAAAACACAAACACACAGAGAGACAAGAGAATTTAATAAGCATGTGGAAAGATGCATGTAGAAAAATGTGGCCACCAAGCCATATTCTCTACATTTGGAGACAGCAGCTGGTAATAAAAGGACTGGACTGGGTGACATGGTAGCAGGAGAAAATTCAATATTCAAGAAGTGGCCCAAAGAGGAGTATGGATGTGCACTTACAGAAAGAGACTCAGGAGATCAATATCTAGTTCTGTTACCCACTTGACATGTGTCCGTAGAGAAATCATTAGGGTTTACATTTTCCAATTTAGCCTTTGATATTGAGTGACCTCCTTGGTCCTGATATTTCAGAGGGGAAGCAGCCATTGATTTCAGATAGAAATCTTGGGCGCTCTAACACCTTGGTTAAAAAAAGAAAAGAAAAAAAACACACAACAGCAACCAGACACACAAGGGGCACAAATTGGCCAACCGTATGCATCCATGTCTGTGACAGCAGCAAGCCGAGGTTGATAATGAGAGAGACAAATTATTTCACAGTTCCACATCTCCACTATCACACAAATGTCTCTTATAACAGCTCGTGAAACCAGATCCCTGAGAAAAAGGTAACATGGTTCCTGGGCACCAGGTTGCACCACAGAAAAGGAACAACTATTGGAACAAAAGTACGTTAGCAGGCTGTGTTTCTTTGTCAATATGGTTTAATTGGCATTTGTCAGATTCAGACATTTGCTTTTCCACAGTCTTGCCCTTCTTATGTCAAAAGAGGCCTCTCCCATCAATCCACAATGAAAATGACCCTTGAATGGCATTCCATTGTGATTTGGACAGGTATTCCCCTTCTCTAAAGCAAAACTACCACACAATAGGACTGGGAATGACACTAGGGCAGAAGTGGTAAATTGTGGGTGGGTGGGTGTGATGTTTTGTCACATCCAATTACCATTTTCATCCTTTTTTCTCAGGATTGGTCAATTTAAACCACACGTGTAACTGGTTTGGGGGCAGCTGGTTTGGGCTTGGGGTGAAATATCACCACCAAATGAGTGCAATTTGAGAGGGTTGGGGGTCACTGGGGGCTTCAGGGGAACCTTTGTTTGAAAGGAAGATCAAAGGAAGATCTTTGTCAAGCTCTAGGATCTGACAAAGATCTTCCTTGAGAGGTGCAGGAAGGGGCAATCAAATGGACAGGGAGCACCACACCTTAGACCTCACGTTTTGCCCACAGGAGTCCCCAGGTTCAATCCTTATAACATCACCCAGTCAGGGATGGAAAAAATCCTTCTGGGAACATTGGTGAGCTATTGCCAGCCAGTATCAACAATTCTGGGTGGCTTGCTCTGTACAAGGCAGTTTCATGTGTTCCTGTATGTGGAGCATCTTCCACTCTCCAGGAAATGTTATAACATATATGAGTTTTTTTCCCCCTTTTCTGTTAAAAAAAAAGGTGAGAAAGAAGGTACATGACAGAGCCTTACAGAATTATGCCAGCTGGGGAGAAAGTGGATAGAGAGACCCCTACCTTTGGTCTCATAGCACCAAAATTTAAGGTCACGTAATAATGGATGGGGCAGCCAGTGGTGTAGTGCTTTGGACTAGGACTTCTCCAGGAGACAAAGATTCAAATCCCTGCTCGACCACAAAAACTCATGTGGAGATCCTGGCAAGTTGCACTCTCTCAGACTATAAGGAAGGCAATGGAAAACCTCTTCTGATTGAATCTTGCCAAGAAAACACTATGAGAGGGGTCACTGTAAGTGGAAGGCACACAACGACAACAACAATGGTATTCAGGACAGTGTAAAGGAAGTGCTTTTTCACACAGTGCATAATTAAACTTGGAATTCACTACAACTTGCAGCGAGGGTCACCAACTTAGCCCTAAAAGATCTTAAACAATTTAATGGAGAATAAAGTTATTACTGGCTTGATGGACATAGGCTGTATCCAAGATCAGAGGCAAAATGCCTATGAATTACCAGTTGCTGGGGAACAAAAGGGAGATAAGGCCACTGCCATGATGTTTGGGGCCACTGAGGAAAACACAATAGGCCCTATATTCTGTAGGGTTCTTTTTACATTCTTATGTCTTCTCTAGTTTGGCCCCTAAAAGCCATATAAACTTATGTGAATTTGTGGAGCAGAGTAATTCTTCTGAATATGAGCGTCCTTTCTGCAGAATTTGGACTTTAGCAAGAAGGAATATAGTTAAGCCAATGTAAACACTTACACAAAAATACTTGTTATACAAATAAATATCCGTACCACTTATAGCTTACAGTGGGAAGTTTACGGGTTGTTTAGACATTTCTTTGGGATATACTGGAGGGAAAAAAAGATGTTTCTTCTATGGAAAAATCTAATGGCAAATTCACCCAGAGCTAAATCTTCATTTACAAGAATTTAGGATGGAGGTGGCAGTGGTGGGGATGAATATTTTAAATCAACCCAATTATAGAGCAGCACTGTAAGATGCAGGGGGTGGATGCACCAAAAAATCTTCTGTTCCGGAGAATAGCTTTGAGTTAAAAGTTTGCTTACAGTTGTTGTGATAAAAACCCACATATAACATGTGTGGAAAATTGGTTATGTGGCAGAGTAAAAATTATGGGATAAATATGAAGTGGAACAGCATAAAACCCTAAAGAGATTTTATGAATACAGCTTTTGGTACAGCTTCAGAACCCAAGGGAATCTGTATAGATGAGAACTATGTAGATTTTCTCTGTGCAAGTAACAACAATTTTATGGTTCCTCACATCTTCAAAATATTTTACTGATGCTGTTTATTTGGTGTCATTTTTCCTTTTGCTCCTGCTTTTTAAAGAAGTCTCCCACTTCCCCCCTCCCTCCCTCACCTAAGAAAAAGGGTTTATTTCCCCAAATATCACTTCTATATATTACAAAAAATGCTCAAATGACATCCTTCCCCTGCTGATTGTCACAAAATAAAAGTGCTAGTCCTCGCACACTTGGTTAATACTTGGAATGATACCAACAGACCACTGAAATGTGGGACCTGTGATGACATGTGGCTTTTGTTAAAGTTCACCAGTGCAACTCCATAATTTCACACTTTTAAATTCAAGAGAATAAGACAAAAGCCCTCTGTAGTCAGGATCTAAGTTGTTGTGTGCCTTCAAGTTGTTTCCAACGTATGACAACCTGAAGGATAACAGCTTGAAGGTGGTGCAATGGTTAAATGCCAGTACTGCAAGTCACCACATTGCAAGTTCGATTCCAGCGGGCTCCAAAGTTGACCCAGCCTTCCATCCTTTCGTAGGTCGGTAAAATGAGTACCCGGCTTGTGGGGGCAATTAGCTAACACACAGTGGAAACTGCTTAATGCAGTGTAGATGTGTAAATTGCTATTGCTTAAAAACAATTTGTAAGCCGCAATGATAGCCTTGTGGCTGAAGAGCGGGGTATAAATAACTAACTAAATAAAAAACAAATACATAAACCTATCATGGGATTTTCTTGGCAATATTTTTTTAGAGGGGTTTTTCCTTTGCCATCTTTTGAGGCTGAGAGAATGTGACATGCCAAGGGTACACAGTGGCTTTCCATGGCTGTGCAGAGATTCAAACCCTGGTTTCCAGAGTCATAGTCCAACATTCAAACCACTATACCATGCTGACTCTCAGGGAGAGTGAAGAGTCTGAATATAATAACTTTCCTTGCATCTAGAGGCTCTTTTTGTGATGGTGGTGATGATGATGATGATGACGACAACAGCTGGCTCACCCCCTTCTTTAAGCATTTTTTGAACATGCTTACATAATTACTGCATAGACCTTGACAGCGTATACAAAGGGATTTCTGACATAAGCTGAATCCTTTAAAATACAAGATGCTAGTTTTAAATGAAATGTGAATTGAATGTTTTGTTCAAAAAATGTATCACTTAATAGTAGCTGTTCCAGCAAGCTGGAAGAGCAGAGGGAGAGAAGAGAGGAGATGCAGGCCTATTCTCTCGCCTCTGCTGAGAGACCAGCTGCTTTGGCTCTCCTTCAACTCTCGCCTAGCAGTAGACATTCAAACAGGCTACCTCACCTTCTTCTATCCCAGCTGGACATTGTAAGAACTGCAACTTGAACTTGCTTTTTTCTCTATCACCCCGCCCCATCCTTTACTTGTATGTCATCCCTTAAATTTAGACTGTAAGCTTGACCGTAGAGACTGTCAAAGCTACCTGTCTTTTTTTGGAAACCATTCTGTTGCAACTGCTGTGTCCTTTGCAAATGCCAAATGTTCTCCTGCGAGTATCTCCTCATCAGCAAGTAGCAGCCCAACATGTTTTAATAGCCATTTCAATTAGCTCACTCTAGTTCCTTTTCCTAGCTTCAGTGATAGCTAACTCACAAATAAATCTCCTTCTCTAGAGGGCTATTTAGGAATAATCCAGAGAATTATGCACAATGGCCACATTTTATAAGCTTTCCACTTTGCCATTCTGCTTGAATGTGACCCTAAGTCCAAGCCAGTTAGGGATGGGAAAGAATTCTGTCCTTCACTGGCATCTAGGCTATAACCATAACTTGTGGCAGAGGCAGGGGAATTTCCAGAAGGGACACAAGCCCAAATGCTTTCTGATAGATTATGATGTGCGAAGTCAGCTATGTGAACAGTTATTTCTACCATTATGCAGAGTGAGGTGATGTTTGATGCAGCAAATGCTAGGGGTGGCATGGCATGCCATTTCCCTTGCTCCCGTTAAACTAGCCTGATACCTCAACTGTGGTGGAGGAAAATGTCCCATCACTAGTAATGAATCAGCCTCCAGTCCAGGAAGATTTCATATGAGGAATGAGCAACAGATACCACCTCACCCTTTGCCTCATGTAGTAAAATGACTTGGACAGGATCTGGAGCTAGTATGGCCAGCTTTACAAACATTCCTTCTGAAGCATTCAGAATAAGGAAATTTAAACAAAACACCACATCCCGTTTCTTGGATGGAAACAACATTGTACCTGTCTGTCTAGCACAGAGCTCTTAAAGATACAGAATCAGTAAATATAAAGAGGTAGCAACCCTAATTCAGCACCAAAAGCATGACCAATACACAGAAATTTGAATCAAGACTTTCACAAGCTAAACCATTAACTTCCTTTGGCTGGCCAGCCAAATCTATTGGCTTTAGGTTTCTCCCACATTTGAAATTTTTTACATCTCAAGTTCTTTTCTATCCCAAATGTGAAGATATTTGAAACTTTTGGTAAATTCTTCTCAGAAATGAATTGAAACCAAGTTCTCATCCCTCCCGCCTCCAAGTTCTCTTAGACAGAGAACCTCCAGCCTATGGGCCGAGTTAAAGTGGCAAAACCTAACACAAACATTTGAAACAAATCTCTCTTTCTCTCTTTCCTCCTTCCTTCCTTACATTTACATGCTGCCTTTCTCCTGATGTGGGATTCAAGGCGGCTCGCAAACAATAAAAACATAGCAATAAAATTAAAACACAATCAAAGTATTGCCATTTTTAAAATCATGAATTAAACAATATAAAATAATTTTAAAACATACAGAAAATAAAACTAGAGTACCCACCCACCCAGATAAGAAGGGTCTCTGCAAGTAATTAGTTATTAAAAACCTGCTTAAACAGAAAGGGTCTTTACCTGCTGGGAAAAGGAGAGAAGGGAGGGGGCCACCCTAACCGTTCGTGAAAGGGAGTTCCAGAGGGTGGGAGCAGCCACTGAGAAGGCTCTCTCCTGTGTCCTCACAGATGGTGGTAGGATTGAGAGAAAGCCTTTCCCTGAGGACCTTAGTAGCGAAACACGGGAGTGTTGTGTTCTCAACAATCTGACAACACCCTTATTATTTCATATGGAAACAAAGCTAGAAGTGACTAAAAATCCCTTTGATGCCAGGACAAGATCAAAGCAGGTAAGTTCAATACACTGTGCAGTCATTTTTTTTTTTTTGAGAGGCATGAGGGCATCACTTCCACGGCATGTTTGAAGCAATTTTCTCGACTGACAGGCTGTGTTTTGTCTTACTGAACATTTAACCTCTAGATTTGGACAGCACACATTTGGCTTAGGCGCATTTCTTTAGGGAACACTGGAGTGGTTACTTCAAGTGACAGTTTTCTAATTATTCTGTCAAGCATCAATCTGTGAAGTTCTACATTCCTTAGAGCACTGACTGACTGGGCAATCAGCACTTTACTCATAGCCTAAGTATCATCTCCTCCAGAGCTGCTCTTGTCCTGCCAAAGGCTCAGGAGAGAGAAAAAGAGAGACTTACTGGAATAGGGGAGGGGGGTCCTGCATGTACTCACAGCAGAAGCAGAAAGTGTCATAAAATGTCAGCTGCTAAGAGTGTCATACCCAGGGCCAGCCTAAGACACTTTGCTGCTCAAAGCACAGCAGTGCCTAGCACCCCAAAATCAAGGGGCAGAGTAACCTAGGCCAGCCAAGTTCTTTGTTGGAGCAAAATCTTCTGCCTCACTCTACCTAGTGTTAAGACCAGCCTAAAACCAGCAGCTTGAGACTGGGAATTTTGCATTATACTTCTGGATAGCTGATGGTGTTTAACAGGAGAGGAGACTCTCCTTCTGAACATTCTTACAGCAACTGGCTGGCCACTGTGGTAATGAGAATTAATTATGTGTGTTTAATAAGTAAAGCTCTGGGATGGAGGACCATCGCCTCCCCAAAATAGTACTCTACGGTGAACTTGCCACGGGTCAGCATAAGAGGGGCACTCCAAAAAAGCAATACAAGGACTCCATGAAACAATCTGGAGAAGAGAAGGTTGAGAGGGACTTGATAGACATGTTTAAATATTTGAAGGGATGTCATACTGAGGATGAGGCAAGTTTGCTTTCTACTGCTCTAGAGACTAGGACATGGAGCAGTGGTTTCAAATTATAGGAAAAGAATCATAGAATCATAGAATTGCAGAGTTGGAAGAGACCACGAGGGCCATCCAGTCCAACCCCCTGCCACTCAGGAAATCTTGATCAAAGCATCCCCAACAGATGGCCATCCAGCCTCTGTTTAAAGATCTCCAAGGAAGGAGACCCCACCACGCTCCGAGGGAGTGTGTTCCACTGCCGAACAGCTCTTACTGTCAAAAAGTTCCTCCTCATGTTGAGGTGGAATCTCTGTTCCTGGAGCTTGCACCCATTGCTCTGTGTTCCAGTCTCTGGAGCAGCAGAAAACAAGCTTGCTCCATCCTCAGCGTGACATCCCTTCAAATACTTAAACAGGGCTATCATATCGCCTCTAAACGGTCTTTTTTCCAGGCTAAACATACCCAGCTCCCTAAGTCTCTCCTCATAAGGCATTGTTTCCAGACCTTTCACCATTTTAGTTGCCCTTATCTGGACACGCTCCAATTTGTCAATATCCTTTCTGAATTGTGGTGCCCAGAACTGGACACAGTATTCTAAGTGAGGTCTGACCAAGGCAGAATAGAGTGGCACTATTACTTCCCTTGATCTAGACACTATACCGTATATTTCTGCATACAAGACTACTTTTTAACACTTGAAAATCTCCTCAAAAGTGGGAGGGTGGTCTTATACCCCAGTAGACCTTTTCCCCTGCTGTGAGAATGACTGAAATGTAAAATGGCTTGGGCAGTTTTCCCAGCAGATCCTTCCTCCTGCTGTGAGAATGACTGCTTTGCATTTGAAGAGTTAAATGGCCCTCCATTTAGCTCAGGAGAGTCAGAATGATGTTTCTTTTCAGGACAAGTTAGCCTAAAATTAGAATTTCTGGATTCAACTTCTCATTTTGCATCAAGTTTTGTCTATGGTGAAATTCTCTTGTCTGCCAATGTGGCTCTAAAAACATTAATGTGCTCATTCATTAATGTGCTCATTCAAAAATTTGGGATTTGATAGCTTCATATTAACCAACTTACAGTATTAATGCAACCTTACTTTCCAAAGATTGAACACCACAGAGATTTTTCAAAGTATCCCATGCTTTTTTAGCTGTTCTCAGTCCTTTAATTTCACAGACTATTCCATCATCTACAGCCACTGAGCTGGCTGGCTGGTGAGGGACAGGCTTTCCAGCCAGCTGGCTGGCTGGCTGGCTGGCTGGCTGGGGGGGGGGCAAACTCTATATTTTAACTTAAAAATTGGGGGGGTCGTCTTATGCGCCCAGTCGTCTTATTCGCCGGAATATACGGTACTTCTATTGATACAGCCCAAAATTGCATTGGCCTTTTTAGCTGCCGCATCACACTGTTGGCTCATGTTCAACTTGCGGTCTACTAGGACTCCTAGATCCCTTTCGCACGTAGTCTCATTCAGCCAGGTCTCTCCCATCCTATATTTATGCATTTCATTTTTCTGCCCTAAATGCAGTACTTTACATTTCTCCGTATTGAATTTCATTTTGTTAGCTTTGGCCCAGCTCTCCAGTCTATCCAGGTCATTCTGAATTTTGATCCTGTCCTCTAGGGTATTAGCTACTCCTCCTAATTTGGTGTCATCTGCAAATTTGATAAGTATGCCCCTAATTCCCTCATCCAAGTCATTGATAAAGATGTTGAATAGCACTGGGCCCAGGACAGAACCCTGTGGCACCCCACTGGTCACATCTTTCCAAGACGAAAAGGAGCCACTGCTGAGCACCCTTTGGGTTCGGCCTGTCAACCAATTACAAATCCATTGAACAGTTAACTTGTCTAGCCCACGTAAACATTAGGAAGAACTTCCTGACAGTAAGAGCTGTTTGGAAGTAGAATACACTGCCTTGGAGTGTGGTGGAATCTCCTTTGGCAGAGATGGCTATCTGTTGGGAATGATTTGATTGTGTATTCCTGCATGGCAGGGGGTTGGACTGGATGGCCCTTGTGGTCTCTTCCAACTCTATGATTCTATTCAGATCCTTGTTGAATGTAAACATCTCAGGCTCAGCCAAGTTGATCACCAACAATGCTTCGCCCTGGCCTCATATCGGGAGGCATGGAGATGCACTATCCACAATGCTGCAGCCTTATTTGAGAACTCACGCCGAACAAGTCTTGAAGAGAAACGACAACACAGAAAGAATCACAACCCAGAAACATCACCCAAGGAGACCTCCTGCTGTGCTTTCTGCAACCGGACTTGTTTATTTCGGATTGGCCTTTTTAGTCATCAGCGCACTTGCAGAAAGTGTGCGATGAGTCTTTCCTGAATCTTCGTTTGCAAAGAAAAGCCAGAGGGGGGGGGGATTTAACTGAAATTTTAATGTAACATTTTTTTCTATCATACTATGTATTGCAACCCAAAACTTTTCTTTGTTACTTTGCATATTTCTTTACCTTGTATAAGCTATGTGTTTTGCTTTGTTTTATTATTTGTATTGTAAATAAAGTGAAATAAAAAAAAAACCCTCAAAGGACAATAATAAAGAGCTAGATTACAGCATGGATCCTAAGCCAATAGAAAAGAAAAGAAAAGAAAAGAAAAGAAAAGAAAAGAAAGAAGAATTAATTATGTGCAGAGGGAACAAGGGCTAATTTCTGCCCCAGCAGTTGGCCTCACAGTTCTAAATTTGTTTTTTTATATGAGTATCACATATTATTCATATTTGTAGACAAATATCACAATCAGAAAATAATTCTTAGGATTTCTTTGGTTTTTTCCCAGGCTGTAAGGCCATGTTGGAAGAATTTACTTCTGACGTTTTGCCTGCATCTGTGGCTGGCATCTTCAGAGAATGGATGGGTAGGAGTGTGTGTGGAGTATATATGGTGAACTCCTGTTGGGGAGTATATGTAAATTTGTGTGTTTGAATACTTAGTTTCTGGGTGTAGAAATGCAAGGAGGATTAGTGTCAGTTTGGCTAATGGTTGGCATCCCTTACAACTGAGGACCCAAACCACAGTTCAGTTTACAAAATGAATTACCTCATCAACTATCACAGTGGCTGTGGGAAAAGAAAGTTGCATTGGAACTCCTTAAATGTACAACTGTCTTATGCAAGCACTGAATCTATGACCTACTGCCAGTCTTGGCTCATCTAATTAAGGGATTTTCACAGGAAGAGAAACTATGACACTGATGTGGATCTAGGTTTCTCTAATTCCAAAAATAAAATCATCTTAATATGGGCCCTTGTGAACTGGACTTACAAGCCTTCAGATGGTCAATATCCATGTTTAATTTCATTTAGAAATGTCTTTGTAGACACAGTAAGCATCAGGGGAAGAAGAAAAAACTAATTTGCCAATAACAGAAAAATACAATATCAAAACGTGATGCTACATTGTCCTACCGTTTCTAAAAACATGGTTACTTAAGAAGGAGATATGAATGTCAAAAGACTGGCATGCAGATCCATTTAGTCTGACATGAATGGTTTCTTCCAGATCACCTAGCTAACCATACAGAACCTGCTGAACTTAATCACAGCTGGGCAATGATAGTTTAGGAACTATCTATCTATATAAAATACTTGGGTATGTTTCCTTTACCAATGTGCTGATTGGCTGCTTAGGAAACATACCCAACCAATCCCCTCCCTCCTCTCACTCCCTCAGACAATCACCACCCACATGCAAATTACTTCTCCACCTCACAATCCACTCTTGTCCCTCAATCTGCATCTACACCCCCAGCCTCACAAGGGCCCCTCCCTCCTCGCACTCCCTCAGCCACTCAACACCCACATGTAAAACAATGCAATATAAAATAATACCATGTAGCTGAACCGTGGGAAAGGAACACTGCCACTCCAAGCCCCACACCGCAACCACCACTTGAAACCCCAGCAGGGCACATAATGGCATATGCTACACCGAGTACAGCTATATTACTGTAAGTTCCAGCGTATAAGATGACTTTTTAACCCTTAAAAATCTTCTCAAAAGTCGGGGGGGTCATCTTATATGCTGGGTATACGGACCCGCGATGGGGCTGCCAGCCCACCTCGGACTCAGGAAGGACGGGAGGTGGCTAACAACCTTCCCCTGCAAGCCAGCCACCCCTCCACCTTTACTGAACCTGAGATGGGGCTGCCAGCAAGGTTCAGGAAAGGCAAAGGGGTGGCTGGCTGAGGGGGAAGCTTGCTAGCCACCTCCCGTCCTTCCCGAGTCCGAGATGGGGCTGCCAGCCCCATCTCAGACTTGGGAAGGACGGGAGGTGGCTAGCAAGCTCCCCCCCCCCAGGCAGCTACCCCTTGGCCTTTCCCAAACCCTCTCCTCAGCCTTCGCCCCCTTTGGGGAGGAAGCGAAGGCCGAGGACAGGGGTGATTTTAGCGGTTTGCCTCACCCACCTCCCACTCTCCTGGGTGTTCGCTCCCTTCGTAAAGGAGGGAGGAAGCGAAGGGTGGAAGGGGAGGAAGTGAAGGCTGAGGACAGGGATAATTTTAGCAGTTTGCCTCACCCACCATGCACTCTCCTGGGTCTTCGCTCCCTTCACAAAGGGAGCGAAGACACAGGAGAGCATGGGGAGTGAGGCAAAGCGTGTAAAATCGCCCCCTTTGGGGAGGAAGCGAAAGCCGAGGACAGGGGCGATTTTAGCGGACCCAGGAGAGCGCGGGGGGTGAGGCAAACCTCTAAAATCTCCCCTGTCCTCAACCTTCACTTCCTGTCTAAAGGCGGCGAAGGCCAAGGATAGGGGCGATTTTAGACACTTTGCCTCACCCCCCTGCACTCTCCTGGGTCTTCGCTCCCTTTGCTCCCATCGTGGCTTCAGGAAGGGCAGAGGGGTGGCTGGCTGGACGGAGAGGGGAGGCTTGTCAGCCACCCCCACCCCTCATGCTTCCTGAAGCCACAATGGGGTGGCTGGCTGGCTGGGGGTAGTCTTATACGGCGAGTATATGCCAAACTTTGTATTTTAAGTAGAAAAGTTGGGATTGTCTTACACGCCCAGTCATCTTATACGCCGGAAAATACAGTAGTATTGGTTTAATGAGCAATTAGCTGTGTGGTTCAGGAACAGTCCAAACAAAATTTTCACCCACGCTTGAGGTTCCTTTTAAAAAGGAAAATCACACACTTCCATTGATTTAGTGGCATATATATGGATTTCTGCAGAAGTACCATTCATTTCAATGGCAAATATAAGCCAAGTGAACTGAAAGATGCTGTTGCCCGGATCAAGCTGTAAATTAGCCAACCGTTGCTGTTTTGTGCCTTCAAGTTGTTTCCAACTTTTGGAGACCCTAAGGTGGGGTTTTATTGGCAAGATTTGCTTAGACGGGGTTTGCTTTTCTCTTACCTCCGAGGCTGAGAGTGTGAGACTTGCTCAAGGTGATCCAGCGGGTTTCTATGGCTGGTCTTTGGTCCCCAGAGTTGTATTTTAACTACACCATACTGGCTCTATAATAGCCACATATTGCTAAAAATAGAACACACATCTCCACAATGGAGGATGCAATGTAATTTTCATATGTTAATTTATCCATATGAATTAAAATTTTAAATGTAATTACTGTACTATTAACAGAAATATAATTCATCCAATCACAGTGAGGAACACTGTGACAAGGTGAGATGTCTCCTGTTAGGCATTAATTGTTGTCAGGCAACTCCAAAGTCCCCACTGCTCTTTCTTCTTAAGATTCTTTATTTCTTATACTGGAAAGCCCTTCAAATAAATGATGCCCACCATAGAATCATAGAGTTGGAAGAGACCACGAGGGCCATCCAGTCCAACCCCCTGCCTTGTAGGAATACACACCAATAGATGACTATCTTCTGATAGCCCTTCAAACAGATCAATCATCTGGACATTACAATCTATGGCCATGACCTCTATGAAGATGGATCAGAAAAACAATGCACAACACTGTTTAATTTAAACATGAGTCAATGGTGTGATCACAATTCTTTCTGTAGCCACCTTCAAACGAGGTTGTATATAGACAAGTGAAAAATACTGGAGGGTGATACTTTCAAAGTAATTTTTAAAAGTTGCCCTGAGTTCAGATGTGGCTAACTTAACTGCCCACCCCCCATGTATGCTAGGGTTTTCTCCTAAGTATCAAACAATATTAGGGCGGGGGGAAGCATATCTGATCACGTGAAAGTTCTGATTAAAGGCAAATCCTTCACAATCCATAGAGCACATATTCCATCAGTGGCTGAAGAGGAAAACCTTTAGGGAACAGCAGGAACTAAACAATTCTGATAAGGTTTCTGTGACTTTTCAGCAAAGAGTGATTTGCTCTTTTATATTTCTTCAATGAAAAGTCATGCATGGCAGTCCCAAAACCTTTAAATCAAATGATTTGCTGGGCATCAGGCATTCAAGTTTCATCACCTACTATAAAATATTGACTCTTCTCATTTGTTCCCCTCCCTATACCATCTCCCTGACTCCAAACAGTAATTGATTTTTCACCTCTTTCAAAGGCTTGCCTCTTATAGGCCCATAATAGGATCCTAGAAAGGACAGCTTAATCAGGACTTGGTTTTTTAAAAAGTTAGCTCTGTCAAAAAAATAAAAAAATAAAAACAAAAACCTAAACCCAAACAAACCCTAATACAAATGTAGTCAGTAAATATAACAGCCTTCAAACAAACCGATCCAGAAAACTATTTCTTAGCGAGCTAGAAGCCCCCCCCCTTCAAACGGAAATGATTTGGGTTTTTGTTTTTTAAAAACTATTATCAACAGGAGCAGCTAAGATTTTTTTTGTCCTAATGTTCTTGCTTTAATCATGTACAGTTGACATTACCTTGTCAACAGGGATAAAGCTTTCCAAACTCTCATGCTTAATAAAATTCTCAGTTGGAGTTCGTTTATGAGTACAACTCAAATCTGGCATGTGCATGCAAGGAAATTAAGATTTTTTTCTCCTTTCTCTTTTAAACTTTGGCTTCCAGAAGCAATCTCACTTGGCCATTGTCATGATGGAGTTTGCATCATCCTGCCTGCAGGCTGATGAACTCCCATCATTCTGCGATGACTACATTTTCCAATATCTGCAAGCAGTGACAGTCTGATTAACACGACCAGGTAAACTAAGGGTTAAGGGTTAAGTCCAAGGTGGGAGGTAGAGGTCATCTCCTGAGATAGCATCATCATGACATCACATCAGCAGACACTGGACTGGCCAATGAGAATTTGGGAATGGTAATTTGAAGGGTTTTATCCTTTGCCTCGGCCAAGAGGCAAGGGTGAGACAAAGAAAACTCTCAGAGAGGATGGGTATACCTCAGAGAATAATGCTCTGAGTGAGTACGTGGCTTGGGTCTGACTTATGATAAGCATATGGTCCAGCCAAACTTGAACACCAGATTTAACCTTCATAGACTTATGTAATTATGTAAGTAGGTTTTTTTTCTTTTGTGTAGGGAACAATCTAGTTAGATTGCATCAGGGTTACTTTTTATTTTGTTTTTATTTTGTTTTCCTTGACTGAATGTATGCATGCTTGGTATCCCTGTAACTTTAAGCTTCAACCTGGAGAAAAAAGTGTTTTCTTCATGAATGTGATTTAGCTTTTGAACTTGTCTTAAACTTGCTTGAATAAACATAAGCTTTTCTATTTTCCTACTAAGCCAAGCCTTATACGTGCCTTATTTGGGTCATTGCTACATTGCTAGTCTCCTCTGCTTCTGGATAAAAGGGAGGGGGTTGATAAAATCTCAGCCAGTGGCTGAAAGGTCCTAAGCACCCCACGGTCTCCTTTTGGACCATGTAAAAGGGAGTGTAGTCTAATCAAGAGGTGGTGGCAGCAGCGTTCTTAAAAGAGAGACATTGTTCTAGGATTTCCAGGCTAGAGGAATACTGAGAGTGTGTCTCTGAGGAACAGCTTGGAAGTTCTCAGGTTAGGAGGACTTCTGAGCTGTACCACAAAAAATAGCCTTGCTTCTTAGGTGTGTGCATGCTGTGCACGTGCGTACGTGCAGGGGCAAGGGTTATTCCACAGCCATAAAGTGACTTTTGGTTTGATCCAATATGTTTGAAACTTCATTGAAACACAAAAACAGCCTTGGCACAAACAATGTCCCAGAAATCTGGTTTCTTAAACATATGAGACTGACAATGTAATCTGTATAATGAAAGGCTGGGTGCACTGCCATTTTCTTCACACTTCTAAAGTGAGAGGCACACTATATAAGGGGCTGCACATAGACAGCAGTCTTATTCGTTTTTCACAGTGAAGGAGAAGGAGACACTAATCTAGCTTTGCTAACTAGAAAAAAAAATACTTGCATCTCTCTATGTGCTTTTGTTTTAGGAACGTTCCTCCAGAAAAGCAAGCAGACAAAGCAAAGTTTAATCCCAGCACATCTCACTCCCCCATGACACATAAGGGTCAAGGACTGATAGCAAGGAATGAGGACTGGGTTGTTTACATGGAAGGAGTTTGTAGAAGACCTGACCTGGAAATATAACTTTATTTATTTATTTATTTAAGGTATTTATACCCCGCTCTTCAGCCACAAAGGCTATCACAGCGGCTTACAAATTATTAGCAACAGCAATTTACACATCTACACTGCATTAAGCAGTTTCCAATGTGCATTAGCTAATTGCCCCCACAAACTGGGTACTCATTTTACCGACCTACGAAAGGATGGAAGACTGAGTCAACCTTGGAGCCTGCTGGAATTGAACTTGCAACGTGGTGACTTTGCAATACTGGCATTAAACTACTGCGTCACTAGGAATGTTAGTTGGATGGAAAGTTACCTCAGCACACATCTATGAGTGACTCGGCAACTTTTAACATGCTATGGTCCTGTTTATTCAAGCCCCCCCCCAAACAGGGATGAAGTAAAGACAAGTTGCAGCAGCTGTGACTTGTCTTAATGGTCTTTATAGCACCCATAAACTTTGCATGCCCTCTAACCAAGATGGCAGCCACGAGTGAATTACTTGCATTTATAAATTTGTTGCTGCCAAACTTTTTTAAAACTCTATTTTGCTTTTACACACAAAAAAAGAAGAAAAATAGAAAAGACAAAACCCCATTTTATCGCCTTAGCAATCCCTTGCTAAGGCAAAAATCCAACATGGTGGCAGTGGGTGCTTGCCCTGTTAGCAACCCCCACTCCCACGTTCATCCAGCTATTCAGCTTGTGCTTGCTCTCCTATGGGAAAGTGATTAAAATCAAATCACTTGTCCCAATGAGCGAGAATGTGCATTTCCTATGGAGTTTTTTAAAAACTCTGTAGGAAATGCTGCAAAGGCTTTCCCTTTGCAGTTTTCGACCTAGTTTGCCCCCGCCCCTTCACAATATGGTGAAACGATGCAGAATGCCATTAAGACAGCCCGTATTCTTCTCGCATTCCATTTGGATTATTTTGACCATTTGGACGGCCCCTATAATAAGAATGCACGAGCTTAGGAGTCTCATCATGTTCAGATTCTGGTCTGTTGGTGTGGGAGACAGAAATGAATGTCTTTTAATAAAACAAGATTTGGGATTCACCATCCTGGCCTTCTAAATGGACCAAGTATGGCACAGGGCAAAATACCTTCGACGAGGGAATGATCACTGCCATAACTAGTATTGCAAAAGAAGCACTGATCCTGGCTGCTTTGGGGTTGCAGAGGAGAGGAGAAGAGAGGAGATGGTCTCAGCTCTCTCAGAGACCCTGATCTGTGGGGCAGTGGAAAGAATTTAGTTGCTTGTGGGGGGTCATAGATTTATGTGGGAGTTAATGTGAGCCAAGGTTCCTGTAATAATAATACAAACAACAACAACAACAACAACAACAACAACAACACACTGCCCTTTTCCCTATCTGGAACTCAAGGAGGATTACAATAGTTGAAATAAACACAGCTAAAAATCACCTCATACAAACATTTAAAATGTAATTGAACTGGCAATACAATTAAAACCAGTTAAAACATAGCCACCCAGCCACCAAAAAGAAAATGCAAAACAATTCTTTTGTTGGAGTAAAAATATTTGTTTTTCATCTTTCACAAGCCCACTCCCCCTTTTGCCCCCTTCAACTTGTTTAGTGTTTGTTCCTCAGAAACAACTGTTACATTGCATCTCCAGGTGCACTGCCAAATCAAAATGAATGTCGAAACTAGACATGATACTGTACTGTGTTTAAATAGCTGTCTCTGAGAAGGCCGAGCAGCCAAGGGGCTGTGTGAAGACATTGCAATTGCTGAAAGCACTAAAACCCAACTGCCTGATCAAATACAGACCAGCTCCAACCAGAGTAACGTTCAGGTCTATAGGATCTATTTGAACACAGTCAAGAAGGGATCCAGGCATATTTTCCCTGAGAATGGGACCACTGTAAACAAGGCCCCGTCCCTTGAATTCACTGACATGATGCATCTTACTAGAGGCACGTCAGCAGAACCTTTATGGCTAATCTTAGGCCCTGGGACAGTTTCTACAAGTTCAGGTAGTTCTTCAGATAAAATGGTCACCTGCCATTTAAGGCTTTAAAGGTAATCACCAGTACTTCAAAGTAGACTCAGAAATGTACTGAAATGAAATATAAAACTCATAGGCAGAGACTGGTAAAGATTTTTTTTAACCATGACTCCTATGTCACTTGAGCAATGGGAGAGTTGTAGTCCAATAATGTAATGTCCCCAGGCTCTGCTCACAGGCAACATATTCTCCCTCTCAAGTAAGATACATTTTAATATCTAACTCAAAAGAAGAGAAATTCAACATTTTAATGGTTAAGTAAATCTTGCGGCATGAAGCCTTTAGTCCACGCTTCTGCCAGCCTAGGACTTTGTGACTTAGTTTGACAAAAGGTACATTAACACTCCCATTCTAAGCAAACTCTTACATCTTCATTCATCAAATAAAAAGGTATTAAATCACTTCTCTTTCCAATGGGTTGAAAAATGCCCACACAGCAAATGAAGGTTCTACCTTGTAATAAGGAAGGACAGCGCACTAAATCATGGCAAAAAAACGCTTGCTCCCCCAAAGGAGTGGGGGGAGTAGAGAAGGGGAAACACTTTGAAACAAAATTAAATGTACTAAAAGCAACAGTATAAAATGAAAATTGCTTGCCTATACACATAGTTGCCAGCAAAAATTAGAATTAACTAAGCACTGCAGCAAAATCACAGATGAAGTGTTTTCCCTTCACTGTATTTTAATGTTTTTACTGAGATCTGAGACTGGCCTAAATATCATAAAGGCAGCCGATGCCAGCTGATCTTGGAACCTAAGCATGGTCAGCCCTGGTTAGTACTTGAATGGGGGACTGCTGGTGAATAGTAGGTACTGTAGGCTATATTTCAGAGGAAGGAACTGGCAAACCCACCACTGAGTATTCCTTGCCTAAGAAAACCCTATGAAATTCATGCGGTTGCCATAGGCTTGAAAGCATAGACACACTGAGATCTGACTTGAGTTTCCCCTAGCAACAGGTGGGGAAAATGCTACCCATACATTACTCTGTACTCATGGTATACTGGTTTGTGTATTCGTCTAGGATTCTGAGACCAAGGTTCAAATCCCTGCTCAGACACTGGGTAACCTTGGGCAAATCACACTCTCTCAGTCTCAGAGGAAAGAAACCTTCTGAACAAACCTTGCCAAGAAAGCCCCACTATAAAGTTGCCTTAGGGTTGTCATAAGTCAGAAACAACTTGAAGGCACACAACACACACTTTCTTGGAGGCAGTTCTCTGTTCTCTTTTCCTGGCAGGCAAGGGCCTTTTTATTTACACAGGACTTCAACTCATAATTCAGGGTGGTAGAAGAGTCCTCTAATGGGGCATGCTCTATTTTTATCTTTACTCGGGCTTATAAAGTGCTTTTAAATGTTTTAAATGATTCAGCTGGATTTTCTGTTTAATTTTTCAAACTTTTATATTATATATAGTTTTAGTTACATTTTGTTTTAACTTAAACTGAAAGCTCCCTTGGGCCCCATATTGGCAGAAAGATGGGATAATAAATAAAGTTATTTCATTGCACTTTTCAGAGTACAGAGTGAACAACTCAGTTACCAGGCTCTGAATCACTACAAGTACACTGGATGCAAATTCTCTGAATCTGCACACCTTTCTCATGTTATTTCTGAGGCCAAGTTTGAGGTGCATGGTTTTGACCTACAAAGTATGTACCTTGTCCCAACAGGAACCCTACTAAAAGGAGGCCCTATTGGAGCAATGGGAAACATGTGGTCTTCCAAATATTGTCCGATCCCAGCTCCTAGCATCCCATGTTCTGATTCAGAACCCATGTTCTGATTCAGTGTCTCTCTGGCTTTTCTTCGCAAACGAAGATTCAGGAAGGACTCATCCCATGTTTTCTGCAAGCGCGCTGATGACTAAAAAGGCCAATCCGAGATAAACAAGTCCGGTTGCAGAAAGCACAGCAGAAGATCTCCTTGGGTGATGTTTCCGGGTTGTGATTCTTTCTGCGTTGCCGTTTCTCTTCAAGACTGTTTGGCGTGAGTTCTCAAATAAGGCTGCAGCATTGTGGATAGTGTGTCTCCATGCCTCCCGATGTGAGGCCAGGGCGGACCACTGTTGGTGATCAATTTAGCTGAGCCTGAGATGTCGTTTCAGGGAGTCCTTGTATCGCTTTTTGGAGTGCCCCTCTTACGCTGACCCATGGCGAGTTCACGGTAGAGTACTATTTTGGGGAGGCGATGGTCCTCCATCCTAGACACATGCCCTGCCCAGTGCAGCTGTGTTCTCAATATCATGGCCTCAATGCTGGTGATCCCTGCTTGTTCAAGGACAGCAACATTCGTCACATAGTCAGTCCAGTGTATATTTAGGATTGTGCGTAAACAGCGCTGGTGGAAGCGTTCGAGGAGTCGTAAGTGGTGGCGATTGGTGACCCATGTTACAGACCCATAAAGGAGAATAGACAGTACAATGGCTCTATACACACTGATTTTTGTGTTTCGCCTCAAGTGTTTATTACTCCAGACTCTTTTGTAAAGTCTTCCAAATGTGCTATGCGCCTTTGCTAATCTGTGATCAATCTCTTTGTCAGTCTTGGCATCTGAGGAGATGATGCTTCCCAGGTAGGTGAACTGCTGAACGGACTTAAGCACAGAGTTGCCGACGACAATGTGGGGATGGTGGTGTTCATCCTGTGGTGCAAGCTGGTAAAGAACTTCCGTTTTCTTCAGGTCGACTTCCAGCCCAAACAGCTCTGCAGCTGTTGTGAAGCAGGATGTTAGGTGCTGCAGAGCTGCTTCTGTGTGGACAACAATGGCAGCATCATCAGCGAAGAGCAACTCACGGACTAGATAGCTTAGAGTCTTAGTGCGAGCCCTCAGACGGCTTAAGTTAAACAAGCTACCATCAGTACGGTAACATATATAGATGCCGTTGTCTTCTTCGAGCTCTGCTGTCGCCCTTTGGAGCATCATGCTGAAGAAGATTGTAAATAAAGTTGGCGCAAGAACACAACCTTGCTTCACTCCATTAGTTATTAGAAAGGGCTCTGAAAGAGCATCGCCATATCTGACTTGACCACGCTGGCCCTCATGTAGCAAGATAATCATTTTAAGGAATTTAGGGGACATCCTAGTCTTTCCAGGAGCTGCCACAGACCTTTCCTACTCACGGTGTCAAAGGCTTTGGTGAGGTCAACAAATGTTACATAGAGACCCTTGTTCTCCTCTCTACATTGCTCTTGCAGTTGTCTAAGGGCAAATACCATATCTGTAGTACTCCTATTGGCTCTGAAGCCACATTGGCTTTCAGGAAGAAGTTCATTTGCAATGGCAGGAACTAATCTGTTCAGGAGTATCCTTGCAAGGATTTTTCCAGCAATAGAGAGCAGTGTTATGCCTCGATAGTTTGAGCAATCGGATTTTGCTCCTTTTTTCTTGTACAGGGTGATGGTGACTGCATCTCGGAGATCTGATGGCAGTCCCCCTTTTCCCCAGCAATTCACAAGGAGTTTGTGGAATTTATCATGGAGTACATGACCTCCGTGTTTCCAAATTTCAGGTGGGATTCCGTCAATCCCAGCTGCCTTGCCGTTTTTCAACTGCTGTATGGCCTTAAGGGTCTCTTCCAAAGTGGGAGCTACGTCTAATTCATTTTTCATTGGTTTTTGTATCATATGTTGGATAGCTTGGTTGGCGCTAAAGAGAAAGTGTTCAGCCCATCGATTCAGGATGGAGGCTTTATCAGTAATTAATGTTTGACCATCCGTACTGTATAAGGAGCTTTGGACCTGATAAGTAGGTCCAAACAATTCCTTAAGAGCTTCATAGAATCCTCTAGAATCCCCCAGATCTGCACAGCGTTGTGTCTTTTCTGCTATATTGATCCACCACTTGTTCTGTATGTCTCGTAGTTTTTGTTGAAGTTTACTACATGTGAGACGGAAAGCTGCTTTTCTTACGTGGCAAGTTGGCTGGGCAAGGTATGCCTGGTGAGTTCTCTTCTTTGCCAACAGATCCTGGATCTCTTGGTTGTTTTCACCAAACCAGTCTTGGTTTTCCTTGTGGGAGAATCCGAGGGATTCTTCCGCAGACTGGAGGATACTGTTTTTGATATGTTGCCAAAGCACTGTAGGAGAAGGATCTGTAGGATGGTCTTCAAGTTTCGTTTGTAGGTTTGCCTGGAAGTTGTCTCTCATGGTAGCTTGTTGAAGATTGTTGACTTGGAGTCTCCTCTTTAAGATGCCACCCCTCTTAGGTTTGAACTTAAGATGAAGAATTAGTTTATATCTGACGAGGCGATGATCTGTCTGGCATTCTGCACTGGGCATCACCCGAGTATGACAGACATCACAAATGTTTCTCTGGCGGACTAGAACATAGTCAATGAGGTGCCAGTGTTTGTATTGGGGATGCATCCAGGTTGTCTTCAAGCTGTCTTTCTGCTGAAAGATAGTGTTTGTAATAGTCAGCGGTTGTTCTGCACAGAACTCTAGCAGGAGGCGTCCGTTATCATTGCAATTTCCAACACCATGCTTGCCTAAGACACCTTTCCAGGCTTTGGAGTTCTTTCCTACTCTGGCATTGAAGTCACCAAGGATAATAATTTTATCTTTTACAGGGACTTTTTGTATGAGGTGGTGTAGGTCTGTGTAGAATTTTTCTTTCTCTACAGGGTCAGATTGCAAAGTTGGGGCATATATACTAAAGAAAACAACATGTGGGAGGCGTAAGGAAATAATGTGATCAGAGTGTCCTGTTGGCAAGGTTTCGAGTTGGGAGGCAATGGAGTTTTTAATCACGAAGCCTACCCCTGAAAGATGTTTTTTGGTTTTAGGTTTGCCAGACCAGTAAAGTGTGTAGCCGGCGCTGGGTTCTTTAAGGCTGCCTTCCTCATGGAGACGAACTTCACTAAGAGCAGCGATGTCAATATTAAGCCGTGATAGTTCATGGGCTATTAGAGCAGAACGACACTCAGGCCGTCTACTATTTTCAGAGTCTCGCATGGTTCTGATGTTCCAGCATGCAAGCGTCAGTTTATTTACACATTTGGAGGCCGGTGTGTGCCTTTGCTTCTTTGCCTTGGTTTGACCGCATCAGAAGATTCCCGTTGGCCACGGCTAGCCAACCAGGGAGTTGGGGATGAGCTTTTGTTAGGCCACCTTTTCTAGGCCCCTCTCCATATGGAGCAAGCAGTGCTCTCCTTAAAAAAGGCTGCTTGGTCATTCAGGATGCTACCGAACAAGACTGTCATCTCCCCGGTCAGCCTTGAGCGACCAAAGTCCTGAACCGCCTGCATGCAGGGTTGGGTCTGCGGCTTCCAGTGCATCTTTACACCTGCCAGTTTGGTTCCTCGCCTATCGCTACAGGGTTTTTTGTTGTTGTTGTTGTTGTTTTTGTTTTGTTTTTGGAATTGGATTTGTCCTTCAAGCCTGTGCAATGGATTTTTCTGGTGGAGCACAGTGTGCAGAGAACTGGCCTCACCCTTTAAACCAGAGGTTCATCTGCCATGGCCTTGCAAGCATGGACGTAGCAGTGAGGTCCTTGGGCCGTAGGTTTGATTAGAGTTTCTTTCTCTTAGATGGTTGACCTTACAGGGTTGGACGAGCATCATCTGCCCGGGTTTGTGATTAGAGTTTTCCTTCTCCTAGGACGGTTGCCATAAGGCTAGTGAGCCCATCTTGCCCTTTGACACTCTTTGTCAGACCCTTCGGTTTTGACCTGTCTGGCATGGGAGACCCTACCAGTGGCTATTATGCCACCGCCAGCATAGCTCAAAACATCATTAGGGTACGCAAGCCTCTCTCCCACAACAAGGGGGCGTCAATGGAGAGGATTCAGTGTAAGGTGGCCTTATATATATCCAATAGAGCTGATATTTTGCAACATTTGCTTAGCTAGCTAGGGCTATTGAGATTTAAAGTCCAACAAGACTGGACCACATCCTCTTCACCTAAGCCCTACTAGGTGTTTTATCTATAACTGAAACCATATAGTTCTTACCTCCAAGAAAGGCTATCCCTGCTACTCTTGAACTCCTTTTTCATAAGATTTTTTTAAGGCCAAATTCTGAACATCTTTCACATTTGGTCTGTGGGCTTTGTGTCTGAGTCAGTTTTTGGTGGCTTAAAGCCATTATTGTGTTTGTGCATGTACTTCAATCTACCCCAAACCTTAGGAGGCTAATCATCTATTCTGCTGATCAGTGGGCAAGAACACGGAACAAGTCATCCCCCCCCCAAGTTGTCCACTCCTGCATTTGCAAAGAGAACCTGGCCTCAGCAACTGAGTGTGCCCAAACCTATACTAGGACAGGATATGATCTTAACAGCCACACAGCCAACATTTTGTGCCTAGCATAGTGCTTTATCCCACTCAGACCATGTGAGCAGCAGCAGCAGCAGCTTCTTCTTCTTCTTAGAATCATAGAATTGCAGAGTTGGAAGAGACCACGAGGGCCATCCAGTCCAACCTCCTGCCATGCAGGAAATCACGATCAAAGCATCCCCGACAGATGGCCTCTGTTTAAAGACCTCTAAGGAAGGAGACCCCACCACACTCCAAGGGAGTGCCTTCCACTGCCGAACAGCTCTTACTGTCAAAAAGTTCCTCCTAAAAGTTCTTCTTCTTCAATATTGTCAAAATCTGCTTTTGATAGGGACAGAGTCACTTTTCAAAGGAAAAAGTCACAACACTAATTTATTAAACTCACTGGGCTAGGTGGTATGATTCTAGTATGATTCTGGCTGCTTTATTACCAATATCAGCTCTATTTGAAAGCATGTCCCCTGGATGTATGTAAGGCCAGCTTACACTGAATCAGAACACAGATCTACCTAGAACAGTCATGCCTAGAACAGTAGTGGCTGACAGTAGTTTTCAAGTTTATGAAACAGACTGCAATGCCAGTTTGGTGGCTTCCATGTCAGTAGGGAGGGGAATATGCTTTGGGTTTTAGTCTGAACCTTAAAAGAGCACTAGAAGATGCTCAAGCTTGAATAGCCCCTTTACAGTTTGGACTAAAACCTGATGCATCATCACCCTACTTCAACAGAAGCCAACAACTGCCATGGGACAGAGGTTCTTTGCAGTCTTGATACACCAGACTTCTTAAGAAATGATGCCAAGGCAGGGAGTGAACTTGGAACCTTTTACATCCAAAACATGTTCTCTACCAGTGAGGGATCCCTAAAACACGTGTCCCTAAGCCATTATAGGAAATGTAGGACATCACTTAATGTATTAGTGCCCTTCCCATTAACAAATAAACACTTTCATTATCCCAGCTCTTTCCTAGCTTCCAAGTAACTTCACACTGTGTTCCTAACATCACTCTTTGATGAGCATCTGCAAAAGAAAAAAAAATGTAAGGCATAAATGAAAGACTTTTTCATGCTGTGGGAAGAAGAACTGGGCAATGAGGCATGTAAAAGATGCATGGCATTTGAATCAGAATGCAAAAGGCTTGTTAATGAGCACAGAAAAAATATGGTTGCTTCTCTATTACCTAATGACATGCAATTTGACAAGTCAAATAAATCCACTGCTAACGTACTGTATTACATTTAGAATTGAATGCTGTTTGCATTCCACTTCATTCAGTAATGTGCGCCAACAATGGAGCTGGACAAGGGGAGGGAGATGCCATACCCTTAAAAATATTAAAAAGGCTTTACATGGTCATTCACAGCAAAGAAGCTCAACCCAGAAAAAGAAAAAAAGCATCCTTCATTAAATTCAATGAGGCTTCTGTGCCTGTCTATTTAAGTCTCATCGATTTCAGTGGAACTCACGCAAACTGGATCTTGTCTAGGTTATCCCAAAGAAATACAAACATCTTTTATGAGAGACTGATTAGCAGGAATAAAGAACTTTAATGCTGTTTTGACTGACCTCAAGTAAACCAACTTACTTGGCTTCAACAGAAAGTCCAGTTTACTATGGGATTAGAATCAGAGAATTGTAGAGTTGGAAGAGACCACAAGGGCCATCCAGTCCAACCTCCTGCCATGCAGGAAGACCCAATCAAACCATCCCTGATAGATGGCCATCCAGCCTCTGTTTAAAGACCTCCAAGGAAGGAGACCCCACCATGCTCTAAGGGAGTGTGTTCCACTGCCGAACAGCTCTTACTGTCAAAAAGTCCCTCCTAACGTTGTGGTGGAATCTCTGTTCCTGGAGCTTACATCCATTGTTCCGTGTTCTAGTCTCTGGAGCAGCAGAAAACAAGCTTGCTCCATCCTCAATGTGACACCCCTTCAAATACTTAAACAGGGCTATCATCTTGCCCCTTAACTGTCTTTTTTCCAGGTGAAACATACCCAGCTCCCTAAGTCTTTCCTCATAAGGCATGGTTTCCTCCTACTACTTCAGACCATGGAATAGAGGGCATGGTTATCATGCAGATGACACCAAATTAGCAGGGGTAGATATTAGGATAGGACAGATATAGAATTCAAAATGACCTTAACAGATTAGAAACGCACTGCCTCAGACTGTGGTGGAGTCTCCTTCTTTGGAGGTTTTTAAACAGACTGGATGGCCATCTGTTGGGTGTAGGGGTTTTGGACTGGATGGCCCATGTAGTCTGTTCCAGCTCTATACTTGTATTTGTCTACTTTGTTATGAAAAAGACTAGAAATCAAATCTTATAACAGCACTTTGAGACCAGATTGAAGATTGATAAAACGGATGTCATAGTGCTTAATGAAATTCCTTTTAGGATATTACACATAAGAGAAAAGAGTCCTTCTTCCTGTCAGATTTAGGAAAACCTAAACAGAAAAAGATCCCATTTAGATGGTATAAGCTGAAAGGAGTAATTTTTACCTTTAAGCAACAAAGGTTTTGACTAAATTGTGTATAGAAACAAAGAGAATTTCTGAAAAAAAATGAAGGCGACATGGATGAAATGCAAATGGAATTGGCAGTGACAGATGAACAGGAACTGAAAGAGGATCTTTCTACACTGGGTGCCACAGGTATAGGCTACAGGCTTAATAATGGATTGCAAATGTTTAATGCATAATATACAAAGAAAAATATTTCATTATTTGAAAGAATGAAGAACATGCAATTGCTAAAATTTATATTTTTTTTTTGTTGAAATAAGAAATGGAAGAACAAGTTATGTTTCGGCAGGCCTTTCCTAATTAGATCCCGGCCTCAGGGGATCCTGGCCTCTTTCAGTCCGCTGGCTATTTATTGTATTTATTGTTTTAAAATTGATTTTAGACAGTTGCTTTTTATATTTGTTTAATATTTTTTATGGGGGGAGGGTGGGGGTGGGGGGTGTTTAGGGATTTTTATCTGTATTGTATTTTAATTTTTGTAAGCCATCCTGATTGTTTTAACAGAGGGGCGGGGTATAAATAAATAAATATTATTATTATTATTATTATTATTAAGTTAAAGAGTGTAGGAGTCTTAATGGACCACAAGCTGAACATGAGCCAGCATTGTGATGCAGCTGCTAAAAAAGCAAATGCAATTCTCGACTGCGTCTACAGGAGAATAGTGTCTATTCTGCTTTGGTCATATCTCACCTGGAATACTGTGTCCAGTTCTGGGCACCACAAATCAAGAAAGGTATTGACAAGCTGGAGCGTGTCCAGAGGAGGACGACCAAAATGGTGGGAGGTCTGGAAACAATGCCCTATGAGGAACAGTTTAGAGAGCTGAGTATGTTTACCCGGGAGAAGGCAAAGAGGTGACATGATGCACCAGCTTTGTTGGACTGAAGCTTTGCCAGGACCCCCATGATCAGCAGCAATGGGGGGAATGCGTACAACAGCGTGGCTCTCCAGTGATACCAGAACGCATCTCTGAGCGATCTTGGATGGGGACCTCTGGAACAACAGCTTTTACCTCAGGTGTTCTGTACTGATACAAAGAGATCTACTGTCAAAGTGTCCCAAGCTTGGAAGATATCAGAGAGGGCATCAAAATGGAGTGGCAAGAGTGCTGAGATCTGCTGAGGGCACCCACCAAGATGTTCTCTTCCCCTGGAAGGAGGATTGCCAATAAGGAGATGTTTCTGGCCAGACACCCATCCCAAATTCGAATGTTCAATTGTAGCAGTGTTCAAAACTTTGTTCCTCCCTGCTTGTTTATGTAATATATGATGGTAGAGTTGTCTATGGTGATTTGAACAGCTCGGCCCTGAAGAACAGTCTCAAATGCTCGAAGCACTTCCTTGACAGCTAACATCTGTAGTATATTGATATGAAGAGAACACTCCATCGAAGACCACCTGTCTTTGACTGACAAGACATCCACATGAGCTCCCTAACCAACCTGAGATACATCCATTGTCAACATGAGCTTTGGTGCCGGTCGTAGGAATGGCATCCCCACCAATACATTTCAAGCCTTCAACTACCACGGCAGGGACTTGTGTATTTGCCTCAGTATCAAGAGACAGTTTTTGGGAGTTCACCAGTGGATCAAATTGGGAGAGGAACCATGACTGAAGCATCCTCATTCTCAACTATGCAAATGGTGTTGCAGCATGGCTGAGGCCATGAATCCGAGAAGAATTTGGATTGTGTGTGCTGACACATCCTGAAATTTCTGCAGTGGAAAAGGTGTCAACAAGGCAATGGTATCTGTCTTCTGGAAGGTTAGCAGAAGCAATGATGGTGTTGATACAAGCACATATAAACTGTACTTCTTGGTATGAGCCCTTCTGGGGTGACAAGATCTCAGATCAGAATGACTGAGCAAATCTGAGCTGGATGACTTGGGAGAGTAGGACGAGGAGATCTTAGAAGAGGAAGAAGATGGCATTGTGGCTAAGGAGGGCTAGGAGGAGTACGGTGTCAAGGCTATGGGGATCTGATGACAGGAAGAGCTTCATCTGCAAAAAGAGTTTCATCTGTGCAGAAAACCCAATTGTATGATTCAAAGAAACCGCAAAGAAGAATCAGGAAAAGAGAAAATGGGTGTTGAGTTTGAGAAAAACATTTAAATTTATTATCCAGTGCATAGCGATATGTGAGCAACAGTGAACAAAACTGTACTTTTTGGACCCTTGTACAAATTTCAGCCCATCCCAATAATAATATAAAATATTGTGTATGGTACAGTAACACAGAAACCAGAACAAAAACAAACAAAGGAGAATCAGATCATACTCCTCACACCCCTAAAAGATATACAGGCCGTGTGTGAGAGAGAGAGGGTTGAATACCAGCCTTTCAGGCCTAAAGGGCCTGACATTCTGTAAGGGTCATGGCTACCTGAAGACCAAGCAAACAAATCAGGCCATTTAGTCCCTTTCATACCAGGTCGCTTTCATTTCAGTTGCTCACAATCCCAGCTCATCAACTGCTTCCCAGCTTTTATTCTGCTGGGATATATTGTGAGCCACATTTCCTCCAATATTAAATATTCTTCCTCATAGGCCTTCCTGTCTTCCAGAGGAAGTATCACCCATTCTCATTAATGCTAACATCTCAAAAATAATTAATTCACTAAAGCACGAGGATTAACTTCAGTATTAATCAGGTAACCTAGTGGGTTAGGCCACATCTGTAGAAAACTCTAATAAGTCAATACCTTAACAAGCTAATTAACTAGTTATTTCCAAGCTCTGTAAAAGTATAATAGATTTACATTTGGGAAGAAAGAACAAGGCTTCACAATGTGGGAAAGATGAAGGTTGGATACAGAGAGGTGAGACAGAGGTTTTCAGATCCCTAAAGCCAACCCATATACAAAAGAATGGAAACATAAAAAGGGAGATGGAACCTATAGGTTCTACTGCCTTTCCAAGGAGTTAGTGACTCTTGCCAACTGTCTGACTAACAAGATCCAAAAGTCCCTTTAAACCACCCATTATCTCCCAGTCCTCTCCACTGACGCCCCCTTGTCGTGGGAGAGAGGCTTGCGTACCCTAATGATGTTTTGAGCTATGCTGGCAGTGGCATAATAGCCACTGGTAGGGTCTCCCATGCCAGACAGGTCAAAACCGAAGGGTCTGACAAAGAGCGTCAAAGGGCAGGATGGGCTCTCTAGCCTTGTGGCAACCGTCCTAGGAGAAGGAAAACTCTAATCCCAAACCCGGGCAGATGGTGCTTGTCAAACCCTGTAAGGTCAACCATCTAAGAGAAGGAAACTCTAATCAAACCTACGGCCCGAGGACCTCACTGCCACGTCCATGCTTGCAAGGCCACGGCGGATGAATCTCTGGTTTAAAGGGTGAGGCCAGTTCTGTGCACGCTGCGCTCCACCAGAAAAATCCATTGCACAGGCTCGAAGATCTCCCAGTAGTCTTTTGGATGGGTGTGGAAGGAAAGTTCCTCTAAGAAGCTGGTTGTTCAAAATTATCCCTGCCAGTAGTTTAATGCACACTAAGAGTACACTAAACGATGGATGTTAGAGCTATTCTAAGTAGGGAAGGAGAACAAGGTACCCAAACCTCTACATCAGTCCCAGAATTGTACTTCTCTGTGATGTTATATCTGACCCCTTCCATTTTTAACAGATTGTGTGTTTGGATCTATACTTCAAACATCACTTATCTCTTATTTTCTTCCCTCTGACCTCTATTTATGCTAGATAATCACAAAAGTCACTTGTTATACACTTGCAGAATACGTTACAATTTTAGGAAAATAAATCGTAAGAATTTGTCAACCTACACGTTCTTTGTGCACAAGGAAAACAGTAACAGTAAAAATGCTTTTTAAAGGACAAATGACATTACTTTGACATTCATGACAGCTGAAAACTAAGCAAATGGCAGAAATATTTAATGATACCTTCCTCTAGAATTCTGAACACTGCTAGAGATGTCTAAAAAACAGAAAGCCCAAAGACCTTGAATTCATATACACAAAACGTAATGGCTCTAATGTTCACCTTCCATTATTTTACTTTCACTGCTTTGGATAGAAGTGATTCACTGCATAAACAAGCTTAAGAAAAGTGACATGAATAAGAAATGCTTATTCCATATTCATAAAACAACAGTTTGTGTTTGGACTGAGGCATGGCTGTAGAAAACAAAACAAAACAAATTAAGCTTGTCATCAATTATTCCATTCATGTGAGCTAACAGTTGCCAATAGCTAACGTTTTACTGTGCTGGAAAAAAATCAATGTCAGTCAATGTAACTTCCTCTGAATATGACAAGGAAACAGATATTAATAAACAGCTAATTTGATTAAATCTCTGATGTTATTATTGAACATATTTGAGCATCATCTTAATATTATAAATAGAAACTTCTCTTTGGTGAAAAGAAGAAATTGTATTTCCCCAGTCTTTAAACTTAAAACCATTTTCTGTTAGCTGTATAGAAAAAAGTTTATTTCAAAATTACTACAAAACAGTCATTTGGAATATGTGACTTGTATTTTTGGTGAAAAGAGAAATTATAAATTAGATATATTCATACATCTTCTCTCTGGGGTATTCCTTTTTTGAAAAAAGATTCCATATACGTTCATTTAACATATATATATCAATAGCTTTGATATGTTCACATTATGAAATTGCCTAAAATCCTCAAGGTTTTGCAGATTTTACTTGGTTTCCCAACAGGGGATATTCAAGAGCTATGCAATCAGAACTTCGACTGTAAAGTATCTTGGGAATGTTAGGTAGCATATAGTATATTAGGTAAAAGTATTGTTGTCCCTTCATATTCGCTGGAGTTTGGTTCCAGGACCTTCCTGTGGATACCAAAATCCGTGATTACTCAAGTCCCATTATATGCAATGGCATAGCAAAATGGTGTCTCTTGTATAAGATGGCAAAATCAAGGTTTGCTTTTTGGATTATTATTTTTTAAAGAACATTTTCAAGCCTTGAATACTTAAATCCGTGGATACCAAACCCATGGATACGGAGGGACAACTGTATAAGATTAAAGTTTTGGAAATAAAAACAAATATAAAGCTCTGCTCTATTTTCCTCTTATCCTTTAGACTGGGATTAGAAAGGGGACTATTTTGTGGTTATACATGTGCTATAGTACAGTGGCTCTCAGCCTTGGATCTCAGATATTGCTGGATTACAACCCCCTTAATTATGGCCTATGATCAATAGATATGAAAGTTCTAGAGAAGGGGTGGGGAAAGCATGGCCCAGGGGCCCCCTTATTGTGGCCCCTTAAGCCCCCGACAGTCTTCCCAAAGCCCTCATTTTTTTTCCTGTGGGAATTAATTTTTTTACTGCCAAACCATCTTAAAAGGTTTACACCTGACAAACCCCTGACTTCCACAGATCTTAAAAATGCCTCCCCCACTCAGATCTTAAAAATTGGCTGAAAATGACACTGGGTGTGACATGTCCTCACTTCCAGTTGCATTAGCCATGCCAACACAGTCAAGGGGTGAAAAATGGCTTCCAGCTCTCCCCAGTCCCCCCCCCCAGTTGTAAACCAACTATATCTGAGGACCCAAAGTTAGGAATCAATGCTCTAGAGCACTCCCTTCAGAAATGGGAAATACTCATGAGAATTTAGCAGCTGCTATCTAGCAAGTTAGGTTTCTACGCTGTAAAGCTGTTGTTTTTAATTAGATGTTAAACAGCAAAATGCTAAGCAGGTCTACTTAAGATGTATGAGTATTTCAGACATCACCAAGAACAGTGGCTCCTTGGTATCCACTGGAGTTTGGTTCCAAGCCCGCCCCCCTGGGGAGACCAAAATCCATGGATGCTCAAGTCCCATTATATACAATGGCATAATAAAATGGTGTCCCTTTTATATAGTAAAATTTATTTTGTTACCTGCTTTCAGAATTTTATATCAAAAAGATTAATTTTGTTCTACAAAAATAAAGGAAAATATTCTTAAAACATAATAATCTTTCCTTTGCGGGTAAGAGTCAGTTGACAATAGCAAAGCACTGAAAGCCACAGCATACTCAAGTTCATGCACTTGTGAACAGTAAGCACTCCACAGGTATTGTGGGAAAGTAATCACATGTGTGTGCTCTCTCTGACATGCTTGCCAACACATCAACCATAGAATATGCACTACAGCCATATGCAACGGTCCTCACAGGAGAACGGGCAAATACATCATCTGAAGCTACAGATGTGTTACATGGAGGAGTGTGTGAGCACTAGAACAGAGAAATATTACACTGTGGACTACAATTCCCAGAATCCCCCCGAGGAGAGTCTGGGAACTGAACTGCAAGAATTACGTTTCCAAGCCCTGGAGTTCACACCCATCAAGTAACAAAACTATTCTATCGACACATTGTCTTACAATGCCTACAGAGAGGTTACTTGAGCTGAGTAATAGAATCACATAATCACGGAGGATAAGGCTCTGAAGGCTACTAAGATACAGTACAATAGGAAGTGGATTTAGAAGAATGTGCCAACAACTCCGCAGAAAAAGATAGGTTTTAGGAGGGTATGAATAAAAAAAGAAGGGGGCACCAGATAGGGCTCTGGGGAGCAGATCAAATGGGACAGCAATGCAGGGACAAGGGCAGAGGGAATCCTTTGATGGTGCAAAAGGTGTCAGAGCTAAAGGCAGGGAGGTTCTGGGGGTGGGGACCATGCAGGACTGTGAAGGTAAGGACAGGGAGCATGTCCTACATCTGGGAACAGACTGGAAGTGAGCATAGGAACTTAAGGTGCAGTTTTGGAATCACACTTAAATGATATGTATTGGTGCTTCATGATGTTGCCGCTCCTTGTCTTAAAAGGGAAGTAGAAAGAATTATTCATTTCAGCAGTCCATACAGAACAGAAAGGGAATAGGAGCAGATAAATAGGAGGCAGTGAGTAGGTAAGACATGGAGGAACTGGAAGAAAAACAGACCGATCTTAAAACAGCCTTGCAAATATGTCCTTAGCCATTATATCCCAATAGCTCATACAAAGCCTTAAATTGCACGGCAGGAAAGGTGATTATGAATAAAAGGCAATTTGTAATTCTTCTTCTAAAACCTTGCATAGCTGATGCATGTCTGTGTTTAATGGGAGACCGATCACCTGAAATATATCCTTGGAAATCCCAATTTAATCCCCCTCCTCACTCCCTGATTGTTTCTCATAACTTGCTGCAAAAAAAGTGAAAGCTAAAATTATCCCTCTGATGGCTTGTTGGCATGGAAGCAACATCACCCATGGCCACAGCGGTGCCAGAAGGGTAAAAGCTTAAAAATCAGTCACACCACAGGGTCAAGGGACGGGTAGCTCGGAAGTGTCTCATTTAAAGAGAATCACAAACTAAATTTTTTAAAGAATGAAAATGAAAAAAACAGAAAACAATAGTGGGTGTACAGAGATATCGTCAAAGGGAGGATATATATATATATATATATATATATATATATATATATATATATGAAAAGGATGGTGGCAATAATTTCTGTCTGATTTGAAATATACAGCGGAGAAAGCCACAGGCACCAATTGTACCTACATGTCAAGGCCTGACATTCCTATTAGCAAGGTGCCCAAGGGCAGGCCTAGTTTTTAGCAGGGCAGTTATTTTACAAGGTGTGTATGTGTGGGGAGGGGGGAGGAGAGAGTTTAACTTGTCCAGTGGGAGGCTTTCAAAAAGATGCATTCTGAAAAGCAGCAGGAAAGCAAGAACTGAGAAAGTAAGGTGAAAAAAAATGCAAAGAATAAAAGAACAAAAGGCAAAGTCAAGGAGTCAGAGGTGCTTTTCAGTCTTGGAAAACAGAAGGCAATTCCTTCCATGGAAGGAAAAACACAGAAAGGGGAAAAGGATAATATCAAATAAAAGAGAGAGGAGGAAACAATAAAACAAAAGAAGAGATAAAAGGAAAACAGAATTATTTAATAAAATTAAGGGCAGATTTTTTTTAAAAAAAATGACACAATACACACAAATCTTCAAATAACAACAATTCTTTTGATTATTTTGCCACAGTCTAGCAGGATCAAAAACTGAATGCAATATTTTGAGGTGGTGATACTAATAAGGATGATGATAATTTTTATTTATAGCCCGCTTTCCCCCACAAGGTTGGGACACAAAGCGGCTCACAGTTTTAAAAACACACAATTAAAACCTACAAAAAGTGCACATTAAAACAGAATTAAACTAATTATATCATTAAAACCACATCAAATATTTAAAGGAATAAAATATACTGAAAAGGATGCACAAAGAGCCGCGGCAGCTAGTGCCTCCCATGTCAGTGTGGTGGGGAATCTGTTCCAGATTGTACAGAACTATCCAAAGTGCTGAACCTATCTGGGAGATAGGGCTCAGCACCTTGGGTGGCTCCTTTGAAGTTTGCACTAAAATCTCCAGAGCAGATTGCCTGCATTACTGAGATGGAAACCACCAGCTGCCAATGTGCAAAAATCTAGTCATGTTGTGTATTCCTTGGCCCCACTCTATTACCACTAGATTCATGGCATAAAAGCCTGTACTGCAGTAATCTGAACAAAAGCCCAGGCCCATTGGCATCACTCAGGCACTCCCCTGCCTCCTGTAAGCTCCACATCACTAGCTCTGTAGGGTTCTTCAGCTTTACAGGGCAGGATTGTGAGGGTGGTTTCAGGATGGTCTGGTCCCCCTCAGTTATGAAAGACTGGAATCCTCATTGAATTCTGGCCAGAAGAAATACTAGGGCAGAAAACATTACAGTAAGACCCCTGTATCCACTGATTCAATTATCCACGGGACACAAAACAGCACACCTACCATAGAGTCTTCTTAGAGAATGTGTCCTCTCTAGCCATTTTCTAGGTCCTCCAAGGCAACTCTATGGTATTTTAAACTGGAAGTCCCATTATTTTCAATGGTGTTCACCATGATCCACGGTTTTCAGTATCCACATCCCCCAAAAACCAATCCCCAGTGGATACGGGGGTACTACTGTACTTTAGTTTGGAGCCTGACTTATTACATAGCCTAGACTCATTGAAATCAATGGGAGTTGACCCAATCAGGATAAGGTAAGTCACCTTGTTTTCAGTGGGTGAACTCTATTTGCAAATGAGTCCTGTTCCTGCCCATTATCACTTCCTGCCCAATTGGTTCTGCTACACTCCTTTTTACAACTCACTTAGAACCTTGGGACCTGCAGAGATTCTGTGAGGCTGGAAAATACAGAAATACTCCAACCACACCTTTCCTATTTTATGCACATTCCAACCCAATCATGTCCTTCTTGCCTCATGAAAACTCTGAGGTAAGGGATGCTGCTGAGCAAGCAGGAAAGGCTCCTATCTTGGCCCTCTCACAGCATTTACATGGATTCACCCATGTCATGACAGCATGCTACTTGGAAGAAGTAGCTGTCAAAAATGTGCTGTCTAAAATGTTTCTGTATGTTCTGATGCTTAGCACAAGAGCAAGGGAACCTGCTGGGAGAAAACAGTTCCCACACCAGTAGTAGTCCATGTAAATGGGGCCCTGGGAGATAAAATTAATTGGGTATACTCTTTCTGCTCTTGTTAGTTTCAAAATACTGTACAAAGGCTCCAGTTAAATAGTCATAGGGTGCCAAATGATGTATCACTTAGGTTATGAATACTTTTCTGCAATTTTCCTACACTGCAATGCTGAAATGCAGTCATTTATAAATAAATAATAAAATAAAAAAAATGCAGCTACCTGGTTTTAAGGAATGTCTGGCTTCCTTAAAAAGAATGGGAAGAACCTGAATGTTTAAAACACTTTATGTTGGAATAAGCAAATCTCATTGAGTTGTATGAGTATAAAAATTTAAAAAAATACTAAAGATTCCAAGGGAGCAAGCCCTTTAGGAAGATCTTCTTAAGAAAAGTTTCTTTTAAAGTAAGCAGAGTTAAACTTGGGAAGACTGACCAAGCTCAATTTGCATTTGTATATGTTCCGAATCACCCAGCATTAAAGTCAAGCAGACAAAATTAAGGGCATCAAAGACATTTGTTTAAAAATACATAGCAAAAGTTTACTGAAGGTATAGCAATCTTAATCTACATATTAAAAACAAATCTAGGTCCTTAACTAACTAAGAGGATTACAGTTCAGGGTAGAAAACTCACCCAAACTTGGGAAGTTCAGGTTAGGATAATCAAATCAGAAGTTTCTAAGTATTACAGCAATAACATCCATATTTCCTCAGAAAAGAGATGTTTGTAGGTAAGTGAGAGCTCTTCTCTTCTTCGTGAATGGAGGTTAGATGCATGATAGAAAGGGGAGAAAAAGGAAAGTGAAGCCTCGTGGAGAAGCTGCAAAACCCCAAGAAGGGACAAAGCATAATAAAACATTTAAATTAGGAGGCCATGTGATTAATGACTCAATGGTCACCCCATAGCTCCAAATGGCTAAGATAGTCTGAGATGAGAAGGGGAGTAGGAACTTAAGCATGCAAGGAATTTCCTAAACTTACTAAGCAGGGGTGCAAGAAGAATATTACATTTTCCACAAAACTGAAAGATGGGTCCAACAATACACAAGGCTTTGTTTGTGCAGCTCTTGAACATGTGGGTTAAAGTCCTTGCATAGTCAGCTGTTTTTACTGAATAGCTTCAGAAGGAGATGACTTCATACAATAACTTTACTGATGAGCAAACCCATCACATATCTGGTAGCCTGCAGTGATGATGCACATCCCTGTTTACATGAAAAGAAGTATCTAGAACAGGGCTTCTTAAACTGTTTCCACTCGTGACCCAAGAAATTTTTATGTGATCCAGGGTAAATAGTATATAAAACAGGTATACAAATCAAATTTATTGTTGCCAAATTTTTTGTGACCCCAGCATTCAGTTATGTGACCATATATGGGTTTGCGACCAGCAGTTTAAGAAGCTTTAATCTAGACTAATCAATCAATAAATTTATACTCTGCCTCTTCCCCAAGATTGGGTTTAAAAGCAATACGAATAAAACCACATATACCTAAAACATATAAAAGTAAAGATGAAAGTAGTGTTAAACTGTATATAAAATAAAAGCCATTTAAAACATTTAAAGCATAAAGTAAAAGTAGCATATATGTGTATGTGCTTTTAAGTCACCTGCTGACTTATGGAGACCCTATAGATATCATAGTGTTTTCTTAGGATAGGAATACTCAGAGGTGGTTTGTCATTGTCTTCGTCTGAAATACAGCCCGGAACACTAAAACAGAGAGCCTTTATATGTAAAGCAATTAGTTCTGAAACACTGGCTGGAACAGGTGGGTCTTCATTGCTGATGAAAGGACAGCAAGAAGGGAGCCAGACTAGCCTCCCTATGGGGGGAGTCAAGAGTCTGGAAGCAGTCACAGAGAAGGCCCTGACCCTTATTCCCACCAAACATGCTTGTGATTGTGATGTGATCAAGAGGAGTGTCTTGTAAGATCTTAAGAGCCCAGGCAGACTTATATGGGAAGATACAGGCAAACAGATGAGCAAAGTTTGGTTTAGCCTGGTAAGATGGGAGGGGTTATGAATCAAAAAGAGCAATGACCTACATGTGTACACAGATCGAACATGCAGGTCTGAGCAGGGAGCTTTTAAAATAAAAGCTAACCAGTTCCATGAGATTGAGCAGGCAAGACTTGTTATTGTCACAGTTTCAAAAAACTAATGCTTTTCAAGCTGTTTCCACAGTTTACATTAAAAAAAACACATATATTCTTGCTTTCATTAAGACAACACATAATCACATTAAGAAATCTTCAGTACCTAGTCAACAGATTTTTACCTTGGGATCCGCAGTGAGCAATTTGAATGCTTGATATACTTGTGCTTCCTTCACGCCTCCACCAAGATCCAGGAAATTGGCAGGCTTCCCACCATTAAGGGAAATTATATCACAGGTTGCCATAGCAAGCCCAGCGCCATTGACTGTAATTAAGAGAGTCAGATGGTTGCATTTTTAAAGGGTAAAAGGTAGACTTGCATACATGTAGATTAAACGTGCCAATACCAAAAAGGATTTAAAAAAATAAAGTGAAGAAGGGTGGCAGAGAGGAAGAAATAAGAAGAAAGATAAAGTTGTTAGAAGAGACAGGATACAAGGTACCAATTATGCCTGCTCGCACATCCAATGGGTTCTAAAGGAATACACATTCACTAAAATGTACCTTAGTTCATTGAGTGAAACTCAGAAAAATCACTGTTGAATGTAATCAATAAAGAGCAGCATAAGGAAACAAATCATTTGGTATTGATGATGTTTATTTCAGCAGGGTCTGTACTGATGCATAGCAACCCTGAATGTTCTCTTTGTTACACCTTCAACACAGACTTTTGATAGAGAAAGAAACTGACATGCCACATTTCTGATCTTTCCTGCACTTGCCTTCTATCTCAATGTGTGAAACAACATGAGTAACGACATGCAGCGGGAGATTTGACTGGTACACTAGTTTTCAAACATATATACCATTTGTATGGAGGAATTAGATGGAACATTATGTATGAAGCAGGAGGGACTCTACATAAAAGGTTAAGTCCTTTCAAATGCAAACCACCTGGAATCAAGGAAGCAGAGTGGGATACAATGTAAAATAATCATCATGGCCTTCAAACTCATGTGTCTACTGTTTCTGAAGATAAACAGAACTATAAAAAAAAATTCTGGTTTCTACATGTTTAAGGAACTTTTTAGGTATGCTAAGGCACATCCACTTGGAAAGTAAAGGAAAAATGAATTTTGAAAACAATCAAACAATAAATGACCCTAACTCATTCTTTAAACTTCCAGGACAGCAACAAAACACTGTGGGCATACCAATATAAAAACACAATAGTAGCAACTCATGGTTTGAAAAGTAATCTGTTGGGTTGACATTGAACACACTCAACAAATATCTGACACTACTGTTACCCTATGTTTGTGTGAGGAAAGACAGGCTGATAACCAACCATATTCATGGATGTATTTTCTCCCATTTATTTATTTTGAAATATTTACCGGTATATACCGGTACTTCCCTTCACCAGAACAAGTTTTAAGGCAGTTTACCCAATTCAAATATCAGTATAAAGAAGATGCATAGTAAAAACATGAAGTTGCTGAATAAAATGAAAAAGGTAGCAAGTTTATATCATTCAAAACATTTAAGAGCCTAAAATAAAGCAATATTGATGCAAAGTTATGGAGAGTATTTAATATACAGGGCGCTGCAGACAAAAAGGCTCTGGCTTCACTTCTGAACAAAGAGAAGGGACTCTGGCGGTGAAGTGAGAGGTGCCAGGAAAATGGTACCGAACAGAACTAGTGTGTGAGAGGGCCCAAAAGAGTTCCCTCTACCACGCTGCGTTTTGCTTTGTGTTGTTGGGGCAGCTCTGTAGCCATGTTTGGAGGATGTTTGGAGTTGGGAAGGGGCTGCAGGTGCAGAGTCCACGAATGTGAGAACCAAGGTCATTTGGAGCTACTTGGTACTGTGTGGGAAAGAATACTATGGAAGGGTGGGAGTGGGTAAATGGGAACTTTGGGAAAAGAGCCAAAGCTTGCAATGACTGTCTGCTGTGCTGTTTCTATACTTCAATAAAGCTTGCTTGGATTCATCCAGAAGCCTTGTGTTTGGGTAGGGAGAGGACAGTGACATCACATAGTGGAGTGTAAGAGTTAAAGTGCTGGACAGGGACCTGGTAGGTCCAGATTCTAGTCGCTATCCAACAGTAAAAGTCACTGGGTGCCCTTGCGCCAGTCACTCTCTTTCAGCCTGACCTATCTAACAGTGTTGTTCCCTGGATAAAGTGGGAAGGAGAGGAACTATGAAATCCACTTTGAGTTCACTGGAATAATAATGGGATAGAAATGCAGTCTACAAGTAAATACATCATAAATAAATCTCTCCTATGAGGGGAGGAGTGGTCTAAAGAAAATAGAAATCAGGAAAGATCTTTGTCTTAGCCATGTGACTTGTGTGAATAAAATGAATGGGGTCCCAGACATGCACGGTGCAGAGCACTGCGGGGGAGGGGCCTCCCTTTGATGGTCTCCAGTGGAAGGAGACTGTGGTGTGTCGTCATATGTAGGAGGGATGGAATTTTATGGGCGATATAAGGCCTGTTCGCCCCTCCACACGATGCTTTGTGAGTTCTGCAGCACGACCCACCCTCTCTCCCTTAATGCAGTGTGAGCATGACCGGTTCCTTCGGGGTCAGGTAGGAATTTTCTCCCCTTTTACCAGGGTTGTTTTGCCTATCCCACAATGTAGCTGACGGAACTCAGACAACTGGGTAAGGGTGGCATCGATAAATAGGCTTCCATTCAAAAGGAAGCGGAGGAGAAGGTAAGCATTCCGGGGTACACCCTTTTGGTGTAGTGTACACCATTGGCACCTTTTTGGTGTAGGGTAGAGCTCTGGAACTGCCTCTCTATGGTCCTGAAACCTGGGAGTAGGGAAGGACTCTGCTCTTGAGGCATATCTGGGGGGATTGCTCTCATTTGTAAAGTCCTGTGTCTTGGGTGGGAGCACCTGGGTTTGCCTTCCAGCAAATGTATCAATGCCACTCTTAGCCAGGTGGGGAACTAACCACTTACTGGTCTTTCCCCCAGGGTCAGGTGTTTCAACCAAGGGAAGGCTGAGGAGATAGTCATAGGATGACACCTGGTCTCAGCCAGTCCACATCAGGTTGCTTCCCCTCTTGCTTCTTCTAGGATTATCATAATGTAAATAGTTAGGTCAATAAAGTGGCCCTTATATAACTCAAATCTGTGTGTCTGGTCTATTATTCCATGGTAGGTCATCAATGTGTTGACAGAGGGTGTACATTTAGCTTGCTCCTCCCTGCCCCTTAAGCTATGCCACTCCCTCTGTAGCTGCTGTTGTCATATTCAACAGAACTTGAATTATTTATAACTTTCTCACTGGCTGAGAGGGGAAACAAAGAGGGTAGGCACAATTGAGGGTTTGATCTATAAAGTACCTTCATGAAGAAGAACTGGCCCATTTCCTGTCTTACTCTGGCCTGGCAGCAAGCGACAAGGGCAGCAGTGAAAGAAAGTCAAGTTATTCTGGAGGTGAGGCAGAGGGAAAACCCACAGTAATTGAATATCCAGGACAATGCAGGGTGGGAATGGTGCCCAGCACCCTTTCACCCTAGCAGTGCCCCTGATTATACAGCACATTGGGGGGAAGGGTAGCAAAGCAAAAAAAAAGAGGTGTGCTTCTAAAAGCCCAAACCATGTCATAAGGCATCTGTTCCAGGCTGGCTAAATATGACCATTCATATTGGCCATTCATGCTAAAGATAAGGAAATCATTCTTGACAGATACCAGCAAGCAAATATGAAGCAAATCTTCTTGGGGGACTGCATGTGAGTTGAGGGCTATATTATGATATTTTCATGAGGAAGGGTGAATTGATTAGCATCTACTAAGTAGAGCCTAATTTGAATTGTTCTTACTGTATTTTAATGATGCTTTCACATTTCTATTTTTCCAAATTCACACATACCTACCTAGAGAATTAGATACAAAAACATAGTACTAAACTGGGAGGAACTCTATGTAATGTCTCCTTTGCTTGCTACTGTTCCCCTAATTCCCTAGGAAGTCTTATGGCCCATGTCTAATTCCATTAACCTTAGCATAAAGCTAACACTCTGTAGTAAAATATTTTTAAAAACCCAATCCTCCTTTTAACCAAATTCCCACTGGTTATAGTTCTGACAACACTGCTTTAATTTTCTTTTTAAAAATTTCTGGCATCTCTGCTACATTAAATGCTGTCTATGTTACAAATACACTAGCTCATCTGGGCGAGATAGAAGAAAATGGCCTGGCACATAAAAATGATGGCTTCTCTACAAAGTAAGCTCTTTTTAAAATAAATTTTAAAAAAATACAATTCCACACAGGCTTTGCTTGAAATGAACAGGAACCCACCATTTCGGCAGGATTTCTGCAACATATAATTTGACAATACTATTGGTTTAGTAAGCCACAAATCTTTTTTAATGTTAATTCCATTAAGATTAAGGCTCCATACCAAAGCGACAAATTGGTTCCACCACAATCTCTGCATCTTGCAATTAAGCAGGGCAAGCATAAATCTACATAGTATAAATGGTGAGTAAAAAAACCCCTCCACATTATTTTCCTCAATGGATGTTTATTTCTCATGTTGACTTATTTTTTTTAAAAAAAAACATAGGGAACAGAACAGTTATGTTAAATATGGACCAATTCAGGTCTTTTGTTCACTTAAGTCAAATATGGACCAATTCAGCCAGGAAAAGAAAAGAAAAACTAAACCTTCTTCAACTATAAGGTTCCAATCTTCTATTGTTATCTTGTGCAATAAGTATTCATCATCTATTTAGAGCAGTGGATGGACACTGGTGGAGAAGTTCTATATCATAGTACGTAATCTTAAAGTTTAATCAAACTTTTGAAAAGAAAACACACAAAATATATAACAAAACAATTGAAAACAAAATCCCTTTTTTGTCCTGGATCAAAAGTCTTGGTAGGAAAATTATGTGTACAGTTGAACCCCTGTATCTGCTGGGGATTGGTTCTGGGGGGGCGGTAGATACTGAAAACCGTGGATAATAGTGAACTCCATTGAAAATAATGGGACTTCCATAAAAATGCCCTGGAGGACCTAGAAAATGGCTAGAGAGGATGCATTTTCTAGGAAGTCTCTATGGTAGGTGTGCCATTTTATGTCCCATGGATAATTGAATCAGTGGATACGGAGGTCCTACTGTACATAAAAGGGGAATTCTACATCCCACTTAGGCCAAACTAGGCATCATATGTGCATCTGTCAAAAGAAGTTGTTAAATAGTCCCTTACCTGAGACGGACCTAAGTAGATCTGGAAAAGAATTTTGTGTGGTTTGAAATTCTTGTGGTAAGTATCCATTTTACAATTTCCAATAAGTGAGAAAATGCCTCGTCTTACAGTAGGACCCTCGTATCCACTGGAGATTGGTTCGGGGGGGGGCGTGGATACTGAAAACCATGGATAATAGTAAACACCATTGAAAATAATGGGGCTTCCAGTTTAAAATACCATAGAGTTGCCTTGTAGGACCTAGAAAATGGCTAAGGGGACACATTTTCTAGGAAGACTCTATGGTAGGTATGCTGTTTTGTGTCACATGGACAATTGAATCAGTGGATCATGAATCAGTAGATATGGGTGTCCTACTGAACTTCAGAAATGCATACATTTGTGAGGTTTCCAATACACTTCAGAGAAACAAAATGCTTACAAAGGACTAAATCTGATTTTCAGTCCCAAGCAGATTCCTTCAGTAAATGGAATTTACATAAATGCTGACTTGCCAAGACCTCATTAATTCAGTGGGTCTACTCCAGTTGGAACTAACAATTGGATTTAGACAGACCCACGTTGTACATACAAATTTAAAACGTGTGAATTGGGTGGGGGGAGGGTTATTAATACACTTCAGACAATGAAAAGAATATTTTAACATGTGGGCACTAGTAAAAAAAATTGCCAAAATAGTCATGAACTTCAGTGAGGAAGGAGGTGGCAGGGGGAAGTCTTGTAACCAAATATGGAACTGGGATGGGATGAAAATGTCTGTGGCATTCTGACCAACACAATGAAAACAAACAGAGTTGCACATCCCTACTTCTAGTTCTCTCTACTTCTGTACATCCTGAAGAGTGAATAGTAAGTAGTTTTGGAAAATGGGTAATTTGAATGGGGAAATGGCTAGGTGTGTGGGAACAATTAAACCCCTTTGAATGACAATCTTACATAGCCATTTTTGACAATGAAAACAATGTGGGGGATTTTGATGATAATTTCCTGGGTAAATTGCTCTCAACTGAGCTCTCAACTGTTCTCCAGTCCTGGGGAAAGGGGAGTTCAGAAGTGGTCTCCAACAGATCATAAGGGCTGTAAAAAAACAAAACAAAACACTCAAACAGCCACAGAGGGATGCCCCAGTGCACACGATAAGGTCTGCACAGATGCCCGCAAACACTTAAGGGCCTCTCTCCCTTTCAGTCACCATCTGCAATGCATTCTTTTCTTTTTTTAACTACAGTGGGCCCTTGGTATACACTGGGCTTTGGTTCCAGGACCCTCCCGCCCCCCATGGATACCAAAATTTGTGGATGCTCAAGTCCCATTATATACTCTCTGGCTTTTCTTCCCAAACGAAGATTCAGGAAGGACTCATCCTGTGCTTTCTGCAAGCACGCTGATGACTAAAAAGGCTAATCCGGGATAAACAAGTCCGGTTGCAGAAAGCACAGCAGAAGGTCTCCTTGGGTGATGTTTCTGGGTTGTGATTCTTTCTGCGTTGTCGTTTCTCTTCAAGACTTGTTCGGCATGAGTTCTCAAATAAGGCTGCAGCATTGTGGATAGTGCGTCTCCATGCCTACCGATGTGAGGCCAGGGTGGACCATTGTTGATGATCAATTTGGCCGAGCCTGAGATGTTGTTTCAGGGAGTCCTTGTATCGCTTTTTTTGGAGCGCCCCTCTTACACTGACCCGTGGCGAATACACCATAGAGTACTATTTTTGGGAGGCAATGGTCCTCCATCCTAGAAACGTGCCCTGCCCAGCAATGGCATAGTAAAATGGTATCCCTTATACAAAATGGCAAAATCAAGGTTTGCTTCTTGGATTTTTTTAGGGGGAGGGGAGAGAATTATTTTCAATTATTTTCAAGCCATGGATGGTGGAATCCATGGATGCCTAATCTGTGGATACAGAGGGACAACTGTACTTCAGAATATGATTAATCAAGGAAATGACACAGAGAATATCAATTCCAAATTTAAATGATAGTTAAATAAGAAATTATCATTTTATGTGAATGAAAGATAAAGCCTTGATTCTCTACCTGCAGGAACATTCTCTTCCCGCTCCAGACAAAGGAGGGTTGAAAATTTCAACATGCAAACACTTACAATGTTGGTTGGCTTGGTATTATTGCACAGAATGAAGAGGAAGAGTAGTTGGGGAATGGCTGAAGCATATCTAACGAAAGTGGCTAGGCCACACTGAAAAGCCTCCGCTGGCTATAGAAGAGGTGGGCAAATCACAACCCATGGGCCATATGCAGTCCTTGGAGCCCACTTTGTGGCCCCAAAAGCCACTCCAACAGTCCACCAACCTCCCATGTTAATATTTTGTTCAATGTGATTTTCAGGCTATTTTTGCCCCTGAACTATGAAAACATACAAAAATACTCCACCCCAAATCCTACAAGCACCCCAAAAACCTGTACTGCCCCCCAAAATACCTCCACTTTCCTCTACAGTCCCTCTTGTATCACTTCCTATCACAATTTTGAAAGGGACTACAAAGGAAAACATAATTACTTGGACTTGTTGGGGAGGGATGAAGCTCATGGGGGTTCTGGGGGGAGAATTGACCCCTGGTCTCGACACATCTGCCCAGACTCAGACACAAGACAGATAGTTTACAGTCTAAAAAAAGAGGTTCACACACCAGCATGGTGTACAGCGCTCAAGTAAGTACTTTTTGTCTTTATCTGTTTAGAACTACTGATACTTTTTTCCTATTTATGTAGGTGATAATTTCAGAAATAAAACTGCAGATTAAGTAACACACCCACTCAGTATCATTTGGCATCTGTGATATTTATAGGGAAAATACACCAAAGTTATTAACTGCATATAGCTTAAATGTGAAAAACAGGTTAGACCCACGTTTTTAATGTGGGACTTTTGAGTTCAACAGGTTATTCAATGCCTCTGTCAAATGATTCACCATTTGTTTATGGATGTCAGAAACCTGTAACCATGACCAAGGTCTTAAGCATCTCCCAGAAATGCTCCCTTTGAAGGCTGAGGCCCATGCTTGCTTCATGTTGCTTGTAAGTATATGGTATAAACATAGGGCTAAATGAAACATTTTAGGAGCAGACTTGTGCTCACACAATGCGAGTTTCCACTCTACTCCTCCCCCACCTGCAGCAATACATATCCCCAAAATCTACTACTGAGGGTCCTACACTTCCCAGGAGAAGACTGGGTGAGTGGAAGAGGGGCTGCAGGGAAGAGCAAGGATTTCATCTGCCAAGGATGTTCATCTTGGCTAGCAGAATGGCAACCTTAGATGCAACCCACGGTCTTTGGATCTATGCCAATTATCCAAAGTATTATTTTGCTCACCAAAACAGGCAATGTTTCCATCCAAGCCTATATACTTCAAGTCATAGAGGGCAGCTTCATTTTCTATAGGCTCGTTCTCAGATTTGTCATCCATGGCAAATATTTCCTTTTGCCTGAACTCGGCATTGTCGTCGAAGTTTATCTTGGCATCAAAGCATACAACTAAATGGAAAGGAAATAAAACCAATATTTTCAAAGTTACTGAGTAGTCAGTTCCAAACATGGAATGCATTATTTTGGAGCACCAAACTTTTCAATATTGAGAGTGCACATTCCTGAAATCTGTGCAATCAATGCAAGTCTTCCCACCCCTACTGAATTATATAGAAGTAGGCCTAAGGGACACAGAGCAGCAGACATGAAAACTCAGTTCTCCACAGACCTATTTGTGTCTTAAACTAGGGGTATCAGACACCAAACACCTGTACACCAGGAATCACAATGAAATCAAACACAGAAAATAAATATTCACTAGAAAAATCTTCATTCTACATAAACAAATATTGTCAACAAATCAATGCAACTAAATTTAACCATCTGTATTCAGTTATAAACCTCTAATAGCCATTGTTTTAATTTATATTACATGACTATAGCCCATAAGTGATTATTTTGATATATTCAGCACATCCAATATTTTAAAATTTCCTTACTTTTAAATATTCAGAGGGATGTCTTAACAGTAAGAAACAAATATTTTATCATCAATAACTTGAGCCATAATTATTCATTCTTATATTTACTCTAGGGATCTTGAAGCAACGAGTTGGATAGACAGACCATATCATCATCTGCCAGAGCCACCACAACTGTGCCCAAAGCAGAATGTAGTTAGGTAGGATGTTAGCTGTTCATACAAAAATAAACATAATTTAAAATCTCTAAAAGCCAAACTTAACAACTGGATTTTTAAAGAATATTCTAGAACTGACACAGTATAGCTTCCTCAAGGTCTATATCCCCCCCCCACCTTTTTTAAAAACTGAATTAATGCTTATGTTATCTGTAAAGTAGTATCATAACATTAATTTTGGAACAAAGCTTTATGCTACTCATTTTTAATGTACATACATACATGGAGATTAGGCATAGAGAAATCAATTTTCAGCTCATCTGTTTCGAGGAAACAGAACAACTAACCTTATCTGCATACCTCTGGTCTTTTTTAACTTGCCAACATGGGGATTTGGATAAAAACATTAGTGTGGGGATACAGGGGCTTTAACCTATCCTTTTCACTACAGTTCTAAACTGTATCAATCTCCATGCACCTACAACTTGGATTGAGAGAAAAGGATCGTCAAAAGAATGTTTGCGTGTGTTTTTTTGTTTTTGTTTTTTTTGGTGTGTGTGTGCAATCTGAAAGCCCCTCATCGTCATCCCTATTTACTACAGGGATGTATGTGTATGTGCCTTCAAGTTGCCTGTCGACTTATGGGGACCCCATGAATTTCATAGGGCTTTCTTAGGCAAGGAATGCTCAGAGGGGTTTTTGACAATTCCTTCCTTTAAAATATAGCCTATAGCACTTGGTATTCATTGGCAGTCTCCTATCCAAGTACTAACCAAGGCTGACTCTGCTTAGCTTCCAAGGTCAGCCAGGATCTGGTGCCTTTAAGGTATTTAAGTCCTCTACTACAGGAACACAGTATAGGGCAAAGGATTAAAGGTCCCCTGTACCCACACACTGAGTTCCTGATTTGGATTGTGTGTGTATGTGTTCTGGCATTCATTTAAAAGCACTCTAAAAACCTAAACACAAGGCCAGATTGATGCAGGTGAGGCAATTCACAATTTGGCACCCAGCCTCTGACAAATGGAGGATCTGAAAACAGTGGTTCTTCCTCAGGCGGTGGGGTCTGGTGACTCTCCTGTCAATGAGGCAGCGAATCTGCTATGGGTATCATTATTATGTTTAAAGAAGCTTTTCAAGGTGTTGAAGGGATAGGACAGGGGGCCCTTCAGTCTGGAAGTATATGGGAGTTCTCAGCTCTGTCTCTCCGGCTGTTTAAAAATAACACTCTGAAAACCTTTTGGCTGAACCATATGCCTACAAATGGAACTGAGCATTCACACTGCAAACACACTGGATCATGACCTAAGGTTGTGACTTCTCTGCCTTTTTTATTCAGGTTCCCTATTCCCATAGCTCCCTGGCTAACAATCCCAACTTTGTATTCTTGTTGCATCGATGGCCAGAAAAATGGACAGATCTGAGACTGTGCCACCTTTTCTGATGTCCCTTACTGAAATTTCATGCTTACAGAACACCTAACTTTACAGAACAAAAGCAACACTGTGTAAAAATTAGCAGGCAGGAAATCTCACATACTAATATTTATAAAACACTTTTCACCATCAAAAGCACATTGTTACATGCATGATGGATTATATAAATGAATTTTTATTCTGAACAAATATCAAACCAAGCTCCAGCAACAACATTCATAGAGTGATACCCCCACCCTGTTTTTTTTTTTTTTTACTGGCATAAAGCCCGCAGCACTTCTAACTCAACAGCTTAAGCTGTATGGATTTGAATGAGTCTGAGACATCTGTAGGCCTCTATGGTCATTGTGGACAAACAATGAGTTAATAATGAAAACAGAGTTCAAAGTTCCTAGTCTCAAGTTCTAATACACAAGCAGTGCACCTTGTTGGATCAGACTGAAGTATATATTAAATCAGTGTTATCTTCCTGCAACGGCCAACTAGATACCCAGGGGAAGTCCGCAAGGGGATCACAGTGGCAACAGCTCTATCCCACTCTACTCTTCCAGCAACTAACTAGTGTTACCAATATAGAAGGAATGTTATCACTTTCAGGACTATTCATCATGACCAGCAGTAAGATCTTCTTCCTGTTATGCTATTTAAGCACAGCTTGGAAAAGTTCATTTTTTCAGATGATAGCACCTAGAATCCCCCAGCAAGCATGGCCACTGAGGGATTCGGGGAGCCATCATCTGAAGAAAGGAATTTTTCCAAGCTCCATAGTTGAGATGAAATTCTCAAATTTCACCCCATCCACAATTCCATATACACTTATTAAATAATGTCTATTTATTTTATTATAAATAATTAATTCAAGCTTTCACAAGCATGACGGGAGGGGGGGCAAAGAATGTAAACAAATTTCTCTTGCTTGTCCACATCAACAGAGGCAAACAACCGAACTGAGTGAGACAGATATAGATGACGTACCTTTTGTTCCACCTAGCCCACATATTCCCAAAGTTTCAGGAAGGATTGTTTCCTTGCCCTTACCTGACAATCCCTGGCATTGCCTGTTGGTCTTCCATCCAAGTACTAACCAACCCTGACACTCCATCATTTCTGAAATCAGGCAAGACTGCATGTGGTTCAGGGTGACAGAGTGGTTGTAAAGCAGATTTCCACATGCAAACTCCCTTCCTGGTTTAGTAACCACACACATAGAATGGATGCAGACGTACACCTGAATACAAGGTATCTCATAGCTTAGAGTAGGATGCTGTTCTTGTTATGCACCATCAAGATAACTCTAACTTATGACAATCCTATCATAGGGTTTTCTTGGCAAGATTTATTCAGAGAAGGTTTGCAACTGTCTTCCTCTAAGGCTGAGACAGTGTCTTATCCAATATCACTCAGTGAATTTCCATGCCTGAGTGGAGATTTGAACTCTGGCTCCCAGAGTCCTAGTCCAGCACTCAAACTACTACACCATGCTGGCTTTCAGTGAAGGATAATTGGCTGTTACTGTTACTATCACCAGTTTCACAGTCTACCTGGCGTGATCACCGAACAACAGTAATAGTATTATCTTTCTTTATAACTCACCTGTTCCTCAAAACTGAGACTAAAGGTGGCTCACACAATAAAACAATTGCAATATAACTAAAAACATAACAAGTCAACTTTCAAAAAGAATTAAACTATTAACAATATTAAAACAAGACATACAGTTGAAAATAATAAAAACAATAGCGTTTAAAACAATAAAGCACCCTTTAAAAAGTCCTTTCCTTAAAAACCTTTAGTATTAAAAGCCAGTCAGAAAAGTCTTTATCTGCTCATGGAAGACATTCGGGGAGAGGCCATTCTAACTTTACTAGAAAGGGAGTTCCAGAGTCTAGGGGAAGCCACAGAGAAGGCCCCCTCTTGTGTCCCCACCAACTGTATCTGTGAAGGTGATAGGAGTGAAGCTCCTGAAGATCTCAGGGCCCAGGCTGTTGTAAAATATGCAGAGCGCGCTCACTCTCTGCTCATCCGAGCAGAGATGCATGCAGTGAAATAGCGTGGGCTTTTGGGCAAAGCCATGCACACCTCTGGTGTAAAAGAAAGATAGACTGTTTTTCTTTTATGGTTTTATTAAAAGCAAAGCAAAAATGAAATAAACAACAGAAGGCATTCATCCATGCTTCTGTATGCTCCAAAGTTCCTCAGGAGCTAAGAGAAAAGAAAAGGAGCCCCCAAAATGCAGGAGGCACTTACTAGCTCCCAAATCCCCTCCCAGTTATATACTTTTCCAAACATTCAATCCTTCTGAGAAACAACAAGAAACCTAAAGCCTTTGGTTTTGTTTCTCGCTTTCCAACTCTGAAGGACAGAGAAAACATAACAACAAGAGACAGATTTATGAGTTCTAGTAGACAAGCTGGCACCTTCAATGCCTTGGTGAATAAAATTACCCAAAGGGGGGGGGATAAACTTCTAATTACAATATCTATTTTCCCTGACACAGGCAGCCTCATTTGAGGAGACACAGTCATTCAGCTAGCTTGAACCTAAGCCATATAGAACTTTATAGGTCATAGCCAGCACTTTGGATCATGTGCTAAAATAAACCAATAGCCAGTGGAGCACTTGCAACAAGAGAGTTGTATGATCCATGTAACCAGCCTCAATTAATATTCTGGCTACAGCTGTCTGTACCAACTGAAGTTTCCAGTCTTCAAAGAAACCCCAACATAAAATTTGTTACCATAATCCAAAAGGGATGAAACACGGGGATTGTCTCCACTGGGGGTAAACATCTGAATGAAATTCAGACTACTTTGGCCTGGAGCTGCGCTGGATGAAATTCGGACTACTCTGGCCTGGATTTAAGTGCCACATCTGGCCAAAGCCTGAATCTGATTCATCTGGATTTTTATTCCAAATTAGATAAGCCTGCTGCTGCAGGTCCTCAGCACCCCCTCAACTGGTGTGCAGCCACTCACTCTGACCTGAGAACGAGTAACTGCACCAGAGCTCTGCTTTCCCAGTGTACAGTTGCTCACCCTGAGGGCAAAATGTGCAGCTGCACCTGGCACGCTCACTCACTCTAACCTCAGAATGAGCAGCCATACTTCAGGAAGACAGAGCCACCAGCAGCAAGAATGGGAGGTGGGATGGTGGTGCCTATCAGGCAGTGATTGTTCTGCCTCTCCACCCCCTGAATCCAGTGTGGATCCTTTGTTCACACTACTGTTTTTTCTCTGGAGTTTCCAGCAAACTACAGAGAAAACTGTGAGTTTTCTAAAACCAGGATTTAGTCTGGGGCGGATAGAGCCGTACATCATGTGGCATTATCACACCAGATCTAGGGATAAGGCGAAACATCACGTGGCATTGCTGGCCCAATTTTGAGGGGGTTGGGTTTTTGTTTTTTTTTTACTAGTGTAGACAAGACCTAAGACATGTGTCACTATGACCAGATCAGATGTCGCAGACTCTTTCTACTAGCAGTCTTGAAATCTGTTATTGTTATGTACCTTGTTTGTTTCCAACTTACAGCAGCCCTAAGGAAACCTATCATGGGGTTCTCTTGGCAAGATTTGTTCAGATTTTCAAGATTTGCTTCCTCTGAGGCTGAGAGAGTGTGACTTGCCCCAGGACACCCTACTGGCTTCCATGGCCAAGCAGGGATTTTAACCCAGGTCTCACTCAAACCACTACACCACACTGACTCCTCAGTCTTGAAATGGAGATTCAGTCTTGAGATTGAGATGCCCTCTGCTTGCTCACTTGTGAACCTCATTTGAGTTTTGCAGAAATTATTGTTGTGAGTATAAGTTGAAATTTCCACCAAAGTCTTTCACTTTTACACATTTTTGGATTATAGTCTTGAAATGGAGATGCAAATATGTATAATCATCCACTTTCCCAGACTTTTAGTCATGTGCAACCAACAACTGCTCATAAAAATCCCTTGACTCAGCTTTGGCTCCTGGAGTATAATCCTTGCCAATGATATACTGGATCACCATTTATTGAAAGGAATGAAAAATGTGGGAAGTAGTTAGTGGAAATTTCAATTTCTACTCACCGCAGTAATTTCTGCAAAACTCAGTGGGGTTTACAACAAGTGAGTAGGTAGAGCATAGCTTTCCAGATGGGAGCCAGTGTGATGTAGAGGTTTGAGTGCTGGACAAGGACTCTGGAAGAGCAGGGTTCAAATTCCAACTCAGCCATAAAAACCCACTGGGTGACCTTGGTTAAGTCACCTCAGCCTCAGAGGAACGGAGGGGTAAAACCCCTCTTGTCATGATGGAGCGACCAGCCCCATCATGGAGAGTTCATCTCAAAACTTACAGCTACATCATCAGGAAATTGCCACTCCCTGTTTCCATAGCAACAGGTATGGTAGAGGGTGGGAACCTCATTTCCTAAACATGACATCACATCACCTGACTGGAGAGCCAATCAGATTTGGCAATGCAGAACCAATCAGAAGGGACCAATGGAGTCTTCACTTTGGAGTCCTTTTTGTTTGAGTGACACATGTTTCAGACCAGCAAGGATGCCACATGGGCTCTGTAATATCAAAGAGCTAAATGATACCATGAAGTCTAAGGGAGAGACTTCCAATGACTCTGAATTCCATCTCCACAGGCTCAGCTAGGCTGGCTTATGATAAGCCTGAGCCTAGCCATCCCAATTGGGACATGGACTGATGATTATGGACTTCATAACCTGTGAGTTATATTTTCTTAGCTTAGGGAATGTCTAGTTAGAAATGAGTTTGTTTTTATGATTTATTTTAACCCTATGACTGAATGTATTTCACACAGCCTTAAGCTGAGTTCCTGGAGGAAAGATTTCCCTCCAGGCTAAGTACGTAAGTGCTTGGAACTAGAAATAAAGTTTTCTCTCTTTTTTTCTACAAACTTGCCTCACGCACCTTTTTGGTCAGTTATCTTGTCTCTTCTCTGGGGGATAGAGAAGGGGGGTTGGGAATCCCCAACAGAGTGAGTTGTTCACTGGTTAGTCAGAGAACTGTCCCAGTTTCCCACTGAACTGAGTTTTGAATGACAAGCAGTGGGTGGTGGCAGACTGCTGAAGGACAGGTCTCCAGGAACTTCTAGACTAGAGAAACCCTTGAGAGTGTGTTTTCAGATTGTACAAAAAGTTGGGAGCTCCCTTCCCTTCTCTGTGAAGTTAGATTGCACAGAGGAGGAGGGGGTTTCCACCTTAACACCTCTGAACAAATCTTGCCAAGAAAATCCTGTGATAGGTTTGCCTTAGGGTTTCCGCAAATCAGAAGCAACTTGAAGGCATGTGGCACAACGAGCTTTCCAGATGTTGCTGATTAAAGCTCCCATCACCACCGGCCACTAGCCGCCCCGATTGTTTTTAACAGAGGGGCGGGGTAAAAATAAATTTTATTATTATTGTTGTTATTGTTATTATTATTATTATTATTAACCATGCTAGCTGCAGCTGATGCGATTACAGTCTGGTCACTTAACTAAAGAAAGGGATCCCCTCTTAATTTGTATGCAGTTAGTATTCAAAGGTAAGGTAAAGAATTATTATTCACAGATGTTATTTCTTTCTTTCTTGTACTGTTGCTAATATTGCAAATCTACCCCAAGTCCCATAGGAAATTTTTCAGAAGGGAGGGAGGGGAAGCTGCTCCCACTCTAAAGCAACCTTTATAAATTTTCATCGTTAATCATATCCCCTATAACTCAGTTAAATTTCACTAGTGTACATTATAGTCATAAAACAACACACACTTGATCATGACTGTAATTCAGTGTCTAAATTATTGCCATGCATTATAGTGAATGAATTATATGTATGTATTTTTTTTCTGCTTTTTACAAAAAGTCACTTTACTATATTTTATTTTAGTGTCCAAAAGAATAGATCCTTAAGGAAAAGGGAAATACATCTAGGCTGTACAACCCAAAGCCTGTCCCTTTAAAGAGGATCATTAAGTACTATGGGCCCTGGGTATCCATGGAGGATTGGTTCCTGGACCCCTCACAAATACCAAAAAACGTGATTGCTCAAGTCTCTATTAAAAATGGCATAGAGCAGCAGCGGAGGCAATGGCAAGCTCTGGCTGCCAGGTGTGCCACCGGGCATGCATTCTTCAGGCTCCCCCACCTCTGGGAAGCGTGCCAGCTGCCTACTTCTGCCTTCAAAGGGGGATGAGTTCCTTCACAAGTCTGATGGTTGGTTGGAGGGCTCCCCAAAGGCAGGGGAGGATGAAGAATGTGCACCTGGTGGCTGCCCTATGCCATTTTTAATTATTATTATTATTATTATTACCCCGCCCCTCTGTTAAAAACAATCGGGGCAGCGTACAACAATTAAAATACAACAGTACTGAGTAAAATCCCTAAGCACCACCCATCCCCACCCTCCCCCATAAAAAGATTAAATTAGTATCAAATTAAAATCCACCTAAACTAAAATCAGATAAATAAACAATACAAAAATCAACAGCCAGCAAAACTAAAAGAGGCCAGGAGACACAGCTCCTGAGGCCGGGATCTAATCAGGAAAGGCCTGCCGAAAGAGATCTGTCTTTAGTGCTTTTTTAAAGCTACTAAAGCTCATCATCTGACAGCTCTCATTCGGCAGGCCATTCCATAAATTGGGGGCGATTACTGAAAAGGCCCTCTGGGAGGTTGCAGACAGCCTAGATTTTTGTGGCTGAAGCAAATTCCTCCCAGAGGACTGGAGTGCATGGGGAGGATTGTATGGGAGGAGGCGGTTCTGAAGATAAGTTGGACCCAAGCCATTTAGGGCTTCAAAGGGAATAATCAACACCTTGTACTGGCCCCGGAAACTGATAGCACTCTTTTTCAAGGTAAACCATGTTTAGCCCCAATGCACACACAATGCTACAGCATAGTTAAGGCAAACCACTGGAGGGAGGGGGAGATTTTGCATGGGACAAGGCAAAAACAGGATGGAGGAGGATAGGCAGCCAGTGGAGAGATTTTAATACTGGAGTTATATGATCTCTCTGAGATGTTCCTGAGACACTCTGGCTGCTATATTTTGTACCAACTGAAGTTTCCGGACCAAGCATGAGGGTAGCCCCATGTAGAGTGCATTGCAGAAATCTAGACGAGAGGTTACCAGCGCGTGCACCACAGGCTCAAGGTCCCTTACTTCCAGGAAAGGGGCAGCTGGCGTAGCAGCCGAAGCTTGTAACAGGAGAAGCTGATAATAGGGATTTACAAGGGAGATCGTGTTTGCATCTCTGCAAGCCTATCCAGCCTTGCAAATGTGTTGTGTAAAGTACAGTATTGGTACAGTATCATGAACTGTGTACATCTGAATCTGTGGTGGGTTGAATTCACGGATCCATGTGCCTATGGATACAGCTGGCCAACTGTAATCAAAGAATATCGTTCTGAAGCCCCAAATGTTCTATTTAGTTCACTAGCATAGCCAGCTATTTACTGGATGTAGTTAGTAGATAAAAATTACTGGACAACGTTACACTTCTTGCTTGCAACTGTGCAAATTATAACTGGCTACCATTGTTTACATTTTGAGAGGTAAAATATGGACACAATGTAAGTTAAATTAGTGGGACTATTAATGATTTTTCATTGAGTTACGATGATATTTCATAGGTTTCAGGTTTGTTTACTTTGCATCACGGATGGGAAAACTGTGGACCTCCAGATCTTGTTGGACTGCAACTCCCAGCATCCCTCATCACTGGTACAGTAGCTAAAGCTGATAGGAGATACACTCCAGCACCATCTGGAGGGCCACACTTTGCACTCACTTGCTTTTTATTTTTCTGTTTACATGAAGGATAGAGAATATGTGGCCCTCTGCATGTTCTTGGAAGACAATTCCTACCAGCCCCAACCAGCATAGCCAATGATGAGGAATTATGGGAGCTGCAGTCCAACATCATCTTGGAAGACCATATATTTCCCACCCTAACTGATAACTTTTGGCTCAGCAGGAAGTGTCAAAAGTGTTCTTCTTAATTGGAGTCTACTCATTTTGCTGGCTTGAAAGGTTCAACACCCAGAACACCACACCTTTTCTGAGAGCCACTCATTCTCTATGCATCTTTTTTTAAAATGACACACAAACTGATTCAATCCCATTCTCAACAATACACTCTGTTTTTTTGTGTTTTTTTTACCTTATCTAGTCTACATTTTCTTGGAAATTGTCAATGATGATGATGATGTACTACTACAGCAATTTTGCATGTTAACACACCAAACACACTGTTCAGTAAAAAACTGAAAGACAGGCACTCCTAGGATTATTTTCATTCAGACACATCATATGGGAAATGAGGGGTAAATACATTAAAAATAACAACGCTGAAAAGCAGTGTATGTGTGTGCGGGAAATAAGATGCAGTAAGAATAGATAGGAAAGGGAAGATTTGGCTACAGCTAGAAAATGACCTAGATTCAATAAGACAACATATACTGTAAATGTCTTCCAAAAATAAGTATAGTCAGGAAGAAAAGGACCTCTTCTTAAGAACCTGGCAGTGCAATCATGTATGTGTAGCTATGTGGATGTCCTATCGAACTCGGGCTTGAGAAATCCAGGTTAAGTCCCCACTTAATATGTTCTTGAGGTGAGCTTTAGTCAGTCACTCTCTTTCAGCCTGGCCTACCTCACAATGTTATTGCTGCTGTGACAATAAAAGCGGGGGACAGAAATGAAGAATGTCATTGTAAACACATTGGAGGAAAGGCATTATAGAATTGTAACTAATAAACAAATAAAAATAAAGTGATACCTGCTAAATTCAGTGGTACTTTTTCATTGGGCTGCAGTCTAAATACGGTACTCATTCACTCTACACAGCCAAGGCTCTCCCCTACACAGGCCTGGTACCAACTGTTATAAAAAGCACTCTTTTTCAAGGTAAACCATGTTTAGCCCCAATACACACACAATGCTACAGCATAGTTAAGGCAAACCACTGGAGGGAGGGGGAGATTTTGCATGGGACAAGGCAAAAACAGGATGGAGGAGGAAATGCCCATAGTGCATTCCTAACCCCTCAGCCATAACCTAGAGACCAGACATGTTAAATTTGTGCCAGGCTATTGCATCAAACCCCTATACAGTCGGCCCTCCATATTTGTGGGTTTAACTTTTGTGGATTTGATTATTTGCTGCTGTCTCCACTGCTACCCTATGCCATTTTTAATAGGAACTGCAAGCATCAAGAGACTGAGAACATGCGGCGAGGCTTATAAATCCCCAGTAAACTAGGGGATAACAATAAAGTAGGGCAGCGGCAGAGGCAGCGGCAAGCCCTGCCAGCCAGCCACCTCTGCCTTGTGAAGGAAGCCTGCTGCCTTGAAGAAATCTGCAATGGGCAGGATCTAAGGATCATACTTAATTTTGCGTGTTAAATACAGGTTTGGCAGGGCAGGGTTAGAGATATTCATGGTTTTTCAACTTTTGAAGGAATGCTATGCCCCTAACTCCAGCGAAATAGGAGGGCCAACTGTACTTATGAGTTGATCCAGAAATACTCATTACTCTGCTAGAACAATATGAATTCTTTTCTAATTTTCTTTCTTGCATACCTTGTCCTTCTGGAGTCTCGCCAAAGGGATTCACTTCTACTTGAGTGGCATCAATTTTCAGGAAAAGATTGTACAGCTTCTTAATTTGATCTGCAGCCTAGAGTTGAAAATTTAGTTCATAATTACACAAAAGGAAATCAAGGGGGATATCAGTGGGTGAGGAAGAGAATTATCCTAAATAAAAACAGTACAGATGCTTGTATTTTCTGCATCACTGTTAACAGCAACTATGAGGGGTTAAAATGTTAACATTCTCTTATTAAATGGAAGTGCTTTGTATTATCATTAAATCATCTCTTATCCAAAAAATATTGACTACTGCTTCCAAACACTGTCAAACCCTGCATAAATGCCCACTCTTCACACTGCACTAAATAGAGCTTTGCAATAAGAAAGTGCACCATCATTAATTCAAATTTAATTTAGGCACAATGAACCAAGTTTGAGAGTTCATAATGAATACATTATGCTGATATTGAAGTTAAAGTGATTACCTTAATGAGACTAAATTCAGAAACTGTGAAGCAATATGCAGCTGACAAATGCAGATTAGTTGCTGAATTTGTTTGGAATATACATAAGCCCGCCCTACCTACATAAAAATGTGACTTTCACGGCAGAAACAACAGTTGAAAAATTGGGTTATTTATCCTCACAACTTGGCTCTTATTTGTTTCACTTTAAGTTTCAATGATCCATGACCAAAATTAAATTTTCCTAAATAACTAATGTACTGATTTGTTTTTTTAAGCAAAAAAGGGAGGTCAGTTCTTACTTATTTAAGAGATTTATAGTTTGCTTGTGGTTGTTGAGGGGAATACATCATAAAGCAGATTAAAACAGTTTAATATACAAAATAAACAAATCCTAAACACAATAAATATTCAATACAGAAATCATTAAAGTAAAACATAAGACAGGAGCAGCAGCACTTACAATAAAAACTTAATTTAAAGCATTGTAGACAAAAATGAACCAAATTCGGACTGGAAGAAATAAGCATTTATACTCATTGCAAAGCCAAGCACTTTCTAGAAGACAGTCTTCTACGCCCCCCCCCCCGAAAATATCCTGTCCCTGCTACCAATGTTACATTGCTAACTGGTGGACCAGAGAACAGGGATTTGGATGCTGATCTTAAAGCTCAGGCAGGCTTGTACAGGTAAAAGATGTCCTTCAATTAACCTGGTCCCAAACTATTTAGTGCTTTAAAGACTAATGGGGGCATATAAATTGGGCCCAGAAACAAATAGGTGGCCAACATAACTGCTGCAAAATAGGAAAGGGGGTGGCCCATAGCCTGAGCAGGTAGGGGTACCTCACCACAAACTTGCAGGGTGAGAAATCCCACCTTTGCTCAGAACATAAACAGTCAATGGAATAGGAATGACATTATCAAGGAGCAGAGAATTCCAGTTACAGCATTCTGCACTGTCTGCAGTTTCTCAGTGATCCTTAAGGGCAGCTCCATTTGAAGAAATTAAAGTCATCATCTGAATTCAAGAAGATCAACAGATTCTTTCCCCCACATCCATGTCATACATTGTTTCTTTCCACTCTGAAATAAGTTTCAAGAGGTTCAGTGTGGCGTTGCAGTGTGTGATGCACTGCAACTTAGGAGGGCCTAGTTCCTAGTTGAGCTATTAAACTCAAGGGGAAATCTTGGGACAGTCACCCTCTCTAAGCCTGACCTAACCCATCCATAAGATGATTATGAGGACACAGGGAGGATGAGTTACATATACCATCTTGAGCTCACTGGAGTAAAGATAGGCTATAACTGTAACTGGTTGTAACCACCACCACCACCCTTCATCTCTCCCAAAAATGTTCCAGGCATATATTCAGGGTCTTTCCACTTTAAGACTCAAAAGGCTGAAATCAGTGTTAGAGCTGAAAGTCATCTCCACATAAATGGAATTTTAATCCAAACATCATAGTGTTTTTACCCACTCATTTCATATAACTATTTTAAAAAATAAGGAACAAGACAGTACCCCTTAGGCCTGTGTAGCCCTTTAGTACTCCTTCTTTCTAGACAGGACTGCAAACCCTGTGCCCCTAAGTTCCAACCTGGAGAGAAGGTCCAGAAGAATAACAAAATTGATACCACTGAGAACTAGTGAGAGCCACCAGGAGAATCAACAGGGTCGCATTCTCTCCTCCATCCATACACTGGTACTCACCATAATGTCCAAGGCAGTTTCTCTGCTAAACCTAGGACATATAGGAATGGATTACAGTAACCAGAGTCCTTCAAAACTGCCTAGAGTTGATGGGTTACATGTTCTAACACAGAGCTTGGCAACAATAACACCTTTTCTAAGGACTGCTCTAGACCCTTGCTTAAGGATGGTACACTTTTTTTCAAAGCCATGGAGACTACATTTAGCATTTTCAGAATTGGTTCCATCACTCTCTCTTGAAATATTCATTTCAGACATCCACATAATCCAGTCAGCAAATTTCACAATTCATGATTCAAAATGATCCATCTTGACCCTCCAAGCAGGTTGTCCATGGCTTCAGGCAACACAAGGTGAGAAGCATCTATAAAAGGAGAAGATGACACCCCAGCGGTGTCTCTCTCCAATTCTGACAAAACTGTGATATTTTAAGTAAGAGTTCATATAGATTGCCATTGTTGCTGTCATGTGCTTTCAAGTAGTTTGCAACCTATAATGACCCTAAGGTGAACCTATAATGAGGTTCTTATGACAAGATTTGCTCAGAGGGGGAGGGTTGCCTTTGCCTTTTTCTAAGGCTGAGATAGTATGACTTGCCCAACATCACCCAGTGGGTTTCCATGGCTGAGCAGGGATTCAAACCCTGGTCTCCTAGTGCCCTAGTCCAACACTCAAACCATCGCACCATGAAGGTTCGTCATATGAGTGACACTGACAATAAAGTGTAAAGCAAATTGATCACAATGGTCATTCAGGGACACTGCATACTGACCTTCTAGACCTGCACTAAATAGGCCAATAACTAACCAAAATAAAGCTCTGTTGGCAGACACAATGGTGGCAGAGAAATATACTTCTCTGCCCTGCAACCATCACAATTACCAAAGAGGACTTAAGGTGGGCTCTTATCTATGTATGGTCATATTCATCTCAAATCTTCTGCAATCAGATGTCTTCCTTATTGTTTCATTGTTCTTGGCTCCAGGGAACACCAAGGAGCCAAATAAGACTTGGCTTTTTTGTGGGGGGTTTTCTGGGCTGTGAGGCCTTGTTCTAGAAGAATTCATTCCTGACATTTCGCCTGCATCTGTGGCTAGCATCTTCACAGAATGGTGGTGTGTGGGGTTTATATACTGTGAGCCCCTGTTGAAGAGGATTAGTATTTAAATTTATGTATTCAGTTTTTGGATGTTTCATTCTTAGAGTGGGAGGATATGTGAGGGGGATTAGTGTTTATTTAGCTCATGGTCCATTGTCTGCTGGGGAGCCCCCTGTCCCTGGGTGAAATTCAGTTGCATGTGTTCAGCTTTTATTTTGGTGTTTTTCAGGCCTGGTAGACAAACTTTGTTTACTTTTAGGGTTTCTTCTTTCCTGTTGAAGTTGCCCAGGTGTTTGTGGATTTCAATAGCTTCCCTATGCATTCTGACCTGATAGTTGTTAGCCTTAGTCCAGAATTTTGGTGTTTTCAAATAGCATTTTGTGCCCAAGTTGGTTTATAATGTGTTCTGCTACTGCTGATTTTTCTGGCTGGCCCAATCTTCAGAGTCTCTCATGTTCTTTGATTCATGTTTGCACACTGCGTTTCGTGGCCCCTGTGTAAATTTATCCGCAGCTGCATGGTACACGGTAAACACCTGTGGATGTGACCCTAAAACTTACTTAGTATAGGTGCTGTAGGCTATATTTCAGAGAAAGGAACTGGCAAACCCACCTCTGAGTATTTATCGCCTAAGAAAGCCCTATGAAATTCATGGGGTCGCCATAAGTCAACAGGCGACTTAAAGGCACATACACATGCACACTGAACATTGATAGTAATATTTTACTTAATTTATCTATCCCCCCCCCCAAGTTCTCTCTCTAAATGAGTCCTGTAGATAGTGATAAAATGTTTTCTCCTCCTCTCAGTCTTAGTCAAGGGACGATTGGTCAGTTCAGTGAGCTAATCATATCTTAAATGTTTTTGGTAAATTTTTGAGTAGGATTTAGGTAGCCCAGTGCCTCTAGTTCTACTTTAGGAAATTCTTTCCACAGTGGTTGGTCTACTCAGGAGCCAACGTGTATTCTAGAAGTTACAAAAAGAGATTATTCACATGAAGAGTTGCTTGTATATATACAACTTCACTGTTATTGAGGAGTAAGGAAGAACCAAAAACTGAAGAAGAATCGGAACAGCTTGCAAATTCTGGACTTGCCATCTTTTTTGCAGTATTTACAATAACTAAGGACTTGAGTTTTGCAGCAATTCACAACAACTAAGGACTTACTTTTGAAGAATTTTAGAAAGTTTGCAGTAATTTACAATTACTAAGGACTTATTTTGTCCAATAAAAAATAATTTAGATAATAATCCACTGTCTTAATATAAATTTATAGAGAAAAACCCCACAAGCAACTAAGAAGTAACCAAGCAGTACTTGGTTTGTCACACAGGCTCCATGGCATGTGAGATGTCAGACATAAACTGTCTTACTAAAATTTCTTTCTGGTACCTGCTGATTAGGGAATATAAACGATTATCATAAGACTAAATTAAACAGACCTTTGATTACACTGATGTAGCCATTATGGTTCTATGCTCCAGTAAATCACATTGCAAAGGTTATATAACACATGGGAAGGAATGTATAAGCTGTTGTTTAGTTAAGCAGTTCATGCATTGTGCTAATAATTAAGTACTAGAACATGCAAAGCTAGAAAGATTTAATAATAATTCTCTCTCATTAAAGACAGTGCTAAATCTTCAAATGGATGTTAATCATCTTAATGATTATGCATTTGTTAATTGCACAGTCAGGATAGAAATTAATTAGAAGTGGTATATTAAAAATTCAAAGTTTTTATAAAAGTGGCATTTTGATGATATGGGAAAATCTGTACAAAAACAATTTATCATCCCTCTTTCTACCCCGAGCAGTAAAAGAAGAAATTAGTTGCAAAATGAATGTGTGCAGACATGATGGTTTGTAATTTCTTGTTCTACTTTGGAACTTTGAGGACAAATCTTAGAAGAAAAAAATGTATATTGAGACTGTGTGAGCTAATTTTTTTTTAATCAAACTGCAAACTTTTCCTTTTATTTAAAAACTATTCAAAAAGTAATTTTAAAAGTTATTTCAAATAATTTCAAAGTAGGAAAAATGACAAAAAGAGCTGCAGTTAGATAGTAGTGCATTCAACAACCATTAAATGCATTCAAGAGCTATTAGCTATTGCATCTATTAAGAGCTGCAATAAGAAGGTACTACAATAGCTGCAATAAAATGGCAATCAACCAGTATTTTCACATAGATCTCAGCTTCACAGGATGAGTGTCATTGGGGTGGAGATGGGGATAACATTTTTGCTAGTATCCACCAATTTTGTGTGTGTGTGTGTTTATATGTACCTATACACAATAATAGAAAAATCTTAGTCATTATGCAGAGTGTGGAGGAACAGTGTCTGTACTGTAGACACCTGTGTCTTTCTACCAAGAGAACAATGACTCAATATAAAGGGCATTGGGTTAATTTTCTCTCATAATACAGCTATCTCCAATGCATTGAGTTATATGCAATTGTGAATGATGGATAGGAGAATGAATCAGGTGTATAGAAGAATAAAAGATGGAGGCCTTTCTCTGAACCCCAACTATGTTGGAAGAATGGCTGATGAGCACTGAGAAAGGGCCTTCTCAGTGGCTGCACCAAAACTTTGGAAATTCTTTTCCTAAGAGGCTAGGTTGGCACCTTCTTTGATCACATTCCACCACAGAACTCATCAGAGCCACTAGGAACTATGCCAGCCTTATCCCTAGAGCCCTGGCCTTCAACTACACAGGGAGGGGAAGGTTGTTCTGCTACTTGCTTGTAGAGCATTAAAAATTTCTTTAAATGGACTTTTGGAAAGACAGATGCAGTCAATGTAAGAAGATGCTTGAAGAAAGTAATGCAAAACATACAGGCTTTGTGCTTGCCTTCAAAATCCAGGAGACAGAAGAGTTATCTCCCAATGCTAGATTTTTGGTATTGTTTTTCATATTTCTAGCATGGCCTGTGGAATGCGGGGGGTGGTGGTGCAGATGAGTTGAGCCCCTCCTCAAAACAATCAGGTACCAAGGATCAGGACCACAAAAACTCCTGTATAGTTGAGCCTGGGACATATCCTGGTTTATAGCCATCTTTGCATTTGCTTAATAGACTCTTTTATAGTTTCCTTTCCCCCTTGTTATATTAATTTTATATTTTAAACATTTTAATAATATTTTATTTACTATTTTCTATTTTGTTTTCATGGTACTGACATTAACTGTTTTAGTTGGTGACATTATTAGTATTCAATGTATTCTGTATTTTATTGTTTTGTAAAAAGTTATCTGCAAGTACACAAAATTCATAAAGACTTGCCTGCCAGTCTTGACTCCTTTACCTTATCTTAAAAATAGGGCTGGAGTCCCTGATTACCAGCATTGATACTGAGATATCTGCCATGGTTCCTAAATGTTAAATATACCCTAAGACAGCAATATTTCTGATGCAAGGCATTCTGATGACATGAAGACCACCAGGGCACTGAGCACACAACTTTCTTCCCTAAGGCAGATGCATGAAGCTCCCGTGACACCAGAGAGGATATAGCGCAATGCCCCGTCCTCCAGAAAGGCTGAACACCAGTATGTCTTGCTCTGGTGAAAGTTACCTGCTGTTGTAGAGAACCCTTGAATCCTAAATTTTCTGCCAACCGTAGTGCTTGAGTATCTTTTACACCTTCGAAAATATCTATTTCTTCCTGTTATAATAAAATGGCAAAATGAGAACTAATATACTCAGTCCAAAAACAGATTTATAACCTCGAGAAATAAAATGAAAGAAAGAGAGAAAAGAGAAATGAGAGGCTTAATATATATTTGCAAATTAGTAATTAAAATATGGGAAGTTGCCAGAATGCGAGACTAAGGCTATAGCCACTGCCTATAGGGTATGTTATAATTACTACATCATCCATGGAAAAAAAAAGAATCCCTCCAAAAACCATGTAATTCTTCAGGGTGGCATGCTGACAAGACAATCTGACACCAGTTTTCACTTTTAATTACTGTACAGATGGCGTTGATGAATACTTAGTCTGTTAATTTTTATGACTAGATTTGGCAAGGAGCCTACCCAATGGTGCCCAGCAATAATATTTCTCTCAACATGTGTATGTTTCTAATATATGTTCAATATCTTTCTGCAGAACTATGCATATCTATGATTGGAAGCACACTCACTCCTTGTTGTTATATTACTCTCTCACTGTAAATACAGTAGCCATTATTAGATTGTATAACACAATCAACTGTTTATTAGTGTATTAATCACCAGCATTGAGGTCATGATATTGAGAACACAGCTGCGCTGGGCAGGGCACGTTTCTAGGATGGAGGACCATCGCCTCCCCAAAATACTACTCTACGGTGAACTCGCCACGGGTCAGCGTAAGAGGGGCGCTCCAAAAAAGCGATACAAAGACTCCCTGAAACAACATCTCAGGCTTGGCCAAATTGATCACCAACAGTGGTCCGCCCTGGCCTCACATCGGGAGGCATGGAGACGCAATATCCACAATGCTGCAGCCTTATTTGAGAACTCACGACGAACAAGTCTTGAAGAGAAACGACAACGCAGAAAGAATCACAACCCAAAAACATCACCCAAGGAGACCTTCTGCTGCGCTTTTTGCAACCGGACTTGTTTATCTCGGATTGGCCTTTTTAGTCATCAGCGCGCTTGCAGAAGGCGCGGGATGAGTCCTTCCTGAATCTTCGTTTGCGAAGAAAAGCCAGAGAGAGAGAGTGTATTAATATAAAATCACTCTAAAGTGGAAAAAAAAATACTTTGTTTATAATAAGTAAACCATTCTGTATTGCTCAAGAAATGGGATATTTTTGTTAGCTGGGAGATAACAGGATAAGTCACAGACCCACAGAATCAGGTGGTACGGCTATTCCTAGACTACCACACTTCAGCCTGCAGGTACTAGACTGCACATTTCAGTGTCCCCCTCTCTGTATATAGAAATTAAGATTTCTTACATGTCAGATTTCTTTGTGTGGTGTTGAATTTCAATATTCCATGCTCCATTGGCAGCCTACAATCTACGAAAATCTTTGTCACCTGATTGAATTGATTATACTAATTGGCCCTAACGTGTTAAAAGAAAGGTGCTTAAACTAGAATCCTTACTTACTTGGGCGTAAATCCATTAAACACAACTAAACTTTCTTCTGAGAGAAATATTTAGAGCACAAATAGCCCCTTTTAGATGTTACACTCATACAAACGCATGTCAGTACAGAACTTGGAAAAGCTTTTTTTTTTTTTTTTTGGTCTACAAGTGTCAGAATCTCCTGGCTAGTATTTAGGGAACTGCAATATCCCCACCCACCCCAAAAAACCCACAAATTTGCCAAGTTCTGACCACAAACGTGCTTGTATACGATGTGTTTTAAACTTACTCATCAAATTTTGAAATTTACCTTGAAGATGAGCTCTGGGCTTGTAGCTGCCACTTCTTCTATGTCAACCCCACCTGCTGGGCTGCCAACCAGAACAGGTCCATTGCAAGCTCGATCCATTAATATTGCAAAATAAGTTTCTCTGGAAATATTTAGTGCCTCTGCCACCATAACCTGCAAAGTAGCATTAGGTAATCTATTATTCACACTATCCAATAGAGACAGTATTTTATTGGCTGTGTTAGAATTATAGGCTGCTAAGGTAGGAAGTGACCGTTATTCAGTGAGAACACATTGTACTGTAATAAATGTGCACTGGAGTTCAACTCACATTGTTCAGTCCTTTGCTGATTGCTCTCATCATGAAATAAATCAATGACTTTATTAGGAAATGGGTATCATAAGTTCCTTTTCATTTCATTTTCCTTTATAGCATGGAAATTGATCACAATGCAGAAGGGAGCATACACCAGAGGGAAGAAACACCTACAAACTAGAGACTCACAATTTCACAAGTTGATATGAATGCAATAATATACTTACCTTGGTCCCATTAGAAAACTTTTCAACAAAAGAATAAAAATAAAAGAAAAAAAATTAAAAGTCAGATTTCACTTTTCCCACATCTGATATAGATGGAGAACAAATTATGTATTAAACTATGTTAGCATCTTCTTTTTTTTTGTTCTAAAGATGGTCACCTGCGTGATGTAGGTTGGGTTGAGAAAAAGGGTCAGCGACTTAGATGCTTACCAAATATAACTTAGTCATGTGACATGATTCCTGCCCCACCCCAATAAGAGATTGTATCATCTGACCTTTTTGTTACTACTACTTTTAACACAAGTCAGTTTGAAAAGCTGCACAGATCAATCATTCCAGCATCACATTATGTAACTGTCAACTGAGCATAACAGCAAGATGGATCTCATCAAATGCCTTAGACAGAACAACCAGAGCCATTCAGAGTAAGATGTCAACAGAAAATCAGTATTAATAATGGGCTAAATCCAGTGCTTCACTAGTGGACCTTATGTAATGTTCTACTCTTCTCCCCACTCTAGTTCTTTGGGCCACCCAAATGCTCCCTCAAGAAGACTTCTTACTCTCTAGAGCTGATTCTGGAGATCCGGTGCTGGGTGTCTGTGTGTCCGTGGCACATTGGAATCTGCTGTTCTGCCAGCAGTAGCCCATCTTTAGATGTTTCCCATCCATCAGAAATCCCACTGCCCACCATACTTTTCAGCTTTTGGGGAATAAGCAAGTGTTTCATATGTCTTTTATTGATGATTACTGGATTTTACTGGATTTTAGCATAAAGTTTTGATTGGTGATTTTAGATAATTATAATTTCAGATGTGCAATTTGAGATTTTTAATATTTACTCATATGTGTGTGTGTGTGTGTGTGTGAATTTAACTGTGATTTTATATAGATTATTAGTCATTCTGTTCTTTTTTTAACAGCTTGTCTTTCAGATTTATAATACATTGTGATCACACACTTTGTAGTTCAGCATGTCTAAGTGTTTTGAGAACAAAAAGTCTGGACTCCCCCCCCCCACATCTTATTTCGAATGGACAAATATTTAGAGATAAACGTAAGGAATGCTATTGCTCAGTACGACTAAATAGTTCCACAGACAATTTCCTCCTTGCACAAATAGTTAACTGTAGAAATGTGCTATATGGCATTTCTACTGCATTCCACTCCTCCCAGTGATGAGAGAAGATTATTTTCCTTAAGGCCTAGGTTCTAAAACTGTAGTAGTCCCACTTGCTAATGCTGCACAACACCCAGTGTGTGTGTGGGGGGGGGAGGCACAAAGAACCAGGAAAATAATGGAACCTGAACTTTTTTCCCACTCTTTCCCAAGTCAAGACTGGGGAAGGGGGTTGAATGCTTTTATTTCATTTTAATTCTGAGCTTTTTAAAAAGAAAGTGGGATATAAATCTAATAAATAATACCAAGTAATAGTAGTAGTAGTAGTAGTGCTGGTCAACTCCCAGGCCTAAATCTAACTGCTAGTTCCAAACAGAACTTATCCTTGCACACAACAAAATTAACACTTATATAATAAATCCCATTGATTTAATGGATTTATTCTAGTCAGTACTTGCTACCAGATTTTTGTCCCAATGCTAAACCCTTGTTTACTTAAATTAACTTTAGTCAAGGCTTCACTTTAGGCTCCAGTACAAAGATATCTTGAAATCAAACTATACTTCCCAATTAGAATAGACCACAGAATCAATGAAAACTTTGTAACATGTAAATTCAACAGATTCAATAAGTCTACTCTATTTGGGATTAACCACTAATTTAAGGCTTTAATATCTCCATGTAAGGTTCTATTAACATGAAATGATTTTCTGTAATCAATCTTTTTGTTATCTAATGACTATATCTGAAAAAATATGTAGTGTATCATGAACTTCCACTGGTTCACTGGGGAAAAATATCACAGTATCTGGTACTTGATGCTGAACTGGCTTTTAATGGATAAAAGAAAAGGCCTTGAGAGGAAGCACTGAATATTGGCTCTGCTCTTTGAACACCAAATGGAGTTTTCAGGAAAGCTTCCTGGGCTTTAACCCAATCCTGCTATGTATTTTGTGTGCATCTTGTTCTTTCCATCTAGACTTCATTCCTCTTTGCTTCCTTCTGTCTTTTCTTTAAAAAAACAAAAAAAACAATCCAAAGCTATTTTAAAAACCTGGACTTTAAAATTGAACATATTGCATAAATAATATACACTCTAATCTGTATTAGGCACAGAATTCTGAGTTCCTCAAATTGAGTTCTTTTGAGTTCCAAAGGCATTTTGTTCCTCCAGAAAAAAAACAGATCTGTTTTCTATCATCGAATCATAGAGCTGAAAGATACCACAAGGGCCATCTAGTCCAAACCCCCTGCCATGCAGGAATACACAATCACTCCCAACAGATGGCCATCCAGCCTCTGTTTAAAAACCTCCAAAGAAGGAGATTCCACCACACTCTGAGCCAGTGCATTCCACTTCCAAACAGCTCTTACTGTCAGGAAGTTCTTCCTAATGTTTAGGTGGAATCTCTTTTCCTGTAGTTTGAGTCGACTACAGAAAACAAGTTTGCTCTATCCTCAGTATGACATCCCTTCAAATATTTAAACATGGCTATCATGCCACCTCTCAACCTTCTCTTCTCCAGACTAAACATATCCAGCTCCCTAAGCCACTCCTCATAGGGCATAGCTTCCAGACCTCTCACTATCCTGGTCACCCTCCTCTGGACACGTTACAGCTTCTCAATATCCTTCCTGAATTGTGGTGCCCAGAACTGGACACAGTATTCCAGGTGAATTCTGACCAAAGTAAAATAGAGTGGACTATAACTTCCCTTGATCTAGACAATATACTTCTATTGATGCTTTATACTGAATGCTGCTTATGCGCATTTTCCCCCTTGCAGCTGTTCTCTACTGTATTATATATTTATATCCATCTCTGATCATACATCTCTTCTGTTTGGGGCCGTTCATTATATAATTCTATTTATATCACTATCTCTAGATGTGCCAGGTAAAGCCAAGAGCTAACAAAAAAATGTATTGTGGAGTTATAAATATTCAGACCACATCCTACATAGAGAAAGTGGTGGCTATCATCAACATGGTGCTTTACAGGATAACCGTATGATGAAAGGTCCCTGCCTTGGGTTGTTTACAATTTAGCATATGTTTTTTCTATTGTTTAAGTTGATTCCCAAAGGATTCTGTTATGTTAGACCTAGAGAGATCAAGCAACATTCAATTGCACCTTCAGCCACTGTACAGGATCTGTGGATTTTCATGCATACTTTAGTATGGATCTGTTCAAATCTCTTCTTTCCTGCTACTGTATTATGACAACTTACCCTCCAAATGCATGCAGACCCAGGTGCATGCCATATAGAGATATAACGGACTGCTGATTGCTTAGTAATTGAGTGTCAAATTCTGCAAAATTGCATGCAGAAAAAAAAGCAGCAATCCTTTCTAATCCAGTTCTCAATTTCGTATCTATACCTGTCTATTTCTACCTAAATATGCTTATGTATATAAACACTTATTTGAGAAATCAAACTATAGGCAACCATCCAGAACATAAAAACATAGATTAGGAAAAAAGGAGGGAGGGGAGCAGAGAAATGTTGGTGAAGACCAGGCTCAGTGTGAAATACTGCTTTCAAAGTTTAAGAGGAAAGTATAACCTGAGCCCTCAAGGCATGTATCTTATGATGAAAACTCCCAAAGGACTGGAGTGGAGGAACACTACTTTCCTGGCTGGAGTTCTAGAATAATCTGAGATCTATTCTAGATGAACAGTGAACACATCAAGAACATGTAGAGGGATGGCATGGGGAGGCACATGATATAAAGATTATTATTCTCCCGACACAAAGAACAGTAACCAATTCTTCCCTTCAAAAGAAAAGAGGAGAAGGTGTGCTCATGCTTGGATAAACGACAAAAATTCAGCATCCTCATCCTAAGCCAAACATGCCTCAGTTAGCTTCCAAGATCAAACATGGGTGCCGTCTTCACAATACAGTTTAAGTTCCTCAGGTTCAGGAATAAAGTACACACAAATAGCTGCCATATACTGAGATGACTTCCTTCCCTTTCAAACCTGGCCCCAGAAGAGAGATCTCTTTAGACTGGGCTTTGCCAGCATATGAATGCTCTTCACCTGGATTCATATTATTGTCCCAAGCTATCCAAAATGAACAGGAATAGGAACCTAAAGCAATCACGGGAATCTTACATTTAGAAACTCACTATTACTGAAAGCTACTGTGGAATCTTCCAATGATCTATCATTACATGAATGTCTAATTCTTTTCTTTAAAAAAAAATCCTCAAGTCTTTAATTGAAACTTTACTGAAGTTAATTCTTGTATTGCTTAGAGAAAAGGGACAGGTAGTAGGCTGCAATAAACAGAAACTGTCTTTGCAGATAACCAGGTTCTCCAAATGCCAAGATGCCGTAAGAGAATTTTATGTAAACCTATAAAATAGCTGCCAACTTCTGAAGGAGCCAGGGGAGCTCTGTTTATTTAAGACAGATTGATCTTGCACCAACATTTTAAGTATTACTGGAGGGGAAGAAAAGTATTTTCATTTGCCGATAAGGACACCATCTGTACTCAGGACATAAACCAAGATGTGCGCCCCCCCCCCAATCTTCTCAAGCAATCTGGGGAATTGTAGTTTTAGTTGGTTGCTGAGAATTTTATACTTGAAGACCCTATTTTTCTCACACATAATCACAATCATAAGCTGGGAGGGGGGAGTGGAGCCATATAAAAGAAAGTGGAGGGAGTATTGTAAGTGAGAAAGAGGAGGAGAGATAGAGAAATGGTTGGGTGGATGTGGGGGAGAGATATGCCCTGCCTTTTATTTTCCAGTTTAATAACCCTTACAACACAGTAAATTTTGTAACATTTGACATCTGGAAAACATACTACAAAATTTTAAAAGAACTGTTGCAGTGGATGGTGCTGGTTCCAAGCACACATGCACACATGGCGCGGGGAGGCCACTTCCTTAAGTGTGCAGGGTCAGCACAGAAGGATGAGTGGAATTTAACACATCCTCTCAATATAAGCTGCAAGGAAATCTAGAAAGACTACATAGAGAAAAAGAACAGGTGTCCATTATGGAGGAATTGACATGCATTGAAGAGCAACTTCAATTGAAAGTAGATTGTGCTCTATGTCTGATGATAATAGGACAAAAACCTGATTTCATGAACAGAGCAGCCTGCTCTGTGAAGTAAAGTGAGATCCACATCTATGAAAACTTTGAGTAAGATTTACATAGATATGATTGGAGGCAAAGAGTTTACTCATTGAGTGTGTATGTGCCTTCACGTTGCCTGTCGATTTATGGCAACCCCATGAATGTCAGAGTTTTCTTAGGCAAGGAATAGTCAGAGGTGGTTTTGCCAGTTTTTTCCTCTGAAATATAGCCTATAGCATCTGGTATTCATTGGCAGTCTCCCAACAAAGTACTAACCAAGGCTTACCATGCTTAGCTTCCAATATCAGATGGGATCTGGTACCTTTAGGGTATCTAGGCCCTCAGTGTACTCATTACAGTGTTATTAAATCTCTTCTTGTATGTCTGCAACCTCTGCTCCTGAGATCATTTCTTGAGAGGTATAAACTTTTTAGTAACAGTTCATCCCATTTGTTTTAATTTTAATTTACCCTCTACAGACATGGTTGACCAAAATCAGATGCAGCATTCCAGATATGGTCTCACCACGACATAAATATTTTTGTCCTAGCACAACTAAGCAAGACATAATAAGAACTGGATTTGTTCTCTTGGTAACAACATCACAATGATAGCTAACAGTCATTTTGCAAAGAAGTAGTATGTGATACCTTTGAAGCCTTCATTTGTTTCCAGCTGACTTGACCTCAGCCAGTAACAAAAATAATCAGCATAAGTTCCTAAATGACTTAAGAATTGCATCTTACTTTAATGTTACTGGCAAATTTCACTAAGGTACTTCAACATCTCCTTCACTCACCAATGCTGCTCATTATTTAAAACCCAAACACGTTGGTCATTTAAACAATTTTCTTCCAAAAACATGGGAACTCTTCACCAATAAACAGCGTCTACATGGCTGGGAGAGTTTCTAAAGGGTATTTCAGTTCATTTAAATAATCTATTCTAATCATACCTGACTTTCATTACCAATTAATTTAAAAGTAAAGTAGAACCCTTCTTTTCAAGCTTAACGATCTAAAAATGGATCTGCAATATTTCAATCACAAATAAAGAAGAAAAGTAAAACAGAATTGAAGACAGTTTAAATAGTACCTGGGAAGATATTGGGAAATTTAGAAAAGATGGGTACAGTTTTTATACACCTAAAATGTTCTTGTAACAATCCTGTGGGCAATTATTACATGCCAATGAGATCTGCTAAAATCAATGAAACATCTATTTACATGACATAGTGGATAACTACAGTTTGTGACAAAATGTTTTAAGATAAGAATGTTGCCTTTTTATACATTTACTGCATTATGTGCTCAGCTTAATCTAGTTCTACCCTTAAAAAATATTTGTCATAGCGTGCTATTAACTTATATTTGAAAGGCCTCAATTCAGAGTTTCAAGGCTTCTACCCAAAGATACAAAGCCCTACTATATCAAGGACATGCTACCCCTGAATTCTTCAAGCATCTATGTCTCCACCCCCATGTTTTCAGCTAGCAATGCACTGCTGTGGAAAGGATATGAAACTGACATTTCAAACCAGTTTGTGGAAGATGGTAGTGTGGTTTGAAAACTATGCAGATGGGTACACGTGCCTCAGAATCAGAATCATGGCCATCTAGTCAATTGTTGGAAAAGATTTGTTTTGTTTTGGACTACAACTCACTGAATCTTCCAGTCAATATGGCCACTGACCACACTGGTGGGAGATTCTTGGATTTGTAGACCAAAAAGAAATTAACTTTCCCAAGCCCTGCATCTATTCCAGTACTATCTTCTCCTAATAGTTACTGAAGTTCTTGAACAGAAGTCTTTCCTAGACCTCCTAGATGAGACCCTTTAAATGGAGATACCAAGAATTAAACCTTGAACCTTCTACATACAAAACATATGCTCTTATCACTTTGCTGTGGAACTCTTCAGCTTATCATGAAGCTAGAAGCTCCAACAGGCAGTCTTAATGATTTCCTTATAGCTCCCAACCTTTCTGTTCTATGCCAGTCAGAGAAAACTTGAGTGAACGTCTGACAGTAGATTTTAAAATCTTACAAAGAAAAGAGGGGAAAAATAACCAGTGATTTCCATTATCAGACAAATAGTATACAGTAATTTAGAAATATGAATGGGAGAAGTTACTGTCTATAAAATGCTGATCTGCTCCATATTAGGAAGGACAGGTTGCTTACCTGTAACCATAGATCTTCGAGTGGTCTTCTGTGAATTCACACAGTGGTTTACTCCTGCACCAGCGCAGAGTATTCGGAACCGTCTAGAATCGCTAGGCAGAATTGACTTTGCAACATTTTGGCAGTAACTCCGCCCATTCCTAATGGTCCCTATAAAGACGCTCCCGTCTAAATCCCCTCAGTTCCATAAAGGATGCCACAATGAGTAGCATCAGGAACATTAAGCATATATGCCATAGCAGGACACAGAGGCGAGGATGGGCGTGTCTGTGTGAATTCACAGAAGACCACTCGAAGATCTATGGTTACAGGTAAGCAACCTGTCCATCTTCTTCGTGGTCTCTGTGAATCCACACAGTGGGAAGATTAGCAAGCTTCACCTACAGGAGAAGGGTGTCATGCTAAGAGATTTGATGAGGACGGTCAAGCCAAAGAGACAAGTCCTCTAACCCAAATAAGTGCAATCAGTCACTCACCATAACCCCAGGAGCATGGGGGTATACAGGCACACATTATTATTATTATTATTATTATTGCAAAACAGTTACCGCTGGAAAGAGGTGCTTAAACATAAGAGGCAAGCATTCATACCATAAAAACATGAGTCAATCAGTGAATGGAGGAGAGCAACACTGCCCTCCCAAAGGCTGCCTCGTCATGGGACCAAGTGTCCAGTCTATAGTGAGAGATGAAAGTCAACGGTGTGGACCAGGTGGCTGCTTTACACACATCCTCCAAGGGTACCCCTGAGAGGAAGGCTGCTGAGGTGGACACAGACCTCGTGAAGTGTCCTCGAACCTGAGGAGGCAAGGGCTTCCGGGTGACTTCGTAGCATAGAGATATAGTAGAAACAACCCATTTGGACAGTCTCTGTGGAGAGATGGGAGTTCCCAGTCTGGCCTCAGCATAAGAGACGAAAAGTCTCAGAGATTTCCGGTGATGAGCTGTCCGTTGTACATAGAAGGCCAGCGCTCTCCTGCCATCCAAGGTGTGCAAGGGTCATTAAAAATCATCCTTGGGGTCCTGCATCGAGGCAGGTAGTACAATGGAATGGTTCAGATGAAAGCTGGTAACAATTTTGGGAAGCAAGGAAAGGTCAGGTTTCAGCACTATCTTATGTTTGTGGAATACAAGATAAGGTGGATCAGACCGGAAGGCGCAGAGTTCACCAGCCTAACATGATGAGGTGATGGCTATCAGGAACGCAGTTTTCCAGGACAAGAGTCTGAAGTCGGTGGTGGCCATGGGTTCAAACGGCTTCTTTGTGAGCTGTGACAATACCAATTTGATGCTCCAAGCTGGAGTGGGTTTGATCACTGGTGGGTGCAGGTTGGTGTATTCTTTGAGGAACTTCTTGACAACTGGGTCTTTGAAGGGCGAGGACCTGCCTCGCGCCTGGAGTTCTATGGAGATCGCCGCCAGATAGCCCCTGATGGAGAATACTGAGAGTTCCGAACTGGAGAGGTGCAGTAGAAACTGGAGGACCGTCAGTGTGGGGACTGAGTCCATGGGGATGTTGAGATCTGACAGATAGGATTCAAACTGCCTCCACTTGTAGGAGTAGGATCACCGCATCGACGGTCAAAGCGCGGCATCAAAGATAGCCTGTATGTTACATGGTAGGAGAGGGTCCGAAGATCTGTACAGTATTGGGGGAGTTCTCATGGCCAGATCCGCCACGCCATCAACCAGAGCATCTCCAGGTCCGGATGCCTGATCTTGCCATCTTGGAGAGTGAGGAGGTCTGGCCGGTGTGGAAGGTGGAAGAATTGATGGTTGGCCAGCCGAAGTAGAGGGGTGAACCAGGCCTGGCATGGCCACCATGGTGTGATGAGGATCGCGTTGGACCGATCCCGATGTAGCTTGGCCACCACCCGAGTGAGAAGCGGAAACAGCGGGAATAGGTACAGGAGAGGGCCAGTCCATTGGAATAGGAATGCATTGCCCTTCGACCCTTGTCCCGATCTCGGGATCAGAAACGGAGGCACTGTGTGTTGCTGGACATCGCCAACAGGTTGGTGGACAGGGTGCCCCACCGCCAGAACAGATCCCGGGTCACTGACCGATGAAGTCTCCATTCATGGACTGAGGAAGTGGAACGGCTCAGTTCATCTGCAAGAGTGTTCTCTCCCGGGAGGTGAATGGACTGGAGGAGGATATTCCTCTCAATGCACCAATACCAGATTTCCATGGTGAGGGAGAGAAGAGATGGGGATCGAGTGCCCCCTTGTTTTTTGAGGTAGTACATTACCATGGTGTTGTCTGTCACCACCAGGACCACGTGATCTGTCACAGAAACTTCAAAGGCCCTGAGAGCTTTTTTGACTGCAAGGAGCTCCAGCATGTTGATGTGGAGCGTCTTCTCTTCGGCGGACCATGTCCCCTGTACGGAGCAGTCGTTGAGATGGCCCCCCCAGCCGAACACTGAGGCGCCTGTCATGAGGGCAATATGTGGTCAAGGAGGCTCAAATGACATGCCCGACAGTATCACCTGAGGGTCCAGCCACCAATCGAGGGAGCGTTGAATTGCTCAAGGCATCATGAGGAGGATTGAGGGGAGATCCCGAAGAGGGTCAGACACTTAGAAACCAGGACTGGAGAGGTCGCATTCAGAGCCGTGCGAGCTGGGTGACAGAGGTCATAGCTGACATATGGCTGAGGAGGGTCTGTACCGACAGTGCAGACACCCTCCGGGATTGAAGGCAGCAATGGATGATAGCGCAGAGAGAGATGAAGCGGTCTGTAGGCAGACGAATGGCTGCCGACGTTGAATCTAGACACACCCCTATAAACTGAAGAGAGCGAGCAGGCTGGAGATGGGACTTCTCGGTATTGACAATCAGCCTGAGAGATGCCAACAAATCCAGTGCAAAGTCAACATTGAGGATCAGTTGATGTCAAGTCTCCGCTGCCAGTAATCAGTTGTTGATGTAGGGGAAGATGACAATACCTTGCTGTCGCAGGAAGGCTGCCACAGCAATGCATTTGGTGAACACCCTTGGAGCTGTAGAAAGACCGAAGGGGAGCACGTGGAACTGGAAGGACTCGTCCCCAATCTGGAAGGCCAGGAACCGCCTGTGGTCGGGGTGGATGCCAGTGTGGAAGTATGTATCTTTGAGATCGATGGATGTGAACCAGTCGTTCCATTGAAGCAGTGGCATAATTGTCCCCAGAGTCACCATCCTGAACTTCTTTGGAGGTATAAAGTAGTTCACTCCTCAGAGGTCTAGGACAGGTTGCAGTCCGCCTCCCCATTTGGTTACCAGGACGTACCTGAAGAAGAAGAAGAGGTGTCGATGGGGCAGAGGTACGCACTCAATGGCACCCTTCTGGAGCAGTGTTCGAATCTCCTCAAGGAGGGGGGGAAGGCGGTGTTGTCCTGATGTGGCCTGTCGGTGAAAGTTCGTTGAACTCTATCCAGTATCCATCCTGGACGATGCGAAGCACCCAACAGTCTGATATTATTGCCGACCAGTTGTCTAGGAAGAGACAGGCGACAACAGAAGAGTGGAGTCTAGAAAGGGAAACAGAAGAATTCAGAAAAACTGTGACTCAAAAGCTTCTTTTGCCCTGGTCCTTAGGCCTCTGCTTTGTAGATGGGTGGAAACGAGATGTGAAGGATTGGCTCCTCACCGAAGGCGTGGCCAGGGGTTGATGCTGGTACTGAGACCGTCTCGAGCCCTGTTGGCCGTAGCCTCTTTGGGCAGAAGAAGGGTAGTACTGTTGCCAGAAGGGGCGTCCCTTGGAGCAGTAGGCAGTGGAGGAGGGCAAACCATACTTTCTCGCCGTTGACTGCATCTTCTGGGTAAACTCAAGCTTCTCATCTGTAGCGGAGTTGAAAAGACCAAAGTGGTCAAAGGCCATGTCCTCGATGGTGGAGGCGGCTTGAGGGGCAAGTCCCAATGAGCGCAGCCATGCATGCTGACGAAGGGCTACGGATCCAGCAATAGTTTTTGCCACGCAGTCGGCTACATGCCGGGCCGAATTCATCTGCTGGCCTGCGAGCGACTGGGCTTCATGCTGGATGGCTTCGGCCATATGGCAACGCTCCTCGGGAAGGTCTTGGATTAGAGGGCCCAACGGCTCCCAAAGGACCTGCTGGTAGGCCACCATGCAGGGTGCATAATTCTTAAAGCAAAAGCTCAGGCTGGCTGCCAAGTAGATTTTCTTGCCGATGGTATCAATCTTACGGCCCTCAGGATCTTTTGGGCAGGCCTGAGGTCGGCGCTGACAGCGGTGCTGGGATGCCTCCACCACAATGGAGTTAGGTCATGGGTGTTCAAGCAGCCAGCCAATGTCATTCCCCGACACCTTATAGAGGTGGTCTATCCTCTTGGAGGTGGATGGTATGGAGGAAGGGTTCTCCCAACTGCCTTGGGTTAGATTAAGCAGGGACAGCAGTACCATTAGCTCAGCCAGAGGCGGGGCCTTTGACTTGAGCCATCGATAGATGGGATCCAGAGGATCAGAATCCTTTTCCGCCAGTTTCAGCTCCAATGTGTGGGCCATCCGTACCATCTGCTCCAAGAAAGCCCATCCGTTGTCTGTCAGTGACGAGGAGTCCTCATCGAATAGGTCCAGAGGTGGTGAGGGTGCCCTGGGAACATACGGTGACGAGGAGCTCGACTAGTCTGGGGATGAATCTGAAGACAGGGACGGGCTATGGATAGCTAGAGACAGACTTCGATTGTCCTGGCGAAGTGGCAAGGTGTGAGCAGGAGGCGGCAGAGGCAAGGGAGGCAGCAGTCTCGGGTCCTGACGAGCCAGAGAAACCTGGCTCCCAGCGTTGACTCAGAGGGACCCTTGCAGCTGATTGCCCGTGTCAGCCTGGCTACCAGTATTGAACAGGAGGGGTCGCTGAGGGACACTCCAGTCAGAACAGGATTATTCGAGGGTGTGGAACGATAGGTGTTGGGAAGAGTGGTAAGCCCCCCGTTGGAGCAAGTCCTCAATCTCCAGGGACAGATGGTGCTTGATAGCGAGACCCTGAGGCCTCGATGAAGGGGAGCGGAATCTTGACTCCAGCGTAGCATGGGCAGCATCAAAGGCTCCATACGTGTGCTCAGCCCCATATGCGTGCTCAACCTCCAATACTCTACGGGTTGGAGAGGGCATCGGAGTGCGACCCGAAGTAAAGACTCCTTGGGGAGATGACTCCACATCAATTACAACCGCCTCCGAGCTGAGAAGTTCATCTCGAGACACAATTAGCGCCGGGAAGTCAGCACGAACCTGGACGCGTACCGGTTCCTCTTCGGAAGGCTCATCCTCCTGAAGTTGAACTACCTCGAATGAGGGATGGCCTGACGTTTGGTGCTGTTCTTGGCATTCGAGAGTGGTTGAGGGGCCTTCAACAACATGGGGAGGAGACCGTGGAGAAGCATACTTGGCCATTGAGGTCATAGGAGTCACAGCCGGGGATTGGGACAAACCTGTCGGTACCGGGACCGAAGTCGGTACAGATGAAGGAGGGGTCTTGCATTTAGGCAAGGTATGCTTGACCTTCTTCTTAGCCTTGTCCTTAGAGGAGGTGGAGGCAGCACAATCCCGGCCAGTCATCAATGTCGAGGTTCGGTCCCATCTCGATGTTGAGAGTTTGACAAAATGCCTCTTTGAACCCGAAGCTGTCGAGTGCATATGAGACCTCTGCACTGCCTCGGGGCTGGAAGCCACAGCCTCTTGGTACTTAGGACTCGAGGCACAGTGGCGCTTCTTCGAGGGGCTGACACCTAGGGAACACCCACATCTTGGGCTCAAATGTTTCTTCAGAGGTGCCGGAGATGGAGACCGGACTCTTTTAGGAGAGGCCGCACTTGTTGATGCTGTGGCAGTTGGACATAGCGTCTTTTCATATAAGAAAGACTTCAGCCTGGACAGGCGTTGTTTGCAGGCCTGCGGTGTGAAGTTGCAGCAGTGGACACACGCGTCTACGCTATGTGCCTCCCCAAGGCAAATCAGACCCTTTGAGTGCCCGTCTGAGGCAGGTAATTTCACCTGGCAAATGGAGCACCATTCAAATCCTGCCAATTTAGAGGCCATTATTAAGAGAAGTCAAACCTTTCCAAGTCAAGGGTCCAAATCCGAGTCCAAAGCCAAGCCAAATTACCAGAGAAAGAGTGGTTGGGGCACAATCCAAGTCAACACAGTGAGACAAAAAGGTAAAATCCAAATCCAAACCGTAGTCAAAGCACAGTCCGAGTCAAATCCTGCGAGAAATCACTGAGAGGAAAAGAGCACTAGCAATAACGATTCCTAACGTGCTGCTCACACGGCGGACGAAAGGAACTGAGGGAATTTAGGTGGGAGCACCTATATAGGGACCGTTAGGAATGGGTGGAGTTACCGCCAAAATGTTGCAAACTCAATTCTGCCTTGCGATTCTAGATGGTTCCGAACGCTCTGCACAGGCGGAGGAGTAACCCACTGTGTGGATTTACAGAGACCACGAAGAAGATCTGTAATATTCCGAATAGCTTCAAGCTATATCTTCTGACAATGTCAATTCTGATTTTCAATGGTTTTCAGTGGGATGATCTTACCTTTTTAACTTTAACACCACCTTTTGGTGTTTGCTTCGTTATGAGATTGTATCCAATCATCTGCTCAGCAAGCTGTCCTACCACTTTGGGGCTAAAAGGGGGAGAGAGAGAGAGAGAGAAAGTTAGAGAGAGAAAGAGAAAGAGAGAAGAGGCACATATGTGTTTTTAAAGATCACCTGCAAAGAATTAAATAGATTTAGAATAACTGCTGTCATTCTTCACTTACTCCTTTGTCAAATGAACTCCTCCTTTCAGCCCACTGCTAAAAACACCTTTTCCTCTTCCTCCAGCTAATATTTGAGCCTTCAATACAAGTTCTGTAGCCTCTGTATGATAAAACAAACACTATGTTATTAAAACGTCTTACTAAAGTGCAGTAATATTAGCTAATTTTATAATGTGATTTTATTGCACAATTTGAAGAATAAACTTTTAAGCTCTGCCACACAACTTTGTACTGATGCAGAGTATTAAAATTCTACATTGTACTATTCTTCAATACCTTTATTTCTTCAAGATTATTTCTATCTGATAATTCATAAACACAACTTCTCATTCAAAGAGTTCACAGTGGCATCTGAAAGAGCTGCTGCTGCTGTTGTGGTGGTGGTGGTGGTGGTGGTGTGCCTTCAAACTGGATTTGACTTATGGTGACTTAGGGCCAGAAGGTAATTTATGCAATGGTGATGGTTGCATAATTCTCTTACCAAATGAAATTCACTCCCAACTTCAGTCTACCTTACCTAAGACTGCAGTTCAGTCTTAGAACAACTTCTTTACATGAAAAAGTTTCCAATTTAATCCTCAGCTTCTCCAGGTAGGGCTAAAAAAGAATCTCACCTGAATCCCTAGAGAGCCACTTTCAGTCAATACTAAGCCTGATGGGTCAGTGATAAGATTTATCCCATAGCATCCCATGTATTTACTGCTTATGATGTTTGGAGTCAACCAAAATTAATTTCACTTGTATTCTAGCCTCTACCAATTTGATGCCCAGTTCTTTTAGGGAATACCTAACAAATGAGAGAGCATCTTCTAAGTAAGAGATAGGCAACCTGCTACCCTTCAGAGATTTTAATTACATCTCCCATCAGCCCTAGCCAATAGTTATCATTTAAAACATCTGGTTTCATTAGGTTGTCTAACTCTGATTTATATGACAATGTGCAACTTTCAAAGAATGGCAGTAAATAAGTTAGAATCTACCTAGTATGCCATGTCCTAAATTACCTGTAGAACAAAATATGTATATTTGGCTCAAGCAAGCATGTCATCCCATAGGCTTACAAAACAAGCCCTGCAAAACTGAAGTCAGTCAGCTTGGCAGTGAAGGAGACACTTTCTTAACAACTTTTGGAAACAATTAGATATTGAGGCAAAGTGAAATAGATTAGTTAAATCTTCTCCAGAAAAAAAAATAATGAGCCAAGATATGAAAAATACAGAACAGATTACAGCTATGGTAGAACAAGCATCATCCTATATAACTTTCTTTGGATACTAAACTGTATTGCAGCAGAAATTCTTCAATCCATATCAGAAGATTTTCCAGTTTCTCACTCTTTTCAACATCCCCATTTCACTCAGAGGGACATGCACCTTTCTGTTCATGCAATGTTGTACTAAAAACAGCTCAGAAGCTGAAAGAATGCAAATATTCTTTTTAGGAATTAACAGTATTCACTGAAGTTTTTTATACTAGACCACTGTCTAGGGCACAGAAGGACTTATTTAAAAACACATTTTAAGTAGACTATAGAATGTAGTGTATTTAAAACAGTAACAACCTTCACTGAACAGGAAAAAGTACAAACAGGGCCGGTTTAAGGAATTTTGGGGCCCCCTGCAATGCTTTATTTTGGGGCCCCATATATTTATCTCAGGTCAATGTAACCTAACCTATTCACCATACAGGACGTTCAGATTACAGTAGGACCCCCGTATCCATGGATTCATTATCCATGGGACACAAAACAGCACACCTACCATAGAGTCTTCCTAGAAAATGTGTCCTCCCTTGTCGTTTTCTAGGCCCTCCAAGGCAACTCTATGGTATTTTAAACCAGAAGTCCCATTATTTTCAATGGCGTTCACTATTATTCATGGTTTTCAGAATCCATGCCCCCCGAACCAATCCCCAGTGGATAAGAGGGGCCTACTGTATTACATAATTTGCCACCAATAATTTAGTTTAAAAACTATATTATAGGCACTAACGTAATATTTTTTTGTTTATTAGCAATTAACGTAATGGTGTAGATTTGCTCAAAGAAAAGAAAGAGTGGACTACAAGCTAAACATGAGTTAGCAGTGTGATGCAGCAACAAAAATAGAAATTCTGTGATTTTTTTCCTTTCATGCAGCTTGTGTACTAGAAAATATCTGCTTTCCAGGCACTTACTTTTGATATATATCACTCTGAACCTTAAATCCTTCCCCTTGAAGAGCTGTCATGCATTCCAATACACCGCTTTCCCTGGCCCCTTCTATAATTCATGCTACCCAACACGCAGATAACAAGAAAATTTAAATGTGATAAATATATATATATATATATCCAGTTTTATATCTATGTTGTCTAGGCTTACAAATTATTAAGACGAATTTAAAAATAAATCACTTTTCAAGCGACAATAGAGAAAGCCAGAAAACGCTCTGTCCGCTGTGATAAAATATCTATTTTGGCATTGTTAATGGCCGCTACGAGCATTTAATTAGATTACTTTGAGTCGCTAACCATCCTGACAATGAAAGCCTTGTATGCACCATGATAAGTGCTGTCAATTATGACTGCGATCATTACCCTTTGTGCCACCGGCTCTTCAGGCCAAGTCAGTTGTATTCATAGCCTGCATACTGATTACTTCTTACTTGGCAGCAACAAATAAGGAGGAGAGAGAAAGAGCAGAATGAAATGGGTATTTTTATTTTATTTTATTTTTCCCCTTAACTTGCCAAAAGATCATCAAGGCAGTGAAAGAACTTGCATGGCAACAAGTATGAAAGGCATAAATAAGCAGACAGGAAAGTAAGCATAACTATGTAAAGGTTAGATCTCAAGTACTAATCAATATAGCGACTTAACAGAACACTTTGCAAACAGGTTCCTGGCACCCTAGGGGAAAGTGACATGAAGTAATTTAATTCCACAGTTATTTGCCCAAGCTCTGGAAAATGAAGTAAACCAGCCAAATCTGATTTTACAGTAACCAAGCCTGATAGTTTAGTATTTACCAAGTTGATTCACTTCTCCACTGTCAAGGTTTCCATTTTACTTAAAGATCTGATTCTACAAAAGCATACTACTACACATTTCTTTCTTTAAAAAATGTTGTCTCCTACCTGAATTCTCAGATTGTATTAAGAAAGAGTACCTCGCACAGGTAATTTAATTGTATCTGAAATATATACATGATTCAACCATCCTCACAGTATAAGGCAGTGAGGAAATCAAAGTTACTAACAGAATTTGTATGGAAATTAAATAAGACCACATTCAGAAAACAAGATTAAATGGATCTCTTCAGTTAACATCTACCAAGCGGCTTTAAAAAAAAAAATCTGTGAACAAGTGCAAGAGCAACATACTTGCTAGACCCTTTCTAAAGATATACCGTACACTTGTTCTCTCTCACACACATACACACTCACACACAGACTTCCTCTCTAACTTAAAAAGATACTAGCAGGATAATAAAGTGTCATGTCAATATTTACAACCATGGGGTGTGCTACAGTGCAATGAAATGTAGCATTCTCAACAACACTTCACTTTGCAATTAAGGCCTCTCCATCAATTGCCAGTCCCATCTATTGGCCGATAAGACTTAGTGTGAAATTCATTAGAGTGTTTGCTTCACAACTCCAAACTAAAAACAAATTAGTAAGATAAGTCTGATGCTTGTTAAAAATGCATTGGTTTTGTCACTAATTTAGTAATTAGGTGTTGAACTGGAAAAAATTAAATATGCATCATTAACCACCATGGTAAACTTTCCTAATAATTTCTACTTTTCATTACAATGACATGACTGAGTAACTGCTTATGCATATGCTGTGCCATTATATTCAGTGAAGAGTATGTCAAAGATTTGTGCCAACATAATTCTGTGGTGTGTGCATAAGGTCACAATGGTGATGCCTGGCTCCTCCTGTTAAGTTTTCTCAATATCCACATCTTAAGACACCTCTGCGCACATGTCTGCACACTGGCTCACCAGACATACGATATCCTGCCACCTCAGTTTGGGGATAAACAAAAAGTGAGATTCAAGTCTCTACACATCTAAGTTTTTATGAGAAAGGGATGTCCAATCCATAGCTATTGAGCATGATGAAAGGTATTCCAGTACAATCAAAATCCCCTCTTTTGCTTTCCTCTCTTTTGCCCTTGCCTGTACACAAGTAACAAGGTTTACCCGAAGCTTCTCTGCACATGATTCATTATGCCTTACTTTTAAAAAATTCTACTATTTTTTTAAGTAAGTAATAAGTAGTAATAGCCTGCTGTGAATAAAGATCTGGTCTTATAGGTACAGGTTGCCCTGCCTCCATTTACACAGGATAGGTACCTGTGGTTTCACTTACCCACGGTTGGGGTAAAAGATCTCTCTAGGCATCTGGAGGACCATAGAGTCATGCTGGAGGTGGTCTCTCTGGGAATCAGGAGGTCCTCCAGCACAACTCAGAGTGTGGTGGAGTCTCCTTCTTTGGAGGTTTTTAAACAGAGGCTGGATGGCCATCTGTCAGGAATGATTAGATTGTGTATTCCTGCATGGCAGGGGGTTGGACTAGATGGCCCTTGTGGTCTCTTCCAACTCTATAATTCTATGACTCTATGGTCAACTTCCATTAGAAGCTATCTGGTCTTATAGGTACAGGTTGCCCCGCCTCCATTTACACAGGGTAGGTACTTCCACTGGAAACTGACCATACAGTCACGCCAGATGCCTCGAGAGGCATCCTCGCTAGGCATTTTCTAAGTACTCTAGCCCAATTCTATGGTATTCTACCACGGTTCACTGTTATACGTGGTTTTGTGTTTCTGTGGGAAGTCCGGGAACATACCCCGTGGATACAAGGGGCACACTGTATGGTTAGGGAAATAAGTTATTTTTGAGTGGCTGCTATCCAAAGAATTGAACAAGTGCTGTCAGATCTCATTAAGAGTCAAAATCTGGGCAATCCGGTTCTGTGACTCATGAGAGGTTTAGACAAAGTGAGCCACAAACCATGCACAGTTCAAAACAGGCAAAGGGTGTGTTCCAAAACAACCAAGAAAGATCAGAAAGGCCACCCAAAACCAGGCAGGGATCCTGATCTGAGTGAATGGGAGCGGGTGCTTAGGCAGTGTCTTTCAACTAGAGATAAGTTGCGTAGGGAGCAGGGCACTTTTAGGGTTCAATGGGTGGGAACTGGACCTTGTGACCAGCTAATTGAACACTATAGTGAAGATAGCACCCATGAAACATAGTGTTCACTCGGCTGTCAGGTTTGCAGTGATGGCACTGGAGATAAAGCATAAGTTTATTATGCCTGCTACAATGCAGCAATTGCCTATTATTTAATTCAAACTCAGCACCAAGAGACATGTTCTGCACCAAACTCTTGCAGTTAGCAGGCCTCCTTCCCTCTCTGCACAAACACTCATCTGTATTTATCTGTTTGCACATGATGCCTGTTTGGTGGAGCTAACTTTAATGGCTTCAGCACTTCCATGACTATGCAAATTCTTTCCCCAGTGAATTAATCTCACTGCATTTTTCAGTGTGCTTCCCCACTAAACATTATCCAGCATGCTATGCAGTGGCAGCATTGGGGGGGGGGGGCGGAGAGGTTGAACTGCATCACGTAATGCTGTCAGGGGAAGATGTGACACCACAGATACTATGTTGATGAAAACAATGTTCACCCCCATGGGCATACCTACCATTGGCAGAATGGGATTCATCCTCCTCCTGAAGTAGGGCTTCCATTTCCTCCCATCATCCTAAACCCCAACCTGTATCTCTATCTCAACCACTAGCATGATCAGCCTTCAAAACTGCCTATTGAATCAACATCAAAACAATCAAAAGTATTTGTTTAAGTATTTGAAGGGGTGTCACGTTGAGGATGGAGCAGGTTTGTTTTCTGCTGCTCCAGAGACTGGAACACGGAGCAATGGATGCAAGCTCCAGGAACAGAGATTCCACCTCAACATTAGGAGGAACTTTTTGACAGTAAGAGCTGTTCGGTAGTGGAACACACTCCCTCGGAGTGTGGTGGGGTCTCCTTCCTTGGAGGTCTTTAAACAGAGGCTGGATGGCCATCTGTCAGGGATGCTTTGATCGTGATTTCCTGCGTGGCAGGGGGTTGGACTGGATGGCCCTCGTGGTCTCTTCCAACTCTGCAATTCTATGATTCTATGAAAGCAATGTCTGGTTGGATGAAAGTAAATTGGATTGATTAACTGATGAAACCAGCCTCCCACTTAACTACTGTATAAACTATTACTTGTATACAGAAAGTTGAATCTCAAAAACCTAACAATTTGAGAGGAAAGTAGAGAGATGTTGCCATTCTTCTAGCCTTGCTCATTGATAGGTCCATTTCACTGCAGCAGCAACTAGGTGAATAGAATAGAATCTTTATTATGGTCATAGACCAGCACAGGTAAAAAGGGGATACAAAATAAAGGTGAAATCACAGGATAAAAACAGGCTAAAAGCAATATTTAAAATGTTAGCTCCAGTATAACAAGACTAGGTTGACACTATTCTACTGCTGAGGACATTGTCTGTCGAATTTTAACCGCAGCTGCGCAAAATCTGGCAACATTGTAAGTTGTTCCTGGGTTGGTGTCTGAAAGCAACAAGTTTATGTAGAATTGTCCAGTGTGCCCTTGATATTTATGCAACAGGGGTGAAATAAGTCTGAGACATATGTCCCTGTAGTATGAGCACTGGAGTAATACATGCTCTGTTGTTTCTATTTGGCCTGAGTTGCAGGGGCACAGTCTATCTGAGAAGGGGATCTTCTTGTATCGGCCTTCAAGGACAGCTGAAGGGAGGGCACGACACCGTGCAAGAGTAAAGGCCCTTCGATGTTTAGGTATTTCAAGTGTTGCTAAGTATGCCAAAGGCGAGGCCAGATATCTATTGGAGTCACTAGCAATGAAGGTTGGAGTACTGGCTAAAACCAGTTGTCGCTCTATATCTGCTACCCGTTGTTTGATAGTAGCTTTCGCCCTATCATATCCCAGGCTTAGTAGAAGATCTGGAGAAAGGCCCAGCATTGAGATTTTAGTCATCACTGTCTGTTTCCAGCTGGATTGGAAATCATCACTTAAGGTTAGTGGAGCAAGGCCAGTGGGAAAGAGGGATAGTCTGAGCCAGTAGTTGAGTATGGTCACCCATACTCTGGCCTCCATTTTCATAAATCCTGACTCCAGTCTCAGAGCTGCGTTAGAGACACATTTTGGAGTTTGGAAAGCTGATCTTAAGAATTTGGATTGGACAAGTTCTAATGGAGCAGGGTTGGGGAAGGGTCCCAATTGGGATCCATAAAGCAGTTGTGCTACTGGTTTGGCTTCAAAGAGTTTAAGCGCTGCAGGTAAATAGTGGCCTCCTCTTGTCTTAAGAAATTTGAGAATGGTTGTGAATGGTTGTTGTTGTACTCCTCTGGCAACTAGGTGAAAGAAGCACTTGTTCAGAGGATTGTGCCCAATTCAAAAGACTTGTACCCAGTCTCAGGTTACTGTTCTAGCAAATGAATTACATCTACTCACACCAATTCTTTCAAGGGACAAAGCATACAGTATTAGATTTTACAATATGTCTCCTTGTGTTTAGTGTTGTGAATACAAATTGAAGTGCTACACCTTGAAATTGCAAAACGACTCCATACTATAATGAAAGTTTATTGTGAATCAATAAAAATTGGACCTACTTTAGCAACTATGATTGCTCTGGTCTGCTTGAAATGCCTGGGGCAAAAAAGAGCTTGGTTTCAGCCCACTGCTGTGTATATTTAACTACTGGATTCTTGATCACAAAACAATAGGCTTGGGTGAGAGTGTAGATTGCTCTTCTGATATGAGATTGCTAATTTACCTACCTAGAGAGTCTTCTAATATTCCATTAACATGGATGGAATGGGTTTACAAGCTACATCAAGAATAGCAACAGAAATAGTGCTCTACTTATACAAACATCACAAGACATGACAATATTGCCAGGCTGCTCTAAATAGTCCTCTTTTAAATACAGTACAGTGGGTCCTTGGTATCCACTGGGATTTGGTTTAAGGACTCGCTGTGGATACCAAAATTATATACAGTGGTGTCATAAAATGGTGTCCCTTATATAAAATGGCAAGATCAAGGTTTGCTTTTTTATTTATTTTTTGAATATTTTCAAGCTGTGGATGACGGAATCCATGGATGCAGAATCCATTGATATGGATTGTTGAGCTGTACAACCCTCATATCCATGGGGGATATGTTCCTCCTTGACTTACTGCAGATAATAGTGAACCCTATGGAAATGGATGACTTCTGGCCCAAGCATACCATAGAGTCATGCTGGAGAGCCTACAGATTCCTAGAGAGAACACCTCTCTAAGCATTTTCTAGGTCCTTCAGCACAACTCTATGGTCATCTTCTGGAAGAAGCATAACACAGAATTACACTAGAAGACCTAGAAATGCCTAGACAGAACATACTTTTTGCATGCGAGTAAGTGAAACTGTGGGTACCAGTCTCGTGGATATGTGGGTCACGCTGTACAGTGATTGAGCAACTGTTTGAAACTTTCTCATAAATGTCTTGTGCAGTTATATATTTAGGGACTTGTATCCCACTTTTCACATAGCCGTCAAGGCTAACTCTCAAGGATAAAATAATTGAAAATAAAAGCAACAAAACAGGCAAAAAGAAGAAGCCATTTTTCTATGAAGGTGTCATGACTGGTTTGTCCTTTAGAGGCTCTAATGTTACCTGATGCAATGACCATTACACCATATTAGACTCTGGGAGGAGATTTTACAGATCAAAAGCTCTTCAGTTTGTTGAGGAAATGTTGACATTTTGAGTAACAAGATCTGAAAAGACTTAACAAAACATCATTAAGCATGAATGAATGGCTGTCCATTGCTTGTTGAGAATATCCAGTTTGTGATGGGGGGTTTGTGGGTTTTTTGTGTACATAGACGCCCCCTTGTCGTGGGAGAGAGGCTTGCGTACCCTAATGACGTTTTGAGCTATGCTGGCGGTGGCATAATAGCCACCGGTAGGGTCTCCCATGCCAGACAGGTCAAAACCGAAGGGTCTGACAAAGAGCGTCAAAGGGCAGGATGGGCTCTCTAGCCTTGTGGCAACCGTCCTAGGAGAAGGAAAACTCTAATCCCAAACCCGGGCAGATGGTGCTCGTCCAACCCTGTAAGGTCAACCATCTAAGAGAAGGAAACTCTAATCAAACCTACGGCCCGAGGACCTCGCTGCCACGTCCATGCTTGCAAGGCCACGGCAGATGAATCTCTGGTTTAAAGGGTGAGGCCAGTTCTGTGCACGCTGCGCTCCACCAGAAAAATCCATTGCACAGGCTCGAAGGACAAATCCATTTCCAAAAAAGCCCTGTAGCGACTGGCGAGGGACGAAACCGGCAGGTGTAAAGATGCACTGGAAGCCGCAGCCCCAACCCTGCATGCAGGCGGTTCAGGACATTGGTCGCTCAAGCCTGACCCGGGAGATGACAGTCTTGTTCGGCAGCATTCTGAACGACCAAGCAGCCTTTTTTAAGGAGAGCACTGCTTGCTCCATATGGAGAGGGGCCTAGAAAAGGTGGCCTAAAGAAAGCTCATCCCCAACTACCTGGTTGGCTAGCCGCGGCCAACGGGAATCTTCTGATGCGGTCAAACCAAGGCAAAGAAACAAAGGCACACACCGGCCTCCAAAGGTGTAAATAAACTGACACTTGCATGCTGGAACATCAGAACCATGCAAGACTCTAAAGATAGTGGACGGCCTGAGCGTCGTTCTGCCCTAATAGCCCTTGAACTATCACGGCTTAATATTGACATCGCTGCCCTTAGTGAAGTTCGCTTCCATGAGGAAGGCAGCCTTAAAGAACATGGCGCCGGCTACACACTTTACTGGTCTGGCAAACCCAAAACCGAAAAACATCTTTCAGGAGTAGGCTTCATGATTAAAAACTCCATTGCCTCCAAACTCGAAACCTTGCCAACAGGACACTCTGATCGCATTATTTCCTTACGCCTCCCACATGTTGTTCTCTTTAGTGTATATGCCCCAACTATGCAAGCCGACCCTGTAGAGAAAGACAAATTCTACACAGACCTACGCCAACTCATACAAAAAGTCCCTATAGAAGATAAAATTATTATACTTGGTGACTTCAATGCCAGAGTAGGAAAGAATTCCGAAGCCTGGAAAGGTGTCTTAGGCAAGCATGGTGTTGGAAATTGCAATGATAACGGACGCCTCCTGCTAGAGTTCTGTGCAGAACAACAGCTGACTATTACAAACACAATCTTTCAGCAGAAAGATAGCTTGAAGACAACCTGGATGCATCCCCGATCCAAACATTGGCACCTCATTGACTACGTTCTAGTCCGTCAGAGAGACATTCGTGATGTCCGTCATACCCGAGTGATGCCCAGTGCAGAATGCCAAACAGATCATCGCCTCGTCGGATGTAAACTAAATCTTCATCTTAAGTTCAAACCTAAGAGGGGTGGCATCTTAAAGAAGAAGCTCCAAGTCAACAATCTTCAACAAGCTACCATGAGAGACAACTTCCAGGCAAACCTACAAACGAAACTTGAAGACCATCCTACAGATCCTTCTCCTACAGTGCTTTGGCAACATATCAAAAACAGTATCCTCCAGTCTGCAGAAGAATCCCTCGGGTTCTCCCACAAGAAAAATCAAGACTGGTTTGATGAAAACAACCAAGAGATCCAGGAGCTGTTGGCAAGGAAGAGAGCTGCTCACCAGGCATACCTCGCCCAGCCAACCTGTCATGTAAGAAAAGCAGCTTTCCGCCTCACATGTAGCAAACTACAACAAAAACTCCGAGACATGCAGAACAAGTGGTGGATCAATTTAGCAGAAAAGACACAACGCTGTGCAGATCTGGGTGATCATAGAGGATTTTATGAAGCTCTTAAAGCAGTGTTTGGACCTACTTATCAGGTCCAAAGCTCCTTATACAGTACAGATGGTCAAACATTAATTACTGATAAAGCCTCCATCCTAAGTCGTTGGGCTGAACATTTTCAAAGTCTCTTTAGCGCCAACCGAGTAGTCCAAGCCTCAGCTATCCAATATATGATACAAAAACCAATGAAAAATGAATTGGACATAGCTCCCACTTTGGAAGAGACCCTTATGGCCATACAGCAGATGAAAAACGGCAAGGCAGCTGGGATTGATGGAATCCCACCTGAAGTTTGGAAACACGGAGGTCATGCACTCCACGAAAAATTCCACGAATTCCTTGTGAATTGCTGGGAAAAAGGGGAACTGCCATCAGACCTCCGAGATGCAGTCATCATCACCCTGTACAAGAAAAAAGGAGCAAAATCCGACTGCTCAAACTATCGAGGCATAACACTGCTCTCTATTGCTGGAAAAATCCTTGCAAGGATACTCCTGAACAGATTAGTTCCTGCTATCGCAGAAGAACTTCTCCCTGAAAGCCAATGTGGCTTCAGAGCCAATAGGAGTACTACAGACATGGTATTTGCCCTTAGGCAACTGCAAGAAAAATGTAGGGAGCAGAACAAGGGTCTCTATGTAACATTTGTCGACCTCACCAAAGCCTTTGACACTGTAAGTAGAAAAGGTCTGTGGCAGATCCTGGAAAAACTAGGATGTCCCCCCAAATTCCTTAAAATGATTATCTTGCTACACGAGGGCCAGCGTGGTCAAGTCAGATATGATCATGCTCTTTCAGAGCCCTTTCTAATAACTAATGGAGTGAAGCAAGGTTGTGTTCTTGCACCAACTTTATTTACAATCTTCTTTAGCACGATGCTCCAAAGGGCTATGGCAGAGCTTGAAGAAGACGACGGCATCTATATACGCTACCGTACTGATGGTAGCTTGTTTAACTTAAGCCGTCTGAGGGCTCACACTAAGACTCTAAACTATCTAGTCCGTGAGCTGCTCTTCGCCGATGATGCTGCCCTTGTTGCCCACACAGAAGCAGCTCTGCAGCGCCTAACGTCCTGCTTTGCAACAGCTGCAGAGCTGTTTGGGCTAGAAGTCAACCTGAAGAAAACAGAAGTTCTTTACCAGCCTGCACCACAGGACGAACACCACCATCCCCACATTGCCGTCGGCAAATCAGTGCTCAAGTCCGTTCAGCAGTTCACCTACCTGGGAAGCATCATCTCCTCAGATGCCAAGATTGACAAAGAGATCGATCACAGATTAGCAAAGGCATATAGTGCATTTGGAAGACTTCACAAAAGAGTCTGGAGCAATAAACACCTGAGGCAAAGCACAAAAATCAGTGTGTATAGAGCCATCGTACTGTCTATCCTCCTTTATGGATCTGAAACATGGGTTACCTATCGCCACCACCTACGACTCCTCGAGCGCTTTCATCAGCGCTGTCTACGCACAATCCTAAATATACACTGGACTGACTATGTGACGAATGTTGCTGTCCTTGAACAAGCAGGGATCACCAGCATTGAGGCCATGATATTGAGAACACAGCTGCGCTGGGCAGGGCACGTTTCTAGGATGGAGGACCATCGCCTCCCCAAAATACTACTCTACGGTGAACTCGCCACGGGTCAGCGTAAGAGGGGCGCTCCAAAAAAGCGATACAAAGACTCCCTGAAACAACATCTCAGGCTTGGCCAAATTGATCACCAACAGTGGTCCGCCCTGGCCTCACATCGGGAGGCATGGAGACGCAATATCCACAATGCTGCAGCCTTATTTGAGAACTCACGACGAACAAGTCTTGAAGAGAAACGACAACGCAGAAAGAATCACAACCCGAAAGCATCACCCAAGGAGACCTTCTGCTGCGCTTTTTGCAACCGGACTTGTTTATCTCGGATTGGCCTTTTTAGTCATCAGCGCGCTTGCAGAGGGCGCGGGATGAGTCCTTCCTGAATCTTCGTTTGCGAAGAAAAGCCAGAGAGAGAGAGAGAGAGAGAGAGAATTATTAATGAATTACACTGTTAATTTAAGTATTAAAATTGTTAAAATAAATAAAAAAATTAAAAGCAACAAAACTAGCAGCAGATAAAGGAAAAACTACCGTAGTTATTTTTTTTAAAAAAATGTATAGTTTTAGAAGCCCATGAAAGCAGGATGAGCTTTACCTGGAGCATAAAGATAGTAAACGTGTAGGATGAACTGCTGCCCATAGGCTACAAGTGGCCCCAGGGCCATTTTTACAGCATTCAAGGCCATGAAAACAGACCAGACTCTTTTGGGCAGCAGACAACTGATTTTCAGGTGAATGTGACTGAACAGGGAGTCACATTGGCTCCCATGCCCGCCACAGATGCCTACTCCACTAGTAAATGCACATGCTAGGTTCACCTTCCACAATTTGGATGTCATCATCAGATCAGCCTTATTATCAGAGAAGAAACTTTTTCACTGATTCTAGTTCCAGCACATTAAGGACTTTAAAGTTTAACGCTGGAGTTTTTAATTGAGTCCAGATACAAACTGAAAGACTGTGGAAATCTTTTAATAGCTTCATAAAATGTACACGATGGTCTATCCATGATGTCCAGTGCTCATTAACATTTTGAAGCAGCTGTATTTTTCAGACACTTCAGAAGTATTCTACGGTGTTACCACAACATCTTGCTTTGATGTTGCTAGAGGACATATTACAATTCTCAGGAAAATAATTTATCATAACCCATAGTTTTAAGCATATTTGTTCTCTGACCATCTCCAGGCCTATCTGCGAGGCCTGCCTTGCACACCTGATCTCAGGGAAAGCCAAAAAGGATCCATGGCCACCTATAAGTCTGTACCTTCTGTGTATTGCCAGGGTATTAACATAGCATTCATTCCAATTGCCACTATCGTGGCTTCTGACAGAGGGGTTGTCTAAACGGTGAAAAAAACTCATGGAATTCAAGGAAAAGATGACCCGTCTTAATGGGATCCCGCATTGTTACACCATATTTGGAAGGAGGGGGGCCAAAAAGTCAAAAACTCTGAGGGAAAAGCCTTTGCAACTTTTCCCAGAGTTTTTAATAAACAGCGAGGCGAAGCACATTCCTGCTCATTGGGACAAGTGAATTTTTTTAAATCACTTTCCCATATGAGTGGAAGTGCAAAGCTGATTGTCTGGACAAGTGCAGCACCATGTTGGATTTTCGCCTTAGCAAGCAAGCGCTAAGGCGATAAAATGGAGTGTTGGGGGGGGGTTGGGTTTTTTTATTGCAAAGCAAACTACCGCACCAGCACACCGTGGGAGTTGTGTGTATGTGTGTGTGTGTTTTAAGGTCAGCAGTGGCAGATTAACATAGGTATAAACATGAGTAATTCACTTGTGGCTCCATCTTGATTGGTGGACATGTGAACCTTTGGGAGAGCAAAAAAAAAAAAAAAACCATTAAGACAAGGCACAGCTGCTGTGAAATGCCATTACTGCGCGGCACTCCATTTTTTTTCCGGCCTCGTATAGACAAGCCCAGAGAAGCAGAACAGCAAGGCACAGTTTCATTCCACCTGGGCCCTTGTGGCTGTTGAGAGCCCCTTCCTCAATTCCACTGCCACTGCTATGTCTTCTGAGGGAGAGAGAAGCAGCCATGCTCAGTTCCATCATGTCAACTGGTGAGAGCCTCTCCCTCAATTCCAACTACCATTGCTGTAGCTTTAGAAGGGGAAGAAGAGCAGCCAGGAACTGCTGAACTTAATTTCTACCCCACCATCCCTTTGTCTTTGTGTGTTGTGCCTTATTTTAGATTGTAAGACTGAGGGCAGGGAATTATCAAACTAATAGTAAGCCACTCTGGGAAACTTTGTAGTTAAAGGGCAGGGCATACTCATCAATCAATCAATCTATAGCTGACTTTTGGGAACTACAACTTAAAGAATATCACAGCCAGATGACCAATGGCTTTAATCCTGTTGTAGCACAATTGATATCTCTTCTGTTGACCCTACCATGTTGCCCTTCCTGTTTTATCATGGGTTCTTCACTCAGTTCCTTATGTTCCTGGCACTTGGGTTGCCACATTTATACAGGTAATAGCCCTGACCACTTAACAGAGGGTAAATTTTAACAAGATTTAGCAGGTGAACTGTCTGGACTGACGGATGGATAGGTAGGTAGAAAACAGATAGGCAGGCAGGCAGGCAGACAAGCCCACTTCCCAACTAGGTTTCTATGCATCAGGATTTAACAGCACTACAATATCAGGGCCAGAACAAAGTGCCAATTTCTCTTCAGTTGGTAAGCCTCCATGTCACAAAGAAGCTGGACTGAAACTTTAAAGAAGGAAGTTGCTTTTCTTTTTTCTCCAAGAGAAAAAGAGCAGGCATGTTGGCAAGAGCAGCAACATCCAAAAGCAGCCTCACAAATAACAAGTAAATAAACTGAGATGTGAAACTGAGGTGTGAAATTGAAGCTTTTCTATAAAAAACAAACCAACCTCCCACCTACATGAGAAATTCAGCAGCGTCATCCTTATGTTAAGTACACACTGAGCAACATCTGTGGGTTTTACTTTTAAATTAATGCCTTCCCTCACTCTAGAAATCCCATTTGTGTCTCATCCCCCTCATGTGCAGTCATCCTTTGAGAAGAAGTTTCCATATCCTGCTCCTTACACTTTTTTCTCTTCAGTTCCAGAGGTGAAGACAGATAAATCTTCAATTTTATAACACTATACTATTTAAAATATTGTATATTTATGACAAAATTACAAGCCTCATTAAATTCTATAATGATAAATTATCCAGTCTCTTGATCCTGTCAGCTGATGTTATTAATTATTTTTTGTACCTATTGCTATATGTCACATTAAAAATATAAAATTCTAGATAAAACAACAGTGGCTTACCCAGACTACTGTAGCCTTAAATGACCCTCAAACAAGATTCCCCAAAACATACATCCAGATAGTATAGTTCCCTTTTCTTGTGCCTCTTTTGCAACGTGAAAGTTATGTCTTGAATGACAATGTTCTACAGTCCATCATGACCATGGATTTACAGCACCTCCCCAAAACCAGAGCTTGGTATATTACATTTTAAAATCATTTTGTTCCTGAAACTTGTTAAAACAAGGGAAATGTCATTTATTCCATTGCTCATTGCTGTTTACTCAAAGTAAGCCATTATGTTACTCATTGGTACCGTTCTTGTTCTGTGCCTTCAAGTGGTTTCCAATTTATGGCAACCCAAGGCAGATTTATCATGGGGTTTTCTTGACAAGATTGTTCAGAGGGGTTTGCCTTTGCCTTCCTCTTAGTGTGCAACTTGCCCAAAATAACCCAGTGTGTTTCCATGGCTGACAAAGGATTTGAACCCTGGTCTCCGGAGTGATAGACCAACCAATACATAACACACTTAAAATATTGCTTTTTAATTGCTTTTTAAAAGCAATTAAAATATATAGAGCTCCACCCCCACCAAATGACTGCTCAAAGTAACATTTTAAGAGCTTTTCATTATAGTAATACACACACCTCACCCTGGTGCCAGTGATTATGTAACTGGACCTGTTTAAATGGTGAAAATACCCCTCATGGAATTCTCTGGGAATCCTACCTGTCTAAACATGATCCAGCGCCAAACCACACTATTTGGAAGCAGGAGGGCCCAAAACGGCAAAAACAATGGGGTACAATCCCTTGCAAATTTCCCTGTACTTTTTCACAAACCACAAGACGGGTGCATGTATTTGCTCATTTGGACTATAGAACAATAAAAAACTCAAAGGGAAGCACAAAGCTGATTGGTCGGGCGAGAGTGGGGATAGGGCTTGCTAGGATCTCACCTTAGCGAGTGATCGCTAAGGCAATAAAAAGGATCAATATTTTCTGTTTTGCTTTCTTATAAAATCAGAGAATTGCTCTATTGCACCAGTGCAGCTTGGGATAACTTTTTTTTTTAAATGGTGGTGGGGAAGAACTAACACGAATAAATCACTCGTGGCCACCATCAGGAATGCGAGGCTTATGGGGGCTTCTGAGGTCAGAAAAACCATCACTGCTGCTGCAAGATGCCAATTACTACAAGGTATTTTAGTTTTTTCCCCCCTCGTGTAGATGGGCCCCGTGAGAAAGTACTGACATCACAATCCAATGAAAGTAACAGGCTGCAGATAACATCATTACTTTTAATGCATGGCTTCTAAGCTCTGTCTTGATATGGTATCTTCCATGAATTAGACTATAACTATGGCCAGTGCTACAGGGGGTTATGTGCGGTTTTGTCTACCACATGTGCTGAGTGCAACTGAAAAGAAGTCTGAAATACAGCATAGGAATTATCTTAAAATAATCTTCTGGTGAGAGTTAAGAGTTACACTGACACTAATTCAAGGTGCAGCAAAGGAGGTTGTATGCAAAACAAGACTCCCTTAATTGCTTCTACCAACACTAATTTGACAGTAGAAATGAGGTAGGCATTGTACAGAACCCAGTAACAAGACAGCTGTTATATTCAGAATGACCACTTTTGATGGCAAATCCATCATACCAATATGTGACAATAGATAAAACTAGACAACAGTACATCAGTGGCAGATGGCTATCTCCCCTTGCCTTGCATAGGAACTTTATGGGATGATCTGACTAGCTCTTGAGGTAGTCCAGAATATACTTGATTTACTATGACAATCCATAAAGCCTGCTAAGGGGAGAGAATCCTGACAGGATTTATCAGCACGTTAAGACAACTGATTAGAGTACTAGGCTAGGACTTGGGAAATTTGGGTTGTCATTTCCAGGGTTGCAGGGAGGATGAAGTAAAGAGCAGGACAGATAGGTATGCTGCATTGAGCTTACTGGAAGCATGGAAGGATATATATGTAATAAATATATAAACAGCTTTGTTGCCGCTACAAAAGCAGAGAGATGGAAAGCACACTAGAGGTCCCCCTCCCATTCTACTTTACTTCAGTCTTCTTATCGGTGCATATAGAGTTAGCTGGTAGAACTGCTCAGCTGTGTACTCAAATTCATAACAAAATTTATTATAATGTAGCTTGGAGGATTAAGTTATATTCATCATGTAGCAGGTAGTATTGAAGTCAAGCAGTCATTAAGAACAAAACACACATTTCTTGCCCCTAGCTGCAAGAATATGCACGCATGTTATTCCTCAACTGCTTTTGGTTTGTGTTTTTTTCCCTTTTTGTGAGAATGACAAAATACAGAAGCTGCAGTGGGAGGGGGGGAGTGAAACTTCTCTTTGGCCTGTTTCTTTGCCCAATGAGGAAGCTATGGCAGTGATCTTACATAGCACCAAATACAGGATAAGATGAATTAGTATAACCTTGTGAATAGTATAACCTGTTTTGAAAGAAAAAAAAATCATAAGCGAAAGCAATTTCTTAAGCCACGCTTTCCCTTTCTGTCAGCAAAGGGTTATGCATTTGTTAGCTTAACTGTAGTTGATTTTTTTGGTATACATTTACCAATGTGAACTTTTATCTGTATCTATTTTAATTTTTGTAAGCCACTTTGAGCTCCTGTTCTGGGTAAATGGTAGGATACACATTGAAATGAAATGTAGCAAAATGAAATACAATAAAAACACTGCTTTGCCTGATTCCTGTCTGGATATTTCCATGAAGTCCAAAGGATAAGAACGGGACCACACTGCAAAACCTATTATTGTTTAGCAGAACTTCAAGATTAATCCATCCCAAGAGCTCCAATCAAGTTCTCTCCCCCTCCCTCCCTATCATATGTCTCTATGTGCCTTACAGCATTATTCAATTACACAGAATCTGACAAAATAGAAGAGGACAAGGTCCTGCCCCCAAGGTATATAATCTAAAAGCTGTTGCAACAGAGACAACAGAGGAAAGAAAGGATGATGGAATAGGGATAGAATATAGGGACTAAGAGATTGTGCCATAAACCTCACAGAAAAAGACAGTTAGAAGGAAGTGAGGGGGTTTTCTGGGGGGGAGGGAGATGGCACGTTCTAGAAGGCATTTCCGTATATACAGGGTAGCAATGGAGGAAATAAGGAGTAGTTTGAGGGGGCAGAATACCTCTAGAAGGTTGAGGGTGATAGATGTGGAGACCCAAAGGTGAATCTGGCAGAGGGTGAATCAATTAATTACAGGATTTTACTGCTGCTTTTTATCAAAACAGTTTGTTCCATTCAGGTTGCTATATGATACAGTTTGTACATTCCAAGGAATACAGAGGAAAACATTACAGAGCCTGTACGGGGTCCAAGAATTGTGCTCCAGCATTGCGGGTGACCCTGCAAAGGCTTTTGAGAAATTACTGTCAAATCAAGACAGTATGAACCCCTTTATTTTTATGCAGCTGCACAGTTTTTATGCAATGGACTACTGACTACTGACTGGTGGCAGCCTATTGCAACTACGGTTGTCCCTCCGTATTCACAGCTTGAAAATATTCTTTAAAAAATAATAATCCAAAAAGCAAACCTTGGTTTTGTCATCTTATATAAGGGACACCATTTTGCTATGCCACTGCATATAATGGGACTTGAGTATTCACAGATTTTGGTATCCATGTGAGGTCCTGGAACCAAATCCCAGTGAATATGAAGGGACAACATATGTATTTATTTATCTATCCATTTATCTATCTACTTATTAACTATATCCCATCCTTTTATTGTGAGATCTCACGGCAAACAGATGAAGCAATATGAATAATTTAAACAATTTCAAATTAAAATTGGTAAATGATTTAAACAAGATAAAACATATTAAACAGCTCAAACAAATTAAAACAACCTAAAAGGGATAAAATAACTAATTTTTACTATAATCTCTCTCTCTCTCTCTCTCTTTCCTTTCTTTTCTTTCTTTTGGAAGAAATCCTTAAAAAGACAAGATCTACCCGCATAAAAAGTCATCCCCTACTCTGAGATCCATCTTTAGAATGACTGGAGCCTGCAGTAAGGGCTGCCTACGCTCTGAATGAAGATGCCTGTACAGAAGATGCTCAAACATTTTTTTTTAAAGGGTCTTGAAAGTGAGTTAGATAATTGCCCCACATAGTCCAGTTTGGTCATCTCTGACTGATGAGCCTTATCCAACAGTTTTGGGAAAAGATCCATCCCAGCATGGTTTATTTCAGCTGGAAAATGCCAGGGATAGAATCTGCAGTCAATGTACATAGTGTACTTGCAGAGCTATGTCATCCCCTCCTCTTCCTCAGAAAAGTCATCTAGCAGAAAGAAGAGGCACAGGTAGAAAAACTAGGAATGATGGGCATATACATTATTGGAGCTGCTATGTCTGGGTGCGAGTCACAAGCAAGGCTGAATATTATGCCTGTTGTGCTGGACAATCTACACCCTGCATGCAGCCACAGCAGTGTACCAGGCATCAGGGATGGAAAAGAGACCTCTTTCCATTCCCTTGGCACTGTTTCAAGGACATTAACAAATGTTAATTGTAGGGAGGGACAGGGAGAGAAGATGATGTTGAATACTGAATGAGGGAGGTTGAAAGAGAAATCATGGTATCCCTGAGGGCATTGCATCATCAAAGCCTGGCTCCAATTTTGGTTCAAAAAACCCCAAAAATAAGGGAGAAATGGGAGAAGCAGTCTCTTGGAGTCAGAATAGGGGAGCTGATTCTGAGCCTCAATAAGAGAATTTGTCCGTTGCAAAATAATACAATAAAATATCCAGAAAGTATTGAATGAAAGAATCAAAAACATCCATCCTGTGGCGGACAAGCAGTTTATGGGAAGAGTGGGGGATGAGGCAATAGAAAGGGCAGCTTTCAGCCAATCCATGGATTGGCAAATGAGATGGCAGCTTCACCTTTCTGGCTTATCACCTAGAATGTCTGACAATCCAGCATGCAAAAGGGTATCAAAATGCCAATATCTGATCACCTGTAGAATCTGATGTCTATTTGATTAAAGAAAGCAATTGCAGCATGGAGAAGATGGGAAGGATGGACTCCATCACTGTACGAAGAGATGGGTAGACTATTTAGGACTTCTTTTGATGACCTAAACAGGACTAATTTGGCTCATCGTCCCTAGGATGCCCCTTCTGCTCAGGGGTAAATCTCCCTCTCTCCCTCAGAGAGAGAGGGAGGGAGAGAAACAAAAATATGAAAGGGAGAAAAATGAAAGGAAGGGGGGGAGATGAGAATTCGTTATGATGTCACTTTTTTGTTCAGTGAAGGCTGAGTAACTGGAAATTTCTGGTCAGAAGCTTATTTTCATCCCTCACACCACTGAGAATTGAGACAGCAGGGTTCATCCAAGCTAGAAGTGGACACTACAATGCCTTCATTTATAGATGTACCAGCTAGATTTAAAAAGATGGAGGAAGAAAAGAAGGAAACAAAAACAAACAAATAAATAAAACCAGACAGGGTAATCATATACAGAAACACTGGAGAAGGAAAGGAAGGCATGTTTATTTCTGAATAATAATAATAATAAAATTTATTTATACCCCGCCCCTCTGTTAAAACAATCGGGGCGGCTTACACAATTTAAAATACAATACAAATAAAATCCCTAAACACCCCCACTCCCACCCTCCCCCATAAAAAAACATTAAACAAATATTAATTAAAAAAACTAATCTAAAATCACATTTAAAACTATAAATACAATAAAATATAATAAATGGCCAGCAGCCTAGAAGAGGCCAGGATCCCCTGAGGCCGGGATCTAATTAGGAAAGGCTTGCCGAAAGAGATCCGTCTTTAGTGCTTTTTTAAAGCCACTCAGGCTTGTTATCTGACGGATCTCATTCGGCAGGTCATTCCACAATTTGGGGGCGATTACCGAAAAGGCCCTCTGGGAGGTTGCAGACAGCCTACATCTTCTCTGTGTGTATGTACCTTCAAGTCACTTGTTGACTTATAGAGACCCCGTGAATTACATAGGGTTTTCTTAGGCGAGAAGTATTCAGAGATAGTTTTTTCCAGTTCTGTCCTCTGAAATATACCCTATAGCACCTGGCATTCCCTGGTGGTCTCCCATCCAAGTACTGACCAGGGCTGACCCTGCTTAGCTTCCAAGATCAGACAGGATCTGGTGCCTTTAGGGATTTAGGCTGAATACTGACTGACCAATAAACCTGAGACCGTTGGAGCTGAAACCACACAGGGAGGCACTGAGACGGTAGCCAAAGGCGGAATCAAATGCTTCAAGGCCTGCCCATAGACAAGAGTCTTGAGGTGGGACTCCCTGTTCTTTCACACTTGGGGTGGAAACACTTTACAGCTGGTACAGGACCCAACGTTATATCCCTCTCCCGGACATAATAAACAGTGTGTGGCCTGGAATGCTGCCACCACAAGTCATGCACCTGTTAAAAGAGGTAAAAAATGCCATAGAGAACATTCAATGCCCGTCTTGAGGAGGCAATACTGCCAAGCAGGGAAAATCCAGAAGCGCTAAGTGAAAAACAAAGCCGAAGACAAGCCGTGAGGCACAGGGTGTGGTAAACCACCACTGTCTCCCCAACTATTTCTCTTTAAAATCTTAAGTGACCGGCTTCTGGGCTCTTGTCACCTCCCCGTCAATAATCTACTGATAACACAAAGGTAGCAGTTTTCAAAATACTAACTCAGAGACAAATATAGGTTCTCTCTCTCTCTCTCTCTCTCTCTCTCTCTCTCTCTCTCTCTCTCTGGCTTTTCTTCGCAAACGAAGATTCAGGAAGGACTCATCCTGTGCTTTCTGCAAGCGCGCTGATGACTAAGAAGGCCAATCCGAGATAGACAAGTCCGGTTGCAGAAAGCACAGCAGAAGGTCTCCTTGGGTGATGTTTTTGGGTTGTGATTCTTTCTGCGTTGTCATTTCTCTTCAAGACTTGTTCGGCGTGAGTTCTCAAATAAGGCTGCAGCATTGTGGATAGTGCGCCTCCATGGCTCCCGATGTGAGGCCAGGGTGGACCATTGTTGGTGATCAATTTGGCTGAGCCTGAGATGTTGTTTCAGGGAGTCCTTGTATCACTTTTTTGGAGTGCCCTCTTACGCTGACCCGTGACGAGTTCACCGGAGAGTACTATTTTGTGGAGGCGATGTAAAACAGTAGAATGGTGTATTTCTTTTAAACAAGCAGGCACGACTTTTGTTCTTAAAACTTGGTAATAACAGTTCTGAGTTACAGGTTCATAGCCAATGTAGCTATTTCATATATAATACTTCATCTCTTCTGACTGTTACAATATAACAACACAGACCCTCTCTCTACTAGAGTTCTGTAAATAATAAGAGTTATCCTTTCTTCCACTCTTATCCTTTTAAAACTTAGTTGCCTCAGGAACTCTGACCAGTTGATTCTTCACTGAATTCTCTTGGTTCCTATCTCTTCTAAGAACCGTCCCTATCCTCTCTACAAATAGTCCCTTACTCTCTTTCTCACAGCCTGGGCTATTTATCTGCTCCCAGCTGCTCTCTCATTGGCTAGCTCCAGCTGTCTTCGGATTGATCAGTTGCCTTCTGGTCTTTTCAGCAGGTTCCTTTTCAGCAGTTGTTTGGGAGGGAGTCCTTGATCTTGGGTTTGGCTCTGCCTCCAAGCTTGATAGGCAGGGCAAATAACAAACAGAAGAACAGCATACACTTTAGGGAGGAGAGCCAACCCCTAACCTTCCCCAGAAATGTAAAGCAAACTCCAGAAATCAACACAAAACTAAACTAACCCAAAACATGAGCAGGAAGAACTCCCTCCCAACAACTGCTGAAAAGGAACCTTCATGGTGAATACCCATGTTCCATTTTCCAGCACTGTGGGGAGGGACTCCTTGATCTCTGGACCTAAACAAGTGGTCCCCTGTAGGGCAAGAATAAACTCTCTAAACAATGTAATGAACCATTTGTTGTAAAACAAGGCGCCCAAAGGCCACCTCAGCAGAAGCATACCAATCAATGCAATAATGCCTAATAAATGACAATGGAGAGAGACCCAAGTAGCTGTTCTACATATCTCCCTTAAAGAGGCCTTAGTATATAAGTTGCAGCATTGTGAGTAGAAAGAGCCACAATACCACATGGAACAGGTAAAAAACTGTGTAAATACACTAAATCAATACACAAATGCATCCAATGAACACTGGTAAAAGAAGAGCCTCTCCTTCCCTTTGAAGATCCCACAAAGGAAATCAACAAAGTATCAAATTTTTGAACTCCCTAACCCATTCTAAATAAAATTTCAGTGCTCCCCACACATTCTACTTATGCCAATTCCTTTCTTGTGTATCAGAAGAATGAGGCCAAAAAGAAGGAAAGACCAATCCCTGAGCCCTATAAAAAAAACCGAATTCACCTTCGGAATAAAACAAGGACCCAGCTGAAGTATAACTGAATCCTATAAAACACCCACAAGTGCTCCTGAACAGACAGATCTCTGGCTTTTCTTTGCAAACGAAGATTCAGGAAGGACTCACCGCGTGCTTTCTGCAAGCGCGTTAATGACTAAAAAGGCCAATCCGAGATAAACAAGTCCGTTTACAGAAAGCACAACAGAAGGTCTCCTTGGGTGATGTTTCCGGGTTGTGATTCTTGCTGCATTCTTCTGCAATAGCAGGAACTAATCTGTTCAGGAGTATCCTTGCAAGGATTTTTCCAGAAATAGAGAGCAGTATTATGCCTCGATAGTTTGAGCAATCGGGTTTTGCTCCTTTTTTCTTGTACAGGGTGATGATGAATTAATCTCAGAGATCTGATGGCAGTTCCCCTTTTTCCCAGCAATTCACAAGGAGTTCGTGGAATTTATTGTGGAGTACATGACCTCCGTGTTTTCAAACTTCAGGTGGGATTCCATCAATCCCAGCTGCCTTGCCGTTTTTCATCTGCTGTATGACCTTAAGGGTCTCTTCCAAAGTGGGAGCTATGTCCAATTCATTTTTCATCGGTTTTTGTATCATATGTTGGATAGCTGAGCCTTGGACTACTCGGTTGGCACAAAAGAGAATTTGAAAGTGTCCAGCCCATCGATTCAGGATGGAGGCTTTATCAGTAATTAATGTTTGACAATCTGTACTGTATAAGGAGCTTTGGACCCGATAAGTAGGTCCAAACACTGCTTTAAGAGCTTCGTAAAATCCTCTAAGATCACCTAGATCTGCACAGCATTGTGTCTTTTCTGCTATATTGATCCACCACTTGTTCTGCATGTCTCAGAGTTTTTGTTGAAGATTACTACATGTGAGACGGAAAGCTGCTTTTCTTACATGTCAAGTTGGCTGGGCGAGGTATGTCTGGTGAGCAGTTCTCTTCTTTGCCAACAGCTCCTGGATCTCTTGGTTGTTTTCATCAAACCAGTCTTGATTTTTCTTGTGGGAGAACCCGAGGGACTCTTCCACAGACTGGAAGATACTATTTTTGATATGTTACCAAAGCACTGTAGGAGAAGGATCTGCAGGATGCTCTTCAAGTTTTGTTAACAGATTTGACTGGAAACTGTCTCTCATGGGTAGCTTGTTGAAGATAGTTGACTTGGAGTCTCCTCTTTAAGATGCCACCCCTCTTAGGTTTGAACTTAAGATGAAGATTTAGTTTACATCTGACGAGGCGATGATCTGTTTGGCATTCTGCACTGGGCATCACCCGAGTATGACGGACATCGCGAATGTTTCTCTTGTGGACTAGAACATAGTCAATGAGGTGTCAATGTTTGGATCGGGGATGCATCCATGTTGTCTTCAATGTATCTTTCTGCTGAAAGATAGTGGTTGTAATAGTCAGCTGTTGTTCTGCACAGAACTCTAGCAAGAGGCGTCCGTTATCATTGCAATTTCCAACACCATGCTTGCCCAAGACACCTTTCCAGGCTTCGGAGTTCTTTCCTACTCTGGCACTGAAGTCACCAAGGATAATAATTTTATCTTCTACAGGGACTTTTTGTATGAGGTGGCGTAGGTCTGCGTAGAATTTGTCTTTCTCAACAGGGTCGGATTGCATAGTTGGGGCATATATACTAAAGAGAACAACATGTGGGAGGCGTAATGAAATAATGCAATCAGAGTATCCTGTTGGCAAGGTTTTGAGTTTGGAGGCAATGGAGTTTTTAGTCATAAAGCCTACTCCTGAAAGATGTTTTTCGGTTTTGGGTCTGCCAGACCAGTAAAGTGTGTAGCTGGCGGCCGTGTTCTTTAAGGCTGCCTTCCTCATGGAGATGAACTTCACTAAGAGCAGTGATGTCAATATTAAGCCATGATAGTTCATGGGCTATTAGAGCAGCACGACGCTCAGGCTGTCCATTATCTGCAGAGTCTCGCATGGTTCTGATGTTCCAGCATGCAAGTGTCACTTTATTTACACCTTTGGAGGCCGGTGTATGCCTTTGTTTCTTTGCCTTGGTTTGACCGCATCAGAAGATGCCCATTGACCACAGCTAGCCAACCAGGTAGGTGGGGATGAGCTTTCGTTAGGCCACCTTTTCTAGGTCCCTCTCCATATGGAGCAAGCAGTGCTCTCCTTAAAAAAGGCTGCTTGGTCGTTCAGGATCCTGCCGAACAAGACTGTCATCTCCCGGGTCAGCCTCGAGCGACCAAAGTCCTGAACCCCCTTAATGCAGGGTTGGGTCTGCGGCTTCCAGTGCATCTTTACACCTGCTGTTTCGTCTCTCGTCTATCGCTACAGGGCTTTTTCGGAATTGGATTTCTCCTTCGAGCCTGTGCAATGGACTTTTCTGGTGGAGTGCAGCGTGCACAGAACTGGCCTCACCCTTTAAACCAAAGGTTCATCTGCTGTGGCCTTGCAAGTATGGATGGTAGCAGCGAGATCCTCAGGTCGTAGGTTTGATTAGAGTTTCCTTCTCTTAGATGGTTGACCTTACAGGGTTGGATGAGCACCATCTGCCTGGGTTTGGGATTAGAGTTTTCCTTCTCCTAGGATGGTTGCCCTAAGACTAGAGAGCCCATCCTGCCCTTGGACGCTCTTTGTCAGACCCTTTGGTTTTTACCTGTCTGGCATGGGAGACCCTACCGGTGGCTATTATGCCACCACCAGCATAGCTCAAAACTTCATTAGGGTATGCAAGCCTCTCTCCCACGACAAGGAGGCATCAATGGAGAGGACAGACAAATCACCTAACTGAGATACCCTACGGGCAGTAGCGACAGTCACCAGGAACACCACTTTAAGAGTAACAAGACTCAAATCCACTGAACACAAAAGTTCAAAGGGATGATTTACCAGCGCCCTGAGAGCCACTATCCATTTCCATGATGGAAACTGATGCATAACTGGTGGTTTCAGAAAACCCTTCAGAAAACCACAAACATGTGGATGAGATGCTAAAGTCTTATGGCATACACCCTTCAAGATAGACCCTAAGGCTGAAACATGTCTCCAAAGCATATTGGGAGAAACATCCCTCTTTAGACCTGATTATAAAAAGGCTAACAGCGTACCAACTGAGGCCTGTAAAGGTCAAACCCCCTGAGAGCCCTGGTGGAACAGTGGTCAAATGCCGGTACTGAAGCCACAACATTTTGAGTTCAATCCAAGAGCTCGAAGGTTCACTCAGCCTTCCACCCTTCTGTAGGTCAGTAAAATGAGTACCCAGCTTGTTGAGGGCAATTAGTTAACGCACATTGTAAACCGCTTAGGGAGTGCTTTGGCACTGATAAGCGGTATAGAAATAGAACGGCTAGTGCTCTTGCTATTGGTACAGCACCACCTACAGAATGCCCTTCACGTAGATTCATACAAGTGAATAATGGAAGGTTGTCTGGCTGCTAGAATGGCCTCAACTACATCCATATCATAACTATACTTGAGTACTCTTTTCCGCTCAACTGCCAGGTGTGGAGGTATAACCATCTGTTCCTTGATATAGAAGACCTTCCTGAAGAAGAAGATCTGGCCATGGCGGAAGAGGCCAAGATCACCCCACCTGTAACACTAACAGATCATAGAATCATATAATCATTGAGTTGGAAGAGACCTCAAGGGCCATCCAGTCCAACCCCCTGCATGCAGGAATACAAAATCAAATCATTCCTGACAGATGGCCATCCAGCCTCTGTTTAAAAACCTCCAAAGAAGGAGACTCCACCACACTACGAGGCAGTGTATTCCACTTCCAAACAGCTCTTACTGTCAAGAAGCTCTTCCTAATGTTTAAGTGGAATATCTTTTCCTGTAGTTTGAACCCATTGGTCCATGTCCTAATCTCTGGAGCATCAGAAAACAAGACTGCTCCATCCTCAGTATGACATCCCTTCAAATATTTAAACATGGCTATCATGTCCCCTCTCAACCTTCTCTTCTCCAGACAAAACATGCCCAGCTCCCTAAGCCACTTCTCATAGGGCATGGCTTCCAGACCACTCACCATCCTGGTCACCCTCCTCTGGACACGTTCCAGTTTGTCAATATCCTTCCTGAATTGTGGTGCCCAGAATTGGACACAGTATTCCAGGTGAGGTCTGACCAAAGCAGAAAACAGCAGCACTATTACTCCTATTAATGCAGCCTAGAATTGCATTGGCTTTTTTAGCTGCTGCATCACACTGCTGACTCAGATCTGGAAACCAAGGCCGCCAACGCCACCTGGGGGCAAGAAGAAACACTTCCTACCATTCCAGCTGATTTTCCTCAATACTGTTGCCAACAGAACCACAGGACGAAAGGCATAATACAATAACTGGGGCCATTCTTTTGTGAGAGCATTGAATGTTCCCTTAGTCAAGAATCTGTATACAAAACAAGGCAATTCATGGTTCTCTAGGGAGGCAAACCGATCCACCCACAGATGGCCGAACCGATGGACAGCTCTCTGGGTCACCAGTGAAGTGAGGCCTATTCGCTATGATTCAATGTTTGACAGCTTAACCAATCTTCCTGACAGTTCAACACCCCTTGCAAATACTCCCAGTGGAAAGATAGATGCTCAGCATCTGTTTATCCCAAAAAGCTCCTCCCTTTTCGCAAATCCTTATTCATAAAACTAAGCTGCCACCATCTGAATATTTACTAGGCTTCCACATATCTTTAAAATCATGCTCTCAAAAAGGATCCTAGTACTAGCTGGACAAGCCAGTGTGATGTAGTGGTTTGAGCACTGGACTATGACTCTGGAGACCAGGTTTCAAATCTCTACTGACCCATGGAAACCAACTAGGTGACCTTGAGCAGGTTATACTCTCTGACCTTAAGCAAGTTACACTCTCTCAGCCTCAGGGGAAGGCAAAGGCAAACTCCCTCTGAATAAATCATGCCATAAAAACCCTGAGATAGGTTCACCTTAGGGTCACGAAAAGGCAGAAATGACTTGAAGGCACACAACAACAACAGCAACAACAGTTAGACTTAAACAGGTAACAAGAAAACTCTCTGAGAGCTGCTGTCATTCAGAGTAGTTAATATTGGGCTAGATGGAGAAACAGGCTGAGCTGACACAAAAACAGCTTCCTATGTAAACATTCACGCAAATGTCTCATAACAAGCAGGGTGTTAAGGATGACATTCTGGTGGTCTTGAGGAATGCAGCTGATCATGTTAATGTGCAAAAGTTTAGAATTCTGATCAATATGATTATTTGTGTTACTACCAGAAACAAGCTATATTCTGCTTAAACACAGTCTAATACATTCAAAAGGCTGGGGGTGGGGGGTGAGAGAGACAGACAGACAGACATATAACATTAAATGTCAGCTTTCACAAGGACCACACTAAAAAAAAATCCACTCATGTTCCATCTGACTGACCCTCTTTAACTACATTAATTTTTTTATTCCCCCACAAACCCACATATTTGCAGAACAGATGTCACACTTACGGCGCTCATATGTTGTTCTATTCATTCTACACTAAACCAGATATCTACAAAATGCTAAATAAAGACTAGAGACAGGAACACCTTATGGACTCCAGTTATAAAAGTGGTGTAAATATTTCTAAGCAATGAGCATAAAATAGTACATGGTTTCCATTTTGCTGCTTGTAATTTTAGTTGCCAATCCAATGTTGGTTATCCTGTGGTGATCTGCCTAATAACTTTGCTGGGATTCTTGCGGAAATGCTGAAGTACATAGGCCTGGACTGGATCAGGCAACACAGCTGATGTTGGTCAACAAAAGTTCATACACAGGACCATTTAATCCAGATTACTTATGCCTTAACTATTTATTCCTTTTTAGTCAATACTGTATATTTATACCCTACTTTTCTTCAAAGGAACTTAAGGTGGCATAGATTTTCTTTGGGTTTTTTTCCGGGCTGTGAGGCCGTGTTCTGGAATAGTTTCTTTCTGACGTTTTGCCCACATCTGTGGCTGGCATCTTCAGAGAATGGTTGCATAGGAGTATGTCTGGGGTTTATATGCTGTGAACCCCTATTGGGGGAGTACTGTATATTCTGGTGTATAAGACGAGGTTTGTGCCCTGAAAAATAGGCTCCAAGATCAGGGCTCGTCTTATATGCCGGATACAATTTGCTTCACCCTTCCGTCTGAAATCCTGCCTCTTTGCTCCCTTCACAAATGGAGCGAAGAGGCAGGAGATCAGACGGGGGGGGGGGGGTTAGGCAAAGTGCTTATGGTTCATTCGCCCCCCTCCTCTGCCTTCTCCCCCTTTGGGGAGCAACCGAGGACAGAGGAGGGGGCGAATGTTGCTGGAAAGCCCCCACCCTTCCAGCCACCCTTCCACCCTCCCCGAAGCCGCGATCCGGCTCCCGGATCATGGCTTCAGGGAGGGGGTGGGTGACTGGAAAGCCCCCCCTTCCAGCCAACCTTCCACCCTCCCCAAAGCCCCCTCCCTCCAGCGTCCTCCCTGCAGCCACCCCCCCTCCCCAAAGCCACGATCCGGCTCGAGATTGTGGCTTGGGGAGGGGGTTGGTGGCTGCGAAGCCCCCTCCCTCCAGGCACCCTTCCACCCTCCCCGAAGCCCCTCCCTCCAGCCCCCCCCCAGCCAGCTGGCCATTCCTCATTCCCCAACCCACAAGGAGGCTGGGCAGCCTCCTTCTGGGTTGGGGAATCGCGAGAGGAGGGAGAACTCCCCCCAGCCAGCTGGCCATCCCACATTCCCCAACCCATGCTATGCAGCCAAACGGGCATCATTCCTTGAAGGTGGGGAGAGCGAGCGAAGATGCCCCGTTTAACTCTGCAGCCCCGATGCCTTCTTCTGGGCTCCCTTGCAAAGGGAGCCCAGAGGAGGCATCGGGGCTGCGGAGTTAAACCCCTAGATTCACTCCCTCTTCCTTGAAGGTGGGGAGAGGGGGCGAATCCTGGGGTTTAGCTCCATGGCCCTGCGTCCTCCTTCTAAGCTCTCTTTGCAAGAGAGCCCAGAAAGAGGGATCGTGGCTGTGGAGCCAAACGGGGCATGTTTGTCCCTTCTCCGAGGGGGCGAATCTAGGGGTTTGTCACGGCCGCCCCCGCTTCCCCCGCCTTGGTCCCCTTCAGAAGAGCCAAGACGGAGGGAAGGGGGCTGCTGAGGCAAACTGGGCATTTTCGCCCCTTTCCTCCACCTTCGAGTCCAGTTTGACTGGAAGGTTGAAGAGAGGGGTGAATGTTGCCCTGCCAGCAGATCCTGTTCACTTTCCCAACTCACGAGGAGATCCTTGTGAGTTGGGAAACAAAGAGGATCAGTTGGCATGGCTCCCCCAGCCAGTTAGCCAGCCAGCCAAATTGGGGGTGGTAGTTGTCTTATATGCCGAATATATGTCTAAGCCTAGATTTTTGGCTGGAAATTGGGGGGTGGTCTTATACGCCCAGTCGTCTTATACGCCGGAATATACGGTATATGTAAATTTGTGTAATTGAATGGTTAGTTTCTGGGTATAGAAATGCAAGGCTCGTTAGTGTCTGTTTGGAAGATGGTTGGTTGATGGGCCATTATCTGCTGGAACTCCCCCTGTCCCTGGGTGGAAATCCTTTGTAAGTGTTGAGTTTTGATTCTATTGTTCTTCAAAACTGGGAATCAGATTTTGTTTACTTTTAAGGTTTCTTTGAAGTTGTCCAGGTGTTTGTGGATTTCAATAGCTTCTCTGTGCTTTATGACATGATAGTTGTTGGCCTGGTCCAGAATTTCTGTGTGTTTTTAATTAAAAAACTAAAAAAAAAAAAAAAACACAGAAATTCTGGACCAGGCCAACAACTATCATGTCAGAATGCACAGAGATGCTACTGAAATCCACAAACACCGGGACAACTTCAACAGGAAAGAAGAAACCTTATAAGTAAACAAAATCTGGCTCCCAGTTTTGAAGAACAACAGAATCAAAACTCAACTCTTACAAAGGAATTCCACCCAGGGACAGGGGGATTCCCAGCAGATAATGGTCCATCAACCAACCATTAGCCAAACAGACACTAACGAGCCTTGCATTTCTATACCCAGAAACTAACCATTCAATTATACAAATTTACATATACTCCCCAACAGTGGTTCACAGCATATAAACTCCACATACACTTCTACCCAACCATTCTCTGAAGAAGCCAGCCACAGATGCAGGCAAAATGTCAGAAAGAAACTCTTCCAGAACACGGCCTCACAGCCCAGAAAAAAAAAAAAAACAAGGAAAATCTATGGATGCCGGCAGTGAAAGCCTTCGACTTCACATTAAGGTGGCATACCTGTTTCTCCTCTTTCTTTTCTACTCACTGCAAGTTTCTGAGGCACTTCTGGCCAGGAAAAAGTGATGAGCCTGAGGTTATCTAGCTCAGAGAGAACATGAACTCAGACTTCCCACTCAAGCACTCGAATGACTAAACCATGCTAAGTATGATTAAGCCCTGTAACTTTATACAAGTGAAACATGCATGTGTAAACTCAGGGGATCCCGATAAGGAAAACACAAAGCAGTCCATGCAAGAAGCTACATCTGTGTTACACATCATCAGACTGCATTTAATCCTTTGAAGACTTGCACAAAACACTGTGAACATTGTAAGATAGTTTTTCAGTTCTCCCCTTCAAAGGAATAACTGTTGAATTAAGTCAGATTTGCTGACAGTGTTATGTTCACAATGTGTGCACATCTAATTGCAAGCAATGCTTGAGATAAAAATGATATTTACCTTGGAATCTCTCTCTTTCTTGACCTTTCTGCCCCACCCATGTCAGATTTCCTATGTGGCTTTATAAATAGTGGCTTGTTATCATAAACAATTACATCACATGGTGTATGAAGGCACCCCACAACCTGCCAGCTTTATTTAGTTAATAATAGATTTCAAAGTGTGAATCCTAATTAATTTCATTTTCCATACGCACACAAAGCTCCATGGGAAGCCAAAATTATAGAGTAGCCGTATGGTGCCTCATAAGTAATAATTAAAACTAATTTTCTAATCTTCACTCAGTACGGGGGGCAGGGATACAAATAGTTTTCATACAATGGAGAAAATAAAACTTTGGTTGTCATAACTTCAGTCATATTGTACAGGGGAACTCTTTATATCTCCTTCCATTTCTACTTATACTAAAGAGCAAATGGCCAATTCTGGAAGTAAATATAGTTAGCCCTCCACATTTGTAGGTTTAACTTTTGTGAATTTGATTATTCATGGATTATTTGCTGCCACCTCCGCTGCTGCCTATACCATTTTTAATGGTGACTGCAACCCTCATGAGACTGAGACAACAAATGTGCTGTGGGACTTGCATCCCTAATAAAAATGGCATAGGGCAGCAGCAGAGGTGATGGCAAAACCCGCCAGCCACCTGCTTCTGATTTAAGAAGCACCCTGGTGTCTCGAAGACATCCATAGAGGGTTGGATCCACAGATCGTACTTTTTGTGTGTTTTAAATGTGGCTTGGGGCTAGAGATTTTTGCAGGTTTTCCACTTTCATGGGGGTCCTGTGCCCTAACCCCAGTGAATGTGGAGGACCAACGGTACAATCCAAGTTAGCAGCAACTCTTACTCTGACAACATGAACAGATAACCTAAGAGCACTTGAAGACCAAAGGCGCTGGGCACAATCCATAAAATATGATACACCTAGTCGCCACTGGAATAATTAGGATTCCAGTCTTTAATTACAACTGTGTTCATTTGGATGCCATAATTATTTTTTAACAGAAGTTGTCCGCAGTGCACCAACACCACTTGTATGTTCAAAGGAGAACTATACAGTGGGCCCTTGGTATCCATGGGGTTTGGTTCCAGGAACCCCCGTGGATATCAACATCCATGGATGCTCAAGTCCCATTATATACACTGGCGTAATAAAATATAACATGGCAAAATCAAGGTTTGCTTTTTGAATTTAAAGCTATGGATAGCAGAATCTATGGATACACAATCTGTGTACATGGAGCACCAACTGTATATGATGTACATACAGACACTCCACATGAGTGGGATTCTAACAGGGTCCTCTGAGTATGCAGCCAGTGGTATCCAGCATGTGTATGTGCATTTGTATGACCACCGGGTGTCACCCTATTCCTCCTGTCAACATATGAAAAGTGTGTATGTGTACAGGTATATGTGCTTTCAAGTCGCCTCTCAGTTTATGGCAGTCCCATGAATTTCACAGATAAGGAATACTCAGAAGTGGTTTTGCCAGTTTCTTTCTCTGAAATATGGCTTACAGAACCTGGTATTCACTGATGGACTCCCATCCAAGTACTAACCAGGGCTGACCCTGCTTAGCTTCTAAGATCAGACAGGATCTGGTGCTTTTTTAAGGGTATTTAGGTCCTCGACATATGAATACCCTCTTTGAAGGTAGGTGTCACCCAACTTGCACCTTTGCATAATGAATCAAGAATAATCCCAGCCACATTGTTCAACACTTTTCAAAACTTTTCAGAATTGTCATTAGCATGCAGTATCACCTCACAACGTAAAAGATACAGGTGCACTATGTCTATTATAGCTATACTACTGTTGTTCCTCTTAAAAAACAACCATTTGACTCAATATGTGATCTCCCAAAAAAGAAGGGAAACAAATTGATATATGTTTATTTGCATACTCAAAATGACATACTGTACAACGAGACAGCATGCATCTTTTCTATCATAGTTCTAGATGAATAAAACTCCACTGGGATTCTGCATAGTAGACGAGGGCACAAAGTTAAAAGTGTTGAGTGAATGTATAGAGAATTGCAATGCTCAAATAGCCAAATTACTTCACAAATAATATTAACCATGTTCCCTTTCAACCATTAGTAAACCACAATGTGCTCAAGGCTGCATGCTTCACCTTACACTTAACAAGATTTAGTAAACAATCCCAGAAACAGAGAGTTTAGTGTAACATCTAAACCTATAGTTTCTTGTGCCCAAACATGTTGAGGTCGTAAGGCAGCTTGAAACTAAAGTGTTATGTAGATGATGAAAAAACTCCTCGTACAATGTGAGAATATCTTTTGTCCCAAGAAGATCCCACAGTGATTCATCATTTTTGGAAGGAAGGGGAGCCAACAAACAGCAAAAAAATATGCGGGAAAAGCCTTCGTGGCTTTTCCTGTATTTTTTAAAATAATGCCAGGAAATGTGTGCTAGCACTTGCTAGGACAACTGATTCGCTTTGCTGCGCATTCTCGGAGAAGGAAGAACTGGAGATTGGATTGGTCGGACATGAGCGGGGGGGCAGGCTTTCCAGCAAGGCAGTGGCCGGAAGCGCCCTGTTGGATTTTTGAGTTAGCGATTGTGTGCTTTTTTGCTACGCCAAGGTGCCCGAGCAATTTTTTTAAGCAGAAGGTTTCACTTATGTACCTTTGATTTAATGTTAAAAAAAAAAATACTGTGCAGCAGTGGCAATGTATAACATGCTAATTTATGGCTGCCATCTTGATTTGTGTGAGTATGAACTTCAAACGTGGATAGCTTCTAAGCCTATCATTTTTGCTGAAAGACTGTGGAGACAAAAGAACACTGTTATGAATTTGCAATAATGCACAGGAATGAGCATGATATCCTCTCGTCTAGACTACCCCTAGGAGATTTGTTGATTTACAAATCCTGGCTTGCTTGCGTGCAATGAACCATAATCCAGGGTTCACACATCTTGTGAGCTCGTTTCCCTTGTTTGCTTAAACCTATACACGAAGGGAGAGTTTCAGCAGTGACTGCCTGCACCATCACACCATTTATTCACACTGGAGATTAAAAGCTTGTAAGTGTTGTGTGAACATAGCTGCTGTGCGTAAATGTTAGGATTAACATTCTTGGGATGTGACTCATAATTTACAGATTTTCTGTAATTAATTCCAAGTACACAGGTTCACTTCCAATGAGGGATATATATATTTTTATGAAGAATGGATAACTTGTATTGATTGTATAAACAACACTTCCCAAGAACTACAACCTCCAAGAGATCATCAGATATTTTGGAAAGACACTCTTCCTACTCGCTTCCTCGCAAGAACATGCACCTACAAACAAATAACATAAATATAGTGGATTACTTGTTCAGATATATTACATCCCTGTCCCACAGTTTCACTCGTTGTTGTTTTTTTGCCTGATGTTGTTTTGTTACTCTCTTGTTTTTGTATTTTCTTATATAAAAATACTAATAAAAAAAGCTAGGGAAAACTACTACTATTGTATATTCCAAGTTCTCTGCCTCAAAAATAATGAATGGTGATGCCTCTGGGGTACTTTCAAACCCTTCAGCTAAAGGTCTTGGAGGTGGTGCAAATTTTGACTAAAGATCATCACTCATCTTCAGGCAATGACCAGAGACACAAAGGACCCATTCAAAAATGTATCCTTGGTTAGAACTGGGGGCCGAATCAGAATTTGGAAGATCTCTTCATCACACTTGTTCTCTTATACCCCCTTATGCTCTTATATTATCCTGACAACTTGCTAAGATGCACTGGGAGAGAGGGGGGGAATGGAGGAAGATAAGAAGGATAGTCATGCATTTTCATAAAGTCCAGTATGACACTATTTTAAGCAGCTGGTGACTTCAAATATGGAACTAATACTCTGGGTTTGTATTCAAGCAGCACCACATGGCTAATAGGCCAGAACAACTAGCTAATGTTCCTAAAATGTCAGAGAATGTTGCTTTATAGGAACTTATTTATTAGTGAATGGGTTTACAACAGATGAATCACAGAGTTGGAAGAGGCTTTATGGGCCATCAGGGCCATCCATCTGCTCAATGCCAGATCTCCAGCAGGTAGCCATCCAACCTCTTTTTGAAGACATCCAGAGAAGGAGACACATCTCTCTAGACAACTGGTTCCATTCCCAAACCACTCTCACTATCAAGAAGTGCCTTCTAATGTTCAATCAACTTAAACTGTAACTTTAAACTGTTAGACCTATCTCTTCCCTCTAGGGCAGCCTGTACCCTCCTCTTTGTGGCAGCCCTTGAGGTATTTAAACAGTTCAATCATGTCACCTCTCAATCATCTCTTCACCAAGCTGAACATGCCCAGCTCCTCCAACCTCTCCTCATATGTTTTGTTCTCTAGTCCACTTATCATCCTAATTGCCCTTTTCTGAACTTGCTCCAACTTATCTACATCCTTCTTGAAATGAGGTGCTCAGAACTGAACCCTATACCCCAGACGAGGCCTGACCAACACAGAATACAGTGGCACTATTACTTCCATTCAATTCTATTAATGCATTTGATTAAGACAGCATTTGCCTTCTTAGTGCAGCATCACACTGCTGGCTAATGTTCAAGTTATCAACAATAATTCCAAGGTCCTTTTCACGTGTAGTACTACTGAGCCAAGTATCCCCCATCCTCTACCTGTGTATTTGTTTTTTGTGGTTTAAATGTAGAATTTTCCATTTGTCTCTGTTGAATTTCACTTTATTAATTTCAGCCCAGTTTTCCAGTTTATCTACATCCTCTTGAATTCTGTTCCTATCTTCCAAGGTGTTGGCTACCACTCTCAGTTTTGTATCATCTACAAATCTGATATGGATTCCCTCCACCCCAGCATCTAAATCGTTGATTAAAAATATTGAAGAGTGTCAGCAGCAGGACAACTCTATGGCACTCCATTTGAGAAATCCTTCCAATTTGAAGCACAGCCACTGATGGTAATTCTTTGAGCACTGTTTTCCAACCAATTAGGGATCCATCTGATGGTGTTTCTGTCTATTCCATATTTCGTCAGTTTGCAAATGAAAATATCATGGGGGAAGTTATCAAATGCTTTGATGAAATCCAGATAAATGACAACTGTAGCACTCCCACCATCCACTAAACTAGTGACCTGATTTAAAAAAAAAGATATAAGGTTATTTTGGCAAGATTTGTTCTTGACAAGGCCATGCTGGTTCCTACTAATCACTGCATTGTTATCAAGATGCTTGCAGATTCCTGTATAATCTGTTCTAATATTTTTTCTGGCATTGAGGTCAGGCTGATTGGCATGTAGTTTCTTGGATCTTCTTTTTTGCCTTTTTTGAAGAGAGGGATGATGTTTGCTCATCTCCAGTCCTCTGACAGCTCACTCATTTGCCAATATTACTAAAAAATGATGGCAAGTTGTTCTGTGAGTAAGTCACCAAGTTCCTTCAATACTCTGGGATGGAAACAAAGTGCAGCCTCCAGATGCTGTTGGACTGCAACTGCCAGCATTCTTCACAATTGGCCAGGGCTGAGGGGTGCTGGGCTCCTGCAATAGCAGGACCACGTTTTACCCAGCTCTAGTTTAGAGGATGCTTTACGTATGCAGGAAAATTATCGGAATGTGAAAAGCATCACCTTTAAGATGAGAATTGCTTCTGACTGAAGGATGGAGAGGGGGATAGAAGCTCCCTGTGGGAATACAAATGTATTTATTTATTTAGGAACACAACATTCACATTACACAGTTACAGCATGCTAATGCCACTTTAACTGTAATGGCTCCATCCTATGGAATTCTGAGATTTGTAATTTAGTGAGATTAATAAAATTCTCTTGTGCCCTTGTGAGCTCCCCTGATAGCACTAGAGTTCTCTTGTAGAACCTCATGCCAATGCTGGAATCCAACATAAATCCACCCTGGCAGATGGACATCTAACCTCTGTTTAAAAACTTCCAACATGGAGAGTTCATCACCTTCCAAGGCAGTCTACTGTTCTACTGAACAGATCAGGAAGATCTTCCAAATATTTGGCTGGCATCTCCTTTCTTCTAATTTATTTCAGTGTGGCGCGGTTCTGCTTGCTTATCAATTGATAATTGACAATTTTGTCAAGAAAATTATTACATTTGTCACAATTGATAATTGATAATAACCACTAACCCTTACCCAAATTATTCTGCAAGATAATCCCAACCAAATAGATACAGTTTTGATTGTATTTTCTTCACAAAATTGTTAATTAGTCAAGCAGAATTGCGACACACTGAACTGGCCGCACTGAAATGTCCCATTACAGGCCTCCACCATTTGGTCATTTTGGCTTCTAGAGAGTGTTCATATTTGATAGCCAATGAGAAGGGATTATAACATTTATTCCTTTTATTTACCGAAATATTATATCCCATCATAAATCATAAGATCCAAGGACAGTGTATAGTTATGGTCCAAATTATCTGAAGTACCACAAAGTTGCCCATCAAGGTTGAAATAATCTACAACCTCCTGCTTAAGGATTTTTATAGCAGATGCACTATTTCGAAGGAGGAGGAGCAGTAGTAGTAGTAGTAGTAGTGGTAGTAATAGTAGTAGTGGTGGTGAAGGTAGTGATGGTCATGATGATGATGATGATGATGACGTTTTGGCTTTGAAACCTTTCATTGTCACCCCATCCGCATCCATCAGAAAAGCTAACTACAGTTATACTAAATTAATAAAGGATAATATTATGGTTGTGACATTAAGTGTCTTGGTGAATACTTGCAAGATTCCTCTTCAAAGCAAATTCGACATACAGCCTTCAGATCGTGTGTTTTAAAGTCAATTTTACTGGGCAAATGAGAAACGAAATGAGATAATGTGTGCAATAATTGTCTTCTACTTCATTACCGCTCTTCAGAAACTGAACGTGTACAATCAAGTCATTTTCTTCAGCCAGAGAGATTGTAACACTAAATGTCTATTTCTTTTACCCTCCCTCCCCTCTTATTCTAATATTAACTCAGTAGACACTTGCAGGACCTAGTACATCTGCCTATGAAACATCTAAGCAGCAGGAATTAAATTGAGGTTAGTTTCTTAGTTACAGCCTGAAGCAAAGTTGATGTATCAACACGTTCCTGATTTTTCTACAAAGGGAATTGTATTAAAGGAGAAATGGATTACTCTTCTCCTGAAACACAAACCCTGAAGCATTAAGGATTAATGGTCCATGTATAGTAGAAAAACTCCACCCTCTACAAATGAATCTGTGAGCCTCTTGTAAAGGCAAAATCTGTATGGGAGGAAAACAAAGCTTAGGGGCAGCCACATTCAGAGAAATAACAGCAACTGCATATCTGTAACTTGGAAAATGGATAGAGCAAAAGGAGAAAAGAGGGTTAGGAAAATCAGGATAACTATGAACCCAAATGATTCCCTTTCTTTGAAGAAGATAGCTTTGCCAGCCCTCTCCAGTAGAATGCTAAATAAAAGCATTAGTCATCTGTAAAGATACTGTGAAACCGGTTGGTAGAAGCACAACCAATAATAAAAATCAGTTGCTACGTGCCTCCATTTTCAAAAGCTTCTCTCTGCATTTGTGCACATCACCACAAGGAGAAAATAACTGGGTTATGTATGTACTTCTGGTCTCTAAGTCTCTGGTGACAGTAATGGGACTAGGCATAGGTACATTTAAGTTCAACCCATGTCAATAGACTTTGTCATCACTGCTTATTCTAAGACGGTGCACAATGAATTTGACCCTGTGCAACCCATGAAAAAAGCTGTTGGATATGTATCTTGGCTCCAACACAGTCAAGCAAAAAAGCTAACTGATCCACATCTGTAATATTTTTTTTACACTTTTAAACATTTAATGGCATTTTGATATGCTGGCTGGTTTAATTGTGCTTTAACTTTATTATTACTAGTGTTTAGATTTTTCTTGTTTAGCATTTTTGTGAGCTGCCTTGAGTCCCATGCTAGGAGAAAAGCAGGATACAAGTCAACTAAATAAATGAATGGATGAATATTATCTTATTCAGACACTTAGGTATGACGATGTGTGCCAATAATGCATATTCCTCATCTTGTGCCTTGGTGATTTACCTGACTATCTCTTCTTAAGCCTTGGGATCTGTATAGATTTAAGACCAACACAGTTTATTGTGTGTCAGTGTGCATGAAAAATGTTGTGCTCATTGGAACATTAGCTGTACAACTAATCTACTCAAATATGTCAAACAATGTATTATTTATTTTTCCTCTGTCACTTTTTTGACTTCCTCCAGCTGCTTATGCTTGGGAGCGAGAAGCCAACATCCAATAAGATCAAGAAATCAAAGGATATCTTATTATATAAGATATGATGTAATTATATGTAATTACATGACTTCATATTGCTTTCCACTACCCTGACCATGAAAACAATGATTGGGAGGCTTTTTCTATATGTACTTTTTCTAATGCTTCTGTTTTTCCAAGAGGCCAAAATCATTAAGAGGACCTTCTTCTGGTGCCCTGAATGAAAAGAGGCATGGAGGGTGGCTACTATGCTTTTATGGTGGTGGCACCCTAGCTTTGAAATGCCCTTCTGAGAGAGGTTTGTTCAGTTGCGGCCTTTTTAGCTCCAGATGAAAACAAGTTAATTCTCCCAATCATTTCAATCTGAAGATTTTTTTAATGCCTTAATAGTGCTGCTCTGCTACTGTTCGAGCTTTGATTTATATTGCAGCTCTTTTACTCTGCTTCTTTTTCGGGGTGGGGGGGGGCGTACAACTAGTTTTAATCAGTATGATTTTGAATGTGATTGTTAACCACCCAGGGAGGACCAGTTACTGGGCAATATATAAATACTGTTGATATATAAATAAATGGAAAACCCAAAAGAGCACAGCTACAAGAATATTAATCCTTCTAGTCAGGTGAGAGTACCTTTATGCAAACAGACATCCATCATCCATCATCTGGCTGGTTCAAGGCTAGAAAAGCTGTTACAGCTATGGATGGAGCACTGGAATCACCTAGGGAAACTAGGCTGAAAGACTTAACAGGGAAAGATGGAAAGACAGAGAAATTTGATAAATGAAGATCAAACAGCTATATTATGGGAACAGAAAGGGACAAACCCATTGTTACACACTGAGATTGCCAGAAAGGCAAAATTGCAGATTTTTTTTTTTAAACCAGTATCTATGTTCCCAAAACACTTTGCATGCAGGGAAACTATAAGGATATATTTTTCTAATATGCCTTGGATTCTATTACAACAGATGAGGTAAGATATGAAACTTTTAAATGAATGAATAAATCAAAAGCCTAGTTCATGAGCAGGAACAAAAAAACCAGACACAAAAGCTGATCACAAGAATCAACTTTGATTAAGATTTGTAAGCATACTGCTGTATGATTAAACATAGATATTGTCGCTCATAAATAAGAAACATTTCATATTGCAATAAAATAATTCACACAACCTCATTAATTCAATATGCATTCCTAACATGTTTCCATATATAAAAATCTAGATCAGATATGTCCTCACTGCTTTATTTTGTTAGAAATTAAATGAAACTTTGTCTTCTCCCTCCAGAAGGAAATGACAATTGATAACACCAATGAATCTGTTGAGTGCCTTCTTAAGCCAATTTTGTCCTAAATGACTGAGAAAAAAGGTTGCCCATATGATGATGTTTCATGTGGAAAGACTTGCATTTCATTTGCTCCCATAACCTCCTTTTCAGAAAGAAGTATTAACAAGAGGGGAGGGGATAGGGTGGATTTCTTTAAAGAGTAAACTTTTGCTGTTGACACACAACAGTGAAATATTACAATGTCACTTCCTTGACACTACGGGGGGGGGGCACAGTTGGCAATTTTCTGCTGACATCTCAGAGGACTCTATAGAGTGAGTTGCCTGAAACTACTCAAATAAGATGGAAAGCTATTCTTCTCCTCCTGAACAGTTCCCTATGCCAGAATGACCTTGTTGCTAAAATGGGGGTCCCAAAAAGAAAGCTGACTAAATTCAATTCTCTTAGAAAGAAACAGACTGCTTACTGTTGCTTTAAAGGAATTATATACTGTACTTAGGATTTGGTCCAAAAAGGCATTTTTACTAAAAACGTAGTACTGCAAGATGAAATGTTAGTACTTAACATTAAACCTTCCCAAACCCCCCCACACACACACACATGGCAAACACCATCAGCATTCACACATTTCTTCTGTAGTCCCCCAGTATTTACTATGCACGTGTGTGTGTGTGTGTGTGTGTGTGTATGTGTTTGCTTCTCAAGAAACAAGCCCCAAGTTTTGTATGCAGAAGTAATTTGAAGGGAGAATGTGATAAAAATGTACCTACAAGTAGATAAATAATGATTCAGTTCTTTGGAATCTGATACCCAGATGCGGGATAGGGAAGGAAGTTCTTTTTAAAAGCATCTCTCAATTACTCTTTGCAATCATCAGAATAAAAAATAAGATCAGTAAGGAACACTAGATGACTGATTGATCCAGCATAATCACTTCATCATGGATATCCTTAAAATCTAGCACGCATTACAAAAGTACCAAAGAAAGGAAGGAACCAACATGAATACTGTATTTTATAAAAGCTAGAGAGCCTCAGGCTGAGTCTGTGGAAGAATAGATACTCAAACACACTTCAGGTTCACAGCAATCAGACCAGTAACAGTTATTTATTGGGCCAAACTAGACCTTACACCCAAGGCACAGCACAAAACTATCCTCCAGAAGTCAGACATGTGGAGACATCCCACAAGTGGCTATGCCTTCTACAGCAGCAATATCCATAATTATTGTGGGGAAAAAATATGGAGGCCTTTCACCTGCAACACCTGGCAGAGAAGAGACCTTATGCTGGTACCTCATTGAAGTTCTTCCCCATATGAATAGTGCCATGAACAAGGCATTAAGGGCAACACACACACAAACACACAAATATCTGTTTGAACAACCATTGTACAAACTGCACAAAAAATAAACTCATATTTCACATTTTATAACATTTCACATTTAGACTATTTGTAACATAGCTGTAACATTGTTGATTCAAGACAGGGTGTGTGGTACTGACTTTCTTTTTCAGCAAATGCATTCTGCTTAGAAAATCCCTACACAAACTCACCAGGGAATAAGAGAGCAAGCGGCACTTCACACCCTTGCCCTTTGTTTAGATTGTCAGTTCTTCCTTTTGATCTCTCTTCTCCACTTGAAAAACCAAAAATTGATTTTCCCAGATGAGCAAAAACTAAAAAAGGGGCAATGTTTTATTAAAAGATTCCTTACTCCTTTCCACAAACTCTTATTTCCTAATTTATATACAAAGAATGTCAGTTGTCTTTGTTCTTCCAGAAAACATGCTTACAAAAGAGACATGCACTCAGAAATTCATTCACTCTACAGTAATTCACAAAACAGAAAGAACTAATCACTCAAAGTTGACTCACTGCAGAGACAATAAACAGATAAATAAATAAATCTCAAAAATTAGACAAGTAAGTCCCGTGACAGAATTAACAACAGGATCTCAGGAGTGGGAATGGGGTAAAATCTTCCTCTGAAAGAACAGTAAGTACTTCACAAAATAAATTATGTTTGGAAAACAGTCCATCAGAGTGCTTTGGTTACAGAAAAGCATCATAGCATAGAAGGGAGATGGAGAGTTTACTTCAACATGAGCATATGAATTTGCCTTATGATGAGACAAAACCAAAATTTGTTTTGTTTTGTTTTGTGGGTTTTTTTTAAGAAGGACGGTTGATTCCTCCATAGGCTTTGTACTGCTGGTGCCCATGTCCCTATACCATATTTGTCTAGCAATAATGAGGAGTTCTCATGATAGGACACCCATTAAGTGCTAAACATTTACTATGAACATGTCAAGAACCAGGAGAACAAACTATGCTAATTTTCCAGGAGTCTTGGCAGCCTGGATATGGTCAGCCATGTTTGCAGGATTGTTGATGCTCTCAGCCTAAAAATTCCCTTGGCACTTGATAAGTTGGGAGAGGGGGGAAATCCTGTTCACATTACTATGTCGTTATTGGGACTCTAGATTCAAAATGGGTCTCAAAAATACAACAACTTTATTTGGGACACACATTACATTTCTGTGAAATTAAATCTACCATATTCAAAGTCAAATTCAATCTCCCATATTCATAATCAAAAACAAAAACTCTGAGTGTTGATGGCATGTTGATAACAGATACAGGAGAACAGTAGTGAGACTGACAAATCATCAAACAAAATAATGGATCTTCTAGTCAACAGATGAAGGACAAAGAGGAAATATCTTATTTGTATGTTTAAAAGGCTGAACTATGTAAATATTAACCCAAATGTATTTAAGAAACATAGCAACATTTTTGCTCTGCTACCTGGTTGGTCTTTAGAAAAATAGGGAATAGCCAATTAGTACCAACTGAAAACGTGTAAAGATGTTAACTAGCTCTGTTGTTGTTAAATGTCATCATGCTGACTTCAACTCATGGTGACCCTATGAATGAGGGACCTCCAAGTCAACCTATCAGCAGCAGCCCTGCTTAGGTCTTGCAGACTCAGGGCCATAGTTTCCTTGATTGAATGTATCCATCTGATATGCAATCTTCTTTTCCTAGTGAGTCTTTTTTTTTCATGATATGACCAAAGTATGCTGTTCTCAGTTTAGTCATCTTGGTTTCTAGATACAGTTCAGGCTTGATTTGTTCTACAACCCATTGGTTTTTCTTTTAAGCAGTCCACGGTATTTATAGAAATCTTCTCCAGCACCACATTTCAAATAAGTTGCTTTTCTTCCTATCAGCTTTCTTCATTATCCAGCTTTCACAACCTTACCTGGAAATTGTAAGTATGATTACATGGACCATCCTCGCTTTAGTGTTCAATGATATATGTTTAAACTTCAGGATCTTGATGTGGATCTTCTTTCCTTCAATTATCACGCTTCCTTCCTCTGAGTCTAATCCTGCTTTAAGTATATGTTCAGCATAGAAGTTAAATGGATAGGGTAATAAAATGCAACCTTGTCTGACCCCTTTGCTGATTGGAAAACATTCTGTTTCTCCATATTCTGTCCTGATGGTAGCCTCTTCTTTTGAGTGCAAGTTACATATTAGGACAATCAAATATGGCACACCTCTTTCTTTAAGAGCAATCCATAGTTTTTTCATGATTTACACAATCAAAGAGTCTGCTATAATCTATAAAGCACAGGCTGTTTTGCTTCTGAATTTTTTTGGTGTGTTCCATTATCCATTGTCTAATATATGTTGTATATACTTCCTCTTCCTTTCCTGAACCCAGCTTGGATATCTGGCATTTCTTGTACCATATATGGCAAAAGTCTTTGTTGTAGTATTTGGAGCATCATTTCACTTGCACTGGAAATTAATGCAATGGTCCTGAAGTTACTGCAAACCCTGGTGTCCCTTTTCTTGGAGACTGGAATGTATATTGAGTGTTTCCAATCTGTGGACCATTCTTTTGTTTTCCTTATTTGTTACAGATTTTAGTTAGAACTAGAGTAGATTCAGTTTCTAAAGCCTGAAGCAACTCTATTGGCTTGGCATCTGTTTCTGATGATGTATTTTTCCCAAGTGCTCTGAGTGCACTTCACTCACATTCATTTCATTTTCTAAAATTATAAGTTCATATTCAAATAGTTCTTCCTTGAATGAAACTGTTAACCTTTCTACTCTTTTATATAGTTCTTCAGTGTATTGTTTCCATCAACTTTTTATATGTACTTGCTTATGAAATGTGTTCCTTGGCTGGTTGTAGAACATCCCCCCTCTTAGTTTAAATTTCCCTTTGAATTCTCAGATTTTGCAGAAGAGGTCTCTTGTTCTTTATCTTTTGTTATCTTCCTTCACCATTAGAATTTTTGAGGCATTTTACAAACCTATACAGAACTCAAAATCAGTGGTTCCTATTCATTTTATTAATATGAAAAGAATACCCTTATGATACCCTTATATCATCCAGACTCTGCACAAATAGAATTTTAATGTGGAAGTTTAGCAGCAGAGTTAGAGTTTTACATTTAAAGTGCTTTTAGGAATTTCTAGGTTCAGCTGTGTTTCAGTTAAGGTGTATGACCCAACCTCTATGTCAATTGTTATTAATTTATCAGTAACTAGCTGGACCCGGCGTACCATACAGCATTAAATAACTCCCGGTAGACCTCACACCCTGTTGCCTGGGTCCTGTTGTAGCGACAGTAGCGGTGTCTCACTGCCACCACCAGTTGACTGCCTGGGTCCCGTCGCATCAGGAGTAGAAATGATATTACTTTGTAGACTTAAATCATAAATGGGAATTGTGCAGTCCTGAGACATTGGTGAACTGGAAAGACCTGCAGCCTTAGTAACTATAGCCAGCACTGTAGCACATTGTTTGGTCGCTCCCATTATGCAGAAACGGCCATGAAAGGCAGGAGTGGATTGTGAGGTGGAGATGGAATGTTCATGTGGGTTTGTATGTGGGTGGTGATTGGCTGGGGGAGTGACAGGAGCGGCCAATCAGCACAATGAAAGAGGCAACATACCTAAACCCATTGTACATACCCAAGAGGCAACATATCTACATACCTAAGGCCATTGTGCATACCCAAGAGTTTTATATATATATACAGTTAGGTCTGGAAATAGTTGGATACACATCAAGACCTGAACATCCAAGGAAGACAACAGTAGTGGATGATCATAGCATCCTTTCCATGGTAAAGAAAAACCCCTTCACAACATCCAGCCAAGAAAATACAGGGGATTCACCACAAAGCTGCTTCTGTCTTATGTCACATCATCAATAAACACTAGTGACCCAGTAACATTGGAAGCCATGCACGCTCATAAAATCACACTGCCTCCACTGTGTTTTACACATGATGTGGTATGCTTCGGACTGTGAATCGTTCCAAGCCTTCTCCATACTTTTTTCTTCTCATCATTCTAGTATGGGATGATCTTAGTTTCATCTGTCCAAAGAATGCTGTTCCAGAACTGGGCTGGCTTTTAAAGATATATATATATATTTGCAAAGTCTAATCTGGCCTTTCTATTCTTGAGGCTTATGAATGGTTTGCACCTTATGGTGAACCCTCTGTATTTGATCTTATGGAGTCTTTTCTTTATGGTAGACTTGGATAATGATATGCTTACCTCCTGGTTCTTCACTTGGCTGGATTCTGTGAAGGGGTTTTTATTTTCCATGGAAAGGATGCTACTACGATCATCCACCACTGTTGTCTTCCATGGGCTTCCAGGCCTTGTAGTGTTGCAGAGCTCACCAGTGAGTTCTGTTTTTCTCAGAATGCACCAAACTGTTCATTTGGCCACTCCTGATGTTCCTACTATCTCTCATATGGATTTTTTGGGGGGAGGGGGGCAGCCAAAGGATGGCCTCTTTCACTTGCCCTGAGAGCTCCTTTGACCGCATGTTGTGGTTTCACAGCAACAGCTTCAAAATGTGAATGCCACACCTAGAATGAACTCCAGACCTTTTACCTTCTTAATTGATGAAGAAATTATGAAGGAATAGCCAATACCTCTTCATGAAACAGCTTTTAAGTCAATTGTCCAATTACTATGAATCCCTTGAAAAAGAGAGGGCTACATATTGAAGACCTGTAATTCCTAAACCTTTCCTCCAATTTGGATGTGAATACCCTCAAATTAAAGCTGAGAGACAGCACTTTAAGCCCATATTGATTATTTAACAGTAACTTGAATTTATTTTGGTAAACAGCCAAAATAACAAAACTTGCATCAGTGTCCAATTATTTTTGGACCTAACTGTAGATGTGGCTTAACACATGAATTCTAACACATAAACACATTCAATCACACGTCAGATTGCTTCACATGTCATGCTGTTTCACAGGATAAAAATACTAGAAAAATACAAATACTAAATAAGGATAAATCACCAACAGCACAAAATCTAGTTTCTATACATAAAGAATTAAACACCATCCTGTTTTACAGTATATTATTACTTTTATCTAGAGTTCAAACCAGTGTGCCCTTATAGCATTACACTGAAATTGGACAAGTTTTGTTTTTGTTGTTTGCATTGGATTTGGTTCTCTGTTAGCTCTGAGAAGGAGAAGGGAAATTTGAAATATGAATTATACCAGATGGTAAACAGTTCTTTTACTAAAACTATTAAGGTGTGAGATTTTACCTAGAGAGTTTATGGAATATTATATTGTAAATAAGTAAAAGAATACATAAAATTGGAGATAATTCTTTATTTTTCCTCCAGCATTAGATCAAATCAGAGGTACATTAAAAAAAATAATGTCGGTGTTAGACTGTTCATTATAGTCACTGCCCAGCCCCTCCAATTTCTCCCTTGATATTCAGAGTTACATGTATTTACCTCTTTATACTACTCCATTTGTCCAGAGTGCCTTAAAAATCTTTAATCCACTCTATGTGGTTTTTTCCTAAATACTAAAATATCAACCAAAACCCAGATGTAAAAGACTGTTGTGTGCCTTCAAATCATTTGTGACAGATGGCAACCCTAAGGTGGACATATCATGGGGTTTTCTTGCCAAGATTTGTTCTGAAGGTTTTTGCCTTTGTCTTCCTCTGAGGCTGAGAAAATGTGACTTGACCAAGATCACCCAGTGGGTTTCCACAGCCGAGTGGAGATTCAAACCCTGGTCTCCAGAGTTGTAGTCCAATGCTCAAACCACAACACCACATTGGCTTTCTGTGTAAAAGTTAGTCAACATAAACTTTAAAACGAGATATAACACTTACACAAAATCAAAAATCCAATTTACCTTAACAATTAAAACATAAAACAATATTGTGTGGCATTATAAATCCTTTGCTTCCATTTGGACAAATAAATGCAGCTTGAGAGATTAAAATCATAGGATAACTTATGGCATTTCAAAGGTTAACAATAGTTTATGCCAGAGGTATGGAACTTGTGGCCTTCCAGATGTTGTTGGATTCCACCTCTCTTCATCCCTAGCTGGCATGCTGCATGATCTATGATGATGGTGGTTGAAGTGGAACAACATCTGGAGGGGCACAAGTTCACCCCTGGCAAAAAGCTTTCACAGACTGCATCCAACTTCATCAGACGAATGAAGTGTTAGGTTGCATTTAAAAAAAACAAAGTCAGATGGAAATTAAGTGCACCTGCTACTCTAACTCCCATGGCTTGTATTTTTGTGAGTTGGCAGACAAGAGAGGGAGTTTAAGAAAGCATATATCCACATTGTGATAAGCTACAAGGAATATTAGGTTAATTTGGTTTTAGAAGCTGTCTATGGAGATCTAGGTAGTAACTCTAGAATGTACAACCCCATGTAGAATAGATTCAAAGCATTTCATCTGCAGAGCCAAACAGACTGTTCTCTTCCCTCTTCTTGCTGCTATCACTGTGTCTGGTAAACTGTTCTTACCTGCAGAGGTGGGGGTGTCCATGGGGAGCCCAACCGTGATGCTACAACTATATTAATATTTTGGGGAATTATGATTAGCTCAAATGGAAGGCTGCAAGAAGCTGGGTAACTTTGGGACCTTTGCACCTGTGTATACCAGTACAAACTGGAGATGATTCCAGTAAAAATGAAATGAAGTGGTTTTTATTGGAAAATAAAACAAAAAGCATTCATACATGCAACACACACTCACAAGAACCACACAAGCTAATAATGAGTTTAAGGCAGAAAGGTTGGCTAGAGGAATAGATTCAGGAAATGGAACTATAGTTACCAGTCTTGAAGAGAGCAGAAAGAAGCTCAGACAAAAGTCTAAGGGTGGCACTGGAGTCCAATCTAGGAGTGTGCCGACAGAGAGAGTGGCCAGGTGTCATCCAAGTGGCACACCTTGCTACTGTTTGGGGACTAATATATTACTGCATTTCATGTCATAAAAGGGTGTTTGGGCTTAGAACAAAGCTTAAATGGGTTTCCCACGGTTTAAACAAAGGAAAGCAAAACTCTGATGATTGCTCTTACTGGCTAAGAGATAGGGATTGAAGGGTTTATGACAACCTCACATTATGAGACAGGAAAGGTACAAAGGGATATTTTCTGGGGATATTGGGTTGTGTCGGTCACTTATTTGTTTATGATATGACTCATCATCAAGCAAGCGCAAGAGGAAATTAGCACATACCTCCGTAATGGTGTTGTTTACTAGGGGCTCTGCTTAATCCTATCTTGGGTGTGTTCGGTGGTATTTTTCCATGACACCTTCCTAGGTCCTTGTAACCTTCATCTGACCTTATTTTGGCTTGTGTTGGTCTAATAGACCCCTCGAAGTGTCTATTATTGCCAAAATCATGAGATATTATACGGAGGGGATATAGGGCATGGTAACACTGTCGTCATATTTGCATATTTTCCTCAGGGTCAGGGAACTTGTCTCAAACAGATGTGAACGTACAGCCTGCATAGGATGGCATATCCAATGTTGCTTATCCCTTACTGCCACACAAGCCCTAAAGCTAACACAAGTCCTGCTTCTCCTGAGCACAGCCTGTCTGTTGGGAGCCTGGAAAGGAAAATATCAGCAAATATGATTCAGTGTGGCCCAATAATCTGTAAAGGCAAATCAGGGCTAACACACTAATCCCTATGGAGAAATTGTGATGAGGAGAAAGAAAGAAAGAAAATCTGTGGCCCTTTTCAGGCATCCAGCTGTGCATACAATAAGGAAAAATACAGGACAGAGCTTGGGAAAGTTTCTATATACTGGCCAGGGGATTCTGGAAGTTGACAACTATGCCATCCTTAACACAGCTAATCTTGCCTGATTAAGTTCGGCCTGGTTAGCATTTGCCAAGGGTTACCAGGGATCTCTAGGTAGGGCTAGGAAATATTGCTGCCTGAAACTCTGGAGATCTACTGCCCACCAGAGTCGACCATAGTAGGCTGGATGAAGCAATGGTTTTACTCATTATAAGCATCTTCCTAATCTTTTTAGGTTCCTAAGACACTGTAGTCCAAAAAAGTAACACTTGCAAGCTCTGAAGCAGGAGCATATTCATCAGCCCTACCCCTTCCGCTGCTTCCCAGCCACCTGGTTCCACCATCCTCCAAGCAGGGAAGAGCTGTGAATTGGGCAGCCTGCTGAAAAACGCATAGGCTCTCTGAACAATTTCAAATATCCTAACTGGGCAGGGTTCTAATTCACACAAGGAATAAACAAAGAAAGAGAGGACTCCTCCATTTCAGACAGCTTCTTCCAATGAATGGGAGACAGGAGTGTTAAGTGATAGGGATCCAGTGGAAGGCGTTGAAGGTTTTTACCTTAAGCAATAAGTAATGGTCAGATTATGGCATAAGCTTAACAGTTTCAGAGCAAAACATGAAAAAGCCCTAGCCCATCAGCATCCTTCACTCACTTTCTATCATTTAAGGCAGGGGTGGGCAATTACGTGAGCCTAGGGGGTCACGTCACCCCTCAACGGCATCCTTCTGCCAGAAATCATTTGTTTTGTCCTCAAATCCCCCCATGCCCTCTGGGACATGGGAGGGGCATTTTCACGATGTTTTTAAGACCCCTAGATCATTTTAGACACAGGAAAGGTTTAAAAAAAAATAGGTTGTGACCAGAAGTGTCTTTCGCTTTATTTCCAGTTTTTAAAAAGGCCTCCCCTTGGCCTAAAATGGCCCAGGAGCATAATAATAATAATAATAATAATAATAATAATATTAGCAGAGCGGCAGGGTGTAAATAATAATAATAATAATAATAATTATCATTATTATCAATACCCTGCCGCTCTGCTAAAAACAATCGGGGCGGCTTCCAACAAATAAAACATTATAATAACGACTAAAAACACCACCCACCCACACTGTCCCCCATAAAATCAGTTGTTTTCCCAAATGACTATTTCTTTTCCTTAGCATAGTGAGTGGGCTTTAATTTATTGTTTCAGTCTCAATAAATAAATGAATAAAGAAATATATCATTTTACAACTGCTTATTTCTGAAACCCACCTCTTTTCTTTTTTTAAAAAAAAAAGCCTTGCATCCTCCCTAATCACAAGTAAGAATGCACCTCCTAACCTTTCTCCCCAGCCTGTTAACAGCAGATGCTTGGTCCCCTGGGTCTAGAAATGAAATTAACAAGCCTCAGGAGATATAGAAAGCTAGGAAGATTTGCTGTGGGAAAGAATGTGGTCTTATTTATAGCTCTTCATGCTGGGCATTCTGCTAGCATTTTAACTTTTCCCATGACTTCAAAGACGTCCAGTGCCACCCTGCAATGCAACAAAAGGAGCTTCTTTTTTGTGTGCTCAGATTCAGAAGACTTTAAAGTAATCTGGTATAAGACAGAAGATAAGACCACTACTGACTCAGAGGTCCTCCTATCTCTACTGTTTACCTGAGGACTAACTCTATCTCAGTCCTCATTACAATGCTTCCCCTAGATGGATCTAACAGTATAAACTGTTTTCATACACACTTATTTTGTATTATTTTAAAATTTATTTTATAAAAAATTCAGATAAATATAAACAAAAGTATCAATTACACAAAACAAATAACAACAATCTTATAGCATTAGGCTCAAATATCAGCCTATATTGTTATTTATAAAGAATAATGCTACCATCATATAATCAGCAACTGAACACCAAATCTATTACATTTTTCTGACAATGTGCTAAAAATGTTTGATAAGCAACGAGCTTAACCTAAATACAAAAGATCCACAGTTCTCCCAGCTATGCTGTTTTCACCAAAACAGAAACTCCTTTCTAAGGTGTTTAAATACAGGCCTTCTTACAGCCAGATGATACAGTACCGGGCCATGTAAATACATCAGAAGAACTCTTGTTTATATGATGAACTGTGAAATTAATATTGACATATTAAGAATAGTGAGAACAAAAATAAATCAGAATAGTCTACGTATGTCAAGCTGAAAAAAATCCAAAAAAATGAAGAAAAAATAGGGAATAAAATAGCATTAGAGCCAGTGCACTGTAGTGTTTCGAGCACTGGATTAAAACTCTGTTCACCAGGCTTCGAATTTGTGCTTAGCCATGGGCAAGTCACCCTTTCTCAGTTGCCTTGGAGGAAGGCAAAGGCAACTGTCCTCTGAACAAATTCTGCCAAGAAACCCCCATGATAGGTTCTCCTTAAGGTCACCATAAATCAGAAATGACTTGAAGGCAAACAAGAACAAGAAGACAGTGCTTTACAGTAGTTAAAAGAATGAACCATAATTCAAGATGAATCAGGAAATTTCGGTGATTGACCTTATGAACCAACTGTCCTACCTTAGGTAAGCAAATCTTTCAGCTTCAGCTCTCTCATGTGCAATATAATATGGGAATGATGATGGCAGCCTCACTTAACATTTATACTATGCATTACAGAAATTTTATTTAGTTATTCATATTACATTTTTAATCCTGCTTTCCTCTTCTTCGGGGAGGCACTTGAAATATCAGAATCTAATAAAAAGCGAGAATCAAAACAGCAATAATCCACATCCTTAAACTCATGACTACATCCTTAAACTCATGACTACTGTACAAGGAATATTTTAAAGCCTGTCAAAAAATAACATGCAATAATTTACATGCCAACAGATAGTTGTGGGGGTAGTGGTGGTGGTGGTGGTGGTGGTAGTAGTATCCTGCCTTTCTCCCAAACTTGGGTGTCAAGGGGGCAACTTGTGACTCAAGGCAGCAAAAAAACCTGTAAAAGGTTGCTGGAAGAAAACAATTCTTCAAGTGTAGGAAAAGAATCCTTGAGGAATACCAGTAATTTTAATTCCCGGGTTTCCATCTATAGGGCAGCTGTGTTCTCAATATCATGGCCTCAATACTGGTGATCCCTGCTTGCTCAAGGACAGCAACATTCATCACATAGTCCAGTGTATATTTAGGATTGTGCATATACAGCGCTGATGAAAGCGTTCGAGGAGTCGTAAGTGGTGGCGATAGGTGACCCATGTTTCAGACCCATAAAGGAGGATAGACAGTACAATGGCTCTATACACACTGATTTTTGTGCTTTGCCTCAGGTGTTTATTGCTCCAGACTCTTTTGTAAAGTCTTCCAAATGCGCTATATGCCTTTGCTAATCTGTGATCAATCTCTTTGTCAATCTAGGCATCTGAGGAGATAATGCTTCCCAGGTAGGTGAACTGCTGAATGGACATCAGCACAAATTTGCTAATGGCAATGTGGGCTGGGCAGGGCACATTTCCAGGATGGAGGACCATCGCCTCCCAAAAATAGTACTCTAACAGTGCTGCAGCCTTATTTGAGAACTCACGCCAAACGAGACTTGAAGAGAAACGACAACACAGAAAGAATCACAACCCAGAAACATCACCCAAGGAGACCTTCTGCTGTGCTTTCTGCAACCGGACTTGTTTATTTCGGATTGGTCTTTTTAGTCATCAGCGCGCTTGCAGAAAGTGCGGGATGAGTCCTTCCTGAATCTTTGTTTGCAAAGAAAAGCCAGAGAGAGAGAGATCTATAGGGCATTGCCACAAAAAAGCCTCCTTTGTGCATTGGCACCAACCATAACTCTGAATGTGCAGGGGAGTATATCAGGAGATCTGGACCTACAGGCAAATTCACATTAGTGAAGATGGCCCCTCCAGTAGCTTGGTCTCAAGACATTTATGGGAAGCATTCTGAGCTCTCTGGCACTTATACAGTATTTCCCCCTTGTTGTTAATTAATTTAAATGAACCCCTATTTCAATTTCCAAAATCTACCAAAAAAAAAACCCCAGTATCTTTATTGGTCAACCAAATGCAAAACACATGATGCAAGCTTTTGAAGCTTTACTGGATTCTTCATCAGGTAAAAGATGTTAAAAAAAATAATAAAGAAAGAAAAGTGAAGATGTTGGAGTCACAGGCCTACATGCTGCTTCAGATATTACTTGTGTTGTTGTTCGGGTTAGGGGGCCTCATGCAGGCAAAGGCCACGTGGAGTTAGACAAAAGACAGTAAAATTTAAATCCTTTTGCAGCAGTGAGGCAACCTCTCTGGTATCCAGGATGTCTCTGTTCCTTTGTGAGACCATGGGCCCCTTTGTTAGGCAGAGATCATTGGATTTTTCAAGAAGTCTCTGTATTGCTGCATCTGGAAACAACTTTTAGGTGCTGTATAGGTAAAAATAGCCAACTATGGTCAAAAAGTTTTACCTTTGTTTGGAGGTAGAAACCTCATAGAGTTTAGTCCCAGTCCATATTTCCCACTTGTTTAGGATTCCCTGATGAAGAAGCCAGAAGAGCTTCAAAAGCTTGCATTATGTGTTTTGCATTTTGGTTGGCCAATAAAAGTAATGCTTTTTTGCAGATTTTGGATTTTGTTTTGTTTTGCATGGCCAACATGGCTATCCCTGAATGAGTTTCCTGGATTTGAAGATACTGTACCTCATTTTGCCACAACAAGAGGAATTGTCTCAAAGACTACAATAAAGTGAGAGTTTGGTGTTTGGCAAAAGATTTGGGGAAAGGATAATCTTCCAAAAATGAGATCAAATGAGAAACCCTCACCACCTTTCAGTTCTTTCCCATGCAGGAAGAATTAAAAGGAGGGAAATGGTCTCTCATTTTATGGTGGACAACCCAAGTAAGGTGTCACCAATCAGATACCTGTATATAAATTGCATTTACTGTAGTCTACTTACATGGCTATGTGGACAGGTTCAAAGAACATATTTGTTTATGCTTTTCACTCTTTGATGGTAGCTAGATTGAGACACTTTTGAGACACAATCTTAAAGTAAACACAGAAAATATGAGGAAGCTTTGCATTTTCCAGCTGAATTCAATAGAAATATGAAGAGATATTTTATATTCATAGGTATACCGAAATGCTTTGCCTTTTTTAAAAAGGGGGGGAATGTACAAATATCAAAAGTAATACACAGACGATCTGAAAGTCACAACAACTTCTCAAATCTAAAGTAGAAGATTAAGCAAATGAAAGAACATTGCCAGTTTTATAAAATGCTCTCTCTTTTTAAACAGAGATTAACCGCCAAAAGCACATAGCATACTGAGCTAATGGAATTTAAGTATACTTGCCTGTGATTGTTTGAGTGGTAAAATTCAATCTTATTAAAAGCCTATATGCACACAATTTGTGGATTTTAAAAAATACATCGTTGTTTCAAACTATGCCTAAAACAACTATGAATAACTGTTTTTGTTCATCTGGAAAAAGTTGTTTGCTTCTGAGGCTGTAATTCTCTAGTCATATCTCAATATGATGAAAAGGCAATCAACAAAAATGTATTATATTAGGAAGGACAAGATTAGTCCAATAGAGTATTTTCATGCATTTAAACCATGCAATGGGTGTGATGTTCTGGGCATTTCAGGAGAAATGTTGTTTCATTTATTAAGGTAATATAAATAGGTATGCACTGTGTGTTAGATGTTATAAAGTAAGGATCTGTGGGGAGAAGGTGAGAGAATGGAAGGTTGGGAATGAGTGGTGATGGGTGGAACGTCTGAGGGGATTTTGACAAGGTTGGTTATATGACAGTGGGTCAGGGAGGAGAGAGTAGTCTGTCAAGATTAGGGTCCAGTGGAGTTTAGCAGTTGAGCGGTTATTCGAGTTAAGAGTCAGGGTGTGAGTTAGCTAGGACATTAATGTGCGAGAGTGTGAGAGATGGGATTTAGATAATTAAATAATTAATTTGTGGTATTATAGTAGGACCACTGTATCCACTAGGGATTGGTAATGGGGGGCCCATGGTTACCAAAAACTGTGGATAATAATGAAAATAATGAGACTTCCGGTTTAAAATGCCATAGAGTTGCCTTGGAGGACCTAGAAAATGGCTAGAGAGGACACGCTTTTTAGGAGACTCTATGGTAGGTATGCTGTTTTGTGTCCCATGGATAACTGAATCAGTGGATAATGAATCAATGGATATGGGGGTCCTACTGTATGCTCAAATTCTGTTTAATAAATCATTCTTTTTGTATTCACTTTTGCCTCCAGGAACACTACCAACTGGAAAATTGAATTCAGACATGATGTCTGTGCTGGCAACAGTTAATAACAGATGCTGAATGGCCATCTGTTGGGAATGCTTTGATTGTACAGCTGTTCCTCCAAATTTGCGGCTTTTACTTTCATGGTTCCACCTATTCGCGGTTTGCTCAGCAAGCCCCATTTAAATCAGCTTCTCTCCCTCGTACACAACGAAGGGGAGCCGATTTAAATGGAGCATTCCCCAAGCAAACCGTGCACCCAAATCCCCTCTCTCCAGAGGCTTGGCTTGGGGGTGGGTGGGGGTGGGAAGGGCAGGGGAAGGGCTTTTCATCCACCCCTCGCCCTTCCCAAAGCGGAGACGAGGCTCTAACAGCCTCGCCACTGCTTTTCTCCCACCCCTCCTTCCTTCCAAAGCGATGATGGGGCTCTGCGAGCCACGCCGCCGCTTTTCTTCCACCACCACCCACCCTTCCCAAAGTGATGACAGGGTTCTGGGAGCCTCGCCATTGCTTTTCTCCCATCCCACCACCCTTCCCAAAGCGATGATGGGGCTCTGGGAGCCTTGCCACTGCTTTTCTTCCACCACCACCCCGTCCCAAAGCGATGACAGGGCTCTGGGATCCTCACTGCCGCTTTTCTTCCACCACCACTCCACCCTTCCCAAAGCGACAACGGGGCTCTGGGAGCCTCGCCGCCGCTTTTCTCCCATCCCACCACCCTTCCCAAAGCGATGATGGGGCTCTGCGAGCCTCGCCGCCGCTTTTCTCCAACCCCTCCTTCCTTCCAAAGCGATGATGGGGCTCTGCGAGCCTCGCCGCCGCTTTTCTCCCATCCCACCACCCTTCCCAAAGCGATGATGGGGCTCTGGGAGCCTTGCCACTGCTTTTCTTCCACCACCACCCCCCACCCATCCCAAAGCAATGACAGGGCTCTGGGATCCTCACTGCCGCTTTTCTTCCACCACCACCCCATCCTTCCCAAAGTGACGACAGGGCTCTGGGAGCCTCGCCGCCGCTTTTCTTCCACCACCACCTACCCTTCCCAAAGCGACAACGGGGCTCTGGGAGCCTCGCCGCTGCTTTTCTCCAACCCACCCCCGCCCTTCCCAAATAAATAAAGGTGGGCGAAAAGCGGCGGCGAGGCTTGCAGAGCCCGGTCACCGCTTTGAGAAGGGGGGGCAGCGGCGAGGCATATTTTTATTTGTGCTTTTTTTCACATTTGTGGGGGTCTTGCACCCCTAACCCCTGCAGATGTGGAGGGACGACTGTATATTCCTGCAGGGCTTGGGGTTGGACTAGATGTCCCTTGTGGTCTCTTCCTACTATGATTCTATGTGTCTGGTGGGGACAGAAGATAAATAAATTCTCACACAGGAAACATGAAGACATTTAGTAGGTCTCCACAGTTGGTGGCCACAGCAGTAGGACAGGAGGAGATTTTCCCATTGGTCACAGAAGTGTGGGTTAGGGAAGTCCTCACATTTGGTAACAGCAGAGGGATAGGTAGAAGCTCTCACAGTTGATGGCAGCAGAGGAATAGGCAGTACTCTCACAACGGGGTTCTCAGGCAAGCCACACTCCTGATACCAAGAGACCCCACTGGCTGCACATTCCGTGAGCATGAATAGGAAAATATGCTGACACACACAGAGTTCCTCCATAGGCTGGGGCATGATTCTGGGCTGATCAGTTTTGGGTTCCTTTTGTTATACAGTAGTTGCTGTGGAAGGGGGCTAACAAGCTGACAGGGAGGGATGTCTTTGGACTGGTCACAGAAATCAACAAATGTGACTGGTAGTAAGTAACTGGAAAAGGAACATGATTGGTCAGCAGTTCTAATCAGGAGATCTAACTAAAAGTAAGTTTAAGACAGTTGCAGGAAAAGTTAACATTTGCAGTTGAGGAGGAATGAAAGAGCAAAGTAAGATAGCTAGCAGTTACAGAGAGAATACACAGAACTAGAAAAAGAAAAAGTCCAATCTGAGGAATTCCTATTGGAAGACCTGAGAACAGAAGGCCATCCTGTCAAGCAGGTAGCAGATTCTAGCAACAGAAGGTTTCTGAAAAGCCTATCTGCAGCAGCCCATGAAACCAATCACTCAAGAACCCTGTGCAAAAAGAACTGGAACAGCCAAGATTTCAGTAAGGCATCTGCTACTAGTTGTGAAGGACTGCTTGGGGTTGAGTTTAAGAAAAAACGATCTGATGGAAAGGGAAAAAAGCTATTTAGTGCATTGTGGTTGGGGACAGGTCATTTATTAGGAATAGTAACCAAGGATATTTAATGCACTGGAACAGTAGCGCTTTACTCCCTTATGAAGTTAATTCCATTAATACACCTCTAATTTTGTTCATCTTGTCTCTAGTGGGGATATCAATACCATGCCTACACCATAGTAACCACACTACTAAGTTTCGAAAAGATACATATGGTTTATTTGTGTGGCAGCTGTTAATGGCGTTATAAATGAGGTACCCTTGTGGGAGTGAATTTTGTAGGACTGTATCTCAAATGCATATGGGAATATACAATATAGAATCTACCTGATTCTTCCATGACATGTGAAAAGGCTTGCTGAACCATGCCTTCATACCCTGTAAAGTTCTGCATAAGCTTGAACGTTGGAGACTTCAGGCCTAGCTCAGGATTTAATGAAGACATTCACACTTTTGGTTGCCATAGGAAGCAAAAGATTATTGTGATATCCTTTGCCTATTGTAACAGTATAGTAATTTAATCCTACAGCACTGCAATAACATTTGAGGACCTGAAACCCTACTGGAAGGGTCAGCTGTTGGCTGAAAGGGTCATTTATTCCCTATAGCACAACTGGCCGTGTTGCAACTTTGGTCCTGTCCCCCTTCACCATTCTTTCCACAAAACAGACTGGATGCAGGTGTGGGTCCTACCATAATTCTGTGCTCCCTCCACCTTGAATGACTGACTGAATAGGGGGGAGGGATCATGGCACTGTAACACTTTTAAAGATTGCTCTTTGGGGACAAGACCAGTCCTTTATACTTTCGATTTCTACATCTTTTCCTTTTCATCACCATGCTGCCCCACCTCAACAGAATTCTTGTTTCTCCCAAAGACTTCATATCTTCAGACAAGCAATTTTACATTCTAGGTGCAACAGTCTGACACCACTCATTGTGCTGAGTGGTGTCCTGGACTTAAGTTCTGCCCTGATGGCATCTTCCTTTAGCTCTTCAAGAAAGAGTTGCCTTTGCTGTTGGCCTTTCTCTTACCCACAAGACCAAGGTAAACATAAGGGAAGTTCCTAACCAGCAATTTTCCTCTGATAGCTTTTCTACTCCTAGGGATGTGAAGAAAAACATTTAGTTTCTGAAGAACTGAGTAGCTTCAAGTTGGCAGAAGAACCTAGAGCAGATTGCTTTCTTTTTGAGAAGGAATGTGTTCAACCTCTTTAGCTCTACAGATTATTGTTCCAACTAGGCTGAGACTCATAATAAGTGAAGCACTCAGTAGGAGAGATGCAGTACAACTAAGAACGTGCCATGCTAAAAGCAAGGAGGAAATTGTGAAGGACTGTTCAAAGGCAAGCTGCCAAAAAAAAAAAAAAAGGCACACTTATCTGGGAAAGGGACTGTTTTCATTATCATTATTTATGTTATACTGGCAGGAGATCTAGGGTACAAAGCTTATTTTGTGGATGACTATTTTACAAGAATTAGTATGAACGGTACCACAAGTGGACACAACATGGAGGAAACATGACCATTACAGTTTAAAAGGTATGGGTGAATCCTATATTACAAAATGGACAATTTCATCAGGTATAACTGTAAGGTACTACATTTAGACAGGAAAAATAAAATGCACAAATATAGGGTGGGTGATACCTTATTTGAAATATTTATTTATTACATGTGAAAAAGATGTAGGGCTTTTACTAGACTAAAAGCTAAATGCGTTGACAGCGTGATGTGGCATCCAAAAAAGCCAATGGAATTCTAGGCTAATCATCAGGAGCATAGCGTTACATCAAGGGAAGCATTAGTGCCACTCTATTCTGCTTTGGTCAGACCTCACCTGGAATACTGTGTCCAGTTCTGGGCACCACCATTCAAGAAGGATATTGACAAACTGGAACATGTCTAGAGAAGTGAGACCAAGATGGTAACCAAGCCCTATGGGGAACAGCTTAAGAAGCTGGATATTTTTAACCTGGAGGAGAGAAGGAGGGAGGTAATACAATAAAGATACTTAAACACTTGAAGGGATATCATGTGGAAAAGGAAGTGACTTTGTTTTCTGCTGCCCCAGAGACCAGAACAGGGTTTCTCAACCAGGGTTTCCTGGAACCCTAGCGCTCTGCAAGCAAGGGCGGGGGGTGGAATCTCCTTCTTTGGACGTCTTTGTTTAAACAGAGGGAGTGCTTTATTTGCATGTTCCTGCATGGCAGGAAGTTGGATTAAATTGCCCTTGGGGGTCCGCCTTTCCAACTCTATGATTCTATGCTAGCACTGATACATTAGTTAGCATGCATTTTTTTTTCTTTCAGTCTATTCCTATGCTTTAAATTTAAGTGCCTTCCTCTTCTTTATTGCCTGTACAACAAGGAGTATGCTACTTCTGAAGCACCAAGAGCTAATTTTCAGGCTAACTGGGTACTCAAGGATCACACACAGAAGAGATAGGACCTAAAAGAAGGAACAGTGCTTACCAGATATTTTAAATGGGAAAAAAATGACACAACACAGATGAAAAAAACAACTATTTTTCCATTTATATTTTATTTCTATATTTATCTGTCATTATATTTTCAATAAATAGTAAGTAATAATACTTAATTTATATCCCGCCTTTTTCCAGCACAGGATTCAAGGTGGCTTACAGGTTAAAACAAAGTAGAGCTTTTTTTTTTTTTAAGGCAAAAGTTAAAAACAAGTGAACAATTTTTTTTAAAGTTACAAATAGTTCAAAAATGCATTTAAAATTAATAAAATAGAAACACAACATCTCCATCTGCTACAACAAGTTAAAAACCAAATGCCTCCCTAAATAAAAAGGTCCTTTGCCTATCAGCTGAATCTGCCATGGAAAGGAGTTCCACAACTTAATGAAAAGCCATTGTCAACAAACAAGATCCCCTGCACTCACATGTGATTCATTAGTATCTGGAAAGACTCATTTCATAATTAACAAATAACATTTCCACCACTTATTTTTAGCAAACAGTCCATCATACTTAACTATCATTAATTTTCTATTGATACATTTTACCATTTATTGATTCTATGCAATATTATTGATTCTATTGATTCTATGTTTGGGGAAAGAGAAAGATTTTCAGTACAAGAGACATTTTAACTATTGCAGTTTTACTTGCCGCAAGGACATTGGAATTTCCCTTTTCTCTTTACTTTTTGTTTTGCTTTGCTTGTCTTTATGTTTACTGTTGTTAATGCAAATTAATATTCATAGCATAGTGTAATGTCTAACTTGTATTTTTATTACATAACAAAATACAATTTTAAATAAAGTATATTGACATATGAATCAACCTTAACATCTGCTAACCATCCTTTCAGTTTTGCTAGCTAGTTCAGTCAGAAAGCTGCGATCTCTATTCAAATAACTCCCACTAAATCAAATATAAAAAGTATAATACAGTTATCACCAATAAAAATCCATCTTTAGCAACACCTATTACCTAGCAGGTCAGATACAAGGTCCATGTAATCTCCCACTCTAACTTAACTTTCAAGGGAAGTTCACTACTCAGACATGATAGAGATTCCTGTTTACTGCTGAATGTCTCTACATCTGGCAAAGACACACTGAAACAGAACACACATACTGTATCTGATGTTGTACCATTGATAGATCTCCACGAATCTGTCCCACCCTTTATAAAGCCACGCAAATTAATGGACAAATCTTAGGGGGGGGAATCCCCAAAGGTATTGTGTGAACACTTTTTTATTTTTGCTCTTCAAAACATTTCACTGGATGCCTTGAGTTCCAGTACCTACTTTTATCATTACTCTCCCTTCCACAAACTAAGCAGCCTCCACTTTTTCAAGCCTTTCATCCCTTTACCTGTCGGTTCCTGTCTGTCCCAGCACAACAACAGACATATTGTCTTCAAGCCTTTACCTGTGGGCTTTCCAAAGTCATCTGGACAGCCAATGCAGGAAACAAAACACAAGTTTAGATGGACTCTCTATGTGATTCAGGAGGTCTGTCACACACTCTCAGCCTCAGAAAACCCTATGATAGGTTCACCTTCGGGTCTCCATAAGTTGGAAACAACTTGAAGGCACACAACAACAACAACAACAACATTATTTGTTCTTCTGCTGTATGTCCTTCATCTCCACTAGCCACATCCTTATACAGATAATAGGACTGCATAGAGCATTTCAAACATAGATATACCACATATCTATAGTCCAGTATTATGGTATTTATGATGCTTTACTGACAGACACATTGATAATATTCTTAATGCTTGCTTGCTTTCTCTCTCTGTACATTTAAAAATATAATTTGAGGAAAGTAACATGGAAAGCATGCTTAAAATTATTTTGAATGCACAAGAGACAGATGGCTCAAGGGAAGTGAGCAGACCTTAACACTCAACTTCCTCCAGAACTAACAGACACCAGATTCAGCCTACCCTGACCTACATTTAGCATTGGATGGTGTCTCTTCCAACAGTTGCTTGTCAAAAAGAATCTTTAACTGATAAATGACTTTCTTCCAACTGTTATCCATGTAATCATTGCTCAAAGAGGTACAAGATTGTAGCTTGCTGTACAGGTCATGCTTTTTCTGTCTGGCATCCCATATTGCTTCATTACAAGAATCCTGTCATGATTATGACTATCCAAAGGTAGTGGAAAGTCACCGCTGGCCAAACAGCAGAGCACCAAGGTAGACAAACATCTAGTCATCTTAAGCATAAGACAATATTCTCACAACCAATTCAGTGCAGAATGTCCACAGAGCTAAAAGAAAATCATTTTTAAGGAAACCTGGATTTCTCTTCTCTGCTACAAACAAATATATGGAGAATGTGGTAGTTCAATTGGCCAGTGGCACTTATTCTTTCCCTGATGGACGGCTGTAGGAGAAACAAGAAAAGAATGGAGACTTACTTCCCTACTAACTTGCAGTAGAGAATGTGTAGGAGTAATGAGTCTAAAAAATAAAATTGTATTAAAAATAACAGGATCTAGTCCTTTTAAAAAAGCAACAAAAGTATCTTCTTTAAAAAAGAGAGTTAAAAATCATTTACTTTTAAATTCATGCAGAGTGCAACTTAGGAATGCAGACTAAGCTCAATTAACATTTTTTAAAAAGTGTGTTCAGAGGACTGAGATCCCCCAGTTAAATTAGACTCATTACAAAAACAAAGGAGTCAGTTTAAAATGCAAATCAAAAGTTTACTGAAGGTATATCAATCTCAATCTACATACTAAAACAAACTTTTAAAAAGAGGTTCCTAACTAACTAATAGGATTTAGGGTAGAAAAACTCACCCAGCCTATAGCGGTAAGAGGCTGCATGGTGAACATCATGGCATGGTTTCAGGAAAGATGGCTAAACAAAGATAATATGGCTTAAGATGGCTACAGCCTCATGGAGACTCTAACTTAAAAGAGAACTTACACAGAGCAATAAAATTTAAATTAGGTCATGTGTTGAATGACCCAGCACTCCAGTTCGCTGGAAGTGCCCAGTGAAATAAGAGAAAGGGAATTTGGGAGAACAGAAGCATGCAGGGGAAAAACCTAGACTTATCTTAGGATGTGAATGAGGTACACAAGATTGCTTTTACATTACAATGATTATTTCCCCACATACTACAGAATGGAGGCTTGCACATCCAATGTTTACCAAAAACTTTGTTCAGTACTCAGGAAAAGGTACATTTTAGCTTCAGCCCACAATTCATCTGAAACTCAACTAAAAATCAGTATGAACTGGCTTTTGACTCTGAGCAGATTCTGACTGAATATTATTAACACACATGCTAATAACTGTAATACAGGTCAACCTCCCCCCCCCCATATTCACAGATTCGGTATCCACAGTTTCACTTATCCACATCTGAAAAAAATATGTTCTCTCTAGGCATTTCTAAGTCCTCCAATGTGATTCTATGGTCAACTTTTGGTGTTTGTCGCATTGAAAATAATAGGGTTCCCTATGATTTTCCCTATTATATTTCCCTGTTATTTCCTTATTATTTTCAGGTATCCACAGGTGTATGTGTGTGTTGGAACATACCCCCCCCCCGGATAAGAGTGTTAACCTGTATTATCAGGTGGTTTCTGAACAAAGTCTTTATACTGCTACTGGCCAGGCTTGGAGGGATGGGAGGATTAAGTTATAGCAATAACACATTTGCTGATTTCTCAAGTGTGACTATTATTTTACATCTCATCTCTATACTTCAGTTAACATGAAAATGACAGCAAAATGAATGTCAAAACAAGCTGACAGTCCTTGCTGTATTAATGCATTTCATGCTACTGGGAAAATTTTGTTTCACTTACTCCTAGTATATATTGATGGCAAATATGTACAAGTGAAGTCTTTTAAGTTAGTTAAGTCAACAAAGTAGAATACAAAACCATTTGTTTATCATTATCAAGCCTTTGAAGAGTGTTCAGAAACTGATGCTCATCCAAAATGCAAAAGGTTATATAACTATAACATTACAACTTCTCCACAGCTAACAGTCTGTTCCCAGGCTTTGGGGAAATTTCCAAAGCCATTTTCCTCCAAAAATTGAAAAATGGATAACAGAAATAAAAATGGGATATTTTCTTTTAGAACGATGAATAAAATATTTAATACAAAGTGATCTTATATTTACTTCCCCCATATTATTTCTAAAAATTATATAGCAGATAGACTTTTAGGTAAGCATACTTATCAAATTTGCAGATGACACCAAATTAGGAGGAGTAGCTAATACCCTAGAGGACAGGATCAAAATTCAGAATTACCTGGATAGACTGGAGAGCTGGGCCAAAGCTGACAAAATGAAATTCAATACGGAGAAATGTAAAGTACTGCACTTAGGGCGGAAAAATGAAATGCATAGATATAGGATGGGAGAGACCTGGCTGAACGAGACTACGTGCAAAAAGGATCTAGGAGTCCTAGTAGACCACAAGTTGAACATGAGTCAACAATGTGATGCGGCAGCTAAAAAGGCCAATGCAATTTTGGGCTGTATCAATAGAAGTACAGTCATCCCTTCACATTCGCGGGGGTGAGGGGCAGACAACCCCCGCGAATGTGAAAAAACCGCGAATAAGATATGAGCCTGCGGGCCAGCTGCTTCCCACCCCTCCTTCCCAAGGCACCGAAAGGCTTCTTCAGAAGCCCTTCGGAGCCTTGGGAAGGGAGAGGGGCGCAGAGGCAACGCGCCAGCTGCTTCCCACCCCCCCTTCCCAAGGCACCAAAAGGCTTCTTCAGAAGCCCTTCGGAGCCTTGGGAAGGGAGTGGGGCACAGAGGCAGCGCGCCAGCTGCTTCCCACCCCTCCTTCCCAAGGCACCGAAAGGCTTCTTGAGAAGCCCTTCGGAGCCCTGGGAAGGGAGTGGGGCGGCGAGGCAACGCGCCAGCTGCTTCCCACCCCTCCTTCCCAAGGCATCGACAGGCTAAGCCCTTTGCTGCCTTGGGAAGGGAGGGGGTGTTGAGCAGCGGGGGGGAGGCAGCCTTCCGCGAATAATCAAAACCGCGAATGTGAAAGTCGCGAATGTGGAGGGGCAACTGTATAGTGTCTTATCAAGGAAAGTAATAGTGCCGCTCTATTCTACCTTGGTCAGACCTCACCTAGAATACTGTGTCCCGTTCTGGGCACCACAATTCAAATAGGATATTGACAAATTGGAGTGTGTCCAGAGAAGGACAACTAAAATGGTGAAAGGTCTGGAAACCATGCCTTATGAGGAGAGACTTAGGGAGCTGTGTATGTTTAGCCTGGAAAAAAGACGGTTAAGAGGCGATATGATAGCCCTGTTTAAGTATTTGAAGGGGTGTCACACTGAGGATGGAGCGGGCTTGTTTTCTGCTGCTCCAGAGACTGGAACACGGAGCAATGGATGCAAGCTCCAGGAACAGAGATTCCACCTCAACATTAGGAGGAACTTTTTGACAGTAAGAGCTGTTCGGCAGTGGAACACACTCCCTCGGAGCGTGGTGGGCTCTCCTTCCTTGGAGGTCTTTAAACAGAGGCTGGATGGCCATCTGTCCGGGATGCTTTGATTGTGTATTCCTGCATGGCAGGGGGTTGGACTGGATGGCCCTCGTGGTCTCTTCCAACTCTGCAATTCTATGATTCTATGATTCTACGACTATGTATACTCGTCTCATATCATTGCAATTCCTAGTCTTGGCTTCCCTTTCTCAGTCCTTCTTATGGGAATGGGTGCTTTATATCTGCCTGGCACTATGGAGAAGAGGAGACAAAATAATTTAATAATGATGATTATGGTTTCTTCTGTTTTTAATAGCTTCTCATAACTGTCAAAACCAAAGAGGTTCCTTGTAATTTAGGTTGAGGACCTTGTTGTTTCATTTTAGTAAACAAATTTTTAAAAGTAAATTAAATTTGAAATATTTCCTGAACAAAATATACTTTTTATATATGAAACATGGATTCCAACTATAGATAACTGGTTTATGAAATTAACTGATATGATGGAAATGGATATATTAACGTTTAGAATAAATCAGAAATCCATATACCAAGTAAAAAACTAGTGGTTCCCAATACTAGAATACTGGGGCAAACATTGGGTGGAAATAAAAGACCTAAATTTATTTCTTGATATGCTGTTTTAACCTTAACTGAATGTAAACACATAGTTATAAAGTTATAGCTCAAGGCAGTAACAGTAAAAGATGGTTAAAATGGGTTCAGAAGAAATAATAAACTAAGCAAGGTACACTAAAACAAAACTGAAGTCAAGAATATGAGGAAAGTTATCCTTTTAAAAATGGGACAAACTAAAGGAAGTACAATAGAAAAGAAGAATCTTGGGATAAAAGAATGAAAGGATGAACAAAAAGTAGGTTGTTTACTTGTAACAGTGAAATATTTATAGAGAAGAAACTTGAAGAATGTGAAAGAGTCCAATGATAAAATGTAACAGAACTTTTTATTTCTTTCAATAAAAATAACCAATAAAATATATGAAACATGATAATTTTATGCCAGTTATGCATAATGTATTTTCTGTTTCTGTATAGCAACAAAGTGACTTTCAATCTTTAAATGGTGCTAATGTTGCATTTTTCCCCATTTCTCCACAAATTTCCACCACCACCACCCAAATCTGCCATCTGTTCAGCCCACAAACTTCCTGTGCTAAAAACCATGGCAAAAATAACCTCTACTTTCCTCCTCATGATGGTAACTGGGAGATGTAACAGGGTTTGGACTTGTGTAGTCCTAGATTCTCCTCAGGTGCCAAGATTGACAAAGAGATCTATCACAGACTAGCAAAGGCATACAGAGCATTTGGAAGACTTTACAAGAGTCAGGAGTAATAAACACCTGAGGCGAAGCACAAAAATCAGTGTGTATAGAGCCATTGTACTGTCTATTCTCCTTTACGGGTCTGAAACATGGGTCACCTATCGCCACCACTTACAACTCCTCAAACGCTTTCATCAGCGCTGTCTACGCACAATCCTAAATATACACTGGACAGACTATGTGACAAATGTTGCTGTCCTTGAACAAGCAGGGATCACCAGCATTGAAGCCATGATATTGAGAACACAGTTGCGCTGGGCAGGGCACGTTTCTAGGATGGAGGACCATTGCCTCCCAAAAATAGTACTCTACAGTGAACTCGCCACAGGTCAGCATAAGAGGGGCGCTCCAAAAAAGTGATACAAGGACTCCCTGAAACAACATCTCAGGCTCGGCCAAACTGATCACCAACAGTGGTCCGCCCTGGCCTCACATCGGGAGGCATGGAGACACACTATCCACAATGCTGCAGCCTTATTTGAGAACTCATGCCGAACAAGTCTTGAAGAGAAACGACAACGCAGAAAGAATCACAACCCGGAAGCATCACCCAAGGAGACCTTCTGCTGTGCTTTCTGGACTTGTTCATCTCGGATTGGCCTTTTCAGTCATCAGCGCGCTTGCAGAAAGCACGGGATGAGTCCTTCCTGAATCTTCATTTGCGAAGAAAAGCCAGACCCGGGGTGGGTGGGTGGATAGCAACAAAGTGACTTTCAATCTTTAAATGGTGCTAATGTTGCATTTTTTTTCCATTTTTCCACAAATTTCCACCACCACCACCCAAATCTGCCATCTGTTCAGCCCACAAACTTCCTGGGCTAAAACCCATGGAAAAAATAACCTCTACTTTCCTCCTCGTGATGGTAACTGGGAGATGTAACAGGTTTGGACTTGTGTAGTCCTAGATTAAGGGTTGCCACTGTGATACTTACATAAGCCCACTATTAAGATGTACATATTCAAGATAATACCATAATCTCTTCCTCTCCTTATTTTAGTATCTCTGCATACTACTTCACATCCACATATCTCAGCCACCTCCTCATGAGTCAATGTGGGTCAGGCTGTCAGAGAAGGACTGGGGAGCGCTAAGTACCAATTCCAGTTGAATCATAAAAGTTACCTCAGAGTATTCACTCTCTCTCAGCCCAACCCATCTCACACAGTTGTGGGAGTACAACTGGATAGAAGAGAGCTCCATGTTTATTTGTTTATTCATCGTTACATTACAAATTACACCCTCCACACACCAAGCCCCTTACTAGGTCAGATAAAAACACTACTACTTTATATACACAAAAGAGAAAAAACAGAGGGGATCACAAAAGCCCACCCCTAACCCAAACAATAACAATGTAAGAGTGTTATTAAGTCTCATTAACAATTTAAATTTAAAATAGTGATGGGAAATTGAGCATTAAAAGACTGGAGGAACAAAACAGTATTCTTGGAATACTGCATTTTTGGGTGTAGTGGTTTGAGCATTGGACTAGGACTCTGGAGACCTGGGTTAGAATCCCTGCTCAACCATTGAAATCTACTGGGTGACCATGGGCAAGTCACACTGTCTCAGTCTCAGAGGAAGGCAATGGCAAACCTCTTCTGAAGAAATCCTGCCAAGAAAACCCCATGACAGGTTCGACTTAGGGTCGCCATAAGTAGGAAACGACATGAAGGCATGTGACAACAACAAATTTTTGGAAAAGCATCTTCCTACCGGAGACGGTTCAGGCTGTAAGATCATTGGGAGAGGCCCTATTTTCAAGTCCCATCTCCAACCCAGGCACATTTGGTGGGAACAAAGGAGAAGGCCTTCCCCCTGGCTGTTCCCAGACTTTGCAGCTCCCTCCCCAAAGGAGATTAGGATAGCTCTCACCTTGCTGCCATTCTACCAGCATATGATTATTCTGTTCCAAAAGCCCTTTAAAAATTGACTGCAATGGACTTTTAATTATGTGCTATCTTGTGGGTTTTTTCTGTTCTGCTTTTTAATGAATTTTAAATAATTTTAATTCTATAGATTATTTAACTGTATTTAAAATAACTTTTATATATTTTGACAATGTCTTTGTAAGCACTTTAACAATATCTTCGTAGTTTAAAAATATCTTTAAAGCTTAAGAGCAAGCATGTCTGGGTTGTACGGCAGTGTGGTGGAGTCTCCTTCTTTCAAGATTTTTAAACAGGCTGGATGGCCATATGTCAGGAGTGCTTTGATTGGGTATTCCGGCATGGCAAGGGGTTGGACTAGATGGTCCTTGTGGTCTCTTCCAACTCTAAGATTCTATGAGTGTTGGACTAGGACTCCAGGAGATGAAGATTCAAAATCCTGTTCAATCATGGACACCCACTGGGAGACCTTGAGCAAGTCACACGCTCTCACACTAAGAGGCAGGCAAGTCTCTAAAAAAATCTTACCGAGGAGAATTTAGGATATGGTAAGAGTCAATCTGAAGACACTTAACAACAATCTTGTAAGCTGCCTTCAGTCCCAATACTGGAGAAAAGTTGGGATATAAATGAATCAACAACAACCACACCCCATGAAAAATTAAATAAGGGACAATTCCATATTCCTTGGAAAGGAGTCTTAAAGGATGCTGCTACTGAAAAGGGGCTGTCCTAAGTGTTCACAAAGCTAGCCACCCTAGAAAGTGGGACATAAAATAGAGCTTATAATGATGATAGTAAAATATTGTTATTGTTGTTACCTGCTGTCAAGTAGGCTTCAATAAGAGACCTCCATGTCACCCTATCATCAATAACCTTACTCAGGTCTTGCAGATTCAGGATTGTGGCTTCCTTGAGTGAATTTATCCATCTGTAATATGGTCTTCCTCTTTTCCTACTGCCTTCTACCTTACCAGGCATGACTGCCTTTTCTAGTGACTCATGTCTTCTCATGGTATGTCCAAAGTATGAGAATCTCAGTTTAGTCATCTTGGCTTCTAGGGAAAGTTCAGGCTTGATTTGCTCTAGGACCCATTTATTTGTCCTTTTAGCAATCCGCTCTTCTCTAGCACCATACTCCAAATGAGTTTTCTTCCTATCAGCTTTCCTCACTGTCCAGCTTTCACTCTTCTGCAATGGTGGGATTGCATGTTGCTGTAAGGCAAGAGGCTATGCTGATGGCAGCAGTGTTGCTGGTAGAGCCTCCCATGTCAGACAGGCTTTTGCTGAGGAGCCAGACTAAATGTGCCAAACAGCTATTGGGCAGCAGCAGTGGTGTGTGTGTGTGTGTGTGTGATTGACAGAAAGAGAGAGACAGAGAGACTGGCAGAGGATCTCTCAGAGACAGTGGCACCATAGCTAACACTTATTAATACTGCACAGAAGGAGGCACGATAAACCCCTTTTGAATGCCTTTCACCACAAAAACCCTGTGATGTGGTTGTAAATTATGGGTAGGTTTATATGAAAGAGGTGGTCTTCAGATATTTTGGGCCCAAATTGTTTATGTCCTTTTAGGTCAAAACCAGTTCTTTTAATTTCAATGTGAAGTCGAAGGCTTTCATGGCAGGCATCCATAGATTTTCCTTGGTTTTTTTCCGGGCTGTGAGGTCGTTTTCTGGAAGAGTTTATTTCTGACATTTCACCTGCATCTGTGGCTGACACCCTCAGAGAAATTACTCTAAACAGAAATCTCTGAGTATGCCAGCCACAGATGCAGGTGAAACGTCAGAAATAAATTCTTCAAGAACATGGCCTCACAGCCTGGGAAAAAAAACAAGGAAAATCTTTTAATTCCATTTGGAAGCAATCTGACGTAAAGTTATTTTTAAACGGTTATGGTAGGATCTGCAAAGTTCAATCTGAAAAAAGTCTACTCATGGTAGTGTGTACCAACTGTACATTCCAACCACTTTTCAAGAGCAGCCATGTATGGAGTTACAGTAAGATGGTGTTCATGAATTCCTGGGGCCAAACCCTTCTTCTGAGGACAGGATGAGTATCTGTAAAAGCCGCAATGAAATCCCCATGGTACACCATGTATACACTACATATTATTATTCTGTCTTCACCAACAGCTACTATTGATATGAAATATTTCTATGACGATCCTGCAACATGAGGTGTTGTATACTGTGCACTGGAATAGCAAAAATCCAAAGTCAAAAATGACTGGGCCTAGAGAGAACCATGTCTACCATGGTTCCAATTAATAATAGAGAAGGGCATAATTTAAAACTAGTGCTCCCAAAAATATAGCCCACATTACTCATAAAGTTAACATGCAATATCACATTACAAAAGGGATAAAAATTTCCAACGGATTCTTGATTTATTTATAGCTACACAGTATACATCAGGACTGATTAGGAATAAGCAAACATATAGCTATATCATACATTGTATGATTTGGCTTTTTATCACATTTATATATTAGAAATTGTCTAGCCACAGAAAAGTCACCAATCAAATCACTGATTTTACTCCTCCTTTTTAGTATAAAGAGAACTAAAAAAAAGTTTCTATGATATAGACTAACTATGAAATTCGGTACTCATTTATAACAATATTTGTTTGTATTTTTCTCCCCGTTCCTATTTCCAAGTGGCAATTTTAGTAATTTGATCAGAAATCCAACAAGGAGAACAGTAACTCAGCACAACATTAGTGTCAAACATCTGAAATGAGATTTTGATTTGCTGGTCCCCTATCCATTACTCACATTACTATAAATCTATACGATTCAAAGACATCTGTGACAGGAAAGGGTTATAAAATAACTAAAGGTATACTGCAGCTCCTACTCACTTGTGCCCTCAGTGAATTAAAAAAAAAAAAGTATGTAGGTATACTTTTTTCTTCTTTGGCCAAGAGGAAGGGAATAGTTTCTTATTCAACATTTTATTAACATTCCCTATATGAGGAAGGAAAAAAAGCACAGCCCTCTGCTCACCTTCCACTAGCAGACAAAAATGTTCGTATTTAGACAAACTTTGGCCATTACCTGGATGCTGAGGAAGGATTTTTTTTTTAACAAGTGTACTATCAATTGGGCCTAAATACCCTAAAGGAACCATATCCCCTCTTATCCTGGAAGATAAGGAGAGTCAGCTCTGGTTAGTACTTGGGATGGGAGAATACCAATGAATACTGGTGCTGTAGGCTACATTTCGGAGACAGTAACTGGCAAAACCACCTCTGAGTATTCCTTGTCTAACAAAACACTATAAAATTCATGGAGTCACCATAGGTTGACTGGCAACTTGAAGGCACATACTCATGCACTATTGATCATTTCTTTATTTGTTAATATGAATTTTTTCCTCTCCATTAATGCCTCCTTGTCGTGGGAGAGAGGCTTGCGTACCCCAATGATGTTTTGAGCTATGCTGGTGGTGGCATAATAGCCACCGGTAGGGTCTCCCATCCCAGACAGGTCAAAACCGAAGGGTCTGACAAAGAGCATCCAAGGGCAGGATGGGCTCTCTAGCCTTATGGCAACCATCCTAGGACAAGGAAAACCCTAATCCCAAACCCGGGCAGATGGTGCTCATCCAACCCTGTAAGGTCAACCATCTAAGAGAAGGAAACTCTAATCAAACCTACGACCCGAGGAACTCACTGCTACCGTCCATGCTTGCAAGGCCACAGCAGATGAACATCTGGTTTAAAGGATGAGGCCAGTTCTGTGCACGCTGCACTCCACCAGAAAAATCCATTGCACAGGCTCGAAGGACAAATCCAATTCTGAAAAAGCCCTGTAGCGATAGGGGAGGGACAAAACGGCAGGTGTAAAGATGCACCGGAAGCCGCAGACCCAACCCTGCATGCAGGCGGTTCAGGACTTTGGTCGCTTGAGGTTGACCCAGGGGATGACAGTCTTGTTCGGCAGCATCCTGAACGACCAAGCAGCCTTTTTTAAGGAGAGGACTGCTTGCTCCATATGGAGAGGGGCCTAGAAAAGGTGGCCTAACGAAAGCTCATCCCCATCTACCTGGTTGGCTAGCTACTGCCAACAGGCATCTTCTGATGCGGTCAAACCAAGGCAAAGAAACAAAGGCACACACCGGCCTCCAAAGGTGTAAATAAACTGACGCTTGCATACTGGAACACCAGAACCATGCGAGACTCTGCAGATAGAGGATGGCCTGAGCATCGTTCTGCTCTAATAGCCCATGAACTATCACAACTTAATATTGACATTGCTGCTCTTAGTGAAGTTTATCTCCATGAGGAAGGCAGCCTTAAGGAACACGGCGCCAGCTACACACTTTACTGGTCTGGCAAACCCAAAACTAAAAAACGTATTTCAGGAGTAGGCTTTATGATTAAAAACTCCATTGCCTCCAAACTCGAAACCTTGCCAACATGACACTCTGATCGTATTCTTTCCTTATGCCTCTCACATGTTGTTCTCTTCAGTATATATGCCCCAACTATGCAAGCCGACCCTGTTGAGAAAGACAAATTCTACACAGACCTACGCCACCTTATACAAAAAGTCCCTGTAGAACATAAAATTATTATTATCCTTGATGACTTCAATGCCAGAGTAGGAAAGAACTCCGAAGCCTGGAAAGGTGTCTTGGTCAAGCATGGTATTGGAAATTGCAGTGATAACAGACACATCTTGCTCGAGTTCTGTGCAGAACAACAGCTGACTATTACAAACACTATCATTCAGCAAAAAGATAGCTTGAAGACAACCTGGATGCATCCCCGATCCAAACACTGGCATCTCATTGACTATGTTCTAGTTCGCCAGAGAAACATTTGTGATGTCCATCATACTTGGGTGATGCCTAGTGCAGAATGCCAAACAGATCATCGCCTTGTAAGATGTAAACTAAATCTGCATCTTAAGTTCAAACCTAAGAAGGGTGGCATTTTAAAGAGGAGACTCTAAGTGAACAATCTTCAACAAGCTACCATGAGAAACAACTTCCAGGCAAATCTGCAAACAAAACTTGAAGACCATCCTACAGATCCTTCTCCACAGTGCTTTGGCAACATATCATAAACAGTATCCTCCAGTCTGTGGAAGAATCCCTCGGGTTCTCCTACAAGAAAAATCAAGACTGGTTTGATGAAAACAACCAAGAGATCCAGGAGCTGTTGGCAAAGAAGAGAACTGCTCACCAGGCATACCTCACTCAGCCAACTTGCCATGTAAGAAAAACAGCTTTCCGCCTCACATGTAGTAAACTTGAACAAAAACTCCGAGACATGCAGAACAAGTGGTGGGATAAATATAGAAGAAAAGACACAACGCTGTGCAGATCTGGGTGATCATAGAGGATTTTACGAAGCTTTAAAGCAGTGTTTGGACCTACTTATCAGGTCCAAAGCTCCTTATACAGTACAGATGGTCAAACATTCATTACTGATAAAGCCTCCATCTTGAATCAATGGGCTGAACATTTTCAAAGTCTCTTTAGTGCCAACCGCGTAGTCCAAGGCTCAGCTATCCAACATCTGTTACAAAAACCAAAGAAAAATGAATTGGATATAGCTCCCACTTTCGAAGAGACTCTTAAGGCCATACAGCAGTTGAAAAACGGCAAGGCAGCTGGGATTGATGGAATCCCACCTGAAGATTGGAAACACGGAGGTCATGCACTCCACAACAAATTCCACAAACTCCTTGTGAATTGCTGGGAAAAAGTGGAACTGCCATCAGATCTCCAAGATGCAGTCATCATCACCCTGTACAAGAAAAAAGGAGCAAAATCCAATTGCTCAAACTATCAAGGCATAACACTGCTCTCTATTGCTGGAAAAATCCTTGCAAGGATACTCCTGAACAGATTAGTTCCTGCTATTGCAGAAGAACTTCTCCCTGAAAGCCAATGTGGCTTCAGAGCCAATAGGAGTACTACAGATATGTTATTTACCCTTAGACAACTGCAAGAGAAATGTAGAGAGCAGAACAAGGGTCTCTATGTAACATTTGTTGACCTCACCAAAGCCTTCGACACTGTGAGTAGAAAAGGTCTGTGGCAGATCCTAGAAAGATCAGGATGTCCCCCCAAATTCCATAAAATGATTATCTTGCTACATGAGGGCCAGCAGGGTCAAGTCAGATATGATCATGCTCTTTCAGAGCCCTTTCTAATAACCAATGGAGTGAAGCAAGGTTATGCTCTTGCTCCAACTTTATTTACAATCTTCTTCAGCATAATGCACCAAAGGGCTATGGCAGAGCTCGAAGAAGAAGACGGCATCTATATATGTTACCGTACTGATGGTAGCTTGTTTAACTTAAGGCGTCTGAGGGCTCACACTAAGACTCTATCTAGTCCGTGAGCTGCTCTTCGCTGATGATACTGCCCTTGTTGCCCACACAGAAGCAGCTCTGCAGAGCCTAACATCCTGCTTCGGAACAGCTGCAGAGCTGCTTGGGCTAGAAGTCAACCTGAAGAAAACAGAAGTTCTTTACTAGCCTGCACCACAGGACGAACACCACCATCCCCACATTGCCATCGGCAAATCTGTGCTTCAGTCCGTTCAGCAGTTCACCTACCTGGGAAGCATCTGTCATGATGGCTGGTTCTTTCTTGCAAAGTGGTTTTGCTAAGGGGGTGGAGCTGAGCTGAAAGAAGGGACTAGGGAGGAGCTGAAGCTCTCTGTGTGGCTGGCTGTTGTTGCTAGGCAACTGCAAGAGCTAGCTGGATTCCTAGGGGAGGGGGACCTTCCCTGTGTTCCCAAGTGCTGCTTGGGCCATTTAAAGTTTTTGTCTCTTTCTCCTGTTGTTAAATAGAAAGGGAGGAGAACCTTGATTGGGATTCTAGCCTGTCTTTCTAATCTGCCTTTTGGCCTGTGTTCTGTTCTTTCCTGTTGCATCTACGTTGGGGGGGGGGGCAGCCAATTCTCCCCCCACAGAACCACTGCCCTCTGGTGGCAAAAAGAAATTATTACACATTCAAGCAAAGTAAGTTTTTAATTTTTTTTTATAGTGGACGGGTTCTGCTATGATAGGAGTCTAGGAAAGTACATGCTTTGACTTTTCACATGATTTTGAGATCTGGGAAATTTAAAGCAAACATGACTGACCCTGTGACAGCCAGTGATGCTGGTACCTCTGCTGCTTCTCCTGTACCTGGTGATTTATTGGATGTCACCCAGATGACTCCACAGGAATTTGAAGAAAGACAAAGGTGGCTGAGATTGCAAGAATTGCAAATGCAGCACAAAGAAAAGGAACTTCAATTCAGACTTCAACTTCAGGAGGCAGAAGCGAAAGAAAAAGACACTGAACGCCAGCTGCAATTGCAAATGCAGGAGATGGCGCTGAAGCAAAGAGAACTGGAATTGAAACTACACGAACAGGAATTTCAATTGAAAATGGCGCAACAGGTGCAAAACCCAATAATAATAATAATAATAATAATATTTATTTATATCCCGCCCCTCTGCTAAAAACAATCGGGGCGGCTTCCAACAATTAAAACATTATAATAATAACTAAAAACACCACCCACCCCACCCTCCCCCATAAAAAGACATTAAACACAGTAAGATTAAAACCTTCTAACTAAAAAACACATTAAAAACAAATATATACATAATTTTTAAAAAGCCAGGAGACTGAGTTCCTGAGGCTGGGATCTAATCAGGAAAGGCCTGCCGAAAGAGATCCGTCTTTAGTGCTTTTTTAAAGCTACTCAAGCTCGTCAGCTGACGGATCTCATTCGGCAGGCCATTCCACAATTTGGGGGTGATTACTGAAAAGGCCCTCTGGGAGGTTGCAGACAGCCTAGATTTTTGTGGCTGAAGCAAATTCCTCCCAGAGGACCGGAGTACGCCAATGTGCCACAGCCGGCTGCCATGTTAACAGCTCCAACCCGCCATTACCCCACATTTCAGGAGGGCCAGGATTTTGATGAATTCATCACGACTTTTCAGAGAGTCTATGTTGACTATGGGGTACGCAAGGAGCACTACATGCGTGAACTGCGCCCCTTGCTCCCACCAATTCTCAGGTCTGTGGAGGCGGGTTTGGCACCAGAAGAGATGCATGACTTTGAGCTTTTCCTGGAGCCGGCTGGAGTTAACGGCAGAGGCAGCTCGACAACACATGAGGGCCACAAGGTGGACACCTACAGTCAATTGTCGTGAGCTGGGACATCGTATCACTCGCAAGTGTGAACTCTGGGCTAAAGCTGCCAAAGCTGACACCGTCGAAAGCATTCTCTCGTTGATAGCCATGGAACAGTTTCTGTGGCATACACCGCCAGCTATGCGCAATTATATTTTGGATAAAGACCCTAAGACTATGCTTGAGGTGACTACGCTGGCTCAACGGTTTATGGAAACCCGAGGGAACCAGAACTTGCAGCCACAGGAAGCGGAACCACACAAGCAAAAGCCAGGGAATCAATCTGTCCACAAGTCGGAGAATCAATCCCCTACCAAAGATCGCCGGAATCCACAATTCCAGAAGACGGGATCACAAGGAGTGCCTAACCAACAGCAGCAACAGCCATCCCAACCTGCTCCCAAGGAGGCTGCACAACCTCCTCAAGGACAGAGGAAGGTGAAGACTGTCCTGACATGTTTCTCATGTGGAGAAATTGGCCATATCAAAGCGAACTATAAACAGGAGCCCAAGGCAATTAACATGATAAGGGCCTCCACATCCACACCTATGACAGATGAGAAGGAGGTGCCACCTGACCCTATGACTATTCCGCCTCATCAACGCCATACATTGATGGTGGATGGGAAGGAAGTAGTGGCGTACAAGGACACAGGGGCTCAACTGTCTGCGATTCATCGTACCTATGTTGATCCTAAGTTCTTGAAGGACAACACGTTGGTCTCTGTACGACCTTTCCACTGCCCACCCATCAAGCTTCCTACGGCTTGTGTGCCAGTGGAATACAAAGGATGGAAGGGGAATATACGTTTGCAGTCTACAATGACTTCAATTGCCCTGCTATATTGGGTGAAGATTTGGCCTGTCATGTGGAACAATTCTATGAGACTCAAGAGAAGCAACCAATGCAGATGCGCAGGGGAGGTCTACATCCGACAGCTGTGGATTCTGACGAGGAGGACTTCCCATCAGATGGTGCCATAGTGGAAGATGTAGCCCTACAGGATACTGTGGTCAACGACACACCCACAGGAGTTGATGAGGGAGAACCTGTCCCTGTCAACAATGACTCATCGGCAGGTCTGGAAGGGCAACAGTCTGAATCATGCCTGCCTGCGATCCCGATGGAAGATATTGGTCCGGTGGGGTTCCAACAACTCCAAAAGGAGAAGCAAGATGATCAGACTCAACAAGCTGCAGGGCAGAAGGCAAAGGATGATGAACGGAGGCCTTCAGGTCCCCTGCAGGCCAGAGTTGTGATTTCCAATGACCCACTTTCCAAAGAGACTTGGCCGGATGGCCAACAGGAAGACCAGCAGCCACTGGAACAGCTATTGGTCCACTCCCAGTTCAGAGTCAGACCCTTGAGTCTGACACAGTGCCAGTGGGAGGGAGATTTGTCTTCTGAGTTGCAGGCGGCGCCCAGGGCGACTTGGGTGACTGCAAATGAGAACCTCCAGCTGGCTCCACAGCAACAGACTCCTTGGCATAAACAGGGTGCAGGAGGACGTTCCCTCATGCTGAGAGATCCAGTGTTAGTCCTCCAGTTGATCTGGCCCACCAAGACGGAGATGTCATGGGAAGGTATGGCCACAGTCTTAGAGAAGCTTGGGACTGTGGAATGCGTTGTCCAATTTCCGGAAGTCGGGCCCAAGCCGACAATGAACTATGTGGTCTCCCTGCAGACATTCTACAAGAGACCCAAGCATCTTATGACTCTGCCAATCCCAGAAGAGGATGAAGGGAAATGGCTAGATAGTGCCTGTGATACTCGTGTGGAAGGTGGTGGCCTGGAGGATGTTACACCCCCTTCCAACCTCGACGAGAACCATCAACAGCAGTTCATTCAGTTGGCAGCCAAGTCTGTGTCATTGTTCTCACCTGTTCCAGGTCTCACCGCTCATCCTCAGCATGTGGTGGCTGCTGACGACTGCAAGCCATCTTCAGGGCAGCCCGGACGTGTGTCACATGCTGGGATGACGGCCTTGGAGGAGGAGGTGGATCCTGAACACTGCCCAATGCTGCATGCAGGAGACCCTTTCAAGAATTTGGGACTTGTCCTGTGTCTATTCTGCTTGCTTTGGACCATAGGCTATTGGCAGGAGGCCTTAGCCATAGGGTATGGCCATAGCATGGCATTCATAACCCATGTGGGCCTGTTTGAATTCAGTGTTCTTCCTTTTGGCCTTCACAAAGTGCCCACACTGTTCCAGGGACTTGTAACCCCTCTGCGGAGAGGTGGTGGGGCCTTTGCGATTGCCTCATTATTTTCCCTGATGACTGGGGTGATCCCCTACATCACCTGAAGACAGTCTTCCAACAGCTCCGAGACTCCGGTGCGATGACCATGCTGATCTCCGATGGCTCCACAATGTCCAGGGGGCTAACAAGAAGTTACTCCAGTGGAGCGTATCTCTTCAAGACTTTGACTTTGAAATTCAACATGTGTCTGGAACCTCCAACACGGTTGCAGATTCTCTCTCTCACAGGGACTTGGTGGGAGGGTAGGAGGACTGGTGTTGCACGATGTTCTATGACCATGGTTTGTTTCAATGTATTGTTTGAGTTTGCATATGTTCTAACTCTTTCTGCTCTAGCTCACAGGTTGAAATCCCAGACTGTTTGGCCCTGCTTTCAGCGTCCCAGACTGTCTGAGATTTGGGGGGCGTGTCATGATGGAGTTCCATCATGTTGCCACAAGGTGCAACTCCAATCATTCTGCTAGAGAACTATAACTCCCTTTGTCTGTAAACAGATTGTCTTGCCAGCATAGTATCAGGTAAGAAAAGGATTAATGGGAAGGGGCCCAAGCACCACCTTCACAGAGCTAATGAGAGGACATCATTAACATAACACCATGTGACTGGACTGACCAATTACAGCTTTAAGCCCTGGAAATCTGGAGAGGATTTAATTGCTTTTGTTTTGAGACCAGTGTGAGTGAGATGAGTGGGACTTGGAGAAGAGATTTTGGAAAATGTGAAGGAACAGAGTCTGCTATGCTGGTAGAGCACAGCCATTCCATCTCTGGCTTTTGCTCCCAGCTGCCTGGACAAGATCTCAAGGCAACAAATTGCAAGTATTTAGTAGAGATTAGGGCCTGTTTAGTTGCGTTAGGGAATTTCTTTTTAATTTCTTTACTTTGGTTGAATGTAGCTAAATCAGTAACTGAATGTAACCTGAGTAATGTAATGCTTTGATCTTGATACTCTGTATTGCTATCACCTGCCAGCCTGAGGTAGGGGAGAATCCTGCCTCATGTGAGATTGCATGACTACTTCTCTTGAATAAAGTAACTTCTAATCTTCCTATACTGAAGCTTACCATGTGCCTTACTCTTGACTATGCTACTGTGAGCCGCCTCTCGGGTTAGGAGGAGGGAGTTAGTTGATTCTATAGTGGCAAGGAGTGCCACTGATTAACATAGACTACGCACAACTTCCCACTGCGTTGTGCGTGAAAAAGGGAGGGTCCCAAGGGGGAAATGAGCCCCCCCAGTTGAACCCAGTGGGTGGTGGTGGCGGCTACTGGATGGTTTTGGGGACTGTGGGGAATCTCCTGGAGTGAGAATCCTGAACTCAGGACTAACCCTACAGAGAGAGGGCTAACCTGGAGCTCCTGGGAAGGGAACTCAGGTGTGAGCCCCTGACAGCATCATCTCCTCAGATGCCAAGATTGACAAAGAGATCGATCACAGATTAGCAAAGGCATATAGTGCATTTGGAAGACTTTACAAAAGAGTCTGGAGTAACAAACACCTGAGGCGAAGCACAAAAATCAGTGTGTATAGAGCCATTGTACTCTCTATTCCCCTTTATGGGTCTGAAACATGGGTCACCTATCGCCAACACTTATGACTCCTCGAACACTTTCATCAGCGCTGTATATGCACAATCCTAAATATACACTGGACTGACTATGTGACGAATGTTGCTGTCCTTGAGCAAGCAGGGATCACCAGCATTGAGGCCATGATATTGAGAACGCAGTTGTGCTGGGCAGGGCACGTTTCTAGGATGGAGGACCATCGCCTCCCAAAAATAGTACTCTACAGTGAACTCGCCATGGGTCAGTGTAAGAGGGGCGCTCCAAAAAAGCATTCCCTGAAACAACATCTCAGGCTTGGCCAAATTGATCACCAAGAAGGCTTCGCCCTGGCCTCACATCGGGAGGCATGGAGGCGCACTATCCACAATGCTGCAGCCTTATTTGAGAACTCACACTGAACAAGCCTTGAAGAGAAACAACAACACAGAAAGAATCATAACCCGGAAACATCACCCAAGGAAACCTTCTGCTGTGCTTTCTGCAAACCGACTTGTTTATCTCGGATTGGCCTTTTTAGTCATCAGTGCGCTTGGAGAAAGCACAGAATGAGTCCTTCCTAAATCTTCATTTGCGAAGAAAAGCCAAAGAGAGAAAAGCCAGAGAATATGAATTTTTAAATGCTTTCACACTTTCTAATTTTTTATTTATGTCATTTTAATAGGATTTTAACATTAATATAATAATTTGTTTTTAAAAGTATTTGTTACTATTATGATTGATTTCCACTAATTTATTTAATTTATGTATTTGTATGGGAGAAAACCAGGATATGAAATAAACAGAATAGAATAGTGCTGAACCACAGTTCTCATCAGCCCTGACTAATATAGTCAATGGTAAGGAATGCTGGGAGATGCAGCTCACCAACATCTTGCAACCCTCAGTCTACCCAGAGGTGTATTACCCACTCCTGCCTAATATTTAAACAATGTGAACAAAGGCTTGATTTGTTTAGAGATGACACACTGTTTTTAGTGTAAAGAGATCCAGGGCAAGCCATGACACTTGGTGCCTGAGGAACAGCAACAACAAGCACAGCGCTCCATCTAGCTAAGTCAAGTTGCAAACTATACAAAGCCAGTCTACTTATTTTGGCATTTGAGGCAGAAAACCCCACAAATACTTCTCCCTGCCACAAAATCAACATTAGAAAACCAAAAACAAATGAAATAACTACATATTTATCATCCTTTAATGACACTCAAATTCTACTACCTGAGGAGGCTACCTCGTACTGATTAGTGACAGAAGACTTGAGAGATCTTACGTAAACCATCTGCAATTAAAAAGGTCTATTTAACCGAAATGCAAACATACACTGGATAAAGGAACATGCCAAAGAATTTCGGAAGAAAATAACCTTGTACTTTGTAGAGTACAGAAACTTCTAATTGGAAATATCATTAGAAATTATAGCCGGCTCTGTCCTAGAATCACAGAATCATAGAGTTGGAAGATACCACAAGAGCCATCTAGTCTAACCACCTGCCATGCAGAAACACCCAATCAAAGCACTCCTGACAGATGGCCATCCAGCCTCTGTTTAAAAACCTCCAAAGAAGGAGACTCCACCACACTCCAAGGCAGTGCATTGATATATAACCTCTACTCTGGACAAGAGGTTACCATTAGGTCTGAATACAGAGAAACAGAAAGGTCTCCCACTGGGAAGGGGGCTCAGACAAGCCTGCATTTTATCACCCTATCTTCTTAATCTTTATATAAAACATATCATACAGAAAGCAGAGTTAGGCTCAGAGGAAGGAGGAGTAAAAATTGGGAGCACAAACATCAAGAGTGCAGTTGACACAATATCACTTGCAGAAAACAGCAAAGACTTGGAACAACTATTGATGAAAGTTAAGGAATAAAGTGCAAAAGCAAGGTTACAGTTGAATATTATGAAAACAAAAGTAATGACCACAGATAATGTACACGACTCTAAAGTAGATAATGGAGACACAGAAATGGTTAAAGATTTTTCTATACCGTGGCTTAGTCATTAATCAAAATGGGGACTTTAATCAAGAAACCACAATTAGAGAAAGACTTGGATGGGCGCTATGAAGGAACTAGTAAGATCCTCAAGTACAAAAAGAACTACTACCAAATATCAAAGCCAACACCATCCAGGCCATAATATTTCTGATTTCTATATATGAGTGTGAAAGCTGGACAGTGAAGAAAGCTGACTGGAAGAAAATCAACTTATTTGAAATGTGGTGCTGGAGGTTTTGATAGATACCATGGATCAATAAAAAGATAAATGAATAGGTCTTAGAACAAATCAGGCCTGAACTTTCAAGTAGAATTCAAGGTGACCAAACTGAGGCTGTTGTACTTTGGACTTATCACAAGACAGCATGACTCACTGTAAAAAAAAAATATTTGGTAAAGTGGAAGGCAGCTGTGCCCAAATACACTAAAGAACCACATCCCATCTGATCTTGGAAGCTAAGTAGGGTCATCCCTGGTTATTACCTGGATGGGAGACCACCAACAAATACCAATTACTATAGGCGATATCTCAGAGGAAAGGACTGGCAAAACCACCTCTGAGTATTCCTTGCCTAAAAAATCCCTATGAAATTCATGGGGTCATAAGTCCACAGGCGATTTGAAGGCACATACATACATACAAAGTGGAAAGCAGAATGAAAATATGAGGATTGTTTAATTTTCCTGGGTGAGGAAATACAACAAGGGGGTCATCCAACAGGAGTGCAGGTAGGGCCATCCAACTAGAGCACAGGTGGGCAGTTAAAATGACAGGAAAACAAGAAAGGCTATTGGTTGGTATGGATATGTATGCCAGGAAGACAAAAAACAATGCAACCACTACATTGTGTGTGACCTAAAATACTCTGAATCAGACATGGGAAGAAACACCCTTTTCTGGTGCAGATTCAGGCTCAATTGCCAGTAACAAAATGCCTATCTGATCCAGGTTCAAATGTGAAGATGTGTAGGTGGTAGATGACACATAGTTTGAAAGGATGGTATGATGAGTTGGATGGAAAGGTGTAAAGACAGCTTCCACTCCTTTGCTTCCAAAAGGCATTCACTTTTGTATATGTCCCCAGCATTCCTAACTGCTCTTTGCTCAGTTTCAGCCCTCTTAACTTTTATGTATTTCTTATATTCCTGTTCTTCCAATAAGCACAAGAGGGTTTCTTGGCTCTCCTCCTCCCCATTTTATTTTCACAACAACCCTGTGAGATGGGTCTGACTTAAAGAAAGCAGTTGTTCCAAAATCACCTGATGAGACTCATGGCTCGAACTTGACCCGGAACCTCCCCAACTCCCAGTCCAACCTCAACAGCACAAATGGTCCCAATGCATCTCACAAACTATCTGTGTAATGCAAGACTAACACTAAGATTTTTGATAACTTATACAAGAGATAGTCATCCCTGAAAACACAAACACAGAGAAAAATACATTTTTAATTCAAAATACCTAGCAAAGGAATTAAGTACTTTTTGTTTAGCCAATATCCCAATTTCGGGATTCCTCTCAGGAAGAGTTCTATTTGTTTATTATAACTAATTTTATTAACTATGTATGCTTCATTTTTGAAGTTTTGGATGTGGCTTGTTTTAAGTGGTTCCCTCTTAAATTTAAAGCTTATTTATGCCTTTATGGCCATATACAGATATTACATTTGGAAGCTGCCTTTTGAAGCCTGCACTCTTGAAAGGTGGCTGAGAAATGTATTGAATAATATCAGCAAGAAAAGGATCAGATGCCACTCTGAATAATACGTCCCTTTACTGTAAAGGGAAATTTGCTCCTACTTTGTACAAGAGCAATCAACTACCTACTTTACTTACAGCTTACAAATGTAGCTGTTTATTCACATTCAGTGAAAGTTATTACTGATACTGATTATTTTTAGACTGTTAACTTTATCCCATCTGTCTCCTCTTTTTGCAGAAGTTCTGCCTCACATCTAACACAGACAATAAACCACATGCAAATATTAATGATACACTCTGATTGTTCCCTCATAATATGAATTTCAGAAACAGATTCTCAAATCCCTTGGCTTATTATTCTATGTTAAATACAGATATAAAAAGGAAATGTGTTGATTTGGCGCCTCCCTCATAAAGCAGATGAGGCATAACAGTACTTTTAAGATTGCATGGAATGAGCCTTTTCTTTATTTGTTGGATACCTACAGCTTCTTGACTTGGAGCATAAAATGACTTAATGTTGACTCATCAGCACTGTTTCTTGCAACGTAGTTTTATCCAAGAATTGTTCAGCAATGTACAAAGCCCAAAATCCTTTGGGTTCTATCTTTTACTAGTCACAATTCTCTTTGAAGGCAAGTATTAATGGTATGACTTTAATATTCTAGGCATCTGCTATGTTTCGCTTGGTGAAAAAAATCCATCAGTCCCATAAAACTTGTTTACAAATCCTTTTATGTTTTTCTCCCTTTTGAGCTATTAGTGTATTTTCTGACATGTTTCCAAGGAAACCATTAATCAAGAAATGTATTAAACAGATAGGGTGCTATAGCTTTGCCACCAACTCTGGTGTTTCAGAGATTGTATCAAAAATGATTATACTGTATTAACTACCACATTTTTTGTTTTCTAGTACCCTCTTTGCTATGTTTATTAGCTACCAGTTTATGCTACCAAGAGACAAACTCTTCCAAGGTTGTGTCACTGGGTCAGCATAACACCAACATTCACAAGCTCCAAATCATGGTTGGGGTGTGTGTGGTACGTCAAATGTTCCTGGATTGAAACTTATGGTTAGCACTTGATGGAACTATACTACACATATTCTCTGACCCTGCTCTAAACCATCAGTGAGATCAGGAGTCAAGATCAAGGTCCTAGACTTCCGTGCACCTCCTCCCTCATCCCACCTGAATTGATCTAGCATTAAATTCCCAGTGCAATGGATTACACCAGATGAAACAATTAATTTGTTTCCCAAACTTTGGTTTAAAATGTTGCTGCTAAAATTGGTACAGATGTCATAACAAGCATAAGGTTGGGGAAAATCTGAAAGGGAGAAAAGCCAAGGAACATATGATCCCAAGGAGAAAGGAAAAGCCTGGGTGCATTTCCATATTCTTCGGGGACTGGGAAATGCCACATCTGCAGGAAGCCACACAGAAATGTTATGTCTGCAGCAAGTCTACAGAGCTAAAGTCCTCTGAGAAGTATGGACCTTAACAGCTCCTGAAGCCAATATTATCAAGTGTTAAAAGAACACAGGGAAAATATGGTGATAAGATGCTAGCCATAAATAATGCAAAGCTTGCCATGAGGTGTCCAAAAGTACTGGTGGCTTTGAGAAATGTTTTGCTAGGCCAAACAGCCAAATGTCCACTAAGAGTAGTTTGCTTAAATTAGCAGGAGTTTTTCTCTCAGTTGAAGTATACAAATATTACTGTCCTTTGAGTTAACTCCAGACTTGATTTTAGGAGGCATCTGTTCAGCTACCTTCACTAGTATCATATAGGACCTGTGTCTACAAATTATGCTCAGAATTGCCATGGTAGCTGTTACTCTGAGGCAAAATTGGGAAAACAATTTGTCGAATCAAGGTAATAATGCTACTTCCAAAAATACATTCCAAGAGCCGATTTGTCCAGTTATAATTAAAGAAAGGTATACTTTGAGATCCCAAACATTTTGTTCCATTTCTTTCCACAATATTTAGCCGCTCTAAATAAAAGCTATGTTTTCCACAGTATTGTACTCCATGGTTTTTCATTTGGCCCTCTTCCCTTCTAGCAAATTAGAAACCAAATGCTAAACCAATAGTCTGAAATTTCTAGAACCAAAATGACTTCAATAATATATGCTGCACTCATTCCTCCCAAGTATCACAGATGAATATGAAAGCACAGCTCGGTGGGCAACATGGAAAGTCTACAGAAAGGTAATGATAGTCTATTTTTATGTAATCAACTTGGTGTCCTCACGGCATCATGACCTACTGGAGATGCAAAAATCTCTCAGTCTCGATTTTTTCGAAATCCCACCAGTATTTTCTTTCTGTACTTGTTTTATACTATGTTGCAAACTCTGTGTTTTCTTCCCACACTGAAATTTGCACTTTAAATTGTATTTAATGCATTTTTCTTAATTTATGCATCTACCGTATATACTCATGTATAAGTCAAGGACAGGCTTTAGGGCCAAAATTGGTTAAGTCGAGGATAAAACGGAGGGGCATGTAACAAACCTTTTAAAATGCATAGTGGGGACATGCTTAGAAAGAGAAGGAGAGGGTCTGTTTATTTTAGGGGTTACAATGTGTGTGTGTGTGGGGTGTAAATTGCAGTACAGATCTCAAAATGTCTAGCTATACAGTTGCCCCTCCACATTCGCGAACTCAGCATTCGCGGTTTTAATTATTTGCGGTTTTGGGAGGGCCCCCCCGGGGCCCCCCAAACCCGCGAAAAGGGGCCTCTGGAGGCCCCTTGAAAGCCCTGGGAAGAAGCGGGGAGGGCCGGGGAGGCGTTCACGGGGCCTTTGGAGACCCTCCAGAGGCCCAGTGAAGGCCCCGGGGAGGGAGGGGGGAGGCCTTCACGGAGCCTTGGAAGGCTCCATGAAGGCCTGGGGAGGGTTGGGGGAGGCCGCGGAGGCCTTCACGGAGCCTTGAAAGGCTCCCTGAAGGCCCCAGGGAGGGAGGGTGGAGGTAGGGGGAGGCCTTCATGGAGCCTTGGAAGGCTCCGTGAAGGCCCCGGGGAGGGAGGGGGGAGGATGGGGGGAGGCCTTCACGGAGCCTTGGAAGGCTCCGTGAAGGCCTGGGGAGGGTGGGGGGAGGCCCCGGGGAGGGAGGGGGAGGATGGGGGAGGCCTTCACGGAGCCTTGGAAGGCTCCGTGAAGGCCTGGGCAGGGTGGGGGGAGTCCACGGGGGCCTTCACGGAGCCTTGAAAGGCTCCGTGAAGGCCCCGCGGAGGGAGGGGGAAGGATGAGGGGAGGCCTTCATGGAGCCTTGGAAGGCTCCGTGAAGGCCTGGGGAGGGTGCGGGGAGGCCCCGGGGAGGGAGGGGGGAGGATGGCGGGAGGCCCCGGGGAGGGAGGGGGGAGGATGGGGGAGGCCTTCACGGAGCCTTGGAAGGCTCCGTGAAGGCCTGGGGAGGGTGGGGGGAGGCCCCGGGGAGGGAGGGGGAAGGATGGGGGGAGGCCTTCACGGAGCCTTGGAAGGCTCCTTGAAGGCCTGGGGAGGGTGGGGGGAGGCCCCGGGGAGGGAGGGGGGAGGATGGGGGGAGGCCTTCACGGAGCCTTGGAAGGCTCCGTGAAGGCCTGGGGAGGGTGGGGGGAGTCTGCGGGGGCCTTCACGGAGCCTTGGAAGGCTCCGTGAAGGCCCCGGGGAGGGAGGGGGAGGGTTGCAGAGGCCTTCACGGAGCCTTGGAAGGCTCCGTGAAGGCCTGGGGAGGGTGGGGGGAGGGCAATCAATATTCGCGGTTTTTTGACATTCGCGGGGGTCTGTGGAACCTAACCCCCGTGAATGTCAAGGGACAACTGTATACAAATACACGTAGGGAAAGGAATATAAATGAAGAAAAAGAATAAGAATATAGCCTGGGGAAAAACGGGAGCAGAAGTGCAAGGAAAGCAACTTACCTCTATTAGGGACCTAGTGTGAAGGCAGACACAAGAGGCAGAGGTGAAAAAAGCCTTTTGGCATGGCCAGGCATGGAAACAATATTTCCACCCCATTACCCCTTCTTTATCCAAACCAGAGAAGGAAAGGCAGCCCTCCTGCCTTCCCCATCTTCTTTTTCAGCCTGAGTGGCATTCAGCAACAACTTGGGGCCTGAAGAATGCGGTGTACCCACCCTTTTGGATGCTTTAGGTGGAGCAGAGGTACGTCACCCATTTTTAATAAGGGCTCACTTATAAGCCTCACCTTGCAAGGCTTTCAGAGAGACTGTGAAGCCTCACAAGGCTTATACAGTAAGCCCCTATTAAAAATGGCTAACTCTCTGCTCCACCTCAAGCGTCCAAAATGGTGAGGAGCAGAGAAGTCATCCAGTCAGCAGCATCAGCATCTGTTTCCAGCATTGACCTGTGAATAAGTCGACCCAGGTTTTTGGGTTGATTTTGTGTCAAATAATTTTCAACTTACATACAGCTATCTCTCTATCTATATAAAACTCTTAGGCATGTTGCTGTTCCCAGTGTGCTTACTGGCTGCTTAGGAACCAATCCTAGAACTCCTTAGCCAACCAATCAGCAGCTAGAGGGCATTTCTCAGCAGTACCTCAGCCTACAATCATTCCTACTGAGCTGCGGCCTTGCCTGGCTGCCCAGGGGGTCACATCATTGCCCCTCCCCGCTGCCTCAGTAGCAGCAGTGGCAGGACTGGCAACAGCGGGCCGCTGCAGCTGCCACTCAAACAGGACCCATGAAATCAACTTGGCAGTGGCAGCAAGAATAGAGACAGCAGGAAGCCACTTCTGCCACTGTGAAAAAATCCATCCATGGTTGGACTGTTGTATGTCAAGGCCCAAGGCAGCGGCAGCAGCACCACCTTCTCCTCTGCCAGCCCCACTGCCCCCAGAACCGGCCACATCCAAGCCTGTTGAAGCAGCAGCAGGACTGGCAGTCCCAGAGGAGGAGGAGGAGGAGGAGGAGGAGGAGGAGGTCTAGGCTGATGAAGAAGAGGCCGTGGTGGCTATGATGGTGACAACTAAGGAGAAGACAACATAGAGAGGCTGTGGTAGGCCTTGAGAAAGACAGAGACAAAGAGGAGGAGGAGGAGGAGGAGGCCAAGCTTAGGGGAGCTTTTTAATGGTGTATGGTACGCCGGGTCCAGCTAATATATGGTAATACATTTCACCTACTTTATGTAACTTCCCCCCATTGACAAAAGCATGTTGGTGTTGTTGTTTTTTTCAATTATGCCAATTTTTGCCTTTGTATTTTAAAATCCACACTGTTTAATACATACAGTACTTTATTTCACAGAAACGTGCTGTGAGCCATGCTAACGTATGAAGCAAGGCACACACTGTCTTACAAGATTGTCAATGCCTATAAATTTTCTTCTATACCTATGCTCTACAATATCTCAAATTATGGCAAATGATACCATTTGGGTCCAGACTATCTAAAAGATCCTATCTCCTGTCCAAGCAGAGCGTGCCCAAGTTTTAAGATCTTTGGAGGATCTTTAAGTTTCACCACCATCACAGGCTCGTCTGGTGAGGACATAGGAGAAGGCCTCCCTTGTGGCTGCTGCCAGTTCATGAAATTCCCTCCCACAGGAAATTAAATTGGCCCGTTCTCTGTTCTCTTTCCTCTGGTAAGCAAAGACCTTTTTATTTCAGCAGGCTTTTGGTTGTTGATTCATGTGGTTAAAAGGACTTTTAATGAGGTGTGTTGTGCTTCTATCTTTTATTAGGTTTTAAATTTTGTTTTAAACTGTTTTAATAGAACTATCTAATTGTTGTTGCTTTCTTAACTTTTGCTCTAATGGTTCTTTAGCTGTACTGTACTTTGTTTTAACCTGCTGTAAACTACCTTCAATCCTGTGCTGGGAGAAAACTGAATGAAAGAATGAATGAATGAATGAATGAATGGTGATGCAAGCTATATATACAACAATAAACCATCAGCAGATTTTTAGAGATGAGTAACAACATATCAATTTCAAAATGAATTTTTGGCCCAATATGTGCCTTAACTACGAGGACTATGTTCATTAATGGTTTAATGGAGTGTGGCAGTAACTTCATGGCCCCTGAAATTCCCTTTACATTAAAAAGCAAAGTGTCTTAAATAATCCAGTTAATTCATTGTGTATCTGATGTACTTAAGTAAATGAAAATCATCTGGACTCATGGAACTGCAACTCATGGAAATGTTTTTTCCAGAGATGAAAGATATGAGACAGTCAAGCTTGTTACATACATTGCACACACTTCTTTTTCTGTAATTTTGTTACACTGTCTTTCAGCATAATAAATGTGATTGGAATACTGCTTGTTGGGCTGGGCTTTCACATTTTGGGCACTATTGGACTCAAGACATAGCAAACTTTGCTTTTAGTTTGTCTGTATATTTTAAAACACAATAAACACCTATATTAATATCCTTGTAAACATATACCATAATCAATGGCAATATCACTAATAAACCATGGAAATGCCAAACACTGAAAATATGTGAAGTCAAAGGCTTTCACAGCCAGCATCTATAGGTTTTCCTTGGTTTTTTTTCCAGGCTGTGAGGCCATGTTCTGGAAGAGTTTATTCCTGACGTTTCATCTGCATCCGTGGCTGAAGATGTCAGGAATAAACTTTTCCAGAACATGGCCTCACAGCACAGGGAAAAAAAACAAGGAAAACCTATAGTGAGAATATGTTTCAGTCTAGAGATCCATCTCTTTTCATTATAACAGGCATAGGAGTAGCTCTCTTCTCTCTACTATTTATAAACTCTTCTCTTATTAAGTAGTATCGTGTCTCAAGTTAAAAGCAGCCAGTAGGTATGCTACAAGATCTTTTCTGAGCTCAGCACTCCTTAAAGTGAACTGATGAGAGAAGAAAAGGGAAAGATTAAAAATGATGGGTTCAGAACCTCATAGAGGAGCATTTTCATTTAATCTGCTGAAATGGCATGTATTGTATTCTGCTGCCTCTTTGTCATTGTAATTTTAAGTACTATTACTAAAACAAGTTTCCTCTATGGAAGAACAAAGTTGCATATGTGGGACTGAGATCACTAATTTAGAAGGCACACTTCTCACCACTAAGCACGCACTTAGAAGTCCCCTTACAATCAATATGTTTTCAAATGAAGCAAAATCTCAAGAGCCCAGGGAAAACCAAGCTGTCCCCAACTATCTCAATCACTACTCCGTGATTTTGTACATGCTTTGAATGGTCTACAGTACAAAAAGACCTACCCCTGGGTCCTTTCTTTAATGATAAGTACATCTGCCCTGCAGTTGAGTTGACTGACTAAATTAGAATAAGTAACATGGAACAAACACAGAGCAATATGCAGAAAATAATAAGAATGTTTGCCCTCTATACAACATGGAAAGACTAGTCTCCATCACAAACTGAACTGATTCCAGCTGCACAACCCCACTAACTTGATCTTGGAAGTCCTCTTGTTTAAGTAGCTGACTAGTGTGCAGTTGCCAAACGGGAACATGGGGAGACAAAAGACAAGGGCCTGCCAAAGAGCTGCACCATACAAAAAACTGAGCACCATACAAAAAACTGATAGTGGGATTCCTAAAAATGCTCACAGTAAAGTTGTTTTGAAGCCAAACCCAAGGACCACAGTATCTGAAGAACTGTCATCTGCCATCTGAACATGCCGTTATAGGAAAGTCATCCCCAGAGACTTAAGTAGCATTTTCTTTTTCAGAAGTGTGCCTCATCTGTAGAAGTCCTTCTTTTTACTTGTTTACCCGACAAGGAGCATCAGCTCTGGTGCCAGGCAATCAAAGTTCTTACTCTCCCCGCCAGCTAACTTTCAATGGCCTCTCACAATTTTACCATGACTTTCAATTGCTGCTGCAGTGCGGCCACTTTTATTGCTTATGTATGATAAGTTGATTTATGTGACATTGAAGGAGCCACAGAATTTTGTATAGATATATATATGTAAAGAGATGCTGGAATACTCAGAAATAAATCCTACTGAGCCCAATGAAATTTACTCCCAAATAAGTGTTCAAAGGATTCCAAACATACACATGCAGCAGCCAATTTAGCAACATCTGGAAGTTTTATCACTACCCAGAGTAAGTAGATGTTCTTTCTGAGTACGGTAAGTAACATGGCAATTCCTCTATTGGTACTCGCCCCTCAAAAACAACGACATGAAGATGGCTGGCTGGTAGTTTCACAAGGTTTTGTTCTTATTTTTATATAGGTAAATTATTGCACGTGTTTATGGTGATGGTTTTGCAAGCATTTAAAAATAGCTCATTAAAAATGCTCATTTTTTATTGTTTCTCCCTTCTTCCCCTACTCACTTTTTTCTACTTCCCCTACTCATTTTTTTCTACTTCCCTTTCTAGCTAACATTTTGTGGCTATTGAATATGCTGAGACCTCAGTATGTTGTTTGTAGTTTGATGTGTTTGGGATATCTTTTCAATGTACTTCTGCAAAATTTACAGTCTCTCCCAATATGCTGATACCTTCTTCTTTCTCTTCACTTTGGTCTCAGATGTCTCAGCACTAACTCACCCAATATTCTCTATTAAAAGTTATTTTGAACAACAATTTTCGTTATACTACAAGATCAGTTATACATATTTACATGTATTGTAACATATTCTGAGCTTCTTGGACTGAATGGGATAAAAATAAAATCCAAATTGCATAAGAAATTGTGCTCATTCTCATTACAGCCTTATGATCTCAACACTAAAACGTGTCTCAAATTTAAAGACCAAGTACATCGATCTATATATCTACGTACAACAGCCCAGTTTAATTTTCCAGGCTTGTTTAGTATCTTGCAGATATTACTTCATTACTAGCCAACTTACTAAGTCTCTTAGCTGCCTCAAGAGCATCATTTGCAGTGTCAGCCACGAAGAATCTCTGAACTGTGACCCCATGATCAGCCATCAGTTTCTTACTCTGGTATTCCTGCAGGTTTAACCATCGTCTGGGGGATAACTGAATAGCCTACAGAAATGAAAAGAGAAAAAAGGGGGGGAATCATTATATTCATTATGAAGAGTTCATGTAACAGTCAACTCAACTATTAGGCCTCACAGATGTGGTCACCTGCAACTAGCAATAAACAAGGTTAGAACATTTTTAATATTTTGCAAAAAGTATATTAGCTAAATACCTACGTGCAAACGATTTTAAACCTTAGAAGACATTAAACAATACAAGTGTATGGTGCTACTTATGATGATGGTGGTGATTATGTTATATAAGCAGATTTGTCACTTAAAGAGCATATCTGGGTAAAATGTAAGATATACTTACAGTTTTCCTTTTCTACACTACTAAAACACCATTACCAAGTTATGAAAGTAGATCACATGCTTCCCTGCAGAAAAGTTCCACTAATAATAACAGAACTTATTCTTCTGTCACTTTAAAATTTCAGTGTCAACAAATACATGTCCACTACATTTTGTTCACTTTTCATATGAGTTACTTTCTAAGCAACCCTAGACCTGCAAGATCTGTGCAACTTTAAAAATTGGCAACAAATTTGAAAAAATGTAAATACTGTAAATCATAACAGGATACTAACTGATAGTAACAGTCTTTCCTGGTGGGTATTTCTCATAGTCACTGGTGTGCATCAAATGGAGTACTAGTTACGGAAATCCATACTACAGTTCCACATCAGCCATGAATGTTCTCAAGCCCGCCACTCTTCCCCTCTGCCACAGAGGGAAATGTGGTACATGACATATAGAGACAGCCAAAAAAGCCCTTAGACCTGAGATGGACAACTCCTGAGGCCCGGGGAGCTATGCTGGACCCTCCAAACTTCATCAGGGATCATACCCCACCTGCCATATTTGCTGGTCGCAAAAATGCCTTTTTAATAATGTGAAGACATCAACACAGGGCTGGCACACCCTTTTAAAGAAGGATCATGCTTCCTGGGTACCTCCTAGGGCATAGTCCCCCTTGAAAACTGTGTGCACAACCCCTGCATACCTTGTTTCCATGCATCAGTAGATATGGGAAATATGTACAAGATTATATTAATCCTGCTAGATTCTGCCCCATTCCTACACTGTCATTAATAGCTCAAGTGCAACACAGTGCCCATCGGTTCAAGGAAGAAGCAAACCCTACAGCACCAAATTGCACATCTGAGCTGGCCAGAATCTTAAAACTTCTTGCTTAGGATTCAAAACTCCCCACTGCCATCTTAAGGGCAAAAATAAAACCTGCACATTTTTGTATTGTAGTTTGGTTGCTTTTTGCTCTCAAGATGCCACACGCAAACCAAATTTTTAAAATTTCCATCCTGTTCTAGCTGAAGAACAGCTTGCCTGGGTACATGGCCTGCGTGTGGTCATATGCCAAGACCTCCCCTTCACACACAACTCTTTGAGTGAAAGCCAAACACCGCTGCAGTATGGACTGAAGCTGCACAGATGCTTGGAACTGTCAGTGGTGACCTTGAGGCATGTAGCCAACTCCACTGCATAGTTAGCTGGGGTTTGACAGGCATTTTGTCTGCCTTTGCAACTAAGGAACAGCAGGAAATGGGACCACTGGGGCAAGTAACAAATGGGTCTACAGGAGAGGAGACATGCAAGACAGAGGCAGAAGAGGACAAGTCACTTAACCTAAATCACTCCTGTTCCTGTGCACTTGAAAAAAGGAAAGATGCCCCCCTTAGACTATCTCTGTTTATCTATACAGTATATAAAAATCATCATCTGATTTAGCATGCTAGGATTGCAAAAGAGGGGAAGGGAAAACGGGACCAATACTAATAGGCATTTTTGTTCTTTCAGTGTAAATCTAGGGGTCAGTTTTGGCATTATATCCAGCTATATTTTAGCAGATGTTTTGAGCCCTTCATGTATCTGCATTCATTGTTCTTGTTTTGACCTTTATTTAATCATAACTTGTTACATTCATGTTTGTCTAAGAAATACAAATATGAGCTAGAAAAAAAAAACCCATTATGACTAATTTGACAAATGTTCAAACATATTGGACATGTATTTAAGACACCATCTAAATATCCTTACATTATGCAAAACAAACACATAAAAGCTTAAAATATCTCACAGAAAAGCCAACAAAATAATTCGAGGCTATTCTATGATTTCTAATTTAAACCCTACCACTATCATCTGTTCAGTTTCAAAAAAGGAAATGGAGTACCTCTTACTATTATTTTCTCAGGATTCCAAAATCTTCCTAGTCATGCTAAACTTTGTTCCTGGGTTCACACAAAGAGACTACAAGGCTTTTCACCAAGTTGCCAGTTCCTTTACCATTATAGTTGTTCCTTCATATTCGCTGGGATTTCGTTCCAGCCCTCCCCCCCCCCCCCGTAGATACCAAAATCCATGAATAGTCAAGTCCCATTATATGCAATGGCATAGCAAAATGGTCTCCCTTATATATGATGGCAAAATCAAGGTTTGCTTTTTGGGTTATTATTTCTTTAAGAATATTTTCAAGCCGTGAATACTTAAATCCGTGAATACAGAGGGACGACTGTAATTTCCTTAGTCAAGGAATTTCCTGATTTTTCAGTATTTGGAAAGGAAGAGTCATGCTGCTACAATTACAGGAAAAAGTAGCAAGTTATTTATAGTTTTGTGGGTTTGTTTGTTTGTTTTTGTACCAGAAATTGAAATTGCCGATTTTTTTATCTCTTACCTTTAAAAAGGAAAATAAATTCATGGATTATAGAAATATCAGCAAGTACTCCCTCCTGTGCCTGCCATTTTGACTGATCTTGACACACACCACCAGGGAAAGGGAGGAAGAAAAGGGGAGACTGTTTGACAGAGAAGACTGATTCTTCTAAACTGTTGATTGGCTAAGAAAATAATCTTCTGATCAGGGTTCATAAAAATCAACAATGTTTAAGATAAACAAACAAACAAACAAACAAATATTGAAATTTTGACATTTAAATTGGATTTTTAAAAATCCAAGTCAGATCTGTATAGTTCTGAACCAAGAAGAAGAGTCTAGATATAAATAAAAGGGGTCCCATGTTTTGATGAATTGAACACTAATCTGAAAATTATTCAGAATCACTGTTTAGTGTGCATTCTAGAGCAGTGGTTCTTAACCTGTGGTCCGCGAAGGCTTGAAGGCTGCTCAGCCCACTTCCGGCCTGCAGTAAAGTGGCCACATGATAGGAGCCAAGACAAAGACTGGCTGGCTTGGCCTGCGCATTGCCACTCAATCTGCTCCAGCCACAAACTTGCAGGAAGAAGCAGGAGAAAAGTCTTCCCTCCTCCACCAGTGCCTCAGAGGGAAGGTTTAATGGATGCTGTAATTTTATTATTATTATTATTATCAGGTATGTTTAAATATTTGAAAGGATGTCATACTGAGGATGGAGCAAGCTTGTTTTCTGTTGCTCCAGAGACTAGGATATGGAGCTAGAGAGGTTAAAAACAATAAAAAGGGTGTTGTTCTGTTATGTCTGTAGCAAAAGGAAGAACAAGGAAATAGTACAGTCACTGCGGAGAAGACAGTGAAAGGCTAACAGGGGACAGAGAAAAGGCAGATCTACTTAACACCTTCTTTGCTTCAGTCTTCTCCCAAAGGGGGAACAGTGCTCAACTTGGGGAAAGTGGAGCAGATGATGCAGTAGGGGAAATATAGCACAGAATTGGTAAAGAGGTAGTGCAGGAATACCTGGCTACTATAAATGAGTTCAAGTCTCCAGGGCCAGATGAACTTCATTCAAGGGTATTGAAAGAACTGGCAGATGTAATCTCAGAACCACTGTCAATAATCTTTGAGAAATCCTGAAGAACAGGAGAGGTCCCAGCAGACTGGAGGAGGGCAAATGTCCCCATCTTTAAAAGGGGAGGGGAGAGAAAGAAGACCCAAATAATTACCGCCCAGTCAGGCTGACATAAATACTAGTAAAGATTCTAGAGCAGATCATTAAACAGATAGTCTGTAAGCACTTAGAGAGGAATGCTGTGATCACTAAAGTCAACATGGATTTCTCAAACACAACCCATGCAAGACTAATCTTGTCTCTTTTTTTGACAGAGTTACAAACTTGACAGATTAAGGGAATGCTGTGGATGTAGTGTCTCTTGATTTCAGTAAGGCTTTTGACAAGGTTCCCCCTGATATTCTTGCAAAAAAGTTAGTTACCTGTGGACTAGACAATTCAACTGTTTAGGTGGATTTGTAATTGGTTGATTGACCGAACCCAAAGGGTGGTCACCAATGGCTCCTCTTCATCCTGGAGAAAAGTGACCAGTGGGGTGCCACAGGGTTCTGTCCTCGGCCCAGTGCTAGCCAACATCTTTATCAATGACTTGGATGAGGAAATAGAGGATATGCTTATCAAGTTTGCAGATGACACCAAATTAGGAGGGGTACCTAATACCCTAGAGAACAGGATCAGAATCCAAAATGACCTCAACAAATTAGAAAGCTGGGTCAAAACTAACAAAATGAATTTCAACAATGGGAAATGTAGGATACTACACTTGGGCAGTAAAAATGAAATGCGCAGATATAGGATGGGTGACACATGGCTTGAGGGCAGTACATGCGAAAGGGATCTAGAAGTCTTAGTGGACCACAAGCTGAACACGAGTCAGCAGTGTGATGGAGCAGCTAAAAAAGCCAAGGCAATTCTAGGCTGCATTAATAGGAGTATAGTGTCTAGATCAAGGAAAGTCATAGTGCCACTGTATTCTGTTTTGGTCAGACCTCATCTAGAATACTGTGTCCAGTTCTGGGCACCACAATTCCAGAAGGATTTTGAGAAGATGGAACGTGTCCAGAGGGCGACAACCAAAATGATGAAAGGTCTGTAAGCCATGCCCTATGAGGAGCGGCATAGGGAGCTAGGTATGTTTAGTCTGGAGAAGAGAAGGCTGAGAGGGGACATGAGAGCCATGTTTCAATATTTGAAGGGATGTCATACTGAAGATAGAGCAAGCTTGTTTTCTGCTGCTCCAGAGACTAGGACACGGAGCAATGGGTTCAAACTACAGGAAAAGAGATTCCACATAAACATTAGGAAGAACTTCCTGACAGTAAGAGCTGTTTGGAAGTGGAATGCATTGCCTTGTAGTGTGGTAGAGTCTCCTTCTTTGGAGGTTTTTAAACAGAGGCTAGATGGCCATCTGTCGGGAATGACTTGCTTGTGTATTCCTGCATGGCAGGGGGTCGGACCGGATGGCCCTTGAAGTCTCTTCCAGCTCTATGATTCTATAATTCTATGATTCTATTATTGTTGCAGTTGGTTTTTTAAAAAATCTTGAGTTAAGTCTTGGGAGTCCACAGCAACAAAAGATACTTAAAGGAGGTCCCTGGCAAAGAAAAAGTTAAGATCCTCTCTCTCTCTCTTGTTTTAGTTCACAAACAAAAATTCAGGAAGGACTCATCCTGCGCCTTCTGCTAGCATGCTGATGTATTTGAAGGGGTGTTAAATTGAGATTGGAGCAAGCTTGTTTTCTGCTGCTCCAGAGACTGGAACACGGAGCAATGGATGCAAGCTCCAGAAACAGAGATTCCACCTCAACATTAGGACGAACTTTTTGACAGTAAGAGCCGTTCGGTAGTGGAACACACTCCCTCGGAGCGTGGTGGGGTCTCCTTCCTTGGAGGTCTTTAAACAGAGGCTGGATGGCCATCTGTCAGGGATGCTTTGATTGTGTATTCCTGCATGGCAGGGGGCTGGACTGGATGGCCCTCGTGGTCTCTTCCAACTCTACAATTCTATGATTCTATGATTCTATGACTGAAAAGGCCAATCTGAGATAAACAAGTCCAGTTGCGGAAAGCACAGCAGAGGGTCTCCTTGGGTGATGTTTCCAGGTTGTGATTCTTTCTGCATTGTCGTTTCTCTTCAAGACTTGTTTGGCATGAGTTCTCAAATAAAGCTGCAGCATTGTGGATAGTGCGCCTCCATGCCTCCCGATGTGAGGCCAGGGTGAAGCATTCTTGGTGATCAATTTGGCCAAGCCTGAGATGTTCTTTCATGGAATCGCTTTTTTGGAGCGCCCCTCTTACGCTGACCCGTGGCGAGTTCACCGTAGAGTACTATTTTTGGGAGGCGATGGTCCTCCATCCTAGAAACGTGCCCTGCCTAGAGCAGCTGTGTTCTCAGTATCATGGCCTCAATGCTGGTGATCCCTGCTTGCTCAAGGACAGCAACATTCGTCACATAGTCAGTCCAGTGTATATTTAGGATTGTACGTATACAGCACTGATGAAAACGTTCAAGGAGTCATAAGTGTTGGCGATAGGTGACCCATGTTTCAGACCCATAAAGGAGAATAGACAGTACAATGGCTCTATACACACTGATTTTTGTGCTTCGCCTCAGGTGTTTGTTACTCCAGACTCTTTTGTAAAGTCTTCCAAATGCACTATATGCCTTTGCTAGTCTGTGATCGATCTCTTTGTCAGTCTTGGCATCTGAGGAGATGATGCTTCCCAGGTAAGTGAACTGCTGAACAGACTTAAGCACAGATTTGTCGATGGCAATGTGGGGATGGTGGTGTTCGTCCTGTGATGCAGGCTGGTAAACAACTTCCGTTTTCTTCAGGTTAATTTCCAGCCCAAACAGCTCTGCAGCTGTTGCATAGCAGGATGTTAGACGCTGCAGAGCTGCTTCTATGTGGGCAACAAGGGCAGTATCATCAGCGAAGAGCAGCTCACGGACTAGATAATTTAGAGTCTTAGTGCGAGCCCTCAGACGGCTTAAGTTAAACAAGCTACCATCAATACGGTAACATATATAGATGCCGTCTTCTTCTTCAAGCTCTGCCGTAGCTCTTTGGAGCATCATACTGAAGAAGATTGTAAATAAAGTTGGAGCAAGAACACAACCTTGCTTCACTCCATTAGTTATTAGAAAGGGCTCTGAGATCCACTGTTTTAGAGAATACTTATTAAGATTATATTAAACAATATTTGACTAAAAATATGATTAAGTAGAGCCTTCCTCATTAGTGATTAAAACTGTTACTTAAATCATTTCCTTCAGGAAAATGATTCAAATAATGATTAAAATCATTACAATTAAAATCATGATGTTGAAACAATTTGATCTTGAAAACAATTTAAATTAAAGGGAGCCCTGGTGACACAGTTGTTAAATGCCAGTACTGCAAGTCACCACATTGTACGTTCGATTCCAGAGGGCTCCAAGGTTCACTCAGCCTTCCATCCTTTCGTAGGTTGGTAAAATGAGTACCCAGCTTGTGGGGGCAGTTAGCTAACACACATTAGAAACTGCTTAATGCAGTGTAGATGTGTAAATTGCTATTGCTTAAAACAAATTATAAGCTGCTCTGATAACCTTTGTGGCTGAAGAGTGGGGTATAAAAAAAATCTAATAAAATCATCCCTGCTCTTGATTCCTCCTCCACACACACACACCCCACAAATATGATTTGACCTGAAGCAAGCTTGGGAAACAAACCCACCTCAAAACACAGCAATACTTGAAGAAGGCTCAAAGGTGCATTCTCTATTCAGTAATGCAGATAGTAACCTCATATCTGATAAGTATACTGTATTAATAAAGAAACTTGGTTTGCCTTTTATTTATTACTGTAATACCCAAACATATCACCTTTCTGTGTAAAAATCCCAAGGCAATTTACAATAAAACTTTCCAATATGCTCAGCAACTTCAATCTTGTATGCTGACACATTCACTTACACAAGCAACTATGCCTTACAATGATGCAGTTGAAGAAATCATAAAAATACACTCTTAATTGAAAGGCCGAAACAAATACATGCCAGGCATTCTTATTTATCATCATTCTCCTTTCTAGACTACAGATGTTTTAAACACAGAGGAGTCCTTTTCCAGTATGAATTTCAACCGATAGCCTCTCAATCACGATTTTTCACAATGCACAAGCTCCTTGTGATAAATGAACTCCAGGTGAAGATGAATGAATGCATCTTACTACTGCATACAACAGTCATTGATTATCTGTACGCTTTGGAAATCGCTGGAAATTGACTGTGTATTAAAAGCTCTGTAGACCTAAAGAATACGTGCTTTAAAAGTTACATTGTAAGTTGCAGAGAAAGAAAATCTTTCTCAAAGAAGAAATATCTCCCTTGTGCAAAAGGAAATTTAGCCTGCTACTTTACACTAGGGGTTCAGTTATTTCATCACATCAAGTGATAGCATCAACAGAGGGAGGGTTTTTAAATAACAGAAGACCTTAAAAAGCTGATCTCAGTGGCAACAGGTACTTCAAGTCAGAAGTGAAACTTGATCTTTAAAGTACAACAAAGGAGACTTGGAGGACTCCAAATTTATGGATCACTGTGACTAGCAAAAAAGGTTTTTTCTCTCCTCTGCCACCTTAAAAAGATATATGTGGTATCTTGTTCCAGATGCAAAGGCACATAGAATCTAACTATTTATAAACACACACAAGCCCCTACATTAGAACAGGCACTGGAAAAGAAAGCTAGCCAGCCAGTCTTTGTACTAACAACTCTGCCTCTCCCCTATAGTCTTGGCCTTGGTGCTTTCCTCCTCATATTGCTGCAGCATTGTGCGAGAACAGTAACAAACTAAGCTTGAAAAGCCATCCTATGTTTCTCAATCCATCCCCTCTTACTATGTAGGGTATCTTCTTCCCTTGAGGCCTATTAAATAGATGCTTTAATTTGGCAGGGAATCAAAGCAACATGTGAATCTCCCTCTTGCATCAGGTACCTGCCAGCTGTAGCGTTTCTTCTGACAATCCTCCACCCCACTCCCATGCCCCTGCTCACTGCTGTCAACAGCCTGGATGGCCTCAGCAGCATCTTGCCAAAGGAAGCAATACATACCAGCCCATCCATGACAGATGGGCAGCAGGGGAAGCTAGGGCTTGAACAAGGTTCACAGGATGTCATTTGAGATTCGTGCAGGTAAAAGACAGAGAAAAGCAAAGTGAAAACTGCGTATGAGACACATACTGGCTTTTCAACATGTCATTTCCATTTCATTCAGCACAGGGCACCATCTTTTCACCATATCAGTTCAAGGTGTTGCTGTTGTTTCTACGTGATACAAGAAAACTGGTCTTTTGCACATACATTGGAAATAAAAATGTGCATAAATTTTAAGAGAAATATATGGTGCATTCTTTTTCTTGTGCAAAGTTGTGTGTGTCCCTGTGTGTATATTTTTTGTTTAGATTTTTCCCTTAGCTGATAGATGCCAACCTGTGGATGTGGTGATGCACGTTGCACTTTGATAAATCAACAGTGGTTCTGGGGGGTCACACGTTTTCATGGCTCGCAGTACAAAAACACTGAAATATTGAGCAGTCCGTGCACTCTGTAGCCATGTGACATAGGCATGCAGAGAGTAGAGGGAAACCACCTGGTATGTAGAGGAAAGAAGTAACTGAACAAACGTATACGAGTACAGTGGCCTCTCTGGATCCACATGGGTTCAGTTCCAGGGCCCCCAGTGGATGGCAAAAAATGGATGGTCATGCTTCATATTATTAAATGGTGGCAGTTAAAGTCATAGACTGGAAGCCCACAGATTGGGAGGGCCCACTGTATAGTGTCTTTAATTCTTTAAAAGTGATGCATTGTTTCTGAACATAGACATTCCATACACAGTTCCATGGCTAAAAGACATCCATGTAACACAAGCATTGCATTAATATCAAAAAATGTCCTTGCTAAAGGATCAAAGCAATGGCCAGGACCAGGTGGTAAAGATTTTGCTACATATCCCCTTTATATTTTCTGTCCCCCAAAAGACGAAGTTACATTTCATATTAAAGTACATAGCCATAATATATAAATTAAAGTTGTCAGAACTGTTTCCTCACAAAGTCAATCAAAAAGACATGAATGTCTCTGTAAGCTCATCATTATCTTTCCCCCATATATTCAATAAAAAATTATAAATCATAGTAAATCTATGTTTTTTCTTTTTTATTTAGCCATTTGGAGTTTATTAGTTAAGTTTTCAATCAAAGCTAATTTCCACAAGCTGTTAGGAGGCCATCACAGATATCCCCTTTCCAGAACTGAGTAAAGACCAATCTTACTTTTATATAAGGCTTATATAAAGTGAGAAAAACATTTTGTGGAATCTAATGAATAAGATATCCCAACTTTTCTGTCAATAAAGGCCACAAATGCTCTCTCTGTCTGATTTTCAACCCTGTTCCTTCCTCTCACCCCACATCCCAGGTACTTCCTCTATCCTCAGTAGAGTCTTTCCAAAGATGTAGGGAGCGGCACTGAGGAAGAGAGCACTGCTAATTTCCTTTATACAAACATGATAGTAGATACAGCCCTATGGCAGTATTGCAGTAAGAATATTTTCATTCTGCTTGGAATTAGATCCTTTCCCAATACTATGGCTGTATGGCATTTCTTTTTATCATGTTCTCCAAAACCTTTTATTTCTCTATTTATTCATTTAATGTATATCCCACCTTTCGTTTTTAGTTAGATGGTTTTAATTTTATAGTGTTTAATGTCTTTTTATGGGGGTGGGTGGGGTGGGTGGTGTTTTTAGTCATTATTATAATGTTTTAATTGTTGGAAGCCACCCCGATTGTTTAGCAGAGGGGCGGGGTATAAATAAATTTTATTATTTATTATTATTATTATTCTCCCAAGATGAGATTCAAGGCAAATTATAATAATTTTTAAAAACAAATAAACTAAAACAATAGTTTTTAAAAAGTTTAAAAAGAATTAAACAACAACTCACTGTACCCATACACTACCTACTATGCACCATTATAGTCAATTTTAAAGGTTCACACAGTTCAGCTACACACTATTATTTTAGGAAATTTTGCCATGTTTCACATGTGGGTGGTGAGTGGCTGAGGGAGTGAGAGGAGGGAGGGGCCCTTGTGAGGCTAGGGGTGTAGATGCAGATTGAGTGGCAGGAGTGGACTGTGAGGTGGGGAGGGAATTTGCATGTGGGTGACAGTTGGCTGAGGGAGTGAGAGGAGGGAGGGGATTGGTTGGATATGTTTCCTAAGCGGCCAATCAGCACACTGGAAAAGGAAACATACCCAAGCCTTTTATATCTATCTATACATATATAGATATTATTTTTAAAATATGATTTAAAACAGTTAAAATCACTAAAACATATTTAACACATATTTCTAGTAAAAGATTTAAAATAAAACACTCCACTTTACACACACACACATACCACTGCTGCATAATTAGAATTCAATGGTCTGCCTGAATAAAAATGTCTTCATCTGCCATCAGCAAGTGAGCAAAAGGATGCCAACCAGATCACCCATGGAAGGGAGTTCCACAGTCTGGGAACAATCACCGAAAAGGCTCTCTCCTAAGTCCTCAACAAAGTTTTTAAAAACTTTTGAAATCTTCAGATTTTAACAACCATCCAGAAGGAGTTGATAACAAAAAATGTAAAGCAACCAACAGTATTCTATTGCCCAAATTGTATAAAATTGCAATGTTGTTCAGACCACATTGGAATCTTTGAATGGTCAAAGGCACTCCTGCAAGTAGAATACGAAATAAAAGAGAAGAAAGGCACCACACACTGGAACACCTTCTTCCTGTTAGGGAGGAAATACGCCCCATGATATTCCACACAGAAAACAACTGAGCATAGAAGCTGTTGAAGTGAAATCTTAGTATCAAAAATGAAGAAGGGAAGGGGAAGAGGGGGGGGCAATATCCTGTCAGGGATGATGGGAGTTGTAGCTCTTCACCTCTGGCTCAAACTCACCACCTTGTTATGCAGCAGAGCCAACCAGCTTAGATCAGTGGTTAATGCTTTCCTCCAAAGCAGCAGAGTTTCAGAGAATAGGCTGAAGATCCTGACAAACTCTCCAAGCCTTCTCACTCTTCTCCAGGTGTCTCCAAAACGTCTCCAGGATTCACTCAGGCAACTCAGTAGTTTTATATAAAACCTACTTTATTCTTCTATATAAATATACTATATGGTCAACAAATCACAATCTCTACACACTACTCCACAATATCTCCAAACTACTCCAACTCTACTCAGCCACACAAAATACATTGGCAAACATTGCAATTTTATAGCCATTGTTTATCACCCTGTGGGTGTGTACTTCCATTCTGATTGGTCCACATAGTTCCACCCATGCTTAAGACCAACCCATGTATTTCAACATTTCACCTTGTACACTTAATGATTCTCAGGTGTTTCCAATCTGCATTCAGTACCTCTGTCCTTGGCTCTCAGGCCTTCTAGATTACATTAGCAGTTTCACCTGTGTAGCCCCATAATTGCTCTTGCTTAGTCATTGTGACTTTCACATACATATTTTATTTCTTTCACTGTATGTCCCATGTTGCATTTTCCTTAACAATCCCCTCCGAAATAAAATATTGTATGTGTCTTACAATGTCATTCCAACCATTTGTGTCAGCCTTTCATGTTTTTCTGCTGTCAATGCTTTTGTGAACAAATCTGCTATGTTGTGTTGTGTTTCTATATATCTCAATTCTATTTCACCCTTCTGAACCATGTCTCGCACATTTTGATATCTTACACCAACATATTTTGTTCTGTTCTTCAAACTTTCAGTTTCAGCCATCGCTATGCATGACTGTGAATCTTCCAGAATTTCCACTGGTATCTTGTAACTTTCATTTAAGTCATTTAACAATTGCTTAATCCACTGTACCTCATTTACTATCTCATTCAAAGCAGCGAATTCTGCTTCTGTTGTGCTTAACGCTACATTAGTTTGTTTTCTACTTCTCCAAACTATTGGACTTTCATTATATTTAATTATCATTCCTGTAACTGACTTCTTGTCTCCTAATTCTGATGCAAATGAACTGTCTACATAACAATCTAGATCTGAACTATTGTTTCTTATTATCAATTTCCTATCTACGGTTCCTTTCAAATATCTCAACAAATGTTTTACCGCTGTCCAGTCTTCAATTTTTGGATCATTAACCCTTCTAGACAATACATTTACAGCATAAGAAATGTCTGGTCTGGTGTGGCAAGATATGAATTGTAAAGATCCTATTATACTTCTGAAGAGACTCTTGTCCTCAAACGCTCTAGTTGTTTCTTCAGACACAAAACCAGTTGTCATTGGAGCTCTTACTATTTTTGCATTCTGTAATCCACACTTTTCAATCAATCTTTCAATTTTATTTGTCTGACTTAATAAACAATGTCCTTCTTCTGTCCATTCAACGCAAATACCTAAATAAGACTTCAATACACCTAAGTCCTTCAAAACAAACTTCTTAGACAATTCTCTTTTTACTGACTCAATTTCCTGTTTTGACTTTGCTGCTACGCATAAATCATCTACATAAATCACTAATACTACGTCTCCTTTTGTATAAACACAAGCATCTGCAATGCTCCTCTTGTAACCTAGCTTAACTAGCTCATCATTGATGCACAGATTCCACGCTCTGGCACTTTGTTTTAAACCATACAATGCTTTCTTTAATTTATATACTCTCTGACTACCATTTTCTTCGAAACCTTGTGGCTGCTCCATAAATATTTCTTCATTCAGAACCGCATTCAAGTAAGCTGTCTCAAAATCAAAATGTTCTACAACTAAATTCCTTTTTACTGCTACAGCTAGAACCATTCTCAGACTTTCTGGCTTTGCAGTTGGAGAATATGTCTTATCATAGTTCTCATACTGCTGTTGTGCAAAACCCTTAGCCACTAACCTAGCTTTATATTTGATACTTCCATCTGGCATTTCTTTCCTTTTGTATACCCATTTACAACCAATTACTTTCTTGTCTTTGGGTCTGTCAACAATTTCAAAAACATCTTTATTTACCAGGCAACCAAACTCATTATCCATTGCATCAAACCATCTTTCCTGTTCTTCACTAGGATAACTTTCCAATTCTTCAAAACTTTCAGGCTCCTCTACTGCTAAACAAGCTCTTGCCTTTGTCACAACAAACCTATCTGGAGGCTTTCTAACTCTATGACTACGCCTGGGAATAAAATCTGCTGTTCTGTCTCTTTCATCCTCACTTTCTTTACTGGGAGTTGTAGTTCTATGACTAAATCTCTTGTCTTCAGTCATTCGAATAGTAGTAGGCCTAGATGCTATCTCATCATCAGAAGAACTACCACTGCTGCTAGGTGATGCTTCCTGCTTAACTGAAACCCCTCCGTTTCCTGAGGTTGGTTCAGTTTGTGCTTCTGGCTCATTTGAACTCCCTAATCTCAAAAACACTTCTTTCTTGGCATGCAGTTTGTCCCAACCAGCATGTCTCTCGAAATTTGCAGACCTAGAATACTGCACTTGTTTTCCATCCAAATGAAACTTGTAGCTATTTCCAGAATACCCCAAAAACCTAAGCCTTTTGCTTTTGGGTTCTCCTTTCCTCCTGAAACAAGCAGGTGTGTAAACATGAGCAAATTGTCCAAAAACCCTTAAGTACTTGTAATTTGGCATTCTCCCATACAATACCCTGTAGGGAATGTCTTCAATTTCTGAATGATACAATCTGTTACTGATATGTATTGCAGTCAAAGTTGCTTCTGCCCAAAAACTATCTTTCACCCCTGCATCTGCCATCATACAAGCAGTAATTCTTTTTATATCTTGTATTTTCTTCTCTGCTAACCCATCCTCACTAGGACAAGCAGGGTTTGTAGTTTCATGCCTTATTCCCACCTTTTGAAACCAGTTAAACAATTGATTATTTAAAAATTCTCCTCCTCTATCAGTTATGATGGTGCCTACTCTGCTATCAAATTGTCTTTCCACCATTCTTACCCATGCTTTTAAACTTTGCCCAGCGTCAGATTTGTTTTTCATTATTCTCACAAATGCAAACCTTGTATACCTATCAACAATTACTAGGAAATACTTGCTTCCCCCTAAGGACAAGCAGTTAGCTTGGGCGACATCTGCATGTACATATTGAAATGGTCTTTGAGCAATTCTTTTTGTTTTCTTAGCTACTGGAAAAGCTCTGACCTTTACCTGTTGACATACCGTACAATCTAAGTGGTTTTTGCATTCAGTAACTTTTAAATCTGGACACATACTGATTAAATTCTTTAAACATTTGAAGCTCGCATGGCCGAATTTTCTGTGAAGCTCGTGTATGCAGTCTTTGTGGATTGGAATATTTTCTATGTTATTAGCTTCTTCAACCCTGTAGCTATCAATATTGTCCTCCAAATAATAAAGTTTGTCCTTTTTCAAACCTATGCCACGCAATTCCCCATTCAGTTTTATCTTACACATGTTCTTTTCAAAGATGACTGTGTAGTCTCTTTCTGTTAATCTGCTTACTGATAACAAATTATTTTCTAACTCCTTTACATGTAAGACATCATTAAAATTCTCTTTTAGCCCTGGAATGTACACAGTACCCATTTGATTTACAGTACTTAGCTCTTTCCCGTCAGCCAAAACTACAGTATTTACATTAGCTGATTTTCTATTACTTATTAAATTTATATCATTACACATCAAAGATGAGGCTCCTGAATCAACTAGCCATTTAGAATTTGCATTTTGTTTTTCCTTAATCATGGTTGCAAACCCCTTTTTATTACCACTGTCCCTCAAAAATGGAGGTCTGGACTGTTTTTGATACTGCCGCGGCTGCCATCTGCTCTCTGCTTGCTTGCGTCTCTCAGCTGCAAAATGTTTACAATGTCTCTGCAGATGACCAATCTTCTTACAATAAAAGCACCTCCGTTGCTCCCTTGTAGAGGCTGCTTCCTCCTGCGTTCGCCAGTCAGGAGTTGTTCGTTGTTTTGGCACAGTCTTTAAACTTGCTGAGTCACCCTGCTCAGACATTCTTCTCTGGTTCTCTTCCAGTATTCTGGCCACAATTAAATCTCTATTAAGCTCAGCTTCTGGCAGGTTTTGCAGGCTGTTCGTTATGTTGTCCCACGAAGAGTCTAGCGATTCTACTAAAATGTAGCATTGCTGCTCTTTGCTAATTTGCACTCCCCTCAGTTCAGCTTGCACAAACAAATCTTGCATTATTTTTAAATGTTCTATCACACACTGTCCTTTAGCCATCTTTTGCCTGTATATTCTTTTAGACCATAGCATTTTTGCAAAAGCAGTTGAAGGAGTGTGTAATCTCTGCAAGGTATCCCACACATCCTTGGCGGACGTTTTATCTCTGACGTCATTAATTAAGTCTTCTTCAAGCATGAGATAAAGACAGGCTTTTGCTTTATTATCTCTCTCTTGAGTGGCTGCATTAGCATCAGCTGCCAGCCCTGTTTCAACTGTTGACCACAGACCTTCCTTTACTAGTAGAGATTGGGCATAAATCTTCCAGGTAGAGTAGTTGTTTCTATTTAATTTACTAAACTTTAGAATTTCCATCTTGATTTGTGCAGTGACTCAATTTGACACAGTCCTTCTGAGTATGCACAGCCAACCCGTCTGGGCTCAAGCAAAACACAAAATGATTTACTCACGAGGCTTATCAGTGCAGCACAAACAGCTTGCTCTGATCTATCGTCCACAAAGCTTTCTTCCACTCTCTGGAACTTTCAGCTTCTGTGGATGCTGGGTGCTCTAGTAACTGGGCCCATAACCCTTGTCAGGGATGATGGGAGTTGTAGCTCTTCACCTCTGGCTCAAACTCACCACCTTGTTATGCAGCAGAGCCAACCAGCTTAGATCAGTGGTTAATGCTTTCCTCCAAAGCAGCAGAGTTTCAGAGAATAGGCTGAAGATCCTGACAAACTCTCCAAGCCTTCTCACTCTTCTCCAGGTGTCTCCAAAACGTCTCCAGGATTCACTCAGGCAACTCAGTAGTTTTATATAAAACCTACTTTATTCTTCTATATAAATATACTATATGGTCAACAAATCACAATCTCTACACACTACTCCACAATATCTCCAAACTACTCCAACTCTACTCAGCCACACAAAATACATTGGCAAACATTGCAATTTTATAGCCATTGTTTATCACCCTGTGGGTGTGTACTTCCATTCTGATTGGTCCACATAGTTCCACCCATGCTTAAGACCAACCCATGTATTTCAACATTTCACCTTGTACACTTAATGATTCTCAGGTGTTTCCAATCTGCATTCAGTACCTCTGTCCTTGGCTCTCAGGCCTTCTAGATTACATTAGCAGTTTCACCTGTGTAGCCCCATAATTGCTCTTGCTTAGTCATTGTGACTTTCACATACATATTTTATTTCTTTCACTGTATGTCCCATGTTGCATTTTCCTTAACATATCCAGGTTGTATTTACCACACCTGAAGAGGGGGTTTTCATCATAGGATGCATAGAGGGATTTCAAAAAACTGAGTGCAGGTCAAGCTTCAACCTCCAGAAGAGAAAGGCAAATCATATCTTTCTTTCAAGCTGCCACTCCCTAAGGAAAAAAAAAACTATCAAAGCTGTACTATCACAACATCTGAAGAGTTATCCAGTCCTTGTGGGTAACCTACTCTCCCATTAAGCCACCATTTCAACAAATTATTTTCACAGCAACACATTTTTACAACTTATTTTGTACGTTCTTGCTTTACAGTCAAAACAAGTAACTTGCTTTGGTTTTAAGGAATGGAACCTGCAAACCAGCAAACATGTTTTTGACTGATACACCATTGATTGCTCCTGGCTGGTTGTCAGTTCCCAGCTGCTTGCTCATAAAGACACAGCCAGTTCAATGGACAGTGACTGAGCTGCATTGCTGGAGATGTTCTGGAAACTACTTTCAGAAGACAAAACAGAGCATGTTGTACATACTCTCAGCCACTTTCCATCCCAGTTTACAAGGCAAAGAACTTTAATCTTTAAACACTATCTGTATTCTTTAAATATTGATAAGGTAGTTTGTTCCTGTGGTCTGTAAAACAAACACAAAGCATGGTTGTAATGCAAATTGCTGTAGAGAGATATGCAAAAAGAAGGATGGATTTAGATAAAAATCTTGAAGCTTAAAAGTCTGACTGCGCCAATATTCTCCACTCTTGTTTGTATTCCATCTGAAAATACAAATTTTACTGGGCCAAAGTATCTAAGGAAATAAAGAAGGAAATGCACCATCAATTCTGGAGTTTATCAAGAATGCTCAAAAGTAAAACTGTTATTCAGAAGAAAAATCAGCAATATTTTGAATGTGAGAATACAGTCAGACTCATGTATCTGCAGGCGTTCGGTTCCTGGATTTACCCCAGATACTGGAAACCACGGATAACAGCAAACTCTAATTATTAAAAGTGATGGACTTCCAGTAAAAAATACCATAGAGTTGCCTTGGAGGACATAGAAGATATCTAGCAAGGACGCCTCTCTAGGCATTTTCTAGGATGACTATGGTATGTGTCTCAGTTTCGGCTCCTGCAGATAACTGAAATCACGGATAACTGAAACCACAGATATGGGGGTCTGACTGTAGTCACCTTTCCCCCATAGCATGTTTTGTGCCACTGCTTCTTCTGAATCTAGGCAATTAATCCCAAGATTCTGCTGGCTTCTGCTCCAACTACATGCATGCGTGCACATGCGTACAAACCACTGCTATAGTTTTCCCCTTCTAGCTCTTCAGTTGAGACCACCATTTTATTTATATCCCAGCTTCTTCCTAGGGAGTCAAAGCAGGCTACAGAATAAAAAGAGATATAAATAAAACCATACATGGCTAAAAACATATGTAATTAAAACCAGACTGAAACCTTGCCGCTCTGTCTCCAGGGAGGCCCTGCTCCTGTCCTGCCCACCTGAGCCAAGCCAGCAGCTTCCTTGCTGCTTCACCTCGCAGGAGACATGTGCAGGGATGGCATGAAGAGAGATCAGCTACCTCAAGGACGCTTTCTTCTCCGGCTCTCCAAGACAGCAGGGACCATGCTCCCCCCCATGACAAATGACACAGCCCCTCCATACAACTGCCACACCATGGGCATCTTCCTCCTGGCATCAGGAGGCAGGGCAGCACTGCAGGATCAGGTGGCAGCTCCCCCCCCCCACAACCTGGCCGGCAGCAGCAGTAAATTAAAACTAAATTAAAGATTCAAATTGAAAGCACAGATTAAAATATAGATTAAAAACAGTAAAGTGCTAAATGCTAAAGCTCATTATATAAACAATTTATTTTATTGATTTATTGATTTGATTTGATTTGATTTGATTTGATTTGATTTCCATGCCACCTTCCTCTCAGAATGGGATTCAAGGTGGCTCACAGCACACAAAAAATTAAATATGACAATTGAAAGTTAAAAACAATTAAAATCATTACAATTTAAACTCCAATATAAAACATATAAAAGCTAAAAGAATAAAACAATAAAAACACATCCAAATAAAAGCCTCTCCTTTCTGCGTGTGTGTTCATCTGTTCTAGAAAGGCATCATCCAATTCCTCCGACTGATTTGGGGGTCTGTAGTAGAGTCCCACAATAACATCCCTGTTGTTTCCCTCCCCTTTAATTTTTATCCAGATGCTCTCCACCTGGCTTCCAGTATTGATGTCATGGATCTCTTCACTGGTGTAAATATCCTTGACATATAATGCTGTTCCTCCTCCTTTCCTGTTTGGCCTGTTTCTCTTAAAAAGGTTATACCCCTCTATTCCTACATTCCAATCATGAGACTCGTCCCACCAGGTTTCAGTAATGCCTATTATATCATATTTGTTTTGTAGTGCTAGGAGTTCAAGTTCACCTTGCTTATTTCCCATGCTCTGTGCATTAGTGTAGAGACATCTAAGACCATGTGTTCCCTTTAAACAGGGACCATGTTAAACAGCTTGGGGGACAAACCTGAACCCTGAGGAACCCCATAGACCAATGGGCAGGGCACTGAACAGGAATCGATGCCCCAGCACCACCTTCTATGTTTGCCCCTCCAAGAAGGACTGGAACCACTGCATAACAGTGCCCCCAAGCACCAACCCTGAGAGGCAGCTCAGAAGGATACCATAGTCAATGGTATCGAAAGCCGATGAGAGGTCCAGCAGAACCAACAGGGACACACTTCCCCTGTCCAGTTCCCTGCATAGGTCTTCCACCAAGGCGACCAAAGCTGTTTTCATCCCATAACAAGGCCTGAAGCCAGACTGAAATGGATCTAGATAATCTGCTTCATCCAGAAACCCCTGGAGCTGGGAGGCCACCACATGCCTAGAACCTTGCCCAAAAATGGTATATTAAAGACTGGCCAATAATTATTCAGAACAGTGGGATCCAGGGAGGCCTTTTTTTGTAACAGCCTCACCACAGCCTCTTTTAGACAGTATGGAAACTTCCTTTGTTGCAATGAGGCACTCACCACTCCCCTTACCAACTTGGCCAGTCCCTCTCTGGCTGCTTTCAAGAGCCAGGAGGGGCAAGGATCCAGTATGAATGTGGTGGCTCTCACCTCACCAAGGATCCTTTCCACATCCTCAGGCTGCCCCAAATTGAAACTTATCCAATAATACATGGCAAGCAGGATCCACTACATTCACGTCCAAGTCAGAGAGAATCCGAGTGATTTTACCTGCAAAGTGTCTTGCAAATTCTTCACAGTGGGCTGCTGAGTGGTCTTTGTTATCTTGTTGTGGGCCAGAATGTAAAATGCCCCTGACCACTCAAGGCAGCACCACTGGACAACACTGCCAATGGTGGCAGAAAAGTATAATTTCTTTGCTGCCACCATTGCTGACCTATGCCGTGGTTCCAACACATTTGTTCCAACACCTTTTAGCCCTTGTTCGGTCGGACTCACTCCAAATCTTCCACCATCATCACTGTAGTCTCTGTCCCACACATTTCATGACCACCAGCTCCCTAGTAAACCAGAGGGCTCACCTGGCTCCACTTTGTGGGAGAGGATGTTTAGGAACAATTGTGTCTACCACTCTAGCCATCTGCCTTGTTCCAGAGATCGGTCAGAGCTTTGACAGGATGACCTGCCTAGGCAACAGAAACTCCCCAAGTGCCATCAGGAATCCATTTGGATCCATTAGTCGCCTGGGGTGGACCATCTTAATCAGTGTCCCACCCCTGCAGAGGATCCGAGTCCCAATGAGTCTAAACTCCACCAGGCAGTGATCAGACCATGACAACGGAACTACAGAAAGTTCCTCCACACCCAGATCACCATCATCCTGCCCAGAACAGAAAGCCAGGTCCAGAGTGTGTCCTGCAGCATGAGTGGCACAATATACTACTTGGGACAGACCCATGGTTGTCATGGCAGATATGAAGTCCTGAGCTGTTCCTAACAGAGAAGTCTCCATGTAGATGTTGAAGTCCACCATACCACAAGACAAGGGGGCTCCAACCCCACCGCCGAGACCGACTCAGCCAGCTCAGGCAGGGAGAGTGTTGAGCAGCGGGGTGTGTGGTACACCAACAGAATCCCTTTTCTGTCCTGGCTACCCACCTTCAAAAACACATATTCAAACCCAGAAGACTGTGGTACAGGGCACCTGGTGAGGGAGATGGAATCCCAATAGACCACTGCCACTCTGCCTCCCCGCCTCCCAGGCCTCGCCTGCTGCTGTACAGAGAAGCCAGGTGGACAAAGCTGGGAGAGATTACCCCATCCCAGGTTCATACAGCCAGGTCTTCGTAACACAGGCCAGGTTGGCATGCTCATTCAGGATCAAATCCTGGATAAGGGATGTTTTTCCATTCACCAACCCGGCATTGAGCAACAGCATTTTCAGCTGGAAATTTGGAACAATCTGTTCCAAAATGCCTGCTGAAATAGAAAGTCTTCATTTGACATCAGAAAGGCAGCAAGGAAGTATCCAGCCCACCTGCCCAAGAAACTGAGTTTCAGAGTGCAGTAGCAGCTACAGAGAAGGACCTCTCCCGGGTTCCCACCAAACATACTTGTGAAGGAGATAGGATTACGAGATGTAAGAGATATGCCTCTTCAACAATCTCAGAATTCAAGCAGACTTATACAGGATCCTTCAGCTAGCCTGGCCAGCATGTGAGTGAGCAATACCAACCATGGGAAAGCTGAGATGAGATCTCTGTGCCTAGCTCCAAATCAGGGAGGAGAAGGAGGGTGGCTGAGAAGTGTAAGTGGAGTGGGAAGGTGGGGGAAGGAAGGTAAGGCACAGTGGAGCAAGGCAGAGGTGTCATGGTACCAAGGTGGAAAAGGGAGATATAGGCCGGGAAAGGAGATAAAGAGGAGTGAGGAGAACAACGTCAACATCGGAGATTTTTGCAGCAGTGTTGTCACCCTAAGAGGGGGAGACAATGGAGGTGCAATGGAGGCAACCTCAGGGTGAGGTGAAGATTTTTGCAGCAGCAAATTCTTGGGAGAAGCTTAAAATATTTGCATTTTTCCACTTGGGTGCTGCACCCCTAATCTCCATGAAAGTTGAGGGACAAAAGTTGAGAGCTGGAAACAAGTAATTCTGAAGTGGAAAGTAAGCCTTTAACAGGAAAAGGGAGATGAATTGGGAATCTATTATAAAAAGAAAAAAGCAAGAAAGTAAACATATATTGCATTTTCCACTGTTCCACATTTTATTCGATTTGCTTGTGCGCTGTGACCTGTAATACAAAGCACTCTTTGCAATTCCAAGACTACGCAAAAGGAAATACGCCAAGTTGCCTATAATGAAAAAATGTACCATTCATCAATAAAACAAGCAAGGATTTTCTATTGCAGACTCTGAATTATTGAATAAATGTAACTGACAACACCAGTGTTGCTGCAGTTCATAGCCAAAGGAGCATCAGGAAAAGTAACCTGAGCTAATACAGTTTTCATAACAACCAAATATGATAGACAGTAGGATGCAGGTCAAACTTGTGCTTGGGCCTTGTGTACCTTTGAAACACTTCATCCCCTACTAAATTAATGGGTTTTGCTTCGGGAGGGGGGTTGTTTCACACTCAAAGGGTATTTCCAAATTTGAAGGGACGGAGAACATCATGTGTGTCAAATGTCTACATATTTAATCCTTAATGCATGAAGATGGATTAAGCTCAAACTTGATCTATCAGTTGGAGACACACAAGATGACAGGTGTTGAACAATAGTAATGAGAATGCCCTGGAGAAAAATTAAAATAGATTTTAAAAAACGATAACATAACTGTTAAAACAACAGACTGCGACATCTTTGTGACTAACATCAGTCCTATCATAATTTCATTTAAATGCATTGGTATGCACTCTTGGTATACAGTGGGGCCTTAGTATCTGCTGGGGTTTGGTTCCAGGATATCATATGGATACCAAAATCTGTGGATGTTCAAGTCCCATAATATACAATGACATATTAAAATAATAATCCAAAAAGCAAACCTTGATTTTGCCATCTTATATAAGGGACACCATTTGCTATGCCATTGCATATAATGGGACTTAAGTATTCACGGATTTTGGTATGCATGGGGGGGGGTCCTGGAACTAAACCCCAGCGAACACTAAGAGACAACTCTATTCCCTCCCCCCAAAAAATCCCAAGAAGCAAACCTTGATTTTTCCATTTTATATAAGAGACACATTTTAATATGTCATTGTATATTATGGGACTTGAACATCCACAGATTTTGGTTTGTTATTTTTTAATTATTATTATTTTTTTGGATTATTATCCAATGGAATATTATTTTTTAAAGAATATTTTCAAGCCATGAATACTTAAATCTGTGGATACCAAATCTGTGGATACAGAGGGACAACTGTATTTTCAAGCCGTGGATGGTGGAATCTGTGGATGCCAAATACATGGATACAGAGGGCCAACTGTATAAATAGCATTCAATGTAATTAATATAACAAGATAAATTCAGCATCTCCTCTTCCCAAACAAACTTCGAGGACATATAGATTGCAATGGGTAATGACAGACATAATATTTTTGGGGCACTCATTGTATTTAGTTTAGCTGTATTTTTCTTTTCCAACTGGAACTTGGGGTGGGAGGGAGGGCATGGACTGTGGTACAGTGATAAATTTTAAAGCTTGGGAACAAAAACAGGGGCAACAGTATTGATCCATATTGATCCGTATAGATATATGTTCTGCATATGTATAGATACAAGAGCCAGAATGGTACAATGGTTTGAGTGTTGGACTAGGAAACTGGGAGACCAGGATTTGACTTCCCACTTGGCCATAGAAACCCAGTGGGTGACTTAGGGCAAGTCACATTTCTTCAGCCTCACAGGAAGGCAAGAGCAAATGCCCTCTGAACAAATCCTGTCAAGAAGAGACTTGAAGGCACACCATCACTACCACCACAACAACAATGTATGGATACACATAGAAAAGCACATGTCAGGATACACTGATTTTTTGCAAAATCCATTCCCACCAACCAGAGGAAGCAGGGAAGGCAGAATGAGGGGGCAGGTGATGCCATTTCCCCAGCTAATGAAGAAGTCTCTGGTCTTGGAAGCCCTGACTCCAGTAGACCACATACACACAAAATCTGTCAAGCAACTTTACACTTGTAAAAGATTATTTCCTTTTAAGTGCACTTCTAGGGCAATGGGATGTGTTAGATAAGTGGGTAGCCCTTGGATAAGTGGTATGTTTTTGCTGATTCACTTTTTCTTCTCTCTGCCAAATGACTAAAAGGCACACTAAGAGTGAGTGCTGGTCAAACAGTTCTGTGGCTAGTAAACTCTGTAGACTTGTAAACCTGAGCTAAAGCTATCCATATTTCGATGAGAATCAGTGTGGCTCAAATATCTGATAAGCCATACAATCTTCTGAATTGTTTTGGATCAGTCATGGTCTCTCAGACTACAGTTGTCCCTTCACATTCGCGGGGGTTAGGTTCCATAGACCCCCGCGAATGTGAAAATTCCGCGAATAATGACAGCCCTCCCCCCACCCTCCCCAAGCGACCCCGAGGCCTCCGGAGGCCTCGTGGTCGCTCTATCCGCCCTTCCTCAGCCCTCCCAGAGCGACCCTGAGGCCTCCGGAGGCCTCGTGGTCACTCTCCCCGGTCTCCCCCCGCCCTCCCAGAGCGACCACGAGGCCTCTGGAGGCCTTGTAGTCGCTCTACCTGGCCTCCCCCCGCCCTCCCAGAGCGACCCCGAGGCCTCCGGAGGCCTAGTAGTCGCTCTACCCGGCCTCCCCCGCCCTCCCAGAGCGACCCGGAGGCCTCGTGGTCGCTCTACCCGGCCTCCCCCCGCCCTCCCAGAGCAACCCCGAGGCCTCCGGAGGCCTCGTGGTCGCTCGCCCCGGCCTCTCCCTGCCCTCCCAGAGTGACCCCGAGGCCTCCAGAGGCCTCGGGGTCACTCTCCACGCCCTTCCTCAGCCCTCCCAGAGCGACCCCGGGGGCCCCATGGAGGCCTCCCCGGCCCTCCCCAACCCCTGCCCGGGCCTTCATGGGGCCTCAGGAGCGTCTCCGGAGGCCCCATGATTGTCTCCCCGGCCCTGCCCAGGCCTTCATGGGGCCTCCGGAGCATCTCCGGAGGCCCCATGGAGGCCTCCCCAGCCCTCCCCACCCCCTCCCCGGGCCTTCATGGGGCCTCCGGAGCATCTCCAGGGGCCCCGTGAAGGCCTCCCCAGCCCTCCCCCCCAAGGCCTTCACGGGGCCTCCGGGGGGTCTCTGAAGGCCCCGTGAAGCCCTCCCCGCTCCCTCCCAGGGCTTTCACGGGGCCTGTGGAGGCCCCGTGTCGCGGTTTTGGGGGGGCGGGGGGGCTCCCAAAACCGCGAATGTCAAGTTCGCGAATGTGGAGGGGCAACTGTAATTAATTTACAAAGTGGTTCTTGTGAAGATAAAATGATAGGGCTGGCCAAATTGAGCTCTTTGAAGGATGGAAGAGGGTATAAAAATGGGGCAGGAGGCAAGCAAATAAAACTAAACATGAGATGATGCTATCATTTTTTAATTGTTAACAAACAATCAACAGTCTGATGCCCCAAATATTTCCACTATATTTCATAAACTCCTGCTTCTGCTTTTCCTTTTACCAGAGTTGCTCACTTTATTTTTTAAAAATATATTTTTATTAATCATACATGATATTATCCAATCAATACTTAATTAGTATAACACATAAAATTACTATAAACATCACAATTTTTCTATTAACGAATCTCAAAAGTTAACATAAATTCTTTACTATAATTCTATTCAAAAATATTAATTCCCCTACCCCACCCCCACCTCAGTGCTCCCCTTCACCGGAGCCAGTATCCCTTACCTAATCTTTCTAGAATCTGATATTTTCTCGTGGAGGTAACCTCCCATCTTTTGTCTGTAATACTTTTTTAACAAATACTTTCCAAATTTTATCAAAATCACTTTCTTTCCAACTTCCTCTTCTTACTTTAATTCTACATGTTAACTTATCATTTATTGCCATCTTTCAAACTTCTTTATACCACTCCTCCACTTGTACATTTATTTGCATTTTCCAATGTCTTGATATAATTAATCTTGCTGCCGTTAATAAATTTGTTATTAAATCCTTTTCTGCTTGGTTCCCATTCTCTCCATTATAAATTGACATCAATGCTATGCTCAGTTTCCTTTCTATATTTCTATTCAGAATATTCTCTATTTCTATAAAAACCATTTCCCAAAACTGCTGTATAAATTTACAATTCCACCACATATGCATATATATATATATATATATATATATATATACCTATTTCTTTACAACCTCTCCAACAATATTTAGAGTTATTCTTATCTATATTATGCAATCTTGCTGGTGTCAAATACCATCTCCATATTATTTTATAATAATTTTCTTTTATCCGCATCAACATATTTTTTAGATGTCTTTGTTTCCATATCTTATCCCATTCATGATTTCAAATTTTTTTGTTTCAAATCTTCCTCCCATATTCTCCTTAAATATTCCCCTTCATCTTTTTTATCCTAATTTTTTATCAATATTTTATATAATTCATTTGTAATACCTTTCATACTTTCATTATCATCCCTCTTTTCACATTTTTTCACCAAATTTTCAAATTTTGTAAATTCCCTTGTTTGTTTAAGATTATTTTTCCAATTTTTAATCCATTGTTCTAACTGTATACAATTAAACCATGAAATTTTCATTCCACATAATTTCTCTCTTATACTCCCTTTCTCATTCATCCATCCTATCCATCCCTCTATTTTATCTAGTCCTCTTCTCTTTAATTCCTTTCCCATTTTTTCCTTCAAATTATTTGGGATTTTTTTTTCCATTATAACCAGTGGTAATACTGAATCAATAGGCAAAAATTCTCTCTTATATTTATACCATATTTCCCATATATTTTGCAGAAATGGGTTCTAAATTCCCTTAATTTCTTTTTTTGTAAAATTATCAAAAAATATGTTCCATATTCTCTTTTCTATTCCCCCTGTTTCTATCTCTAACCATTCTAAATCCCCCTGTCCTACAATTCCTTCTATAACATATCTCAATTGATTAGCTTCATAATATCCTTTTATTTTGGGAAGACCAAGTCTTCCCTCCTTCTGTGACATATACCAAAATAATTTATTTAATCTTGTCCTTTTCCCTCCATTACAATATTTATTCAACATATTTTGCCACTTTGTCAGTTCTACTTCTGATATTTTTATTAGTAACATTCTAAACAAAAAATTTAGTTTAGGTAATATTTTCATTTTAACTAAAGCTACTCTTCCAAACCATGATAGTTGAATATTTTTATATTCTTCCAACTTCTTTTCCATTTCTTTCCTTAGTACCATAATATTTTTCTCTTCTAGTTCGTTTAAATCTTTTGTAATATTTATTCCTAAATGCTTAATATTGCTTTTTATCTTACTTCTAATTTTTTCTCTTTTACAAATATATTTTCTTCTTCCTTAGTATAGTTAAACAACATCATATCTGATTTGTTTCAATTAACCTGTAAGCCTGTAATCTCCCCAAATACTTTTAAATGTTCTTTAATTTTTTCTATTCCGTTAATCAGTTCCTTAATTGTTAGCAATGTATCGTCAGCAAACAAGCTTATCTTATGTTTTGGTTCTACTCCAATTCCTTCTATACTATTATCATTTCTTATCACATTTGCTAGAATTTCTATTACCATTGCAAACAATATTGGAGAAAGTGGGCAACTTTATCTTGTTCCTCTTGTTATTTTTATTTCTCTTGTTATTTCATCATTAACCATCACTATAGCTGTGTTATGGGAATACAATTGATCTATTAATCCTCTAAACCTCTTCCCCATTCCAAATTTTTAATGTTTTATTTTTAATGTTGGCCATTCCACACAGTCAAATGCTTTAAATATATCTAATGCTAATATCCCTGCTTGTTTTGTTTTGTCAATTATATGTATGTTTTTTAACACCCTTCCTATTAAATTTGACATTTGTCTTCCTTTCACAAATCCACATTGGTCCTTTAATATATATTTATACATACAACTATTCATTCTCTTTGCCATTACTGCTGATAATAACTTTGCATCTTAATTTATCAATGAAAGAGGCCTGTATGATCCAGCGTCCATCAAATCCTTATCTGGCTTTGGTATCAATATTATCAATGATTGTTGCCATGATGAAGGGACTTTATTTCCCATTATTATATTATTATATAATTCTAATAATTTAGGTATCAACTTCTTTTTCAATACTTTATAATAATCTGGTCCTAACCCATCCATTCCTGGAGCTTTCCCACTTTTTAAATTGTTTATTGCTTCCTCTACTTCCATTTTCGTAATTGGTTTTTCTAATAAATCCCTATCTTCCTCTTCTATTTTAATCTTCCAATTTTCCCCTACATATTTTTCTATTTGTTCCATTGATTTATAACCTGACTGGTACTCCTCAAAAATTGTTAGTTTTTCCTTCATTGTTCTACACATTTTACCTGTTTTATCTCTAATCCCATTTATTATATTTTCCATTTTCTTCTTCTGTGTGGATCTAGCCAACATTTTTGAATTTTTATTACTAAATTCAAAATACTCCTTTCTTAAATAAATTAAATTTTCCTATACTTCATCTACTTCCATTTTATCCAATTCCTCCCTCTTTGCTCGTAACTCAATATAAGTTTGTTTTTCCTCGTTTAATATATATTTATTTTCCAATAATCCTATTTCCCTTTCTAATTTCCCTTTGCTTTCTTCTTGCCTTTTTTAAGCTAAAGGTTTCTTTTATGCATATTCCCCTTGTCACAGCTTTCATAGTATCCCACAAAATTCCTTTTGATACTTCTTTATCATTTAATTCCCATAATTCTTGCCATTCATGCTCAATTTTTTCTACTATTTCTCTGTAATTTAAAATCTTTGTATTCAACCTCCACCTTTTCACCTGTTCATAATCTCTCTTCATTATAATCTCCACATTGACCAAGGCATGGTCTGTTACTTTTATATTTTCTATCTCCGAATTTATTATTTTATCAATCAATTTTTTGATACAAAAATATAATCAATTCTTGAATAACTCTTATGTACCATTGACAAGTATGTATATTTCCTTTCATCTCCCTTTACCAATCTCCACACATCTTTCAACCCCTTTCTTTTTTATTATTTTATTTAAATTTTTAATATTATCATATTTATCCCTTAATGAATAATTTGATTTATCTTTTATTCTTTCCATTTGCATATTAAAATCTCCTGCTACAACAATATTTTGTTCTTGCATATTCTCCATTTCTTTAAATACTTTCTCATAAAATTCCTCTTGTTTTTCATTTGGAGCATATACGTTCATTAGTACATATTTATCTTTTCCCATTTCACCTTGCATTATAATATACCTACCATTCTCATCTTTTTTTCACCTTGTTAATGACAAAATTAATTTTTTTTCCTATTAATATTGCTACCCCTCTAGCTTTTGAATTCCCATATGCTTTTTCATAAACTCTTACCCAATTCAATTTCAATTCATTTACTCCTTCCCTTTTTTGATGTGTCTCTTGCAAAAATATTATATCCGCTTGATCCTTCTTCAATAGTGCTTCAATCCTTTTTCGTTTTATTACTGTGCCAAGGCCATGAACATTTAAGGTTGATAGCTTTAATTTATTAACCATTAGATTCCTTATTACATTTTCTATAAGATCTTCTGGCTTCAAAAAGTGACCTCCCTTCCCCATACCCACCCCTCCCCAATTCTTCCCCATTCCCTTCCCCACTCCCCCCTTTCCCTTCTTTATCTCCCCACCTTGCCTTCCCAAGGCAAATTACCTTGCTCATGACCCCCCAGGTCTTCCAGGTGAGGAGTGGCAAAGAGATCATCCAATGGCCCAGAACAACTCCCTCCCCCCGAGTGCTCATAAAAATAAAAAATAAAAACATTTCCCCTCTTTTTTCCCCTGTAATATTTTTTTCTTCTTCCTTCTGCTTTCTTCATCTGTCTAAACTTTCCCTCCTCCACTGTCCGCTCCTCCATCAGCTCCATACTCCTTCTTATGTACTCCCAACTCCTCCAACAATCATAGTCCTTCTTCTGGTGTTTCCATTCTATATCTTTTTCCTGCCCATTCAAATTTCAAAAACACTGGGTATCCCCAAGCATATTTTATACCAGCTTTCAAAAGAGTAGCAATACAAAGCTTCATTGATTTTCTCCAAATTACTGTTTGTGGACAATAGTCATTATATAACTCCACCCTTACATCTCCATACTTCAGTCTCTCTGGATGTTTCTTGACTGTTCTCATCAATTCCTGCTTGTTATTGTAATTCATACCTCTAACAATAACATCTCTTGGCAAAATACTTCTCCTTCCTGTCAGTTCTCTATGGATCCACTCAATGTCCTCATCCCTCCATTTCACAGTTGGGGTCACTTGCTGTAGCCATTTCAACACTTCAGATTTCAGATTAGATCCTTGATCTTTCCCCACAGATTCTGGTAGGAACCTTATTCTAAAGTTATTCCTGCGTAGATAATCTTGCAAGTATATCATTTTTTTTCCATATCTGTGATTTTCTTCATATTGTCCTAGATCTGACTGTTTTGAAGTGTTTGGGTTTTAATTATTTCTTTGTTCTCTTTTACTATATTAAGAATATCTCCTTGTATTCCTTGTATTTTTGTACTCATTTCCACAAATCTTTCTTCAGATCTTTTCCTCTCCTTCTGCATTTCTTCTCTTATACTTGCAAACTCTGAAAACATTCTCTTTCTGTCTTCTCTAAATTCTGTCATCATTTTTGTAAAGAGAGAATCCATATGAGTTTTAATATCCTCTGTGCTTTCTCCCCTTCTTTTCCTCCCCCTTGGGGGTAGAGGATCTAGGGCTGAGGCAGCTAAAGGAGAGCTAGTTTCTTTTTCCATCCTTAGTCCTTCTGGTTCACCCTTGTTATTCTGTACTTCCGGAAATATTCTTTCTAATCTCTTATGAGATCTATCCGATGGTTTAGCTAATGTTTGTGGCCTCAACCAACTTTTTCCTGCAATATTTCTTCTTTTTTTAGACATAAGAAAATCAAAACACTCCAAACTTTCATTCCTCCCCTTCTGTGTATGGGCCCCTCCTTCCTCCACCACTTATTATTTTTAAAATCTTTCCACTTATTCTCCAGTTAGATCAATTATTCCTTATCCTGTTAAATCATCCTTTTCATTTATTAGCAAAATGTTCTTTTTAGTTAGGCAGCTCCAATATCGGGCAAAACCAAAAGTAATTATTTGTTTACTTTAGGCTTCTTTGAGCTGCAGTTTTCTCTTCCATTAACATTCCTTAGTGATTCACAGCCATAAATCTTCCCTCAAAAGCTCTCCTCATGCCTTTTTGAGGAGAAATTATTCATTTAATTCCATTACCTTGAGCACCTGACCTGGGAATTGCTTCCTATGCCACTGAAGCTTGGCTCCTCCCCGAGTTGCTCACTTCAATTGTGTACAGACATAAACTCATGTCAAACATGAACAGCCTACCTGTGACCTTTATGATGCAATCCCATTCCCAACTCCCTGGGAGTAAAACTCATTAAAACCACAGAAAAGGCCCCATTGAATAGACCTATGCACAGACTGCAGTTAAATAGATAACTATAAAGGAATGTATTACTCTGAAAGGAGGCATATTTTATCAATAAAAATAAATAAATTAAAGCCAACACATTTTACTGTGTACTAACTCCTGTAGAGATGTAAAATTTCAAGAAATGTTGAAAGTGGAAGGGGGGCTTGAAAAAACAACAACAGAAAAAATAAAAAAATGAAATAATAGCACCATTTAGATTGAAAGTCACTTTGTTACTCTAGAAACTAAGATTGCATTATCTATAATATTATTTGGATTAAAAGTAATGTGTTTGATATATCAGAAGTGCAGTTTATGTAGAAAATTACAAATTGAATTTACTTATTTAAAATTTATTTTTCATTAAAATGCAGCTGCAAGGTCCTCAAACTGAACTACAAGAAACCTCCTTGATTCTGCTAGTTTAGGAAGAACAGGAAAAGAAATCCAGTAAAAAACAGAAGAAATGAACACTATTAATAAATCAGGAATTGCAATTATGTGAAATACTGAACACAGTCTTATCTAAAAGTCTAACTAGTTTGCCTAAATTCTACCTAAAAAAAAAACTTTTTAGAAAAAATGGGGGCAAGTAAATATAAGAACACCTTGTCTTAATTTTTTTTTATTCATCATTCTAAAAGAAAACATCCCATAATCCACTTTTCAATTGGGGGGGAGGTGAGAGGGTGTTTTTTTCTTGTGGGGGGGGGAGTTCCCATCCCTTAACATCTCTAAACACCTGTAGGGTCAGGATGCAATGATATACTTCTGGTGATGAAAGCAGTTCCTTCAGAAGAACTGGAAGCAGTGAGTCCCCTTCCTTCCACATTACCTTAACTGGACTATCTTGTATACACACACACACACACACACACAGGCTCCATTCTCTGTCCCATCCAAAGATCTGTTCCAGCGGGTTGCCCACAGCTCTGAGGAATAATGCCTAAGGGCATTTGGAGCCTCTGGAAGGGAGGGACAGACAGAATTCTTCCCACCCAGATCTGCTAACAAATTCATTTCTGTACTAGAAAATACAGCACTGGTCCTCATCTAGGTGCCCCCAAGCATGATGTCCAAGTTCTCACATGCCTGTAGTCATGGTAAAGCAGAAGCCAATGGAACAAAACATAAACTATTCAGATGTCTGCCTACCTTAAAATTTACTGAAGTTTTTAAAAGCCTTGAAAACAAAAATAAATATGCGCTCTTCAATTCATAATGCCTCCCTGGTTGTCTGCCATGTGTCTCCTTAATCTCTTCAAAAAAATCAAACTAACTCGAGACACTCCGAAGGTGAGACTGATGAAGTAATTGGTTTTTCGTATGTGGGGAAAATATGACTAGAAGCAATATCTTTATTATTCTTTCAATTAAATTTTTATCATGTATTTGCAGGCAATTTCTTCAAGAGGGATAAAACATTATTTTCTCATTTAAATTTCAATGACCTGTTCATCCTGTACAGATGCAAAATCAGGCATTTTTTGTTGCAATGCTATGAAGGCAAATTCATTAGACATGGCATATAAATATTCAGATACGAATATCCATACATTTATGCACAGAAGTATCAAATGATTAAAGGATTCTATTTTAGCTGATTAACTGAATTTTCTTTAGCTTATTAACCGATCAAAAGGTAACAATTTCACTGGTGAAAACTTCTACAAAGCACCAATCACAATATACTTTAGTACCTTACAGTCACTTAAAAAAAAAAAAGAGTTCTTTGTTAAATAAATAAATAAAGCCAAAGCAGCAAATGTTGGTAGCATTAGGACCGGTGCTCCAAAATACATTCCTTCAGCATATAGGCCTAAAGCCTAATATACATTCAAGTCCAAGCGGGCATATATCAAATATAATGCAAAAGGACATAAAAGAACAATAGCAGATGATAAATGGAGCCTAATGAAGTCTTTGTTGTTGTTAGTTGTCGTCAAATCAGCTTCAACTTATGCTAACCCTATGAATGGGACCTCCAAGGCACCCTGTTATCAACAGCCCTGCTTTAGCTCTTGCAAACACAGGACCATGGCTTCTTTGATTCTATCCAGTCTATCCAGCTGTAACACTCCTTTCCTCTTTTCCTATTGCCTTCCCCCTAACCAAGCATTATCACCTTTTCTAATAAGTCATGTCGTCATTATGCCCAAAGTATGATAGTCTCAGTTGGTCAATTTGGCTTCTAGGGAGAGTTCAGCCTTGATTTGCTCTTGGACTCATTTATTTGTCCTCGGTATCCATAGAAGGACAGGTTGCTTACTTGTAACTGTGGTTCTTCTTCTGTGAACTCACACATATGGGTTACTTGCGCTGGTAGTCAGAGACAAAAGTCAATGGCTGAGACCATACCACAGCCTTGAAGATGTCTTCAAGGGGGCTACCCAAAAGGAAGGCCATTGATGCAGAGAATGTGCTCTGACCCTCCATGGGGGATCCTTTTGTGCCATCTGGTAGGTAAAGTGGGTGGAGGACACCACCTACTCGGAAATTCTTTGGGCAGATACAGGAAGGCCACGCTTGTTTTCGGAGCAGCACACAAAAAGTTTGGGGGACCTCTGGAATGGTGCGGTCCTGTGGACATAAGAGGCTAAAGCCCGACAGGCATCCAAAGAGTACAAGTTGCATTCCTCTACAGAGGATGAGTTTGGTATAAATGATGGGATGCTGATATCCTGATTGAGGTGGAATGTGTAGACCACCTTGGGAAGGAAAGGACAGGTTGCTTACCTGTAACCATAGATCTTCGAGTGGTCTTCTGTGAATTCACACAGTTGGGTTTATTCCTGCGCCTGCGCAGTGCATATGGAACCTTCTAGTATCGCTAGGCAGAATGTGCATTGATACATTTTTGGCGGTAGCTCTGCCCATCCTAATGGTCCCTTATAAGGGCTTCCCGCCTAAATCCCCTCAGTTCCTTGAATGACGCCGCAATTAGCAGCATCAGGAACATGAAGCACATTTGTATCAATAGGACATAGAGGGGAGGATGGGCGGGTCTGTGTGAATTCACAGAAGACCACTCGAAGATCTATGGTTACAGGTAAGCAACCTGTCCATCTTCTTCGTGGTCTCTGTGAATCACACAGTTGGGTAGATTAGCAAGCTTTACCCCAGGAGGCGGGTATGTCCCCTATATTAGGGAAGTATGTACCCCCTTTTCTTTATTATTACTACTACTATCATTAGTATCACCAATATAGTTATTACTGTTTGCACATTCCACCAAAAACTCTTATTTCAAAATGCAACAAAGCAAAGTCTCATACATATATCAAAACAGTATGGCAATACACATTAGGTCCCATATGGAGGCACTCAGTCATTAAACAGAAGACAGGAGTACTGCTCTCCCAAAAGCAGCCTCATTTCTAGAACGAGGGTCCAGTCTATAATGTGAAATAAATGTCAATGGAGAAGACCAGGTCGCAGCTCGGCAGACGTCCTCTAGGGGCACCCCTGAGAGGAATGCAGTCGAAGCGGAGACAGCTCTCGTAGAATGCCCACGGACCCGTGGAGGCAACGACTTCTTAGCCAGTTCATAGCAGAGAGCGATGGTCGATGACACCCACTTCGAGAGACGCTGCGACGAGATCGGAGCACCCCGCTTGGAGTTGGCATAGGCAACAAAAAGTTGGGGTGATTGACAAAACGGAGCAGTCCATTGAATATAGAAGGCAAGGGCCCTCCTGACGTCCATAGAATGGAGGGTCCGCTCGAACTCGTCCTTCGGATCCTGCATCAAGGCAGGTAGGACGATGGGCTGATTAATGTGAAAACTGGAAACCACCTTAGGAAGGAAGGAAATGTCCGGCCTCAAGAATACCTTGTGCTTATGGAAACAAGTGTAAGGAGGATCCGAGCATAGAGCACAGAGTTCACTAGCACGTTGGGCAGAGGTGATGGCAATCAGGAAGACAGTTTTCCAAGTGAGGGGCCACAGGTCAGTCGTAGCAAGAGGCTCGAAAGGTCTCCTCACCAATTGCAAGAGCACAAGTTCAAGGCTCCAAGGCGGCACGGGATCAGTCACTGGGGGGTGAAGGTTAATGTACCCTTTCAGGAACCTCTTTACTATCGTATCCTGAAAAGGAGACGGACGGTTTCGAGCTTGGAACTCCACAGAGATAGCCGCCAGGTAACCGCGGATGGATGATACCGAGAGCCCCGATTTCAAGAGTTCGAGGAGGAATTGGAGAACCGTTGACACCGAGCAGGATTCGAGACTCGTTCCTCTGTCGGCTAGAAACTTCTCAAATTTATTCCATTTGTATAGATAGGCCCCACGAGTAGATGGGCGTCGAGCGGCATCCACAATCTCCTGGACTTCTTTGGGTAAGGACGGCAGCATCGGGATCATGGTCAAATCCGCCAAGCTGTCAGACGCAGAGTGTTGAGGTCGGGGTGTCTGACCGTGCCCTGTTGAACGGTGAGGAGGTCCGGCCAATCCGAAAGACGGAAGAAACGCCTCTTGGACAGGTGAAGTAGCGGTGCAAACCAAAGTTGTCGGGGCCACCAAGGGGCAATCAGAATAGCGTCCACTCGATCCCGACGGAGCTTGGCGACTACTCGAGTCAACAACGGGATTGGTGGAAACAGGTACATATAGGGTCCTCCCCAATGGAACAGGAACGCATCTCCTCTCGAACCCTTGTGTCGCGTCCGGGAGCAGAATTGGGCGCATTGTCTGGTCTGAGCCGTCGCGAAGACATCTATTAACGGAGTCCCCCAGAGCTGGAAGAGTTGCTTTGTTACCTGCCTGTGAAGCATCCATTTGTGGACATTGGAATTGGAACGGCTCAGTCCGTCTACAAGAATATTTTCCTCCCCTGGGAGGTGAATGGACTGAAGAGAGATGTTCCGTTCCACACACCAGTCCCAAATCTGTAGGGTGAGGTGTAGGAGCTAAGGAGACCTGGTACCCCCTTGCTTGTTGAGGCAGTACATTACCGTGGTGTTGTCCGTGACCAGAAGGACAGTCTTGTTCCGGACAAGCACCTCGAAGGCCCGCAGAGCTTTCTGAACAGCCAAGAGTTCCAAGACATTGATATGCAGCTGTTTTTCTTCGGAGCTCCACAGACTCTGAATTTTGTGCGGACCCAAGTGCGCTCCCCATCCTTGCAGAGATGTGTCCGTTGTGAGAGAAGCAGTTGATTGCGGAGGATCGAAGGGAAGGCTGGAGAGAATGTTCCCCGGTATGAGCCACCAGTCGAGCAAGCGTTGCACCGGCCGAGGCATCATCAACAATTTCCTGGGAGAGTCCCGAAGAAGATAGAAGACACTCAGGAACCACTGCTGAAGCGGGTGGAACCGGAGCCTGGACAGAGGCGTGACTGATGTGGTTGCTGCCATGTGTCCTAGCAGCACTTGGATGTCGTGTGCTGGAACCCGACGAGACCAACGGCATCGATGGATCAAGCATCGAAGGGCGTCGAACCTGTCTCTGGGGAGATACGCAGCTGCAGAGGTGGAGTCCAGGCGAGCACCAATGAATTGGATGGACTGAGCAGGGTTCAGTTGGGATTTTTCCATGTTGACAACAAGTCCCAGGGTGTCCAGCACATCTAAGGTATAAGCAATGTCCTTCTCGAGCTGGGATTTGGAGCCTGCAGCAAGTAGCCAATCGTCTATGTAAGGAAAGACAGTGACCCCATGCTGTCGAAGATACGCAGCCACTGCCGCCATGCACTTGGTGAAAACTCTCGGTGCCGTGGACAGTCCGAAGGGGAGAACCCGAAATTGGTAGGCCACTTCTCCGATCTGGAACTCTAGAAACCTCCTGTGCAGGGGATGGATCCCTATGTGGAAATAGGCGTCCTTCAGGTCTATGGACGCAAACCAATCCCCTTGTTGGAGGAGGGGAAGGATAACAGCCAAGGTGGTCATTCTGAATTTCTTCGGTGTGATGTACCAATTCACTCCTCAGAGGTCGAGGATGGGACGCAAGCCGCCGTCCTTCTTCGGCATGAGGAAATACGTTGAAAAGAAGCAGAGATGCCGGTGTTCGGGGTGCACAGGTTCGATGGCCCCCTTTTGTAGCAGAGCTTGAACCTCCTCAAGAAGGGGAGGGGAGGGCGGTGTTATTCAGATCCGACCTGTTGGAGGCAGTTCGTCGAACTCGATCCAGTATCCCTGTCGTATGATTCTCAATATCCAGCGGTCGGATGTTATTAGGGACCAGGTGTCCTGGAACGACGACAGACGGTCTCCAAACAGGGGGCTATAAAAGAAAGGGAAAACATCAATAACAATGAGAGAGGTGCAACACTCAGAATCTCCATCTGCTTTGGTCCTTTGCTTGGTGCTTCGGTGGGGCCCGATACCGGGAGGCAGATCCCTGGCTCCTCACCGATGAGGTGGAGGACATCGGTTGCTGGAATCGGGACCTTCTAGACGGCTGTGGAGTGGTAATTCTCCTATAGGATTGGGAGTAGGATGAGGTATGCCAGGTGGAGCGGTATCTGGGGCGATAGGCAGAAGATGAGGTGGAAGGCATACCGTACTTCCACGCGGTGGTCCTCATCTTCTGTGTAAATTCTAACTTTTCATCCGTCGCCCCATTGAAAAGCCCCGACTTGTCGAAGGGCATATCTTCGATAGTTGCAGCCACTTGTGGAGATAGCCCTGAGGATCTTAACCAGGCATGTCTGCGCAATGCGATGGAGCCTGCCACTGTTTTGGCCGCGCAGTCGGCCACATGTCTCGCCGAGTTCATCTGTTGCCCAGCCAACAGTTGCACCTTGGTCTGGATGGCCTCCGCAAGTCTCCGGCGCTCGTCGGGCAAGTCCTGGAGCAAGGGTGATATATGCTCCCAAAGGACTTGCTGGTATGCACCCATACAGGCAGAATAATTAGCTATTCAAAAGCTGAGTCCAGCTGCCGAATACATCTTCTTGCCCATAATGTCTAGTTTCCACCCCTCTAGATCTGAGGGTGTAGATTGGGCTCAACGTTGTCTACGCGGCTGAGCCGCCTCCACCACCACTGAGTTTGGTTTTGGGTATTCTTGCAGCCAATCTATCCCCTCTCCAGCCACTGTCGATCCTTTTAGAAGTTGACGGGATGGACGATGGGTTTTCCCATGAGTTCTGGGTCAACTTTAATAGGGATGGCAATACCGGTATATGGGCAGCCAGAGGAGCCCTCGACTTCAGGCGTTGAGAGATGGGGTCGATTGGTTCAGACTCCCGCTCCGTCAGTTTTAGGTCCAAAGCATGAGACATCCTAACTATTTGCTCAGCGAAGGACCGAACATCATCTGTGGGCGAGGATGAGTCTTCGTCCAACAGATCAGGTTGAGGCGACGGAACAAAGGGAAGGTACTCTACCGAGGACTCAGATGAAGAAGAGGAGTCAGAGGAAGGAGATGGGGAGCGCTGGTCCCGATGGAGGGACGTTGTTCTTGGAGGCGGAGGGGGTGGTCTTGGTGCTGGCAGCAACGGAGGTAGAGGACAGGATGGAGATGGAGAAGCTTGGCATGATGCATCCCGAAGTCTAGGACCCGATGGCTCAGAGAGCGACCGGACATCCTTTTCCAAACCATGGAAAGAGATGCGTGGTGGAGACAGGAGGATCGCCTGGTGCGTTGCAGCCTCAGACGTCAGGTGGAAAGGAAATTCCTCCGCTTTCTCAGTCTGCACCAGCAAGGGGGTTTTGAAAATAGACCTAGCTAGGTCATATGCCCCATAGGCAGCCTCATCCTCAAGAATCTTTGAGGTGGAGGGTTGTGGTTCCTCCTGAGACTCAGGTACAGGAGATATAGCTCGGAGGAGTTCAGACCTCAAAACCAGCAGAGCTGGGGAGGGGACCTGATCTCGTGGGGAAACCTCTGCCTCTTCCTCAGAACCAATCTCCACCTAAACAATCTCAAGAGAGGGAGTTGGTGTAATGACCTTGGATTGTTGCCCTTTGGTTTCCACAGCCTGGTCCCGAGGTGGGCTCAGCACCCGTGGTAGAGCCTGGGTAGTAACAGTGGTACGGGTCGGTGTCTCACGAACCCGAGGCTGTTCTTTCGCTTTCTCATGGGAGCGCTTGGCCTTCTTTTTCTTAGGGAGTTTTCCCTTTGAAGAAGATTCACGGTCCCGACCTCGATCCTTGGAGCTCTCTCGATCCCGAGATGAGGTTTTTGTTCCCGCAGATGTTGGATCCGACGAGGGTCGGTCCCCAGTCGGGGTCGACTTAGCCGCGTGCTTGTGCGAATGAAGCTCAGCTTCAGGGTCCGATGCCACAGAGCGGCGGCAGGAAGGACTTTGGGATCGACGGCGCTTTGCAGGTGGAGAGTGGTCAGATTTCGATGCCGGGGAGCTCTCCTGGTGCACAAGAGTTGTTCCTTGTCCCAACGCCGGAGTCGATGCCGCAGATGGGATAAGGGCCTTCTCATACAGGAATGATTTCAGGCGGGAAGAACGGTGTTTCCTCGCTTGAGGAGTAAAGGCCCAACAATGTACACAGGCATCCACATTATGGGATTCGCCCAAGCAGATGAGGCATCTGGAATGACCATCTGAACTAGGCAGCTTCGCCTGGCAAATGATGCACCTCTTGAAGCCCAATTTGGAAGCCATAGTGGGCAGCGTGAGTCACAACGAACCGGGTCAGACCAAGAAGAACAGTAATAAAGCCAGAGGGATATGCGGATCGTAGTCAAGGAAAGCCGAGTCAAGCCAATGAAGCAGAAGACATGCCAGAACCAAAGGGATATCCAAAAACGTCGTCAAGAGAACCGAGTCAAGCCAGCAAGATCGAACAATAGCCAAAGGGTAGAGCAGGAATCAAAGTCAAAAACCAGTCCAAGTCGGAAAAAAATCAGAGAATCGTAGTGATGAAGGTTCCTTTAGAGCTGCTAGCGCGGCGGAAAAAAAGGAACTGAGGGGATTTAGGCGGGAAGCCCTTATAAGGGACCGTTAGGATGGGCGGAGCTACCACCAAAAATGTATCTATGCACATTCTGCCTAGCGATACTAGAAGGTTCCGTATGCACTGTGCAGGCACAGGAATAAACCCAACTGTGTGATTCACAGAGACCACGAAGAAGATGTGATGTCCAGTCAGAGGACCGCACAGTCCACGTGGAAACAGATATATGGTGGGTCAGAGCAGAGAGCACAGAGTTTGCTTGTCCTCCTTGCCGAAGTAATGGCCACGAGAAAGGCCGTCTTTCCAGGTGAGAAGTCTAAGATCTGATGAGGCCATAGGTTCAAAGGGTGGTTGGGTGAACTGGGAGAGGACAAGGTGCAGCTTCCAGTGAGGAGTGGGTCCCACCACTGGAGAGTGAGTATTTCAGATGCCCTTGAAAAACTGTTTCACCGTGGGGTGTTGAAAGAAGGACAGAACTTCCATGGAGTGGAGGTGGAAGGTAATCACTACAAGGTATCCCTTGACTAATGAAAGGGATAATCCTGTATTAGCAAGTGACAGGAAAAAGTCTAAGATGTGACCAACACGAGTGTCCTTGGGCGTGACCAATCTCTCCATAAGACATCAGAGAAATGTTTCCCACTTATAGGTGTAGGCCCTCCTTGTGGATGCTTTATGTGCTGCCAGGAGCACCTCCCGGACTTGCTGGGAAAGGGGGTCTACTGGAGGATTCTCCACACTTTCAAGCATAGGGTGTAAGCATTCTGATGATGAATTTGACCCCCATGCATGGCCAGAAGGTCCCAGCAAAGGGGAAGAGGAAGATAAGTACAGTGAAAGAGCAGAAGCAGTGGGGAGAACCAGGGTTGCCTGGGGCACCACAGGGTAATGAGTAGGCATTGAGAGCGTTCCCTGGTGATCTTGGAGATCACCCATGTGATCAGTGGGAATGGAGGGAACGCATATAGGAGAGGCCCCGTCCATGTGTGGAGAAATGCGTCCCCCTTGGATCACATTGTCCGTATCCTGGAGAAAAATGTTTGTCAGTGCATCTTTGTCTCTAAGGCAAAAAGGTCCACCAGAAGCATTCTCCAGGGCATGGAAATTTGTTTAAACACCTCTGGACAAAGCTCCACTCATGGAGGAAGTTCGGGGCCCTGCTGAGGGCATCTGCCAGTGTGTTTTCTTCTCCCAGGAGGTGAACAGCCAATATGAGGATGTTGTGGGCGATGCATCAGTCCCAAATCTGTACAGTGAGAGTTAGCAGTGTGCAGGATCTTATTCCTCCCTGTTAGTTTATGTAAAACATTACTGTAGTGTTTTCCATGATGATTTCTATTGCTTTGCCCCATATAAGGGGTATGAAGGCTCGGAGTGCTTTTTCCACCGCCAAGAGTTCCAGGACGTTTATGTGATATGATGATTTGTCCTTTGACCACTTTCCTTGCACTGTAAGTCCTAGACCATGTGCACTCCTACCCTGGAGGGATGCATCCACCGTGATGGAAATTTGTGTCTGAAGAGGTTGAAATGGTATCCCTGAAAGAAGGTTGTCTGGGTTCAGTCACCAGGTGAGAGATCTTTATACCGGCATTGGGGTGCTGAGGAGACGGTATGGAGGGTCGAACTCTGAAAGGAACCAGTATTGTAGCAGCTGCATCCTGAGTCTCGTAAATGACATGACGGCTGTGGTTGCTGACATGTGGCCCAGCACAGTTTGAATGGTCTTGGCAGACCAAAGTCTGGCACTGTGGCAGTGCTTGGCTAGGCACTGTCGATATCGAGTCCAGTCGTATAGGGGGAACACTTTGGCTACCATGGAGTCTAATATGCCCCTATGAATTCAGCCGATGTTCTCAATGTGACAGAGGATTTCTCTAGGTTCAGTGCAAGTCCTAGATCAACAAGGAGGGAGAGTGCCATTTCTGTGTCTCAGAGCAGTTGGGTCTCTGAGTGCGAGACTAGAAGCCAATCATCTATGTATGGGAAGATGACAATTCCCTATTGATGAAGCCATGCTATGGCAACAGCCATGCATTTTTGGAAAACCCTCAGGGCAGTGGCAAGGCTGAATGGCAGAACTCAGTATCTGTACAGTACATGTTCCTCCCTATTACAAATGCCAGAAACTTTCTGTGGAGCTGTGAATGCCAATGTGAAAGTAGGCATCCTGCAGGTCGATCGTGACAAACCAGTCTTCTTTTTTCAGCAGCGGAAGAAAGTGGGTATAGATACCATACGGAAATGTTTTGGTGTAATATTGAGTGCCCTGAGGTGTAAAATGGGGAGAAGGTCTCTATCCTTCTTTTGTATGGTGAAGTATTTGGAGAAGAAGGAAGTGTGCACATCCAATGGGTAAAGAGGTACGGTGACACCCTACTGGAGAAAGGAGTTTACCTCCTCCAGAAGCGGTGTGGATGGTTCAGTACGCCGAAGGATGCCAACAGGTGGAAGTGAGTCAAATTCAATTAGGTACCCCCCTGAAACAATGTTTAGGACCCACCTGCCCGTAGTAATGTGAGAGCAGGTGCATATGTGGAGTGCTAACCTGCTGCCAAACAAAGAGAAGAGACTGATAGGGAGGACTGGGGAGTCAAAATCAACATTTGGGATGAGCCGGGCCTTTCTTCTTATAGGAAGATCCAAATTTGGTTTCTCCTTGGTTTAAGCTGGATTGACCGGTTTTCCTCGTTCGTGCGAAGGACGATAGCTATAGGATCGCCTTTCCTAAAAAGAGGACTTGGGCCAGGATTTTTGCGATTTGAAGGAGGCGCCCAAGGAGGAAGGCCTAACTTTTTTATTGTGAGGTTAATCTTCTGCATCGTTTCAAGGGTACTGTCTGTTTGCTTGTTAAAAAGGCCATCCTCGTCAAAGGGGACGTCTTTCTGGTGGCGCTGGCTTGGGAGGAATGTCCCACGAAAATAGCCACACATACCTGCGGAGGGCTACTGCTGCAACCATGGACTTGGAGGTGCAATCTCCCACGTGGCATGAGGAGTTTATTTGTTGCGCTGCCAAGGAATGTGCCTCTGTTTGGATGGCTTTGGCTAGCCTCTTATCATCTTCTGGGAGCTTATTGAGAAGAGGGCCATTCCCTGCCATACGTGTTGCTGCTACACTCCTCAGCAGGCTGAATAGTTTGAAATCCTAGGAGTAAGGGTTGTGTGGAGTAGAACTTCTTGCCCATTGAGTCTAGTTTCCTACCCTCCTACAGATGGGGAGGAGTCCTATTGTTGAAATCATAGAATCATAGAATTGTAGAGTTGGAAGAGACCACGAGGGCCATCCAGTCCAACCCCCTGCCACGCAGGAAATCTTGATCAAAGCATCCCTGACAGATGGCAATCCAGCATCTGTTTAAAGACCTCCAAGGAACGAAACCCCACCACGCGCCGAGGGAGTGCGTTCCACTGCCGAACAGCTCTTACTGTCAAAAAGTTCCTCCTAACGTTGAGGTGCAATCTCTGTTCCTGGAGCTTGCATCTACTGCTCTGTGTTCCAGTCTCTGGAGCAGCAGAAAACAAGCCCGCTCCATCCTCAGCATGACACCCCTTCAAATACTTAAACAGGGCTATCATATTGCCTCTTAACCGTCTTTTTTCCAGGCTAAACATACCCAGCTCCCTAAGTCTCTCCTCATAAGGCATCGTTTCCAGACCTTTCACCATTTTCGTTGCCCTTATCTAGACATGCTCTAATTTGTCAATATCCTTTTTGAATTGTGGTGCCCAGAACTGGACACAGTAGCCTAGGTGAGGTCTGACCAAGGCAGAATAGAGCGGCACTATTACTTCCCTTGATCTAGATACTATACTTCTATTGATACAGCCCAAAATCGCATGGGCCTTTTTAGCTGCCACATCACACTGTTGACTCATGTTCAATTTATGGTCTACTGGGACTCCTAGATCCCTTTCTCACTTAGTCTCATTCAGCCAGGTCTCTCCCATCCTATATCTATGCATTTCATTTTTTCCGCCCTAAGTGCAGTACTTTACATTTCTCCGTATTGAATTTCATTTTGTTAGCTTTGGCCCAGCTCTCCAGTCTATCCAGGTCATTCTGAATTTTGATCCTGTCCTCTAGGGTATTAGCTACTCCTCCTAATTTGGTGTCATCTGCAAATTTGATAAGTATGTCCCTAATTCCCTCATCCAAGTTATTAATAAAGATGTTGAATAGCACTGGGCCCAGGACAGAACCCTGTGGCACCCCACTGGTCACATCTTTCCAAGATGAAGAGGAGCCACTGCTGAGCACCCTTTGGGTTCGGCCAGTCAACCAATTACAAATCCATTTAACAGTTAACTTCTCTAGCCCACATTTTACAAGCTTGTTTGCAAGAATGTCATGGGGAACCTTGTCAAAGGCCTTACTGAAATCAAGGTATGTGATATCCACAGCGTTCCCTTCATCTACCAAGCTGGTCATTTTATCAAAAAAAGAGATCAGATTAGTCTGGCATGACTACCCATGTTGACTTTTTGTGATTATGGCATTGCCTTCTAAATGTTCACAGACTCTCTGTTTAATGATCTGCTCTAGAATCTTCCCTGGTATTGATGTCAGACTAACTGGACGATAATTGTTGGGATCCTCTTTTTTCCCCTTTTTGAAGATGGGAACAACGTTTGCCCTCCTCCAGTCTGCTGGGACTTCTCCTGTTCTCCAGGAATTCTCAAAGATTATTGCCAATGGCTCTGAGATCACATTTGCCAGCTCTTTTAATACTCTTGGATGTAGTTCATCTGGTCCTGGAGATTTAAATTCATTTAGATTAAGAAGGTATTCCTGTACTACCTCTTTGCTTATTCTGAGCTGGATTTCCCCTATTGTGTCCTCTGTTCCATTCTTCTCAGGTTGGTCCCCCTTTTCTTTTTCTGTAAACACTGAGGCAAAGAAGGTGTTGAGTAATTTTGCCTTTTCTCTGTCCCCAAAGAAAACATCACCGAAAGAGACCTTCTGTTGTGCTATCTGGCCTTTTTAGTCATCAGTGCGCTTGCAGAAAGCACGGGATGAGTCCTTCCTGAATCTTCGTTTGCGAAGAAAAGCCAGAGAGAGCTTGTCAGTATAGTCTAGCTTTCTGTGTCCTCGCTGGCCAGCAAAACACCTAAGGGTTTTCCATACACAGAGCATGAGCATAATAGCCATCTCACAGCTGTGCTCCTCAGCCACTGGTGTTCACAGGTATCTGAAGAGACAGTTCCTCTGGTGAGTGTGTGTGTGCATGTGCGTGCGTGCATGTGTGCATGTGCATCTTCAAGTCACCTGTCAACTTATGGTGACCCCATGAATTTCATAGGATTTTCTTAGGTAAGGAATACTCAGAGGTGGTTTTGCCAGTTCCTTCCACTGAAATATAGCCTACAGCACTTGCTATCTGTTGGTGGTCTCCCTTCCAATTAGTAACCAGGGATGAGCCTGCTTAGCATCCAAGACCAGACAGGATCAGGTGCTTCTAGAGTATTTAGGGTTTTTTTCCTCTGACTCTGGAGGGAATATACAGTCATTATGACCTACAGCCACTGACAGCCTTGTTCTCCGTGAACTTGTCTGATCACCTTTTAAAGGCTTCCAAGGTGGCAAGCATCACTACATTTTGCACTAGCAAGTTCTTCTTTTTGTCCAACAGATGACTCCAATGAGTATGAGTAAATACGCTTTATACACACTGTGCATAACTTTTTATAGATGCTCTCAACTTAACTTTCTTCCAAACACTAACATTTCCTTATAGGAGAATTGCTCCTGCTTCCTGTCATTTTGGTTTCCACTTTCTGCATCTTCTCCAGTTCTACAGTATCTTCTCTTGGGTCTCTCACACCACAGTTACAGCATTTTGATCCAACTTTAAATGCTCCATTCTGTGGGATCCTGGGATTTGTAGTTTGATAAGGTATTTAAAATTATCTGCCAGAGATCTATACTGCCTCTCCAAACTTCAAATCCCAAGATTCTGTAGGGTGCAGTTATGGTGGTTCAAGTGGTATCATAGTGCTATCATTGATGCTATTTCTAGTGTGGCAATGCCATGGATTCAAATACAGACTTTTCTAGAGAGGCAGTCCAGAAACTTGGAAGCACACTGGAGAATCCTGAAGATAACACAAGTTGAAATTAAAAAGCAAGTCTTCTAGAGATAAGAGTAAAGCAAAGAGAAATGAGGATCCAAAAATTAATATTTACTCTACATTTAAAAAAAGTGATCAGGGAAAAGGAAGCAACTTGGCACAAAGGTTAACAAGAAAGTTGGTGCAAGGAGATTGAAGAGCAAAAGATAAGTTCAGTAAGTAAACTTTTAAAGCTGAAAATCCTAGAAGAGTTCAAATGAATGCGCTGGTTACACAGCACAGGACGTTCCATGGTAAATTATCCACCCCAAAAATAAAGGTGTTTTTTTAAAAAAGTAAAATCAATAAGGACTACTGTATTTCAAAAAGGGAGGCATATTAGCCCATTGCAGCAAAAACAACAGTCTTGTGGCACCTCAAAAACTACAAATTTCATTTGGCATGCAGTAAATAAATAAATAAAACTTCAAGGGCACTACCTCTCTGTGAGGCAAGAGGCTATGCTGATGGTAACAGTGCTGCTGGTAGGGTCTCCCAAGTCAGACAGGCTTTTGTTGAGGAGAGAAGTGAAATGTGTCAAACAGTGACTGGGCAGCAGCAGTGTGTATGGGGGGGGGGTGATACTGGCAGGAGATCGTTCAGAGAAAATGACAGTGGCACCAGAGCTAATATTTGTTAGTACTGTGCAGAAGGAGGCAGAGTAAACCCCTTTTGAATGTCTTTTACCGTATAAACCCTACGATGAGACAGTTCAAAACAAGAGATAGTGCCAGAAAATGAAACTCCCGGATTGGAAGGCACTCGACAAGCTACTGGGGTACAACAGAAGACAACTAGGAGTAGCGCTGTGGTTAATGAGGCAAATGGACTGAAGCTGAAAAGATATTCAGCTGTTGACATGCTCAGAGGTGAAAGGAAACTCTGAAGTGCTGCGTTACAGTGCACTGAACACTTTGTACATGCTCAGAGATCCAGGCAGCCAAAAATTAGCAGAAGTAACTCCAGTTGCCCCCAGCATATCCTCAAGGATGCCTAACAAGCATGTAGCCACTCAGGTAGTGCCTAAACAACTATACTTTATTGATACATATTAGAATATATACAGAAAACAACAGAGAATCATCTCTGTGTCAAAATCTTAGGACACAGCAGCTTTGAATCACTGCTCAGTCCTGTAATCGCCGTAGAACACAAAAACACACTGGGTACAGATGATACAGAGCCTCACATTACAGACAGTAAACATCCTGTCTCATACAGTTCTCACACAGATAAGCATGAAACGAACCCCAAGGTTATGTTCTCATTACATAGGCCAGCTGCAGTCATGTTTACAGCTTGCATGCCCTCTTCAGGCAGACAAACTGATTTACAACATTAATTTCATGTATTGCATATCCCATACTCTTGACAGATGGCTGCACAAGACATATTATAGGAACATGGAGAAGCATGAACAGGGGAAGCTAGACATAGTAAGGCAAGAAATGGAACGTATACGCATTGCAATACTTGGAGTGAGTTAGCTAAAGCAGACAGGAATGGAGCATTTTGAGTCAGAGAATTACACGTGTTTTACTCAGAAGAAATGAGCTGACATTAATAGTGAGGAGAGATGTAGCAAAAGCATTCAAAGGATATAATGCAAAGTCCAACTGAATCTTATCAATAAGACTTCAGGGAAAATCCAACAATATAACCATAATGCAAATTTATGCTCTAACTACAGAGGCAGAAGAAGAAATTGAAAGAGGTCTGCAATGGAATCTAGGAGAAAATTGACCACATATAAAAACAGGACCTCTTGTTAATCATAAGCGGCAGGAATACAAAAGTAGGGAAAAGAGCAGAATCTCTATAGAAAAATTTGGAGTAGGATCAAGAAATGAAGCAGGATAATGACTGATGGAATTCTGTAAGGCCAGCAGTTTGTTAATCATAAACACACTGTGAAGTCGAAGGCTTTCATGGCCGGCATGCATAGATTTTCCTTAGTTTTTTTCCCCTGGCTCTGAGGCTGTGTTCTGGAAGCGTTTATTTCTGACGTTTCACCTGCATCTGTGGCTGGCATCTTCAGAGAATGGTTGGGTAGGAGTGGGGGAGAGGGTTACATACTGTGAAGCCCTGTTGGGGAATATGTAAATTTGTTTAGTTGAATGGCTAGTTTCTGGGTGGAGATATGCAAGGATGATTAGTGTCTGTTTGGCTAATGGTTGGTTAATGGTCCATTGTCTGCTGGAAATCCCCCCTGTCCCTGAGTGGAGTTCATTTGCAGGTGTTGAGTTTTGACTCTAGTGTTTTTCAAAACTGGAAGCCAGATTTTCTTTACTTTTAGGGTTCCTTCTTTCCTGTTGAATTTGTCCAGGTATTTGGGGATTTCAGTAGCTTCTCTGTGCATTCTGACATGATAGTTGTTGGCCTGGTCCACAATTTCAGTGTTTTCAAATAACATTTTGTGTCCAGGTTGGTTTATAACATGTTTTGCTACTGCTGATTTTTTTTGGCTGGCCAGTCTGCAGTGTCTCTCATGTTTGCACACTGCGTTTAGTGGTCCCTATGTAAACTTGTCTACAGTTGCGGGTAAACTCCTGCAGCTGTGAGAGGGTCTTTTTTTGGCCTTCACTGAGTGTAGCATTTCTTGGATTTTCTTGGTTGGTCTGTAGATTGTTTGGAGGTTGTGTTTCCTCATACGTTTCCGTATTCTGTCTGTGACTCCTTTGATGTATGGTAAAAATACCCTCCCTTTGGGTGGCTGTTTTTCTTCATTCCTTCAAAGTAAACAAAATCTGGCTGCCAATCCTGAAAAACACTAAAATCAAAACTCAACACTTGCAAATGAACTCCACCCAGGAACAGGGGGATTTCCAGCAGATAATGGACCATTAACCAACCATTAACCAAACAGACACTAATCCTCATTGCATATCTCCACCCAGAAACTAGTCATTCAAATACAGAAATTTACATATCCCCCAAACAGGAGTTCACAGTATATAAACCCCCCACACACTCCTACCCAACCATTCTCTGAGATGCCAGCCACAGATGCAGGCAAAACGTCACAAATACACTCTTCCGGAACACGGCCTCACAGCCCAGAAAAAAAACAAGGAAAATCCACACACACATTCTTCAAGCAACCCAAGAGGTGACTGTATACATGGACATCACCTGATGGCCAATATAGAAATCAAATAGACTACATAATTGGAAGCAGAAGAGGGAGAAGCCCCATTCTCTCTGCAAAAACAAAACCAGGAGCAGATTGTGTCAGAGTCCATGAACTACTAATTAAAAAATTAGAGTAAAGCTGAAGAAGAACACTAAACCAGTCATCATGCCAAAATACAACCTGAAGAATATCCTCATAGAATTTAAATGTAAAAAATAGATTTGCACTACTGAGTCTAACTGACCAGGAGCCAGAAGAACTTTGGACTGAAGCCAGGGGCACTGTCAGGGAGGAATACAAAAAGACACTATTTGCAGCCAAAATGAAAGTGAAGCCTCAATAGAAGACAGATGAAAATCTTTAAGTAGTTAAGGATAGACAAGAAGCAAAAGTAAATGGTGACAGAAACAGGATCAGAACCCTGAATGTAATTGTTCAGCAGCTTGTGTACAGGGACAAGGAGAACAACTATAATAATGCAGAGAAACAGAAGATCACAACAAAGAAGGAAGAACAAGATACCTCTCCCACAAGATCTGAGAAATCAAAGGGAAATTTAAACCAAGAGTAGGTATGCTATATGACCAGCAGGAGAGCACATTACATGACCAAGTGAAAACAAAAAGATGATGGAAAAAGATGATGGAAAAGATGTATTCAGGACAAGAGGCTATCATCAAGACACAATATGGAGAAACGGAATGGTTTCCAATTGGTCAAGAGATCAGGCAAGGCTACACCTTATCACTCTGTTTAACTTGTATATTTGTAAAGCAGGATTGGAAAGGAGGTGTACAAATTGGAGGAGAGAACATCAGCAATTTAAGATATGCAGGTGACAGCATACCACTAGCAAAAAAAAAAAAGGCTTGAAAGGATTGCTGAAGAAATTCAAGAAGAACGAGCAAACACTGGTTTACATTTGAGCATTAAGTAAACAAAAATAATGATCACAGATGGCTTACATAACTTTAAAACAGGCAATGAAGTCATCAAAATAGTTCAAGATTTTTCATACCTTGGTTCAGTTATAAATCAGAATGCAGTCAAGAAATCAGGAGAACTTGGGGACTTCCAGTTGGCTATGGCGTTGCAGCAGAACTTTCACTGAGGAGCTCTCAGTGAAACTCTGGCAGCACGGGGTTTGCAGCCTGATCTCTGACAGCTAGGATCGGCAAAACTTATCTCCTGGCATGGAGAAAACAGAGGGGCTCACAAAGATCCAGTGCCTGCTCAGATCGTCCCCAGGGGACCAACTTCGTAAGGTGTTGGGACAGCGAGATGGAGCAGAGGGGAGCAATCCACCACTGCGTGTCTGCTGCCGAAGATTCTCGGCACAACCGCCGCCACCAATTTTAAAGTAAGCACTTTGTACATCGTTTCACTTATGGGAGAATCCAGCTTTACTCATGATCAGTGAATGCCTAATCAGTTAAATTTCACAAGCAGATTAATTTCTTCGTGGGAAAATTAATAATGGACAGTGCTTTGATGACTGTATCTCACCCATGATATTCACTATTACATTACAAGGATACAAAAGGATACAAAAGAGGAGAGAGGGGACTGAGTATAAAAAAAATCTCTTCTATCCTTATCAAGCTGAATGGACAGTACTATTTGGATACAATGTTACTGATCATGGATTAGCATTCTGCAATATGTACTGTGGAGAACTGAGATTCATATGGCAGTGACACATGGCAGAGCGTTTTTCTTCTGAGATTTGAAATCAATTTTGGGGGAAAATAGCAGCATAATCTGTATTTAAAATCTTGGCAGACTTAGTTGACTTGAAATCTAGGAACTGAACTGTCGAATAGTAGAATTGGACAGAGGATGCATACAGATCCGGCACGGGGAGAATAAAAGGAGAGGAAGAAGACAATATGGCGTTAAACTGACTGTTCAACGACTGTTCAGCTCTTGGGACTAGAAATTTATTCATTTAAAAGAAGGTCCATATTCGAGTTTGATTGTATTGGGGAAGGGGTCATCAGAAAGAGGGGGAAGTGGAGATACTGGGAGTGAATACAGCTGGGTTGGAATAACTAAGGAAAAGAGTAGCAAGATTGAACAAGATTGAATAAAGAGAAAAGAGGGGAAGGTTAAGGGGCTATCAAGGATTATAAGGGGATATCAAGAGGTGGGGAAAGGAGAAAAGGGAAAGAGAAGAGGGGTTATTAAGATGGAGGAGGGACAATAAAGGGGGGGTTTAAGAGAACTGAAGAGAAGGCAAAAGGAGAAATGCAGAGTGGACTGAATGGAAGGGAATATCCAAAACGAATAGATAAAAGCCTGCTAATTGTATAGAGTGCATAGATTGGACTGAAGGGTGTTTGTATGTTAATATGTTTATAGAATAGTGAAGAAGGTGGGTGGTAACTAAGTGAAGTTTAGAGAAGGTTTACAGAAAGTGAAGAAGGTGGGGGAAGTAGATAGGAGCATGTATAGAGGAGAAGACAAGAGAAAGGAAAAGCAGTGTATCAGGGAGAGGAAGAGGGAGAGAAAGGGAAAAAAGCAGTAGAGAATACTTTCAGAAGTATAGAGATAGAAAAGAATGAGTTAAGAAGGGATAGGTGGAGGAGCAGAGGAACTGGGGTTACCTTGTTGAAATAGAGAAAAAGTAGTAGGAAAGTATACTGTGGTTTGTTATTACTATTGTGGTTGATTATAAGGGAGATTCCTGACATCTCTGGGGGACAGAGAGTGGGTTAATAGGATTGGGTGTGAGGAAGCAGTTGAAGGGGCAATTAGGAAGATAGAAGGGGGAGGAGTTGGGAAAGAAGAGGTGTGGAAGTGAAGTAGGGGAGGGGAACAGAGGGGCAAGAGAGGGAAGGGGAAGGGAGGGGAAGTGGTGGGAAGACAAGGGGAGGGGAAGGGAAGGGTGGTTGTGGGAGAGAGGGGGTGGATGAGAGAGGGGGAAGAATTTATAATCCATTGAAATACACCTGTGTGTTTAATAATAATATATTGACGTCAAATCCCAATGTATTGAGGTTAGTCATTTAATCTGATTTATTGAAAGTGAGAAACTGAAAGACTGAGAAACTGAGTTATTGAATCACTAACTGAGTTACTGAGTTACTGTACTATATTAGGATATAGAGATATATTGGGACTTATTGAAATATTGAGATATTGTGATATATATATACATATATATATGAAATAAGAGGTTTAATTCAATACTTTACTAATTTCAATTTAATTCAGTTTTAGGGTTTACCTTGATTGTTGCTTATTTTTGTGCTACTGTTTACTTCTGGGCTTCCTCTTCACCACTTGTCATCTGTTTGAACTGTTGTCCTCTTCTTCCAACTATCCTATCCCCTAGTGTTTTCTTTTCTTTTCTTTTCCTTTCTTTCTTTCTTTCTCCTTTTTTTCTCTCTCTCTTTTTTTTACTCCCTTTTTTCCTTTTCTTCCTTCTCTCTCTTTCTTCTTCCTTTCCTCTCCCCCTTTACTTTCCCACTCTCCTCTCCCTTTTTTCCCTCTTTCTTGGGAGAAGGGAGAAGTTTAAGAATGACAGATTGAAGTGATAGACTGAAGTTTTTCTGTTTTTGTTGAAATTGTGAAGTATCGAATATTGGAAGGGGGAATTTATAACTTTAAATTTTTACAGTCTATTATCTAGAGGGTTGCAATAAAAAGTAAAGGAAGAGATAGAAGAAAGAAAGCATAGTGAATACAAGTAAACAGTTAAAAGAGAATAATTTGGATTTTCTGAGGGAGGGAGAGAGAGGGAAAAGGAGGGGGAGGGGTTAGCAGTTAGTGGGAGTGTATTAGATTAACGTATACAGTTATGGCAGCAAAAAGGACAACACAAACTACAATACAAACAATGAAGAGGTCATCTGACCCAAATTTATCACCTATTTTAGAAGAACTGAAACTATTACGAACTGAAATAAAAGAAATGAAATCTGAAATAAACATGACATGAAGAAGGAATTGAAAGGGATAAAAGAATCAATTGAAATGATTATGACAGATTCGAAGCAATTAAAAGACAAGATGGATGTATTAGAGACTAGAATGGATCAAGTCGAAAGAAAAACAGGTCTTCTGGAGGATGCACAGGAACAGGAATTGGATGAACGTAGTCTTCAAGAACTAAAATGGAGGGTGAACTGAATCAAGGTAAGAGGGATAAAGGAACAAGCAAATGAAGATTTATATAAATTCTTGATTCATAAACTAGCTAAATTTGTGGGAAAGACCAAGACACAGTTTGATGGGAGGTAGATAAAATTTACAGAATTTCCTCAAAAGTGGCTCAACAAAGAAATCTCCCAAAGGATATAGTAGTTTATTTTGTAAGAAAAAAAAAATGAGAGATATGATTTTGCAACAAAATTACATGAATAAATTTCAAGTGGAGATGTCAGAGATCACAATATATAAGGATATCCCAATGAGAATTTTGAGAAAAAGGAGAAACTATAATGTTTTGACAACTCATTTAAAACAAATGGGAGTTCCATATAGATGGGAGAAACTGGAGGGAATTTCTTTTAAATTTAAACAAAAAAAATCAAAATAAATACAGTGAAAAAAATGAAGGAAATTATGGAGAAATACAAGAAAGATTTGAAACCTAAATTTAAACACACACAAGAGACACAAGACCAAATTGATAAGGAGGAGGAGGATGGAGAACAGAATACAGAAGATGGAGAGGATAATAAAGAAGACTCAACTGAAGAGGGGAAGGAGGAAGAAGAGATAGAAGAACAAATTGAGGAAGACATTGTTGAGTAAGAGCGTCTAAACCAAAACTAAAGTAAGATGACACTTAAATTTATAACGTGGGATGTCAGAGGATTAAATTTGCTTGAAAAAAGAAGAAAATCTTTCACACTATGGGGAGGAAAAAATATGGAATAGTATGCCTTCAAGAAACACACATTAAACAAGATGATGTGAGACTGTTAAAAAACAAAAAGCTGGGTAACGAATTTGTATCAGCAAGTAAGGACAAGAAAAAAAGAAGAGTGGTGTTATATATAAATCACAAATTACAAGCGGTAGAACTCTTTAAAGACAGAAATGGACACTATATCGGATTGGAGGTAATTATACAAAGTACTAAGACACTAATAATTGGACTTTATACTCCATTGGAAAATAAGTCTAAATTTTATGAAGAACTAATGTTGAAAATAATGTCATAAGGCTATGATAGAATCAACTTGATGGGAGATTGGAATGGCGTGATTTCGCCAGCACTTGATAGAAAATCAACAAAAAAAATCAAATTGACACAAGGAAAACTACCGTGTTCATTTGAGATTATGAGAAATAATTTAGGACTACTGGAAGCTTGGAGATATTTATACAATGATGCAAAGGATTATACCTTCTACTCGGACAGACATAAATCTTTTTCGAGAATAGACTTTTTTATGGTATCTAAAAATATCTGTAACTTAATACAAAAGGTGGAAATCCTCCCAAGAATTTGGACTGACCATAACCCGGAGACACTAGAAATAAAAGAAAGAAGAACAGAATACAACTGGAGGCTTAACAATTATTTATTGCAGCATGAAGAAGTGCTTAACAAAGCCAAGGAGACTTTAAAATGGTATTTTGAGGAAAATTTAAATGATCAAGTGAGTGTTTATAGCACTTGGGAGGCATCAAAAGCGGTTATGAGAGGGTTTTTCATAGAGCAAGCTGCTGAAATAAAAAAGAAGAAATTGGAAAGAATATCAAAACTGAATGAAAAAATAAGAGAAAAAGAAAAGGAATTACAATCGGCACCTTATAATAAAACTATATTAACAAAAATCAAAATCCTACAAGAACAACTTTCACTTCTGACATTAGAAGAAATGCAGAAAAAAACTACAGTACATCAAACAATACCATTTTGAAAAATCAATTAAACCGGGTAGATGGCTTGTGCTTAAATTACAAAAAAAGAAAGAAAAAAATTATATTGCTAAAATAAAAGAAGGAAAACAATTTACAGATCAAGACAAAATTAAGAATGTTTTCAAGAACTTCTTTACATCGCTGTACAAGAACCATAAAGCACCACTAGGAGATTTAGAATCTTTTTTGCATAACGAGCCACTTCCAGAATTTATGGAAGAACAGAGATGTAATCTTAACCAACCAATAACACCAACTGAAATCATAGAAGCAATTAGAAGACTTAAGTTGGGGAAAGCTCCTGGACCTGATGGCTTTATACCAAAATATTACCAATGTATGGAAGAGATTCTAATTAACCCCTTTCAGAGAGTATTAGAAGAAATTTTAAAAGGCTCTATCCCCAGCTCGTGGAAAGAGGAGAATATTATTTTATTACATAAAGAGAACCGTGACCCTCAAGATCCAAAAAATTACTGACCCATATCACTGTTAAATGTTGATTATAAAACATTTGTTTCCATTTTGGCTCACAGATTGACAAAAATACTTAAAAGCTGGGTGCAAGAAGATCAAAGAGGATTCCTACCTGGTAGATATCTACGAGACAATGTCCATCATGTGCTAGACTTAATTGAGTATCATGATGTGCATATTGACAAGAAATTGGCTGTAATCTTTTTGGATATTGAGAAGGCCTTTGATAGTGTAAATTGGAAAATAATTATAGATATCTTAAATAAAATAAAGGCCGGAAGAGATTTTATAAATTGGATCCAAGCGATCTACAACAATAAAACTGCTAAATAGATTATTAATGGAGAAAGGACAAAAGAAGTGCAAATCCAAAAAGGCACCAGACAAGGATGTCCCTTATCATCACTTTTATTTCTATTAGTTATGGAAATTTTAAGTAAAAGGTTGCGAGGAGAACAGAAAATTACAGGAATAAAAATTGGTAAAAAAAATTACAAATTAAAATTATATGCGGACGACAAAATGATTTCACTAAGTGAGCCAGTAGAAGAAATGAAAATAATTGTACACATTTTGAAAGAATTTGAGTATCTAACAGGGCTGAGGGTGAATATAGACAAGACAGTCATAATTGTAAAAAAATTGACAACAAAGGAGACAAAAGAACTAACTGATATATCTGGATTCAAGGTAGTTAAAAAAGTATGTTATTTAGGAATTACTATTACAAATAAAAACACAGAATTATTTCATAACAACTATGAAAAGATATGGGCCGATATCAAAAAGAATTTAAACAATTGGAAAAATCTCAAGCTATCACTACTGGGAAGGATCTCTGCAATTAAGATGAAGTTTTACCAAAATTGCTATTCCTTTTCCAGATGATCCCGATTATACATAATGCAAAGGTCTTTTCAGATTGGCAGAAAGACATTTCAAAATTTATTTGGTTGGGAAAAAAACCAAGAGTGAAGATGAAAGTCCTGTTTGATTCGAAGACGAGAGGAGGGTTAAGTGTTCCTAACTTGAGATTGTATTACGAGTCGTGCTGTCTTGTATGGCTTAAAGAATGGATATCACTAGAGGATGAGAGCTTATTGAAATTAGAAGGTTTTAACAATAGATATGGCTGGCACGCCTATTTGTTCTATAATAAAGTGTCGATAAGCAAGGAGTTTAACACCCATTTTATAAGGAAGAACCTGCTCAAAGTTTGAAACAAATATAAAAGACGGTTGTGTCCAAAAATGCCCATATGGTTAAATGCCATTAAAAATTTATGGAATTCGGTGCCATTGGTACCTATACAGACAATTATATGAAAGGTTCGAAATAGATGGGAAATTAGAAGGTATTGAATCATATAAATCCACATGGGGAAAAATAACACACAGCGGAAATAAAAAATTAATCTCGAAGTTTTGGAATGGGACACTGAAGAAGAGATTGTCAAAGATAATATGTTAAAATGGGCTAAAAATATAGGTCATTCAATTGAGCTTAAAAAATGGGAACAAATGTGGATAAACAAAATGAAGCTTACTTTGTCAAGTAACATCAAAGAAAACTGGTATAAGATGTTTTTTAGGTGGCACCTCTCGCCAGATAAGCTATAGAAAATGTATAAAAATGTAAAAAATGATTGCTGGAAATGTAAACATACAACTGGTACTTTCTTTCATCTCTGGTGGACCTGTGAAAAAGCCAAAAGGTTTTGGACTCAAGTTCAGAAAGTAATTAGTGAAATACCGAAGAAGGACATCCCGTTAATTCCAGAATTATTGGAAATGCATGAAGAAAAGTTAGATAAAGGACAAGAGAGAACAATGCTTCATCTGTTGACGGCAGCGAAAATATCTTCTGCTTCATTGTGGAAAAATCCAGACATCCCTACCATAGATCTATGGCTAATTAAAGCATATGAAATGGTAGCAATGGACAAATTGACGTTACTATTAAAAGTTAAGTACGTTGAAGAACACTGGGAAGCATGGAAAGGATTTTCTGAGTATCTTGAGGAAAGATGGGGGGATTGTGCTGCAATCCCTAGATAAATATACAAGGTATCATCTAAAGGTTAAGTTTAATTTCTTTTTTCTTTTCTTTCTTTTTAAGCAGTAATCAATACATGTAAGAAGCAGAAATACTTCAGTCTCTCACAGTCTGTGTAGAACTACTGTGGGAAAATGATTAATGGCTATTAAGATTTATCATGTACTACACAACTATTAAAGTAAGGTTAAATAACGAGAGGATAGAAATATGGACATTAACCTGTTGAAATTGACAATTAAGATAGATACGTAATTCAGGATACAGTAAGATATATGAATTATTCATGAGTAAGCTGGAGAGGAAGTTGGATAATTGTACGATTGAAAGAAATGTATGGATATGTGCGATAAGATGAAGAGGATGTATGGATTATACGTATGATGTTATTTTATTATTGAATTGGTTAAAAAATAAAATATTTAAAAAAAGAAATCAGGAGAACTTGGAAGGGCAGCTTTGAAGGAACTAAACAAGATCATGAAGTATAAAGATATATCATTGAATATTAAAGTTAGGATGGTCCATGCCACCATATTTTCAACTTCTATGTATGATTATGAAAGCTGGAACTGAAGAAAGCTGATAGGAAGAAAATCAACTCATTTGAAATGTGATGCTTGAAAAGACTTCTACATACACTGTGAACTGCTGAAAAGATAAATCAATGAGTCCTAAAAGAAATGAAGCTCTCCCTAGAAGCCAAGATGACTAAAGTTAGAACGGCATACTTTGGACATGTCATAAAAAACATGACTCATTAGGAAAAGAGGAAGACTGCATTCCAGATGGATAGATTCAATAAAGGAAGCCATGGCCCTGAGTCTGCAAGATCTGAATAGGGCTGTTGATTATAGGCTGACTTGGAGGTCTCTATCATAGGGTTGCCATAAGTCTAAGTCAACTTAACTGCAGTTAACAACAACTAAATAAATTCTACTGAAGTCCTCCTCCTCGCTACTTAGGAGAAGAGAGGACAGAGGGATTGCATTAGCCCAGCGCTTTGATGGAAATCATTCAGTCTTCTCAAGATTGGACTAAACCACAGTTTAATGCTACAGTCAAACCAGCTCACAGTTGTTCAAAGTATGAGTTGTGGAACAAGAAACTGGTTCAGTGGAACAGCTTTCATCATCCCAGTTCAATAGTAAATGGGCTAATCAGCATGGAAATATTATAGAAAAACTTAAAATCCAGTGATTAAAACAAAAGCTAAGTGTCAAGCTACAAAAAGCTCATCTTTCCATAAACCCAGTAACTAGCGGAAAGCTAAAGCATTGAATAAAATCCAAAGAACTGGAACTATTAACTAATCCCTGAAAATGCTGGATTATCTACTTAGTACAGAGAAACAGGTGGGGGGGGCTTTAATTTTGCTGTTTAATTCTAAGTCAAGGTTTTGTAACACATTTAAACTGTCATGAACAAGAAACCATAAAACGTATTACTTAACACTGAGCTGTGAACAGCTTTCCCCAACATCCTTGAAACTAAATTTTAATGCATTTCCAAGTGTTTATTCTGCTTCCATTCATTCTATTCTCATTTGTTCAGACTTCAGCAGTAACTCACCAAAACATTTTGACTTAAAGAAATCTATCCTCTCATTAGCACCCAAAGAATTGAAACAACTCCATTTGAGCATACTAGAAGTTATGAAACCTGAAAGGAATTTTGCAGCAAATAAAACATGAAATGTTCCATTTCTAATCCTTAGGTTTGCAGCAATGAAGCAACCAGTACAGAACTACAGATGATACAAAGGCCATTTACAGAGCTACAGAGAACGTTCAGAAAAGGAACGTTGGTCTTACCTGTGATATGTTCTTTTCCAGTGGTGAGGCGAAGAGCATCCGTCAGCTTTGGGTTGTCCCTCCCCATTGCTCCCAGTAGGCAGGAAACAAAGTCTTTGGGACTGCCCCAGATGAGGTCATCCCTCAGGGACGACCCCCAGCTGGCCAGTCTGTTGAAAAGCCTTGTGCGTACTTGACTCACGGCGGTATATGCACAGTTCCAGATATCCATAGAAAATACTGAGTATCGTTTCTTCATTCACCCTGGTTGCTTTGTTGACCTTTGTGTGCCACCCCTTTACTCTTCCTCTTCTCGCCAGTGGGTGGGTCCGGATGCTCTTTGCCTCACCACTGGAAAAGAATGTATCACAGGTAAGACCAACGTTCCTTTTCCCAGTGGGGAGGGCTCCAGAGCATCCGTCAGGTTTGGGATGTAAAAAAGCTCCATTCCAGGGTGGGTCTGGCGAGCTGCTGTCCTCTAGACTTGCACCACCTGTTGCAGGACTCTTCTGCAGAACGCCGCCTCAGCAGATTGTATCCTGTCCAATCTGTAGTGTCGTACAAAGGGAGACGAGGATTTCCAGGTCGCAGCCTTGCATATCTCCTCTAGTGGAGCATCCCTCTCCCAGGCTGTCGAGGTTACTGCACTCCGAGTTGAATGTGCTAGGATACCTTCAGGTACTTCCATGTGCAGAGACTAGTAGCACGCTGCAATGCAGTTGTGGATCCAGCGACCCAGCATGGATGGTGACACACTTCGCCCCAGATACTTGGCGTGTGGTGACACAAACAGCGATTCGGAGGTTCTGAACTGTCTAGTCCTGTTAATGTAAATACGCAGTGCCCTGCGCACATCCAGGGTGTGCCATATCTTCTCCAGTTCCCTAACGGGGTTAGGACAAAAAGATGGCAATACCACCTCCTGCATCCTGTGGAAAGCCGAGTTCACATTTGGTCTGAAGTCCGGTCGTAAGCGTAGCACTACCGAGTCTGGTCTAAAGATGCACAGGTCTCGCCTAATTGAAAGTGCTGCTAGCTCAGAGATTCTGCATGCGGATGTGATGGCCACCAAGAACAGCACCTTCCAGGTTAGGAACTTTAATGAAACCTCCTTCAAAGGTTCAAACGGATGTATTGTTAATGCTTTCAGTACCGTGTGAAGATCCCACATTGGAAACCTGTGCACCGTTGGTGGTGCAAGGTTCGACAGCTCTTTGACAAATCTATGCACGTGGGGGTGACTGGACACCCATGCTGCCTTCTCTGGCGGCAAAAAAGATGTAATTGCTGCTATCTGTCGCTTGCTGGTATTTGGTATCAGTCTGGTCTCCACTCCCTCTTGAAGGAATTCCAATAGTACCGGAACTGAAACCTCTCTAAAGTTTCTTCTCTTGCGATTACACCACCGGCGGAACACCCTGAAGGTGTATTCGTAAATGCGCTGCATGGACTCTCTTCTAGAGGCCAGAATTCTGTTCACCACCATTTGAGAGTAGCCCCTTGCTGCTAGCATCTGCCTCTCAACTTCCACGTGTGGAGCCGAAGCCAGTTGGGGTCCAGGTGATGTACCTGCCCCTGTGCCAGGAGATCTGGGCATGATGGTAGTGGGAATGAATGCACTGCCAGCTCTAAGACATCTGGGAACCAAGATCGGTGAGGCCATTCTGGCGCCAATATTACTTCTGCCCCCTCCGATCTGATTTTGGCCAGGACTCTGGGTATCAGCTGAAGAGGAGGGAATGCATACAGTAGGCCCCCTGGCCACGCGCTCGTCAGCGCGTCCATCCCCTCTGCTCCCTCTACCTAGTATCGGGTGAAGAAGCGAGGTAGTTTTGTGTTTGCTGGTGATGCAAAGAGGTCGACCTCTGGTCGCCCCAGGGTCTAGATGATGGTCTCAAACACCTCTTGGTGTAAGCTCCACTCGCCCTGATCTAGGTCCGAGCGGCTGAGCCAGTCCGCCTTGGAGTTGAGAGATCCCTTGAAATGTTCTGCCTCTATCGAAATCATGTTCTCCTGTGCCCAAGTCAGCAGGAGTGATGCCTCTCTCATGACGGTGAGGGACTTGGTGCCTCCCTGGCTATTTATGTGTGCCTTCGTCGTGATGTTGTCTGTCCGAATCAGGACTGACCTGCCCGTGATCAGGTCTGCAAAACTAGTAGGGCTAGCCTGGCCACTCTGAGTTCCAGCCAATTGATGCTGTGCGAAGCCTCCTCCTTCATCCATTTGCCCTGGGCTAAGCGTGCTCCGCAGTGGGTTCCCCAGCCCCTCAGGCTGGTGTCTGTCGTGATCTGGACTGCATCTGGTTTCCACAGTGGGCGTCCTGTTCATATAGCAGGCGAGTCCCACCATTCCAGGGACGCTAATAACTCCTGTGACACCCGTACCACTTGGTGTCTCTTTAGAGTGATTTCGTTCTGGAATGGCAGTAGAAACCACTGTAGGGATCTTGCGTGAAATCTCGCCCAAGGCAGGCAATCGATTGCCGCAGTCATCAAGCCCTGGAGCCAGGCAAGGTGCATGATGTCCACTCTTGTCCGGGTCTTCACTGGCTGGATTGCCCGCCGGATGCCGTGTATTCTCTCCAGGGGTATGGATACCTGTCCTTCTGTGATGTCTATCAGAGCTCCTAAGTGTTGTATTCTCTGGGAAGGAACTAGCTGGCTCTTCTCGATGTTGACCTGGAAGCCGTGTGCCTGCAGAGAGCCCAGAATTATTTTCACTTCCTCTCCTGTTTTCTGAGGGGAGGAGGATCGTATCAACAAGTCATCCAGATATGGATAGACATGTAGACCTAAGCACCTCCAGCACGCCACCAATGCTACCATGATCTTGGTAAATACTCTGGGCACCGAAGAAAGACCAAATGGGAGCGCCTTGTACTGGAAGTGCCTGTTGTTGTAACAGAAACACAGGAAGTGACGATGATCTGGATGGATGGGGATATGCAGGTACGCATCCAGTAAATCCAGGGACGATAAGACATCCCCTGGTCTCAACGCTTCCAGGATGTGCTTCAGTGTTTCCATCCTGAACTTCCACTGGTGGACAAACTTGTTGATCCCTTTGAGGTTCAGGACAGCCTGCCAGCTTCCGTTCTTTTTTTGGAACCAAGAACAGGATGAAGTAGCAGCCCATGTTGCGTTCTGCGCCAAATACCTCCTCTATTGCGCCCAACTAGAGCAGATGCTGGATGGCCTCTGCCATCAGTCGCTGTTTGGTGGCGCCTCGTTGCAGTGGTGTAGGGATGAACCAACGTGGAGGTCGCCAGGAGAACTCTATCCGGTAGCTCTCCCGAAGTGATTGAAGGACCCATCTGTCCGAAGTAGATCTTTCCCATACCTCCACAAAGGCCTGCAGTCATCCCCCCCACCGGGGTGCTGGCGTCATTGTTGACCTCTGGTATTACTCTTAGTGGGCTGGTTCTGCCCGACTTGGCTGTGTCTCCCTGCTGGGTGCGTCGCTGATAACGACCTTCTCCCCATCGAGACCTTGATGGTTTAAATTTCCTGGGTCAGTTGGATGAGCCCGCCGAAGAGGTCTGCTGTCCCCCTGAGGGACGAAACAGCCTGTAGCGTCTGGATGATCTCCTGTCCTCCCGCCTCCTGGCCAATGCTAAGGTCTTCTTCTTGTCTTTGTCCTACACCAATACCGGTTCCAAGGAGCCTCCAAACAGTCTCTGCTGACTCTTTGGGAGTTCCATCCCCAAAGTTCTAGCTGCCTTCCTGAGTAGAATGGCGAAGTCCTCTGTGGCAAATAATTTGGCAGAGGATCGGGGGGGGTCCTCTGGAGTGTTCCCAGATTCTTCCTCTGAAAACTCACCCTCTTCCCTATCCAAGTCATCCATGATGTCAATATCCTCCCCCTCGGAAGTGTATACTGAGAGGACCTCCCCCTCCTCCTCAGAGAGCTGTGGTTCTTGTTGCTCTCTATGGTGTTTGTTGGGAGGAAGTGGCAGCGCTCTCCCTCCTGGTCAGAGGAGTATTGGTCTTCCTCCTCAGAGAAATCTGTGTTCTCTTGCAGGCCTGCAGCTGGCTGCCCTGAGGCCCGATTACTAGGGCCTGGAATCACCTCCCCTTCCCATGTGCTTGGCTCTGTAGTGGCTGCCGCTTTTGTTGCCGCGCGGGTCTGGAGGCGTTTTGCCTTTCCCCTGCTGGTCCCGCTGCCCTTGCCTCCCTGCCAGGATGCCTGGGTCTGGTGTTCCACCCGCTGGGGCTTGGGGATCCGGGGTGGGGGCACTGTTGGGTTCCCAGTCCCCTGGTTCTCTCCCCCCCCCCAGTGTGGGAAAATGGTCCCCAATAGGCTGAGCTGGAGCAAGCTGGCTGCTAACCAGTTGGCCATCTCCCTGGCAATGGAGGCCCTCAGCCACTCAGGGATCGCTAGGGGCGCTTCCCTCCCCGTCGCCCCTGCTCCCGGGCCCCTGGAGGAACTCACTCCATCCAACAGCTGAGCCTGGGGACTAGTCTCCGCTGCCAATGCGTCTGGCTGGCCCAGGTCCCCCTGCGCTGCGTCGTGCTCCCCACTCTGGGGCTCGGTGCGTGCCTCCTCCTGGAGAGGCTGCACAAGGTCAACCTCCTCCCGCTCATCCACATGCCCGGGCGGACAGGGAGGAAATGGGGTGCAGTGCGCGGCAGCCGAAGTGGAGGTCTTCCCCTCCTTAGCCGGCCTCTTCTTGCCGCCGCTGCTCTTCCCTGCTGCTGCGCCAGTGCTGCTGGCACCCGCGACCCTGCCCGTGCTGCCGCTCGTGCCCAGGTCCTCCTGGGCGCTCCTGCTGGCGCTGCCTTTCCAGGTGGAGCGCTCACTAGCAATCACCGCCGCAATTATCGCATCCATCTCCATTGGATTCATTTCTACCCCTTTCTCCTCCTCTCCACAGGGCAAGGAGCCAGGTTCCCCCAAGGCCAAATTTTAAAAAGGTACCTTTTTTAGGGGGGGTTAATCCAAGATGGCGGCTGCCACGTGGAGAGAGGGTCGAAGGAGCAAAACACTCCATGTCCTACCAGGAGCTAGACAGGAAACAGACTGGCCAGCCGGGGGTCGTCCCTCAGGGATGACCTCACCGGGGACAGTCCCAAAGACTTTGTTTCCTGCCTACCGGGAGCAATGGGGAGCGACAACCCAAACCTGACGGATGCTCTGGAGCCCTCCCCACTGGGAAAATACATGTGTACCACCCTAATAGAAAGGATGTATCCTTGAATGTCCTCCTATTCCAAGATCTTCCTATGGGTAGAATAAGAAGCCACTGGGAACCAGGTTATGGACGAAATCCTGTTGCTGCTCTAAGTACACTAACAGGAGAGTTCATTACTTCTGCCTTCTGTATCAGGAATTCATAGGTAGAACATCCATGCAAATTTTCTTTGATACACTCCTGATCTTGGTTTACAGAAGAAGAGCAGGGGCATTCACAGTTTAATTTGCATTTCACACACACAATTTTCCCACCTCTAACTTAAACTGTGAGAAATTTAATTGACTAAAAATCTTTCACTATTGGCTGCCTTGCCTAGGCTGATGGGAGTTGCAACCAACATCATCTGGAGGCTCATACACTGCCAACCCCTTTTCTAAATGGGGTTTTCTAAATGGTCAGGAACAGATTCCACACCTCTTCTTCAGAAAAGATGATACAGGCAACGTTTAGACACAGAGACAGCATATAAACACACCTATGAATTATATACTGGTCAAGTCTGTATACCACAGTAAGCCAGGAATCCTAGCTTATTGAACCACAATGTGCATGAATTTCCTTTCTGATGAATATAACCTGTTTCTCTTTTTTTGCTCCTCAAAGAAGCATGGATGTCTTAGCATTATGTCAGAAACCAGGGTTATGGTTTAGTTAAATTTTAAATCAGTAACTGACACCAACTTTTGGATCTTGGTTTCTGTGGGCACAATAAACCATAATCCCAACTTGAATGTAACATTAAATTTACGTTACATAGAATCATAGAACTGTAGAGTTGGAAGAGACCACGAGGGCCATCCAGTCCAACCCCCTGCAATGCAGGAATAACAGTCAAAGCATCCGTGACAGATGGCCATCCAGCCTCTGTTTAAAGACTTCCAAGGAAGGAGACCCCCCCATGTGCTGAGGGAGTGTGTTCCACTGCCGAACAGCTCTTACTGTCAGAAACCATGTTACAAGCAAACCATGTTACATATGGTTTGCTTCACCATTTGCAGAAGCAGAAGAAGCAACATGAGCTCATTCAAGAAGTAATTTAATAAATCATAATCCTTGGTTAAAACTGATATGCAAATGCAGCTAATATTGTAAGAACTTTCACATTAATAGCCACTGATTTGCAACAATTTTGAAATAAGGTTTGTGAAAGAAGATATAGCCATGCTAAAGAACAGAGACTCCATTTCAATGTGTCAGCTATCAATGTAACTTCTTTTGCATACATAATTAACTTCAGTCAATTTATGACTATTTTGCTTATTTAAAACTTCAAAGCTCTGGGATGGCATGCTTTCCTGACCTAAAAATAACAGCTTTGAAGTTCCTGATGAAAATAGATTCACACTGCAATATACAAGTGTACAAGCAATTGTATAAAATCCTGTAATACATTCTGTACATTTTCAAATGGAGTATGATGATAAGTTATATGTTTTAGCAACCTAAAAGATACAATCAAAATATTTTTCCCTATGTATATATAGTTGTCCCTCCATATCCATGGATCCCACATCCACAGATTCCATCATCTGTGGCTTGGAAAAAAATTGGGGGGAAAGTCCCACCAAACCTTGATTTTGCTATTTTATATAAGAGACAACATTTTACTACACCACTGTATAGAACAGTGTATATAACACTGTACAGTTGTCCCTCCACATTCACGAACTTGACATTCGCGGTTTCGGTTATTCGCGGATTTGGGAGGGCCCCCCCGGGCCCCCCCAAAACCGCGACACGGGGCCTCCAGAGGCCCCGTGAAAGACCTGGGGAGGGGTGGGGAGGCCTTCGCAGGACGCCCGGAGGCCCTCCGGAGGCCCCGCGAAGGCCTGGGGAGGGGTGGGGAGGCCTTCGCGGGACCCCCGGAGGCCCTCCGGAGGCCCCGCGAAGGCCTGGGGAGGGGTGGGGAGGCCTTCGCGGGACCCCCGGAAGCCCTCCGGAGGCCCCGCGAAGGCCTGGGGAGGGGTGGGGAGGCCTTCGCGGGACCCCCGGAGGCCCTCCGGAGGCCCCGCGAAGGCCTGGGGAGGGGTGGGGAGGCCTTCGCGGGACCCCCGGAGGCCCTCCGGAGGCCCCGCGAAGGCCTGGGGAGAGGTGGGGAGGCCTTCGCGGGACCCCCGGAGGCCCTCCGGAGGCCCCGCGAAGGCCTGGGGAGGGGTGGGGAGGCCTTCGCGGGACCCCCGGAGGCCCTCCGGAGGCCCCGCGAAGGCCTGGGGAGAGGTGGGGAGGCCTTCGCGGGACCCCCGGAGGCCCTCCGGAGGCCCCGCGAAGGCCTGGGGAGGGGTGGGGAGGCCTTCGCGGGACCCCCGGAGGCCCTCCGGAGGCCCCGCGAAGGCCTGGGGAGGGGTGGGGAGGCCTTCGCGGAACCCCCGGAGGCCCTCCGGAGGCCCCGCGAAGGCTTGGGGAGGGGTGGGGAGGCCTTCGCGGGACCCCCGGAGGCCCTCCGGAAGCCCCGCGAAGGCCTAGGGAGCGGTGCGAAGGCCTTCGCGGGACCCCCGGAGGCCCTCCGGAGGCCCCGCGAAGGCCTGGGGAGAGGTGGGGAGGTCTTCGCGGGACCCCCGGAAGCCCTCCGGAGGCCCCGCGAAGGCCTGGGAAGGGGTGGGGAGGCCTTCGTGGGACCCCTGGAGGCCCTCCGGAGGCCCCGCGAAGGCCTGGGGAGGGGTGGGGAGGCCTTCGCGGGACCCCCAGAGGCCCTCCGGAGGCCCCGCGAAGGCCTGGGGAGAGGTGGGGAGGCCTTCGCGGGACCCCCAGAGGCCCTCCGGAGGCCCCGCGAAGGCCTGGGGAGGGAGGGAGGGAGGGCCGGGGAGACCTCCGCGGGGCCTAGGAAGGCCCCGTGAAGGCCTGGGAAGGGAGGGAGGGAGGGCCGGGGAGGCCTCCGCGGGGCCTAGGAAGGCCCCGTGAAGGCCTGGGCAGGGAGGGAGGGAGGGCCGGGGAGGCCTCCGCGGGGCCTAGGAAGGCCCCGCGAAGGCCTGGGCAGGGAGGGAGGGAGGGCCGGGGAGGCCTGGGGAGGGGTGGGGAGGCCTTCGCGGGACCCCCGGAGGCCCTCCGGAGGCCCCACGAAGGCCTGGGGAGGGTTGGGGAGGCCTTCACGGGACCCCCAGAGGCCCTCTGGAGGCCCCGCGAAGGCCTGGGGCGGGAGGGAGGGAGGGCCGGGGAGGCCTCCGTGGGGCCTAGGAAGGCCCCGCGAAGGCCTGGGCAGGGAGGGAGGGAGGGCCGGGGAGGCCTCCGCGGGGCATAGGAAGGCCCCGTGAAGGCCTGGGCAGGAAGGGAGGGAGGGCCGGGGAGGCCTCCGCTGGGCCTAGCAAGGCCCCACGAAGGCCTCGGCAGGGAGGGAGGGAGGGCCGGGGAGGCCTCCGCGGGGCCTAGCAAGGCCCCGCGAAGGCCTGGGGAGGGAGGGGGAGGGGTGTTTGTTATTCGCGGATTTTTCACATTCGCGGGGGTCCGCGGAACGGAACCCCCGCGAATGTGAAGGGACGACTGTATATAACAGGCTTGAGCATCCATGGATTTTTGGTATCCACAGGGGGTCCTGGAACCAACCCCCAGTAGATACCAAGAGCCCACCATATATATATATTAGATGGAGAGAGAGAGAGAGAGAGAATATATGCATGTATAAAGTATTTATAAAGTCCCTTAAAGGAAATCTTGATGTTTTTGCTCTGATCTCATAAAATTCTTAACTTCATCGTTTTACTGTAACGTCTTTCAGACCAACTGAGGAAAATAAATTTCTAAATAAGCTTTTGCAGTCTCCAGTGGATTGATGAAGTGGACTGGAATCCACAAAAGCTAATCTAGAAATTTGTTTTCTTCAGTTAATCTACAGGATTCCTTTATACTTTTTTATACTGAAACAAACTAACATGGCTATGTCTTTGAATACTTAAATCATTTTACAGTATTCAAGTTATATACATGTAAAATACAGAAATGGGTTTTTTTAAAAAATTTAACATTGACTACAAAAGAGAGTTGGCCCATGTTGAGACTCTGGAACCTCTGCTGGGAAGGGTGACTCAATGTGGCTTGGACTGGGTCACTCCCCACCCCCAAGACTCAGGTTTGCAGTTTAGGTGTACTCAAAGGGTTGAGTTCTGAACCAGGATCTCTAAGTTCTAGTAGCAGCCAGGAATGTGTTCAAACAACTGAAGCAAAGGGGCAAATTCTAACTGTTCCTTGAGATGCCTCATCTCACTGCACACACCTCAGCTGTATCCTAGGTTGACTTCTGTAATGTTTGATACAGGACTATGGTACTAACTTTGCAAAAGGCTCAAAAATTGCAAATGGTCCAAAATGATAGAGCCAAACTGTTCTCCAAGGTTGGTTATGGAAGGCATACAACCCTTTGTTTTGACAGTTTCACTGGCTACTCGTACCACTAGCTAGCAGCGCCAAACACAATTCAAAATGCCAGTTATGGACTATAAAAATCCCCACACAATCTGGGTCCAGATTATCTGGTAGACTACATTCTCCAGTACGACTGCTCAGTGGTCCTGCATGGTCCCACCATCCTCAGAGACAAATTTGGTGGGATATGCATGAGAGCCTTCTTGTTGACCGCTCCTTGGTTAGCTTCCTACCAAGGGAAGTTGGGTGTCCATTCCCCCTTCTCCCACTTTGCCAGCAGGCAAATAAACCCTACAACTTTTTATTCAGGCATGGCTTTGATGTTTAAACTGGATTGTAATAAAAGGAGCTTTTAATGCAGGCAGATACTGCCTTTTTAAAAACTGATTAATCTTTAATTACTTTTTAAGCTGCATGATGTTTTAATTAATCTGTTTTACGTATTTAACCTGTAACTTGTTTTACTTATTTTACTGTTAGCTGCCTTGAATCTCATTTTCTGAGAGAAAAAAAAAGCAGGGTAGAAACTTCATAAAATAAACAGAGTCTTGACCTCAGAAACAACAAAATTATGTGTTCTTAGAAGAAAGGAATATGAAACAAAACTACAAGTTGCGTTCCCTCTTAACTTTTAACTGTTTTCCCCTTTCAATGGAAGGAGCAAAATTTAAATAGATTGACTTTCTTTTTAGCAGGGGGGTGGGACTTACCATTTATTACTAATATTAGTTTATAATCATCTCCACACCACCCAATTATTTTATTGGCAACTACAATTGCTATTGGCAGCTACAATTGCTAATACTGTAGTAGGCAATTGTAAATTCTCTAGACAGTTATACAAAAATATGCAAAGAAAGGCAGAAAGACAAAAGAGAGAGGGGAGGATTCAGGGACACTCCAATTTTGCTGAAGTCCTTGACACTGTCCATGACTAAGTCCCTCAGCACTGTCCATGACTGAGGGATGGTTGAGAGGAAAAGACTGAGACAAAAGGGGGTAATGGTTTAGGGGAAGTCTGATCAGTACTGATCAACAAGAGTTTCCTGGATTTCAGACAGGAAGCCTTTTCCACCCACAGTTTGAGATGCCATGTATTGAACGGGGTGAACTTTGGCACGTAAACCATGGGCTCTACTGCTGCTGTCAGGGATCAGCTTTCCCAAACTCATACAGCACAAGTTTCAGAATCCGTCAGAAAACTTTATTAGTAGAAATTCAGGAAGCATACAATACCAAGTCATTGCTGCGAATGGAAGCCTAACGGATACAAGCATTTTACAATCACCAAAATCTGGTGCGCTACAAGATCATAGGTTATCCATCATCCACTAACACAAACATTCCTTAAATCAGTGATGGGCAACCTTTTGAGCTTGGTGTGTCGAACTTCGCCAAGGGACTGAGCGTGGCTCGGGTGGTGTGTCACTTTGGGGAAAGGACGTTGTTTCGCAATATTTATTGTTTAATAAACAATATTATTAATTGTTAATTAATTAATTAATTAACAATATTATTAATTGTTTATTGATAATTAATGAGTTGTCACAAGTAACTTCACAGTTTCATATGTATAAGGATATTACTTAGCTGGCTTTCATGCAGAATCTGTCTTCTCCATTTGAGAGCTCTCTCTGCTCTTAGAACTTTTGACAAGCATTGCCCTTCTATGCAGATAGGCCAGTCTCTTTCCATTGTTCCAACAAACAAGAGAAAGAAGATGATTGAGGGCTCTGTCAGGCTGGTCAGTGAACTCACCCATATATTTTTACCTTAAAGAGTTTGTAGCTACTCTACTTGAGCTCTGTCTCCTTTGGGTCCCTTTGTCCATGGAATTCCAATTCCCAAACTACAGCGTGGCAGTGTTATCACAGCCTACAATACCTTTTACTGTCTTGAAGCAGGGACCCATGCTGATACCTCTTTTAGCTAAATGGTTCTCTGTTTTTTCACTTGACATGGGTGAAATTGGCAGGAAAAGGAGCCAAGGAATCCGATCCTGGCAGCTGCACTGTGGAATTCCAGCAACACCCACTTATGTACAAACTCCGTCCATGTGGCATCATTCTGTGTGGAGCTGCTGATGTAACTGCAAAATCAGATGTTCACCAGACCAATTACAGGCTATTGGTACAAGTACCCAGAAACCTCTGCAAGGAAATTAGTCTGGACAACAGCAGTCTGTTCTATAAGTCTGCCTGAGTCTTAAGATCTTCAGGGAAATCTTTCTCTGTCCTACCCCTGTGACAGCCCTTTCTGGTGAGAACATGTTAGAGGGCATTTTTGGCATCTGCTCCTACGCTGTGGAATTTTCTTCTACAGGAGGCTAGGCTGGCCCTTTCTCCTTTCACCGGCAGTTAAAGATCTTTTTATTTAAGTAGACAAATAATTATAAACTGGTTGTGCAGAAAAGTCTTTTAATAGGGTGTCTGTGCTGTATTTGTTGTTGTTATGTTTCTAAATGCTTTTGCACCATTTGAAACTAGTGGTGCTTTAGTGGGGTAGTTTGTTAAATTAAGAAAAATATCAGGATTTTAGTTGCACTTTGTTTTAATCTGTGCTGTAAGCCACCTTTGTTTCTATAGCAGGAAAAAAGCAGGATGTGAATTAAATAAAAAATAACTAAATAAATATATAGATTACAGATAAATGCATTAAACTGTAGTAAAAATTCCTTGGCCAGAATACCAGTGGAATTCTGGTTAGTAGCCAGCTAAATGGCCATCATTTCCTAACGCAATTCTCAGTGGATAATTTGCTATTATCCAGAGAGAGAGAGAGAGATTTTCCTCATAGGGCTTGGCTTCCTTGTCAACTATGGAATACCTCTGTAAAACATGGAATTCAGAGCAATATTTAACTTTCTTTCCCACCACTCTTGATTTTATCTTCACAACTCTGTGAGTTCAACAATATGTAAGTTACTATAAACATGAAGGACTGGTCCAAGGTCACACAGTAAGCTCTATGGTTGAATTGAGATTTGAACCTTGCTGTTCCTAGTCCAAGATTAGCTAAGTATGGCCCCAACTCTACCACCACCACCCTTTTTTTTCCAAAACCCACACATACACACACACACACACACACACACACACACAATCTTTGACATGTTGTGGGGGGGGGGCTCATTTAGACCAAGCATTGCTTTTCCCCAAAAAGTGGAAGCAACATGTAGCTATTTCCGGATTGGAAGAAAGCATCTCCAGAGCTTCCTCAAAACTATGAAAGAGTGAAACTGCCCGGTATGTGTGAGGGGTTATAAACACATTCTCCCACCCTACTCTTTTAAAGTTACTAAAACACTGGCAGGAAAGGAGGTGTGGCCCTCTGAGGTCAAGGGAAATGCAGCCCCCAGATTTTGTACAGTTGCCCACCCTTAGCCCAATACGCTCACCAATACATCATTCTGATTCTCAATTAACATTGTCCCCCCACCATGCCCACACCCATCAGAAGTCCAGAGCAGCAAAGATGTGACAGAATTCTTCTTTATTGCAGGGGCAAACACTATAGATGGCTGTGTATCCACATGGCAATAATCACAGTGCCTATTTTTTTAAAAAAAACAGTTGCCAAACATAAAATGAAAGATAAGGCCTTAGAACTATTCCCATAAACAACACAGAGTTATGTATTTCATCTGTAACACCTGAGGCAAAGCACAAAAATCAGTGTGTATAGAGCGACTGTACTGTCTATTCTCCTTTATGGATCTGAAACATGGGTCACCTATCGCCACCACCTATGACTCCTCGAACGCTTTCATCAGCGCTGTTTACACACAATCCTAAATATACACTGGACTGACTATGTGACAAATATTGCTGTCCTTGAGCAAGCAGGGATCACCAGCATTGAGGCCATGATATTGAGAACACAGCTGTGCTGGACAGGGCACATTTCTAGGATGGAGGACCATCGCCTCCCCAAAATAGTACTCTACGGTGAACTTTCCAGGGGTCAGCGTAAGAAGGGTGCTCCAAAAAAACGATACAAGGACTCCCTGAAACAACATCTCAGGCTCGGCCAAATTGATCACCAACAATAGTCCACCCTGGCCTCGCATCGGGAGGCATGGAGAAGCACTATCCACAATGCTGCAGCCTTATTTGAGAACTCACGCCAAAAGTCTTGAAGAGAAACGACAACGCAGAAAGAATCACAACCTGGAAACATCACCCAAGGAAACCTTCTGCTGTGCTTTCCGCAACCAGACTTGTTTATCTCAGATAGGCCTTTTTAGTCATCAGCGCGCTTGCAGAAAGCGCGGGATGAGTCCTTCCTGAATCTTCATTTGCGAAGAAAAGCCAGAGAGACAGATCACTGATCCAAATTACTTGGAGAAAAGTCTGATTTCTGAGAAATCTGGAAAGTTTACTTCTAACATTTCGCCTGCATCTGTGGCTGGCATCTTCAGAGAATGGTTGGGTAGGAGTGTGTGTGGAGTTTATATGCTGTGAACCCCTGTTGGGGAGTGTATGTAAATTTGTATAATTGAATGGTTAGTTTCTGGGTATAGAAATGCAAGGAGGATTAGTGTCTATTTGGCTAATGGTTGGCTAATGGCCCATTATCTAAGTGTTGAGTTTTGATTCTATTGTTTTTCAAAACTAGGAGCCAGATTTTCTTTACTTTTAGGGTTTCTTCTTTCCTATTGAAGTTGTTTCTGGATTTCAATAGCTTCTCTGTGCATTCTGACATGATAGTTGTTGGCCTGGTCCAGAATTTCAGTGTTTTTAAATAACATTTTGTGTCCAGGTTGGTTTATAACGTGTTCTGCTATTGCTGATTTTTCTGGCTAGCCCAGTCTGCAGTGTCTCTCATTTTCCTTGATTCATGTTTGCACACTGAGTTTAGTGGTCCCTATGTAAACTTGCTCACAGCTGCATGGTATGCAGTAAACAACTGCAGCTGTGAGAGGGTCTCTTTTGTCCTTCGCTGAGCGTAGCATTTCTTGAATTTTTTTGGTTGGTCTATAGATTGTTTGGAGATTGTATTTCCTCATCAGTTTTCCTATTCTGTCTGTGACTCCTTTGATGTATGGTAAAAATACCTCCCCTTTGGGTGGCTGTTTTTCTTCATTCCTGTGGTTTTTTCTGGGTCTGGCTGCTCTTGTGATGTCTGATCTGGAGTAACCATTTACCAACCATTAGCCAAACAGACACTAATCTTCCTTGCATTTCTATATGCAGAAACTAACCATTCAAATGCACAAATTTACATATACTCCCCAACAGGGGTTCACAGCATATAAACTCCACACACACTCCTACCCAACCATTCTCTGAAGATGCCAGCCACAGATGCAGGTGAAACATCAGAAGTAAATTCTTCCAGAACACGGCCTCACAGCCTAGGGAAAAACCAAGGAAAATCTAGGGATGCCGGCCGTGAAAGCCTTCAACTTCACATAGAGATCATATTTTTGAAACAAGTTTATGACTAACAATTCTTCACATTTTTTTTTAGAATAATGGTGTAAATCTCATCCCTAGAACATGCTTATTTACCACTCATTATACCATTTTACAGTATTAAAAATTGATATATTTTGTATATTGTTTAAAATAAAATGACTGGCATCCTCTTGGTTACTTTCAACTAAAACAGACCCATTCAAGCAATTGTTGAGTGGTGAGTCAACATGTAGGTAAATCCCATTGATTCAACAGGTCTACTCTAGTCTGGACTAACAACAAGATTTAGGCCCAAGTTATTTTTTATTAATTTAAGAAATGCCCATTACAGTACTTTTGTCAAGCTGGACACCCAGCAACTGTAAGCTAGGATTAGTAAACAATACACATACAAACACAAACACACTTATATTTTATTAAACTAAATCCCAGTTTAACTAACCTGTCCAGCACACATGTGACTTTAGTAAGAGAAACAGAAATTGAAAGACCAGAATTTTAAGGAAGGAAAAGCTGATAGTTTGCCTGGATGGGAGATTAAAAAATTGAAATAAATGTCCATGTTTGACAGGTAAAGCAAAGTGTGTGAGTATGACAGAACCATTAATTTGTTTTTGTGTTTGTGTGTATGTGTATATGTGTTCAAGTTGCCTGTCAATGTATGGCAACCTCGCCAATTTCATAGGGTTTTCTTAGGCAAGGAATACTCAGAGGTGGTTCTGCCAGTTCCTTCCTCTAAAATATAGCCTACGGCACTGGCTATTCATTGGTGAGCTTCCATCCAAGTACTAACCAGGACTGACTCTCCTTAGCTTCCAAGATCACACAGGATCTGAGGCCTTTACATTATTTGTTTTTAGGCAACTGAGACAGTATGTCAAGCAACTTTCTGATTTGTGTGTGTTGCTTTTAAAACAAAAAATAGTAGTTAGTTATTTTTAAAAATCTAATATAATTTTTTAAGCTTTTTTATCTTTTTTTTAAAAAAAAAACAATCATTGATTTTTTTTCCATCTTAGGAATCCACTTCATCGTACTGTACAGTATTCCATTCAGCATTTACATGTACCAGTGGAAGACTACTACTCATATTTTATTCATTTATATCCCATCCTTCTCCCAATAATAGGACTCAAGGAAGCTCAACATAAACAACATCTGAAGAGCCAAAGGATTCAACATCTAAAGAGCCAAAAGATTCCCACCTGATCTAGTTCCTTCCACTAATGCATTTAAATACTTAGTGGAGCACAGCATGAACAGGTACATTCTGAAGATAGATTAATATCAGTGTATTTTTAAAATAATAATAATTAAAAAAAATGAAACAGCCTACTCAATAGAAAAGTATGACAGCAGGCCATCAACATCTGGTGGGCCAAATTTTCCCCATGCTTGTGCAAGATGGATGCCCACAGACAAAATGTTACGATAACAGGAAGCAGCATGATGGAGAGAACATGCAAGACTTTGTGATGAGCACACTACTTGGTAAATGTTTAGATGTATTAACCCACTCATGGATGAAAATGATTCAGCATTTCATTTATACCATAAAGGCATTTTAAAAAGGTAAAACCTTGTGTCATGATGGAGTTCCTATCATTTTGCCTCAAGGTTGATTGCAAATCCCATCATTCTGGCAGAGAACTACATTTCCCTTTATTTGCAACCAGTATTGTCTTGCCAACATGGCATCAGATAAGGAAAGGGTTAACTGGAAGGGAGGATCTAAAACACCACCTCCACAGAAGCTAATGAGATGGCATCATCAATGACATCACATCACCAGACCAGAAATGGCCAATCACAACTCTTGAACTGGGAATCCCAAATAAGGTATAATTGCTTTTGTGTGAGGCCATTGCAGAGTCAGACCATACAGCTTTGAACAAAGACAAAAGGAGGTTCTATATATTCCAGCATGTGAGAACCAAGGGCTGGACAATGGCTGTTGGAGCAGACCACCTGGCTTAGCTCACACCTTTCCCTGATACCATCTGAAAGCCAACAGTCTGCAAAGTAGTGAGCAGAACTTTTAGGGCCCATTTAGGATCACGTTAGGGAATTATGTTAATTTCTCCCACTTTGGTTGAGATGTGTAGCTGAACTTAGTAACTGAATGTAACTTAGAATAACTGAATGCTTTGATTTTAATACCTTGTTATTTCTGTAACTTTAACACGTGCCTGGGGCATGGAAGAGCCTGCCTCATGGGGGATTGATATAACTGAACTTGCTTGAATAAATAGTCTTCTTAATCTTCCTATACACTGATGCTGCACGTGTCTATACCTCTTGGTTTAGGAGGGAAGAGTTAGTTGGTTCACAGTGGCGGGTAGTCCCCTTGGGTATCCAGTCTCTCACTGGGCTGGTTATAAACACTGCAGTGAGTGGTGGCTGCGATTTTGGCCTCTGGGGGCACTCCTGAGTGAGGCTACTTGGAGTTACCCTTAGAGGGAAGCTAAATATGGGGGTTCCAAGGTGATAGAGCCCCAGAATAGCCCTTAACACCTTGCTTTAGCCACCACCCTTTACCTACACATCTATAAAAATGGTAGTTACCGTGATAGCAAAAGGTCTTTTTATCTCGAGGAACATCTGGCCTCCAGGTAAGCCTCCTTGAAAATATCATCACTGTGGCTTCATATGCCTCAGAATGACAGCAGGTAGGCCCCTGGGACAAGACCTTTTTAGCTCTGAATCAACATCTGGAATGCCCCCCCAAAAAAGGTCTACATGGTCCCAGAGGTTTTAGATAGGGATCTTTTGAAAATTATTGCTCTTAAATTAAACTTATGCTGCTGCTCTCACTCTAGCTATTTGTAATCTGTTTTATGAGATGATTTTTTTTAAAAAAAAGGTTTCCTCATTGTGCATTATTTTATTTTATTTTTTCTAGTAAGTCCCACTATGAATATTTCATAGAAAGTTGGGATGTAAGTTTTGAAAATAAATAATTAAAACTTTAATTTCCACAGCTGACAGCAACTAGTATAAACAAACAGGCTTCTCCCATCGCTCACAACTGACTCCCGGGATTTAATATCTGTGACAAGGTAAGGGGAGCTTCAACCTCACAGAGTAACAATTCCTAAAACTTCCCAAATGAAGGCAGAGCATCTGGACCAATTTTTTTTAGAATTAATGCAGAAGTTCCATTTGCATAAGTCAGTGACTAAGTATGAAATCATCCAAAGGTGATAAGAACAGAGAGAAATGCAGCCAAAACAGGGTTGACAGAAATGGAGCAAGGAGGGGGAAGTATCAGCAGACTGGGGGGGGGGGATGACTCCAAGCTTTGCAGACCCTGAAGTTTTCTGGGTTTTAAAAACAAGGACAACAAAACAACAATAGCTCACTGAGGACTGGGGGTGCTCAGTACCAACAAAATGGAAACTGAGCATCAGAAAAGAGAAACAGAAAACTATAGTAGAAAAATGGTACAGAACATCCTAGTCAGACGGAACTATTCTTGTAATAGTTCTTATCAATGTGTTCCCTAATGACAACAACTGTTATTTGCCACATTTGGAAAAATGCTCATAAAAATAGCAGCTCCCTTCTCTTGGTAAACATCAGCCATCTTCATGGTTCATTCAGAAGAAATATTCAACAGGTGTCACTGGAGAAGTGGATGCAGGAAATCAAACCAAACTTGCTAATGCAGATGTACAGTACTTCAAATCCTAGACTTACTTCAATCTTTTCAAGCTCTTGATTTGGGCATCACATTGCAATCTAACCTGTCTCTCCATGCCTCCCTCTGTCTCTCTCTCTCTCTCACACACACACACACACACTGCATGTGAAAAGAGATGCACAGCAATCTGCATATGGCTGGGTATCTTGCTACCCCATTCTCCTCCTCTCCTTGTTCTCATAGCAAGAAATTATCCAAAATATATCCAATAAGTACAAGAACACCCGATGCTAACATCCACCATGACTTTGAGATAATCCAAGTGGAAGGGCAACAGAGAGAGGAGGGGAGTGAGGAAGGAGGGAGAGGAGATTCACCACCCTTGCGTGGTAGTCATATGGATCGTCCCTGAGGGTGACACAAGCCATAATCACTGATCATTTTTCACCTTCCCCAGTTATTACCTTCATCAACTTGCTTATCATTCCTGAATTACTCAGAGCACACAACATCCGAATAGGCATTTTTATTTAAGCGAATGAAAGTGATATTCTGAGAAGTAACCATTCATTTTCTGGCAAACATACTCTTTCATTTACAGTTCACTCATAAAAGCCTAATTCAATTTAGGACAAAGCGGGATATCATTTAAGGTCCATTGAGTCCTGAAGGTCAGTATTCTTTCTATTACACATTCTTAAGATAAAGCCCTGGTCTTTATTAACTTAAACTGCTTGGACACTTTATATATAAAGTCACATATTCATCCTGTAGAGTGGAACAGGCTTCAGGAATGGGATACACAGCTACTGCCAAAAGCCAGTTAGGTCTGCTGAGCCCCACTCGGCCAGTAAAAGCAGGTACATGACCTTTGGTCCTAAAAAGAAAAATTCCCTAGCTATCTGCTACTTTTGCTCATGCCCCACCCCACACACACTAGCAAAATAACCCAGACAGCCTAAAGACATGGGATATAATGAGTAGCAAAACATTAAAATTATACTGAGTTCTATTTCCCCAATGGAAAGATTAGCACTTAATCTATTAGAAGTAGAATGAAACCTTTTTGCGTTGCATCTGGATGCAGTCACACTTCAGCTGTACTCAATGAAATCAAGGGGACTTTGGTTAGTCATGGCTTACACGTGTCACTGATTTTAACAGATCTACTTTCAGCATGACTGAATCTGGATCTAATCCTTTTATACTGCACGTCCACTTCCCTACCTTGCAGGGTTGTTATCAGAAGAATGAATGAGATAATATAAGTGAAATACTTTGTAAGAGACAAACTAGCAAGGCAATCACAAACATGCCTGCTCTCAGACGTAGATCCTGCTGAGGTGAATGGGGATTGCTCCTAAGGTACAATCCACCAGAAGGTAACATTTGGATATTGGATGGAATTCCTTCTTACATAGGGAATTTGTCTAGCGATGAGTCTCTCATTATGGTTAGGTACTGATATTTGGTCATTCCACTAGCAGGATGTACCAAGAGCAGCCGCCGCAACAGGTTTCTTAGCCAGCAGATAGTAGACACACAAAGAAACATTTTACTTCTCTTGATTCAATGGATCTACTCTATTTGAGACGCATAATTGGATAATGACCTACATTTTAAATAGTACTGTATGTTAAAAGGGCCGGTTAAGGCCAAATTGAGAGTTTTACCAAAGAATTATTTCACCTAAGGGAAGAGCCAGATTTCTAAGCTGCCTGTGGCCTTGTGTTTCCAGAGATGGAGACCCACCATTTTGTTCACTATATCCCAGCACGCATTGTTAGAGACCTTGTAATGCTTACACACCTATCAATGACTTATCAAGCCTACACTCTCCATCTTGTAACTAAATTAAACTGCAGACGTCATGGCTTAAAATATTTAGATTTTTTAAAAAAAAATCTATGTGTCTTCCCATTCCCCTGCCCCAATTTTTTTTAAATCTGGAGATGTCAAATGTGGCATGCCACTGTGGAAATATAGTTAGTCCAAAAAAAGTTATCACCCATTAGTGGATTTTGCTCATTTCTTATGGATTAACATAGCCAACTTTTTTCTTTCTTTCCCTCTGGTTAAGTAAGAATGTGTCCAAAAGGAAATGCCTACATCCTTATATTGTTCTGGCATGAATGTGAAATATCAAATGTGATTTATTATTAAATCAGAACTGTCCAGAGGCATGCTGGTCCTGCTACTGTGCCTATGCAGAAAAAGCCAGTTATCAATTTACTATATTAAATTCCTATCCCACCTTTCCTACAAGAGTTCAATGTTTCTCTCCCTCCCTCTTCCATCCTGACAACAACCCTGTGAGATAGCTCAGGTTGAGAAATGGGATCTCACCCAAGGTCCCCATGACTAAGTGGGGATTTGAACTCAGGTCTCCCCAGGCCGGGCTCAATACAGATTTTCATTTTTCCATTCTCATAAAAAATATACTGCAAAGCAGACTTGCTACTGAGCTTTTTCAGGAGAAGAGAAGTATCAGTGCAGACTATCAGTTCAGCAGTATACACATGGGAAGAAAAAGCAAATAACCAGTTCTACGGTTCGTGATTTTTTTAAACTTATAAGGGCCCAAATTCTGGATATTAATCACAAGACTTTTTCTGCAGGCCCGTTGGCAGAGGCTGATACAAGAAGATGAAACTCCTGGTGCTCTTTATCGTCTGGTAAAGTATTAGACCTACATTCAGCATTATCAGAAACATTGTAGGAAGGGAAAAGTAAGAGGATAAAGAACAATGCAACTCTGATACCAAAGATACCAACAGAACACTTCCAAAAGAAAGCTATAATCATGAGTGAATTTTAGCACAGAGTACCACAGGATGCCTTCAAATACCTTTAAATCAGATTAAAGAACAAATTCTATAGCAGACTTGCAGAAACACAATTAACCCTGACCTTCTCAAACAGTGGTAAAGTGCTGATATCTGTCAACAAACAGGCCTTTGAAACCAGAATCCTATGTACTTTCAGGGAAATCCCACTGAGTTCACTGAAACTGTTTCTAGATAAAGCATGCATAGGATCAAACTTTGTCAGTCTGGTGCAGCAAAACCAGAGTCTTCTAGCACCTTAAAACGTTTTATTCGACGCAAGATTTGTGGACTGCAACCAACTTCATCAAATGAAGGACTGCATCTTCTGCCAAAGAGAACTTGTTCCTCTTTAAGACGATGAAGTTGTGTGGGGTGTTACTTCTGGATGCAATTCTGAGCCTGGAGGTCCAGGTTTCAGCAGTGACTAGGAGTGCATTTGCACAGTTAAAGCTTATGTGCCAACTGCGCCTATTCCTGGAGAATTCTGATCTGGCCATGATAACACATGCCTTGGTTATATTCCATTTGGATAACTGTAATGTGCTCTACATGGGGCTGCCTCTGAAAAATGCTCAGAAACTCAGCTGGCTCAAAGAGCTGCAGCCAGATTGCTAACAGGAGGTGGCTACAGGGATCATACAACCCCCTTGTTACAGCAGCTCCACTGGGTGTCAGTCTGTTTTCGGGCACAATTCAAAGTGCTGGTTTTGACCTTAAAAGCCCTATATGGCTTGGGTCCACATTCTTTGAAGGACCCTATCTCCCCCTTATGAGCCCCTTAGAATTTTCAGATCATCTGGACAGGCTCTTCTCTCTGTCCCACCACCTTCCCAGGCTCGGTTTATGGGAATGATGAAGTGGGCCTTCTCAGTGGCTGTTAGACACTGTAGCTGCGTGATTTATTGCAGCATGACACCTCCAGGCCACGTGACTAGTAGTACAGTGCAGCTTGACTCTCTGGACATGCTCAGGAGAGACTCACTCACACCTGGACAAGAAGTAGGTTGCACTGCCATTTAGCCTGTTTTCAAATGGCACACTGTTTTTACCCTTAAAACAGCAACCATAAAACATCCATAAAAAGAAATCTAAACAGCTTCCCCATGCTTCTAGTTAATGCTAAACCCAAAGCATTAAAGCACAGCTTTCCATCTCTCAACACCAATAAATAAATTTAAAAATAGGGAAAAAAATCTTCTCAATAGCTAATATCGAGTCATGTTTCATGTTTGCTATATAACAATCATCTACAACATGCTTACCTTACTACTTGTATGTCTGTATGTGTGTATGCAACATTACAGGCCAAAGAATGAAGAATTTAGAGACAAGAATTACAGCGTTAGAAGGGACCACATGGGCCATCGTCCAACTGCCTACTCAATGCTAGATCTCTAGTTAAAGCATCCCCAGCAGGTAGCTGTGCAGCCTCTTTCTGAAGACGTCCAGAGAAAGAGACCCCACCACCCCTCTAGGCAATTAATTGTTACCTAGATTGCGTGGGGTTTGTGAGAACCCACTCGTGTTACTCAAATTAAGATATTAATATGGGAAATTTTAATTAGCTCAAATTAGGCTGGGAGAGGATGGGTAACTATGGGACCTTTGCACCTGTGTATACCAGTACTAACTGAGGAGACTACAAGCCAAAATGAAAAATGTTTTTTAATTGGAAAATAAACACGGAAGCATTCACACATGCACTCACTCTCACAAGCTATCACACACAAGGCTAACGAAGAATGGGAAAAAGTATTGAGATAAAGGAATAGAGTTCGTGATGATGGACTACACTGTACCTGTCCGAAGAGCAGTGATTCATGAAGCAAAGAATTATGGCTATGCGCACAGGGTGACACAGCAAACCAACAGAGTAATGGCGCTGGAAGACTGCACACACTTTGGTAGTGTTTTGGGATGACATTTATATCCCATATTTCACCCTTAAGGTGTGTTTTGATTGGAAAAGAATACTTGAGCAAGTTTCCCAGAGTTTCCAATAATGGAAGCTCTGATTTAGTTAACTGCTGTTAATGGCTGGAACATTAAGGCTGATGGGTCTTAGGCAACCTTTTATTGTTGGGTAGGAAAGACATGAAGGGAAGCCTTTGCAGAGTAATGGGTATTCCGATCACTTGTTTGTGTTGGAGTATGACTCATGGCCAGGTGTGTCCAGGGCGGATTAGCACATTGCTCCCTAACAACTTGTCCAAGCGGGCTTCGCATAACCAGTCCTGGGTGTGTCTGAGTATGGGAATTCTCCAAGACAACTTCCATTAGGTCTCTGGGTGACCTTTACATGAACATTTCTGTGGAGGTCCTGGTCATCCTGGACCTACTTGAACTGTCGTTTAGTGCCAAATCTATGTACTGATGCCAATTAATGAATTACTGCCAGTTTATGAATTATTATAAGGTGCAAGGGCAGGTAACAGTTTCATTGCCAAACTGCTCTATCAAGAAGTTCCTTTGATGTTCAGACAAAATCTATTCTCCTGTACCTTCCAACCATTAGACCTGGTCCTACCCTCTGGGACAGTAGAGAACAGGCCTGCTCCCTTCTCTCTGTGACAAGCGTTGAGGTATTTAAAGAGTACGATCATGTCACCCATCAGTCTTCTCTTCAACAAGCTGAACATGCCCAGCTCCTTATAGAATAGGGTGTTACATGTGAAGGAGGACAGAGCTCCTTGTACTGTGGTTCTTATCCCTTCATGAAGAACTGTGGTTCTTATCCCTTCATTTGTTAATTCCCACCAAATTCTCTGACAAAGACTCTGGTTCCCTCCTGTGACAGAAACAAAAAGTCCACTTCTCCAAGAAGAACATTTATACGTTTACATGCTTTCTGTAATTATATTTACCATTCCCCATGAGATTTAACAACATAAAAATTGCAGTATCACTGGGAGTAAACACAAACAAACATAAATAATAATTCCACTAATAGTTTAAAAATTTAGTAATAGGGTTGGACATTAATTTTATTGCTACAGTAATTACAAAACCCAAAGAATATACATTTTTAAATTGTTGTACTATTACTGGGAAGAATTTTTATTGCAATGACTAAAAGTAGTTCTCCCACCTAGACTACCTCTGTGTCCCAGCACTGCTACATGTATAACTGATGAAAATCTACTGGCATAGAAAAGGAAATTTCATTAGGTGTAGCTTATTAGGCAAGCTTCAACAAAAATGCAGAAAATATATATTTACTTTATAGTTTATTTATTGTATTATTTGCGGTACAGGATGCTGTGCTGCAACTGCCTTTTGTGCTATATGTAAAAAGGGGGGAAATACCCCAAATCTGCAATTGGACAATATGTTTAGTAGGATCAACCAAAAATGCAAGAAAAGACTATATAAAGCCAAATCCACATTACACAAATAACCCCAGTTTGAAATGGGATTATTTGCTATGGTTCCTTCCTATGGAATCTTGGGATTTGTATTTTTACAAGGTACTTAGCCTTCTCTGCTAAAGCGTGCTGGTGCTACAAATCCCAGGATTCCATAGGAAGGAGCCATGGCAAATAATCCCATTCCAAACTGGATTATTTGTGTAGTGTGGATTTTTTAGCCTAAGCTTTCATTGTTCAGGATTCTTCATCAAGCTAGATGGATAAAAAAAATAGGGAAAGAAGGAATAAACATAAAAGACCAAAATGGAAACTGGAAAGTGAATGTATTAGTCAGTGACAAGTACTGCTGTTATCATATCATATCTAGCATTCTGTGACAAAGGGTGACCCTCATTTCTGAAAACATAAAAGGCCAGCTGTAATTCAGATCTGTTATTTGACCTGGGTGAAACAAGTAAAGGTTGCTGGATAAGCAGAGAGTAAAAACAGTAAGTCTTTGAATTAGCAAAGTCACAAATTAATTGTAGGCAGATAAATTACACAAAACAAAACAACTGAAGCTAAACAGATTGATATTCCTTTTGCAACCTACCTTCCCAGGGTATGTAATATCTGCTTTTATCCTCCTGCAATCACACACACAGAATAGAAAAATCACAGTACATAGCCTACCATCATTCTAATAATCTTATATTCCATTACACTAAAAAGTTATCATTGCATCAAGAAGTTCTGGCACTCCTTAAGCGCCATGCAAATGGCGGCATGCCATAGCAGCTCAGTAGGGATGCATATAAACAAAGCGAATTGTAAAAAAAAAAAAAAAACAGGTACCCTTCAAGCAAGATCTACTTCAGAGGACTATGCTTTCAAGCCATCGCAGCTGTGCAGATCATGGTGGTATATAAGCTCTATGCCAAGTGTAGGAAACCTGCTGATCTTGCTGGTTTTTTGAGACGGGAACAAAACTGCAGAAATTTTAAGTATTTGGGGACAAAAGTAGCCTGGAGAAAATTAATGTAGTATCTGGGAGCTTAGGGACAATCGAGGGGTGCTTTATGGGCCACAAAAAACAAGTTGGAAGGTTGCATATGGCCCACAGGTTGCACTTTCCCCATCCCTATTTTATGAGGTATTATGTTTGTTTATAGAGTTAGCATGTATAGTGGTTTGTGTGCTGAACTAGGACTCTGGAAGTCGAGGGTTCGAATCCCTGCTCAGCCATGGAAACCCACTGGGTGACCGTAGGCAAGTCACATACTCTCAGCCTGAGGAAGGCAATGAGAAACCTGTTATGAAGAAATCTTGCCAAAGAAAAACCCAGCGATAGGTTTGCCTTAAGAGTCATCGTAAGTCAGAAACTTGGAAGCACACAACAACAACATTTGCATCTAAAAAATTAAATTGGCAATGATTCCTTGTCTTTGTTCAAATGACTTATTTTTCTAAATATAGAAGTAAATTATTTTTTGACTGTAGCACATAAAACTCTGATGGGAAGGAATATATACGTTGATTGATGAGGGCTGAACTTCTGTCAAGTCAACTCCAATCTATGAATGAGTCTATGAATGAGAATGGGAAACCTCCAAGTCACCCTGTTATCAACAGCCCTGCTCAGATCTTGCAATCTTGGGGCCTTGGCCTCCTTGATTACCAGTAAATTGAAAGAACACAGAACAGCATTTAACTTAAAAGCAGGGAAACAAACCATGTGTCTCTCTGGAGGGGATATCATGAGAAAGAGCCCTTAAAACTCTATTACAACTATTTACATAACCACCTAAGTAAACTGGGGCAAAGACAACTGTGACTCACACAGTGCAGGTACGTGTTCCATAAGACTGGTCTGTAAGGTCTGCAGTTTGACAATTTTCTGTTTCAGAGGTGAAAGCAGACTATGTAATTGGCACAAATTGTCATAATTGTGCACTAAATCCTGATATACATATAGGTGAAAGCAGTGGTGTCATTCAACTGGTTCACACTGGTTCGCCCAAACCAGTTGTTAAAATTGTTAAAAGATGCAGAGGCTGTGAAGGTTAAAAGGGGAGCCAGAAAGAGCAAAGGGCAGGAGGAAGAAGAGAACGAGAAGGACGGAAAGGGGAGAGGGTCAGAGGAGAGGAAAGGACTCGATCCTCCAGAACCATGGGGGAGAGTTGGGGGTTCAGATGCACTGAGCACCCCACTGTCCATTGCAGAAGCTGCCAAGGGGCTGGAAGAAACACCAGCCAGATATGAACTGAGAGAGCAACATTGCTAGCTGTTGAGACCCCAGCAGGGAGGTAGCAAACACACACACACAGGTGATAAGGGACTAGTGAGACATTTACACATGTATACATTTTGGCAAAAAATAAATAAAATAAGACAGAATCAGCTGTTAATTATTTTTGAATGGTGCCACTCAATGAAAGGATTTTCTATTACTCCCCTCTGTTTCTGCTCAAGGAAGAGGCCTAGAAACACTGTTGGCTGGAGACCTATATTCAAAATTCACCATTCAATCAAGGGGGCAATGCTAGAGCAGAGCTCTTAAAGTTCATCTCAGAGGGCTTTCCAAAGCAGAAATGTGCTGTACAGATGCTCTGACTGCAGGGTGTTAACCTGACACAGAAGCCTTTTCTACTAGCAGAAATACTCTTCTGCCAGCTGATTTCAAAGTTCTGCATACTGAGCAACCGACCAGCAGACCTACTCTGCTGGATGTAAAAAAATTATGTCTTACCTTTCCATGTCTGTCTACAAGATATTATTTTGCACCAGCCTGCTTACACATGAGCTCTTTGAGCAGCTATTTTGGGAAGGTTCAAGATTTTAAAAACACCTTCATTATCTCTTGTTACTGTTGTTGTGTGCCTTCAAGTCGCTTCTGACTTACGGCAACCCTAAGGTGAACCTATCATGGGGTTCTCTTGGCACGATTTGTTCAGAAGTGGTATGTCTTTGCCTTCCCCTGAGGCTGAGAGAGTATGACTTACCCAAGGTCACCCAGTGGGTTTCTATGGCTGAGTGACGATTTGAACCCTGGTCTACAGAGTTGTAGTCCCAACAATCAAACCACTACACCACACCGGCTCTCTTACACTATCACATTACCAAGAAAATACTTCTAACTATATTTGAAAAGAAACAGCGTGGATGCCAAAATGCTAGAATGTTCAGGCCAACAACAGTCCTGATCGACCATTTGGGATCACCTAAGCTATGGCCAGTATTTCCTATAAAACTGACCATAAAGTCTTTGTCTCTTGTCCTCTTTGATCTTCCATCTATTTTGTCTATTCTAAAGCTATGGTCTTCAGTTTTGCTTCACTTGCACATCCATGCTTATATTTGGTATGAGAACCAAGTAGTTAGCTTTCTTATTTTTGCCTGAGTTTCCAGCATGTTTCTCAACGTTCTTCAATTATACAGTAACAGATTTCCATTTGGTTGTAGCCTCCTGGTGATCATTCAACATGATGATTAATTCAGTCTTAGTCACACAGATTCACAAGAATGCTTACAGGATTGGGAGAGAAAGTACACTGGGGTCACTGCAAACCTCCTTCTTCAAAGTATGCTGTCACAGAAAAGCCTTGATACCAAACCAACCAATCACCAGAGGACTATGAATCATCTGTACATAATGGCAGCCCAGAATTTCTTAGCAAGTGTGATAACTGAGTGAAATGTCTGACACTGAGAATAATGAATTGTGAGAGAGATTCTGCTTTGTGACTATAAACATAATCAACACAACACAAGCTACAAGGGAACACTGTCAATGCTTTACCACCCCTAAGGCAAAGTGGGAAAGATTTTTGCCCTCTCAAGCCTCAAGAGGTCTACAAAGCTTCCATTCTTAAAAGAAGAACAGATTTTTTTCAACCCACATTCCCCAAAGTAGAAGTTATAGAGGAGAGTGTTTTTTAAAAAAAATAAAATAAAATCTGTCCTGCATTTTCCAAACATTCGGGAACACGATAAAGAAATCCAAACATATAAATGTTATCCAAAGCCTGGAAAAGTTACTTTTATGGACTACCATACTGGCTTTTAGATTCCAAGTTCTGACCACCATCTCTGATTTCCAAACCTTTAAGGTAATGAAAATAGGATACACTCGGAATTTGAGACTGGCAGTATTAATATTTTATTCATTTATATCCTGCCTTTTTCCCAATAAGGAGACTCAAGGCAGCTTACAAAATATTTTAATACAGTTGTAAAATGATACAAAAATATAAGTAAATATATGTTTTGTATGGTTTTCAATCTGTACTGTATTTTAAAAAACAATTAAATATATTTTATTTATTTATATTTATTTAGGTTATCTCGGATTGGCCTTTTTAGTCATCAGCGCGCTTGCAGAAAGTGCGGGATGTGTCCTTCCTGAATCTTCATTTGCGAAGAAAAGCCAGAGAGAGAGAGAGAGAGAGATTTAGGTATTTATACTCCACTCTTCAGCCACAAAGGCTCTCAGAGCAGCTTACAAATTGTTAAATAAAAACATTTTATACATCATGGTGCGCTAAGCTCTAAGCGGTTTCTAGTGAGTGTTAGCTAATTGCCCCCACAAGCTGGGTACTCATTTTACCAACCTACGAAATGATGGAAGGCTGAGTGAACCTTGGGATAGAACTTGCAATCTTGTGGCTGCAGTACTGGCATTTAACCACTGTGCCACCAGATTATATATAATCTATAGATTATAGATATGAATACTGTGAACTGCTAAAAAGACACATCCTAGAACAAATCAAACCTGAACTCTCCCTAGAAGCCAAGATGATTAAAATGAGACTGTCATACTTTGGACATATTATGAGAAGACATGACTCACTAGAAAAGACAATAATGCTGAGTAAGGTAGAAGAGGGTAGGAAATTACAGATGGATAGACTCAATCAAGGAAGAGACATCCCTGAGTCTGTAAGACCTGAGCAGGGCTGATGGTGATAGGGTACTTTGGAGGTCTCTCACTCATAGGGTTGCTGTAAGCCGATGACAACTTCATGGCAGTTAACAACAATTATTTCAATGTCAATCCATACTGTATTTTAAAAAACAATCTATAGAGTTAAAAAAAAACATTCAAAATTCATTAAAAGACAATACCAACAATGACAAAACAGCACACCATTAAAAGCCTATCACAGCCAAATCTAATATCCTGACAGAATAGAAAAGTTTTTACCTCCCAGTGGAAGAAGAGCAAAGAAAGAGCCATCCTAGCCTATCTAGGGAGAGAGTTCCAAACTCTGAGAGCAGCCACGGAGAAGGCCCTCTCCATTGTTCCCACCAAAGAAGCCTAAGAAGGGTAGGGCAGAGAAAAGGGACTCTCCTGAAGATCTTATAGCTCAAAATGGTTCATATATGGAGATATGGGTCAAAATTATACAGGAACATAATGTTGTATGTCATCCTTGTGGAGTAAGACCACTTTAGAAAAACCTTCTGGATCAGACCAGGGGACTCCAACATCCTGCTTCCACCAGTAGCCAACCTGATGCTTCTAGAAAGACTTCAAGCAAGTCATGAAAGGGCAATACCATCTCATGATGTTGCCCCTTGGCAATGGGTAATCAAATAGTATAATGCCTAAGAACAAGAGCCCTATTCAGGAATTATTAGACAATTTGGATTCACGGAAAACAAGGAGTAGCCTAGGTCCACCAGCCCTACTCCCCTCTCCCTCCAAACTCGTTCTCCTCCCCCTGACCTCCAGACAAAGACCTAATAGGATGTTCTAAGTATATTGATCTGAACATACTCTCTACCACCAGGAACATCATCACCAGGGGAAGATGTTCACTCAGAGCATTCACTCAGAGCGTTCAGCCAAACATGTTCAGGTATGACCTTTTGAAATTTTTATGAAAAGTATGGACTTTCCTTTTGCAGGGATAAGACAGTATGAGTAGAGCAAAGGTGCACAGACCAATCCCTTTACTTCATATATTCAAAGTGAATGCTAAAGAGGGCTATGTACCTTCTAGAACTTTTGTGCTGCTAAAGGAATGGACTCATTCCTTGTTGTATTACAATCATAATGCCATATATTCTTGTCTCCACCATTGGGTAATTACTGAAATTAATTTATAACTAGCTACTCTCAAGCTCCAGCCACTCCAGATGAAGTGGGGCAAAGACAGTCCAATTAAGTCTTCTTTCACTTATTTGTTTCCCCCACCACCACCACAAAAAAAAAAAAAAAAAAAAAAACTTTAAAGCATCAAGTTGCTTCAGTTGTTCTTCATAAGGAGAGCCCCCTGGTCATTCCAGTTGCCTTTTTCTGAATCATCACCAGGCTTCTATTCTGGGCATGCAAATCCACTAGGTGGGCATACACTTACCTAAAGATGACAGAAAGACTGTTTCTGCTGTGGCAAATACCACACAGCTCATGTGCCGTGTCAGCATTAGGATTTCCTTCTTTGGGGATCATTTCTGATTTGGCACAGAAACACCAAACTACTAATCAATGAAACAACTGGTGATAAATGCCTTCCATCGCAAAAGATGATTTGTTAGTAGTCTCAACTTATAAGGAACTCCTCCTTTAATGGAGATTGTTCTTGAAAGCATCAGGCATGCCAGCATGTTATCATTCAAAAGGGTTAACAAGATCTTAATTAGCTTCCCTCCCCAATTCAACCTCTTGTCAACTCACATTAGAAACTGCACAAGTGATGCCATGGATAGAAGAAATGAAACACAATGGCACACAATGGGATGAGGCTACCCATAAATGCCTTTGCAGTCTGTTATTTAAAGTTTCTTTAATTCTGCAGAAAAAAAATTAATGGCAAATTAAAAAACAAAACAAAAAAGCTCAACAAAATCACACGTTCAATTTAAACACAGCATTACTAATGTGGCCCTTCATGTGAGAAAAACTGCTATTCTTCCACAATGTGTTACTATACAGGAGTTAATAAACTCTGCTTTCTTGGCATCACAAGCCCCATATCTCTTATTGCAGATATGTCACAAAAACCCAGAATTATTTCTAGTTTGCAAGGAACTGCAGAACATGGGACACAGAAAATTAAGATTAACAACCCAGACAGTTTCATATTGTGTGATACAGTTAAGTGAAGAATGTTGCCTTTGAGAGTCTTTTCACTTGAATGTAGTAATTAGACATTGAATTAATTGAAATGTTTTATCAACACATTTAATATTTCATAGCCCTTTAAAAAAAATAAAGCGCTTTGGAGCATTGGAGGAACAAAGGAAATGCACTTTAAAACATTCATTCTTGTTTCCTTCATACCCTCCCTACCCAGCAACTTTTGCAAAGTGGTTACAATTTTGCCAAAGCATTAGCATCCCTTTGCAAAACTGAAACAGCCATAGAACAACTGGACTGAATTCCAGAAAATAAACTGTACTGCAGAATTTAGAGAAGAAAACTTGTTTTGAAGTCCCAGTGGATAAATAAATAATGGGATTTAGCTGCCTTTGGCAACTACAAAGCATTATATACTCCCATTCATCTTACCATGACTCACTGTGCAATGCTGTGATCCTTTAAGACTCAAAGTAGTGGTCGCTGGACTAGCTGTCAGTCCCTTGTGAATTGCCAAAAAAGAAACAGCTGTAACCAATGGGCACAAATATGGTGCCAGTCCCTGGCACAGTGGGAAAAAATAATTGGTTGTCAGCCACATCAGCTAGCCTGAGAAGCACTGCTTTAGACAGCATTCAGGGGCAACAGGATAGAAATCTTTGCCTTTGAGGTCAGAGAGATTGGTCCCAACCTACGAAAGTCTCAGGTATAAATCTGCATTTTATAATTTTCAAAGAATAACAAAATCTGAAAGGTTAACAAGGTTCAATCTAGGAAGGAAACATGATCCCAAAATGATTCTCCTGTGGTTCTTTCAAATTAAACAGTTATAGTGCTACAATTCTGTTGTTGTTATTTCTTTATATAATTTATATGCTGCCTCTGTCCCAGAAAGGGTTGCTGTAATTCTATGCACAGTTGGAAGGAAGTTCTTCTGAAAGCAAAACTATTTCCTTCCTATAAATGCATTTAGGATCAGTGTTAGTTTCTCACTGTCTAAATCAGTGCACCAATAAGCACTGTAATGATAGGAACTACTGAGGACTTCAAACAGTGGTTATAGTTTGGTGATCTCCCTTAAAGAGCTCTCTCTTTCATTTTTTTTTTTTAAAAAGCAACTGGTATGTATTCAAAGATCTTCCCAGCAGTGAGAGGAGTGGGCATGTTTAGTCTGGAGAAGAGAAGATTGATAGACATGTTTAAATATTTGAAGGGATGTCATGCAGAGGATAGAGCAAGCTTGTTTACTGCTGCTCCAGAGACTAGGGCACGGAGCAATGGGTTCAAAGTACAGGAAAAGAGATTCCACCTAAACATTAGGAAGAACTTCCTGACAGTAAGAAAGTAAGAGCTGTTTGACAGTGGAACACGTTGCCTCAGAGTGTGGTGGAGTCTCCTTCTTTGGAGATTTTTAAGCAGAGTCTGGATGGCTATCTGTCGGGAATGATTTGATTGTGCATTCCCACATGGATGAATGGATTGGATGGCACTTGTGGTCTCCTTCAACTCTATGATTCTATAAGTGCGGTCCACAAAGAATTAGACCATCTCATCAGGCAATGGAGAAGATGCATGACACCATTTAATGACACTACAAAAATAATGGCTTCTCTTTCTCCACCCTACTATTAATATGAAGAACAGCTTCCTCTACATTTCTCCCCTATCTTAGATTTTCCTCTAAAAACATACATACCCAGTTCTTGCTAATCTAACTCTTGGTTCCAGTGTTTGTCTGAGCACCAGGTCAATTTTGCACACACAGTTCCTATGCGCTTTTGTTGTTGTGTGCCTTCAAGTCCTTTCTGACTAACAGAGACCCTAAGGTGAACCTATCATAGCGTTTTCTGTGGCTAAGAATGTGTGACTTGGCCTAGGTCACCCAGTGGAGTTTCATGGCTGAGCAGAGATTCAAACCCTGGTCATAGTCCAACACTCAAACCACTACACCTGTGATCTTACCTCATATATATTTTTCAGCCCACCTAATTCCATTTGTCAGGGTTTAGGAATCTCCAGATGCTGTTGGATTCCAATCCCCATCATTCCTAGCCAAACTGGTCAGTGTGAAGGATGATGGGAGCAGTAGTTCATCAGTATCTCAAGGGTCATAGATTCCCAACCCCTGCTTTAGTTTTCCCAATCCTTTGGTGCCCATTCATTGTGCAGCCAAAATCACTACTGAGGACAGGCACTACTAGCCCTAACCAAAACTCATAAAATTATTTGCCAAGACCATAGCATATCGATCCTCATCAAATTATTAAATTAATCTACTGGTACAGTATATTACACAGAGATCCTCTGCTTTCCATTAAAATTGATTTAACTGAAATAAAGTTTTTTCAGCACTAACATATTTTAAGACTGAATTATTGAACTGAGAGGAGGAGAAGGAATGATTGACTCCAGAAAGTATTTTTTTAATTTTTATTTTATTTAAAAAAAAAAAGGAAAGGAGGAGGAGGAATAATTGACTCCAGAAAGTAAACCTTCAGATGAACTCTTAATTACAAATAAATGCTACTGTAAACCCCAAAATCTAATTTGAAGACAATATTAATACTACAGTTGATTTTGGCAGGAACATTATTTTGTTCTAATTTAGTAATAGAGGAAACAGAGAGGGGCATTGCTCAAAGGGCATCACTTTCATATCTGAAGATCTAAAATACACTCTATTTTTTGTTTTTTTATGTAAGATTTCAGCAACAATTGTTCTAAACTACTCTACAGGACATTTAGGTAAGAAGATATTAATATGACTGCAAGCTATTCATTAGTAGAACAACACAAACATTCACTGGTTAATCGGTGGGAGCCCAGTTCTAATTTTTAAACAGTAAGGAAGCGAGAAGGGAATACTTGTTTAATTTTTGGTTATTTTGTTCTGGTATACTACCATTGGGTCTGTCACACTGCTGACAAAATCAAAGTCAACTAGGTGTCCAAGCAAGTTTATTTACCTATATATTATTTGATTAAATCTACATAAACACAGTCATTAGAAAAAACACTCTTTCGTTTAAAGAAAATGCACTCAGGTATCATTTTGAAAAAGGCAGTGTGCCTTCTCTTACACCTAAGAAAGAACACCTTTTAATGTGGCATTACAAAACACAGCATTACATTTTGAAGTCTGGCTACTTATGTCAAAATGAAAAGTTCCAATTTATTTGATCAAAATGGTTTTTTAAAAAATCATAACAATGGACTCTTTGTTTCTATAATAAATAGCAAAGGCTTCAAGTTCAATGATACCACATTTGTAGTAACAATCTGGATCACTTACAACATGGAAATATCAGGTAAGTCCCTGTGCCCCTGAAAATCGATTTCTTTTTGCAATTTTGATGTGACTCCCTGATCACGACACAACTGAGCCATGGTTGCCATTTGCCAAACACTATCATGCTGGTGTAACTTTCATATAAGTAAAAGGTGGGGGGGGGTAGAAGCAAAGCACTGTACAAGCCATCAGGACACATAACCTACCTAGGCAGAAGGGAGGGGAAAAACTTTTAAACTGTTGCCTAGACAGCATGCTTCCCTCCCACACTGCTGCACTACAGTTCCCAAGCAACAGTGTAAGAATGAAGACACCAAAACAAAAATTGCTCGCAAATTCAAAAATGTGATCCTTTTGTGTCTTTCTTTTTTAAAGTATCTGCAAATGTGCCCCACAATTTGTGACCAGATTATGATTCAAATTTCGTTTGTGAAGTAGGGCAACAAATCACTAGAGAAAGGCGGGGAGTAGTATTAAAAATATTTTTTTCTTCTAAAAATGAGTGGGAGCTTTGATGTATTAAACTGAAATGCACCTTTTATTTCCTTCAGTATTTCAAAAATGCTGAGCTTTGGTGTTCTGAAAACAATTGTAAATGATTGTGTAAAAGACATTATTCAAAAAGGGGGGAATATTTATTTCTAAAATGTATAAAATGTAGATTGTTAAAATTTATCATCCCACCCACCAGTGGGTAATTGGCCTTCCTAAGACAACACCAACCGCAAAACAACTAGAGACATTCAGCATTTTTACAGTACTTTACACCTGAGGGACCCTTGCAATCTTTTGCTTCTTGGCCCACAAAACATTCCCATCTAAGGCTATAAGAATAGGCATATTTATTTAGAAGTAAGTCCTACGGAATTTACATGCAGGTAAAGAATGAGGGACTAAAATATTATGAGCTGGAAAGCCAAAAATTAGCAACAGCAGCATGCTAAAGTCATTCCACCATAACCACTTCATACACTTGAGAACAGTCTCATCTCGTAAGAATAAAGTCCAGATATTATAGTTTACAAATCCTAACACCTACAGCCAGCAGAGTTAGGTGTGATCCAAGTTACAATTCATTACATACTGATGGTATGACTTTGGAGAAAAATGAGCTGGAATGAGTCTCCATGCTCACAGTGGGACACAGCTGAAGAGCCATATGCTAATACAGAGTTGGGAAATGGGTGGCCCTCCACATAAATAAAAGCTGGACTGCAACTTCCATCGTGCCTCACTATTGGCTTTGCTGGTTAAAACTAATGGGAGTGCCAGGCCAACATTTATCTATTTAATTTATATCCTCCTGGCACATAGGACTAAAAGCGCATTGATATAAAAGTTAAGATCATCTGGAGGATCACACATTCCAGAACCCTGCGTTAACTGGTATATAAAAGAGTGAATTAATAATGCAAAAAAAAAAAATTAAGCACGCACCTTTGCTTTCTTTTGAACTGATTGATAAACCAGCAAAATTCACAAGCAAATCTGAATTTCTGGAATATTTATATCAAGGTCACATCTCATAATGTCTGGATGTTTGCAAGAAGATACTGGTAATACATTTTAGAAAAGGAGACCTTCATGAACTCTGTATAAACTTATGAGAGCTGTAAGCTTCAGTTTTAATGCAAGTCTGATTGAATAATATCAAGAAGGCTTCAGGGAAAAGCCATCACTATAAGCATAAACCAAGTTTATGTTTCAACTATAGAGGCAAAAGAGGAAAAGAATGGAAATATTTTTTCATTGGTGACCAGGAGGAAATTGATCACACACCAAAAAGGGCATGTTGATAATCATAGGCAATTGAATGCTAAAGTAGGAAAGAGAGCAGATATAAACTGTGTTGAAGAATTTGGCCTCAGATCAAGAAATGAAGCAGAAGAAAGGCTGATGTAATTTTATGAGTGCAACAGTTCACTGCAAACATCTTCTTCAGGCAACCAGAGATGACTTACATGGATGTCATCTAATGGACAACAGAGAAATCAAACAGAATGCATAACTGGAAGCAGAAGATGGGAAAGTTCCACTTGTGTGCAGGAATAAAGTAAACTGCTGTAATAATCAATGCAGAGAAAAAAAAGAACAAGAGGCCTCTTCTACAAGATCAGTGAAATCAAAGAGAAATTTAAACCAAGATTGAGGACGCTCTGCTACCAGCAAGGGTACACACTATGTGACCAAGAAAAGGTAAAAAGAAGTTGGAAGCAATACACAAAAGAACTATATAAAACAGATGAAACAATGACAGATTCATTCAAGGAAGAACCATTAGAATATGAATCCACAATTTTAGAAAGTGAAGTAGAAGCTGCACTTAAAAGCACTTGGGAGAAATAAACCACTAGAAACAGATAGAACAAATACAGTTGATTCAAGCTACAGAGACAGAATCCACTCAAATTCTAACTAAAATGTGCCAACAAGTATGGGGGGAAAGCAATGGCCCACAGATTGGAAACAGTCAACATGCATATCAATCCCCAAGAAAGGAGACACCAGAGACTGCAGTAACCACTGGACCATTGCAGTAATTTCCTATGCAAGCAAAGTAATAATCAAAATTCAACAACAAAGACTTTTACCATATACGAAACAAGAAATGCCAGGTGTCCAGGCTGGATTCAGAAAAGAAAGAGGCATTAGGGATCATATTTGTAAACATATGTTGGATAATAGAACACACCAAAGAATTTAAGAAAATTCTTGGAGGGATCTCATTCATAAGTCGAAATTGACTTGACAGCAGTTAACAACAAAGCTTCAACTCCTATTAAACTGGAAATATTATTTTTTTTCTTACTGCTTGATTGTATTGTACTATGCACATCCTTTTACACAAAAAGGGAAGTTATAAATATTTTTTCAAAAAGATAAAATTACCAGATATGCAATTTCTTACCAAAAATTTTATTTCATTTTAAAAAGTACTTCAGGTCTTCACAATAAAGGAATTTGGTAACAAAATAAATTATTCCCAATAGGCTTCAGGGATCTGTGAACTTTATTTTAAAGGAACAATATTTTTCTTCTATTTCCTTGTGGTTACTTTAAAAATAGTTCTTCTGAACAGAAATTCTTTTTTCTGTCACATTATGTTATCCAAGCATTATTTTACTCCAAACAAGTGTGAGGTTACATAAGATGCTACTGTGCAATCGGAAAACATAACTATAGTCACTGTACACCATGCACAGGGGGTCCATAGCTTCCACTTGATTCTCATAGCGGTTCATGATTTTTAAAAGATTCAAAACCGCTGGCTTCTATAGTATTGTACAAAAACCACTGAAGACCCAATCAGTATACAGTACATAACAACCTTAATCCAATTGTTAGTCCTAATCAGAGTACATCCCCAAAATTAGTGGTCAGATGGAAAGTTAATACTTACATAAGGTTCAGTGACTCAACGGGTATACACTTGTTGGACACAAACCTAAATTCCCTGAAAGCACCAGATCCCATTTGATCTTGAAAGCTAAGTGCAGTTACATCTAGTTAGTACTTGGATGGGAGACCACCAAGGAATACCAGGTGCTGTAGGCCATACAGGTCTACACCTGTATCCATGGGACCAGTATCTGTAAGTTTCACTTATCCATATCCTCTCTAGGCATTTTCTAGGTACTCCAGCATGATTCTATGTACCATACGTTTCTGCCAGAGGCTGGACTGGAAGTAGGGCCAAAAGTCACTCATTTCAATAGGGTTCACTATTATGCACAGTTTCATGTATTCATGGTAAGTCCAGGAATGTATCCTTCCCAGATATGGGGGACAACCTGTATTTCAGAGGAAGGTGATGGCAAACCACCTGCGAGTCTAAGAAAACCCATGATATTCATGAGGTCACTGTTAAGTCAACAGGAGACTTGAAAGCACACACACACTAGTTGGGACTAGCAATTGAATTAAGGCCAATACCAAAACTCCATAGCATAATATATGCCACTAATACTCTCTTTAATCATTTAGAAGCAGCTGTTTTCAGTTAGAAAACTAGACTAACCTTCTCATTAGTGAACACCCTTGCTGCCAAAACTGAACTATACACTCAAGACCCTACCCATGATGCCCTGTTTCTCAGGGGGGGGCTTAATATTAATAACAGATATATTCACAAGATATAATATACAGCTAGACTAAAAACGTCTTGTAATTGAAAGCCAGGCAAGACCAATTAACTACATTTGTGCAGCTCCAGGTGGCACATGATTTTTAGTATCCTTTCATCCTGCTAAATGTTTTCATTTTACCATATGTCAGCAGTTATGCACGGAAATAAACCAACAGCTAAATAACACTTTTAACTCCAATAAAACAAGAATATATGTACTGGAGGACTGTCATAGGATTAAAAACTCCAGTAGTGGAATGTGGACCAAAAATTTGAAGTCAACACATCAGAAATAGTAGGCAGAAGGAATTAGAAGCCATTATATATCCTTTTAGGGCCTAAATACCCTAAAGGCACAAGGTGCTGTCTGATTTTGGACTCTAAGCAGGGTCGGCCCTGTATTTTTCCTCGGACCAGCAGCTGAGGGCTTCTGAACTAGCACTGAACCAAAGCCACCACTTTGAGCAGCACTACACTAGAGGACACTTTAGGCAGATGGGAGAGGTGGGGATCTACTGCCTATCAAAAGCATTGTTGCTGTTGTTCTGTGTCTTCCAAGTCATTTCCAACTTATTGTGAACTAAGAAGAACCTACCACAGGGTATTCTTGGCAGAATTTGTTCAGAGGGGGGTTACCCTTGCCTTGCCTTCCTCTGAGGCTGAAAGAATATGACTTGCCCATGGTTACCCAATAGGTTTCCATGGTTGAGCAGGGATTCAAACCCTGGCCTCCCATTGTCCTAGTCCAACACTGAAACCACCACACCACGCTGGTGCTCTCTCATGAGAGCATATGTCTGCCATTAATCCCTAGATAGACTCTGGCAAACTCTTTCTTGCATTTCTTCAGTCTGTTTTCTGCAATACTGGTACAGTAACTCTAACTTAAACTCTTTTTCTTTTAAAATTTTAGGGGGCTTTCTGGGTTCCCTGGGGCAGCAAAAATGGGGTTGGGAGCCACATTTGGCTTGCTTTAAGAACTGTGCAAGTACTATGAACATTTGCAAAGGCTACATAGTTGCTACTATTATTGGTAGTGATAGGTCAAGATAACACTCAAAGCCAGTGTAAATTAGGCCTTAGCCCTTTTATCTTCAGTCCCATTAATAGATAGAACTACTCATAATAAATAGGAAACAAAGTACAAATTCCAGAGGAATACCTTTGTTTATTCTGCTGTACAAAAACAGAGTAGTCAGCACAGCAGGCCAGGGTGACACTGACTATCCCTATCATGGCACACAGAACTGGATGCAACACACACCGCTGTAGCACACAGCAACAGCAACTTCTCCTGACGGTAGCAACTCTCCCCACATCCTTAGCCAAACCAAATAAGCAGACACCAGTTCAAAGTACAGTTGTCCCTTCACATTCGCTGGGGTTTGGTTCCAGGACCCCCCGTGGATACCCAAATCCGTGAATACTTAATTCCCATTATATGCAATGGCATAGGAAAGTGGTGTCCCTTATATAAGATGGCAAAATCAAGGTTTGCTTTTTGGATTATTATTTTTTAAAGAATATTTTCAAGCCGTGAATACTTAAAACCGTGAATGCCAAATCCATGAATGTGGAGGGACAACTGTATGAACCACATCTGCTCTCTACCCAGATCTCTGCCCCCAGAAGGACTGAGGCTCACTCCAGTGCTTCTTCAGAGAGCAGCCTATGATGTATCCGCTCGCCTGCTCGCTCGCTCGCTCGCTCTAGGCAGTGCAATAATTTTGCAGTGCCCCATTCCAAAGAATACGTGGCCCAAAGAGAAAGGCATGATGAAGTCAGAACAAAGCTTGGGAAAAAATTACTTCTTTGATTACAACTCCCAGAGTCCACCAATCTCCTTTCAAAAGGTTTAGTTTTGTTTTTTAGCACCAACACCCTCCCCCAAAATCCACATTTTTTTGCATGAGACTCACAGTACCCCACAAAACCCACTTCACAAATCAAAAGTGGAAGCAGATATGAACTTCTGCTTTGGTTGCTGGTTGTTTTTTCTGATTAATTCTTAATCTTTTGCAGGCCTCGTGTAGCCTGTAGTAGATGCTGAGAGAGAAAAACTCTCCCATGCTTATCAAAATTATCTAACTGTGCTATATGATATATAGTCATTGGAAAGTGAGCTTCTCCTTAGACTGTCTTGTGCTAGCTGTCCCACAAGCATATAAATAAGTTTCTGATGCTGCTGTGTTATTGTGTGTGCTTTTTGGACTTGGGCCTGCATTTTTATTTTATTTATTAAAAAATGAAACAGATTTTATTAAAAATAGGAGATGAAAGAAATAGCATCATGTAATAACTGCATTCCTAGAAATAAAAGAAGCTAAAAGGAAAGTCCTGCTGAATCTAAATTAAAGCTTCATTGAGTCTAGCATCCCGTTTCCAATGTCACATCTCAGGGAAAAATCACAAAAAGGACATGGATGCAATACTTGTCTGCAGCACTTAGAAAAGATCCTTTTTATGCTGTAAGTCCTAGAATCCCCCAGCCGGCACAGCCGTTGACACAGCTATTTGGGGAGTTGGACACAAAAAAATAATAATAATTCTGCAAGCTCCAAGGCAGAGCCTACTCTTTGCAGCCTTCTCCACTAGAAGGTGACCACCTTAAAAAAACAGAACAAAAATGTGCAAGGCACAGCTGGTCAACACAAAGGGTCTCAATCCCAAATGCCACACTAAGGAGAGCAGTGGTGGGACTCATGCAGCCCTCCAGACACAACTCCCAGCATCCCTTTTCATTTGGTGGCCAGGGCTGCTGGGACCTGCAGTCCAACAAAACCTGGAGCGCCACATGCTTCTCACCACTAACTTAGAAAGCAGAGGTGGCAGCAATGGTTCCTTGAGCCACCTCCAGTGCTCATCTGAGATCCGTCTGGACGAGTGGACTGGGGAAGGACTAGGGCCATTAAAGAGGGAAGACCAAAAGCTAGATTCTACCAATGCCTGGAACTAGCTGAGTAAGAGCCTTATCGCGCTACTACACTGTTATAGTGAATCCTGGAGTTTGTGGTTTAGTGAAGCCTAGGAGCTCTCTGGCTGACAATGCTAAATGCCCCTCCGAAACTACAAATCCCAGGATTCCACAGGAAGCAACCTGTAATACTTTAACAGAAATATTAGCACTGTATCAGTGTATGGTGTACAGATAACAACCCTTACTAGGGAATTCTTTCTGTTGAAATCAATGGGAAATGTGAAGTCGAAGGCTGAAGATGCCAGCCACAGATGCAGGTGAAATATCAGAAATAAACTCTTCCAGAACACAGCCTCACAGCCCGGAAAAAAACCCAAGGAAAATCAATGGGAAATGCTTCTAGGCAATAAATAAATACATTTGTTCCTTCACGTTCACTGGGGTTTGGTTCCAGGACCCCCGTGAATACCCAAATCTGTGAATACTCAAGTCCCATTATATGCATCGGCAAAGCAAAATGGTGTCCCTTATATAAAGTGGCAAAAATCAAGGTTTGCTTTTTGGATTATTATTTTTTAAAGAATATTTTCAAGCTGTGAATACTTAAATCCGTGAATGCCACATCCATGAATGTGGAGGGACAACTGTAAATAGTATCGCACTATAAGGGGGAATCCACAAGACACAAATCATCTGGTTTGAAACTGGATTATTTGCATGGCTCCTTCGTATGGAATCCTGGGATTTGTAGCTTTACAAGTTCTTTAGCCTTTGCTGACACAGAGTGCTGTTGCCCCACCAAACTACAAATCCCAGTATTCCATAAGAAGGAGCCATGGCAAATAATCCAGTTTATTATTTCTCTAGTGTGGATGTCCCCATAGTATAATTTGTGTAAGAAAGAGCACAAGCCTCCCAATGCAAACGGTAACTCTAAGCCTTTTACTCATCCCAATAAAGTGTTTCTGAGCATGTACAAGATTCCTTTCCCTGGAGAAACTGGCCACGGGAGTTGTGGCAGAGTTGGCTCCCAGCATGATAGAAAAACAAGGCTAGCTACAAGCACTTCCCTGGGATCAAGTCCCTCTGGACCCAAAGGGGGCTTCTTTCTGAGTAGACACGCATGGTGGGGATCCTGGATTATTTGTGTCGCTCCTTTCTACGAAATCCTGGAATTTTACAAGGTCTTTAGCCTTTTCTGACAAACAGTGTGGGTGCCTCACCAAACTACAACTCCCAGGATCCATAGGAAGGAGCCCTGCAAATAATCCAGTTTCAACCTGGATTATTTCTTGAGTGTGGATGCTTTTCCCCGAAACTGGATTATTTGCCTGGCTCCTTCCTTGGAGAGTTGTAGTTTGGCGAGGCTTAGGGAGCTGGGCATGTTTAGTGTGGAGAAAAGAAGGTTGAGAGGTGACATGATAGCCATGTTTAAATATTTGAAGGGGTGTCATATTGAGGAAGGAGCAAGCTTGTTTTCTGCTGCTCCAGAGACTGGGACATGGAGCAATGGACTCAAACTACAGGAAAAGAGATTCCACCTAAACATTAGGAAGAACTTCCTGACAGTAAGAGCTGTTTGGAAGTGGAATACAGTACACTGCCTCGGAGTGTGGTGGAGTCTCCTTCTTTGGAGATTTTTAAACGGAGGCTAATGATTTGATTGTTTATTCCTGCATGGCAGGGGGTTGGACTAGATGGCCCTTGTGGTCTCTTCCAACTCTATTGATTCTATGAGGCACCCGCACTGTTTGTCAGAAAAGGCTAAAGACCTTGTAAAACTACAAACCCCAGGATTCCTTTAGGAAGGCGCGATGCAAATAACCCAATTTCCAAAGTGGCTTATTTGTATCGTGTAGATCCCCATAGAGCGCTGAGAGGTCTCTGAGGGCACCCAAGCTGTCAGGCTCCCCACAGGCAGGCGGGAAAGGCACAGAGGGCGTCTTGGGCTGCCCCAAATCCACCTCCGGCACACGCGAGGCGGCCGGGCTCACTCACCGGGCTGCGGTCCCTCAGCAGCCGGGAAGCTCTGCGCAAAGCCAAGTCTCGCAACGCCGTCCCAGCCTGGCTGGCCACGGGAGCCGCCATCTTCGTCAGGCCACACGTGGGCAACAAGGGGAGGCGGCGTCGGCAGCCGAGCAGGGACGGCCCAGCTACCCACCCCCAGGCGGCCTCTCCCGCTTCCCCCGCGGCTGAGGCGGCGGCTCCTGCTCCTTCTTCTTCCCGCCAACCACCCAAGCGGGAGAAGGAGGAGGCGGCGGCAGAAGGAAGGAAGGAAGCGTTGAACGAGGAGCCCAGTCAGACGTCCACACGACACACAAATAGTCCACTTCGAAACTGGCTTCTTTGCTCGCCAAGGCTCTCTTTTCTATGGAACCCTGGGATTTGTAGTTTGCCGAGGCACCAGCCCTCATGGACAGAGAAGGCTCAAGGCCTGGTCAGACTACAAGCCCCAAGACTCCATAGGAAGAAGGAAACCATGGCAAAGAATCCACTTTCAAAGTGGATGATTTCTGTCATGTGGATTTGGCCTCATCAAGAGTCTATACTTCTACATTTTAGAAGGAAACAAATGCAGGGAGGTGGGTTATCTATTAGGCAAGGATCTCACTGGCCCCTCTACAAGGGGAGGAAAAACCGGGATTACTCCACAGTACAGTTAGCTAATGCACAGTTAGTTTTAAAAAAATTGTTTTAAGCAATAGCAATTTACACATCTACACAGCATTAAGCAGTTTCCAATGTGTGTTAGCTAACGTTAGCTAACACACATTGGAAACTGCTTAATGCAGTGCAGATGTGTAAATTGCTATTGCTTAAAACAATTTGTAAGCTTCTCTAATAGCCTTGTGGCTGAAGAGCGGGGTATAAATAAATTAATAATAATGATGATAATAAATACAGTTGTCCCTTCACATCCGCTGGGGTTTGGTTCCAGGACCCCCATGAATACCCAAATCCATTAATACTCAAGTCGCATTATATGCAACGGCATAGCAAAATGATGTCCCTTATATAAGATGGCAAAATCAAGATTTACTTTTTGGATTATTTTTTAAAGAATATTTTCAAGCCGTGAATACTTCAATCTGTGAATGCCACATCCATGAATGTGGAGGGACAACTGTAATGTCAAATCGTAGCAGCTGCGATTTGACTTAATGGGGTTTTTTTCCCACTCCAAAGCTTTGTAGTCCGCCAGTCAAGATGGCGGCTGCGAGTGATTTCCTCCCCTTTTTACGTACCTTAATTTGCCGTTGTCAGACTTTTAAAAAAGTACCCAGCTTATGGGGGCAATTAGCTAACGCACATTGGAAACTGCTTAATGCAGTGTAGATGTGTAAATTGCTATAGCTTAAAACAATTTGTAAGCCGCTCTGATAGCCTTTGTGGCTAAAGGGCGGGACATAAATAATACCTAATAAAATTAAAATAAAAAAAAGTTCTTAGCTGAATTATTGTTCCCAGCTAAATAATAGCATTATTGGTTTTAAGGTTGTCAGAGTGAAAATTGGAGAGAGCTCATGTGCCTTTAATGGTTATGTGGACAAGGGAATTTCAACAGGGGTTGCCTGTTACCTGGTTGCATGACAAGCAACTCCTGCTGAAATTCCCTTTTCTACTAAACCAATGGTACTTATCCTTTTCTTTTCCAGGGACCCCCCTTTAAATATTTTTTGTTGTGTTGTTACAGACCCCCAAGATTTAACTCAAGATTTAAAACAGCAACAATAATAATAATAAATTACACCATTCAGCCTTCCCTCAGAGGCACTAGAGGAGGAGGAAAGATTTTTCTTCTGCTTCTTCCTGCAACTTGGTGGCTGGAGTGGATTGAATGGCAATGCACAGCCCAAGACAGCCAGCCTTTGCCTTGGATCCTGTCATGTGGCTGCTCTACTACAGGGAGAAGGTGGGCCGAGCAGCCTTCAAGCCTTTGTAGACCTCCTGTGAGGACCTCGTAGACCCTTGGGGGTCCCCAGACCACAGGTTAAGAACCTCTGTACTAACCCATTGACGGTACAGGAACACTCTCCAGGTTTTTCTCTGGAGACCCTAATTGCTTTCCTCCAATGTCACAAAAAAGGTGAGCTTTCCAGTTCACCAGAACTGTTATTCAGGCTTAGGATAGTACAAAATTTGAAGACTGGAGGAAGGAATTAAAAGTCTCTCTCAAGTCACCTGTCGATTTACAGCAACTCCATGAATTTCATAGGTTTTTCTTAGGCAAGGAATATTCAAGAGGTAGTTTTGCCAGTTCCTTTCCTCTGAAGTATAGCCTACAGCATCTGGTATTCATTGGTGGTCTCCCATCCAAGTACTAACCAACACTGACCCTGTTCAGCTTCCAAGACCAGAGGGAATCTGGTGCATTTAGGGTATTAGGCCATCTGCATAGACTAGGCAGACTGATTTGCCAAGATGAAGATTGCAGGTTTCATTGAAAGAGAACATTGTTAACATTAAGCAAGGTGATCTTGTAGCATGTTTGAGACTGAGAGAAAGAAGTCATAGCATAAGCTCTCCTATACTTGGTCTACTACTTCCTCAGATGCAACATTGTAAATATTTTAATTTATAGTTTCCCTCTTTGTAGAGTCCTGGTGTGAGAATTATTCAGCCATCCAGATTTTACACTGCAGCTTCCAACACGCTCATCATTAGCTTTTGCTTTAGTTATTTCTTAAAACTTCTATCCTGCCCTTTACCACAGGATCTCAGGATGAAGTACAATGCAAACAACTTAAAGTTTCCAGATTAAAATTATAAATAATTTGTACAATACAAAAACATACTGAATACAACAATAATTAAAATTTCCTATGGATGTCCATAGGAATTTAATTGGGATTGAAGCTATTACTGATATGCATACTGGCATTACTTTTTTACTCCTTTTTTTTTTCTTTCTGGATGGTTAGGGAAATGTTTGACTTCAAGGTGGGATGTGATTCTGTTTCATTTGCTGTACATTTGTGCATATGTTAGATTTCATTTTTCCCTCTTTACAGTCACATTCCATTATGTTTAGAAGCCCACCCAAAGTGATAAGAAACCATGGGGAACATTTAACAATGCTAATTCAGGAGAATCCACCATGAACCCCTTATGGTTCCAAAATCATGCATGTTCGTCCCGTTATATACAATGGCATAGTAAAATGGTGTCCCTTATATCAAATGACAAAATCAATGTTTGCTGTTTGAATTTTTTAAAGAAAATACTGTATTTTCAAGCCATGGATGGTTGAACTGTGGATACAGAATCTGTGGATACAGAGGGCCAACTGTACTGTACATGGAAGCTATTTAAGTGTCAAAGTAATGGTTAATTTAAATCACCAAACAATCAAGTGAAATGTTGGATTAATAACTAGATAAATATTATTATAATAATGGGTAAAGGAAGAGAATGAGAATTGCAGTTTTCAGAGGTTTGACGGAGCAGTTTCTTTACTGTGCAATATAAATTGGGGGAGGGACAGGAAGGGGGTGGGAAGTTTTTTTAAACAAAGGGGGGGAATTGTTGTAATAGTGATATTATATTATTGTTATTTTATAGAATAAAATTAAAAATTAAATAACAACAAAAAAAGACTTTTACCATATGTGGATCAAGAAAAGTCAGATGTCCAAGCTGGGTTCAGGAAAGGAAGAGCCACTAGTGATCGTATTGGAAACATACATTGGATAATGGAATGCACCAAATAATTTCAGAAGGAAATCAGCCTGTACTTTATAGATTATAGGAAAGCCTTTGTTTGTGTAGCTCATGAAATACTTTGGATCACTCTTTTAGAAATCGGTGAGTCACAACATTTGATCATCCAGTACACAGGACTAGATACTACAACCAGGGCAGAACATCAAGAAAAAAAATGGCTTCCAATTGGCAAGGATGTCAAGCAAGGCTGTATTTTATCACCCTATCTGTTTAACTTGTATGCTAAATGTACCATACATAAAGCAGGATTACACTGGGAGGAAGGAGGCGTGAAAACTGGAGGAAGAAACATCAACAATGTAAGATATGCGGATGACACCATACTACTAACAGAAAATAGCAAAGACTTGGAATGATTACTGAAGAAAGTCAAGGAAGAAAGTGCAAAGGCAGGTTTACACTTAAACATTAAGAAAACAAAAATTATGACCACAGATGATTTACGTAAGTAAAGTAGATAAAGAAGTCATTGAAATAATTAAAGATCTTCCCTATCTTGGCTCAGTCATTAATCAGAATGGCGATTGCAGTCAAGAAACCAGAAGAAGACTAGGACTTGAAAGAGCAGCTACAAAGGAACTAGATAAATGCTAAGATATATGCATACAGTATCATTGAAAACCAAAGTCAGAATTGTTCATGTCATCATATTTCTATGCTTGGTTGTAAAAGCTGTACAGTGAAGAAAGCTCCAACAATGTGGTGCTGGAGCGCAGTTCTGCAGGTCCATGCCAAAAAGACAAATAAATGTATCCTAGAGCAAATCAAGCCTGAAGTCTCCCTAGAAGCCAAGGTGACTAAACTGAGATGTCACAATTTGGACATCTCATGAGAAGACATGACTCAATAGAAAAGACAATAATGCTTGGTGAGGTAGAAGGCAGTAGGAAAAGAGGAAGGCTGCATTATAGGTTTAATCAAGAAAGCTACACAGCCTTTACTCTGTGAAGGAACTAAACAAGATCTTGATGAGTAAAAATATATCATTGAATACTAAAGTTTGGATTGTCCATGCCATCATATTTGTCATTTCTATGAATGGTTCTGAAAGCTGATAGGAAGAAAATCAACTTATTTAAAATTTAAAATGTGGTGCTGGAGAAGAGCTCTATGGATACTGTGGACTGCTCAAAAGAGTAATACTGTACATGGGTCCTAGAGCAAATGAAGCCTGAACTCTCCCTAAAGGCTAAGATGACTAAACTGAGACTGTTGTACTTTGGACATATCATGAGAAGACATAACTCACTAGAAAAGACAGTAATGCTGGATAAAGTAAAAGGCAATAGGAAAAGAGGAAGACCACATTAAATATGGATAGACTCATAGAATCATACAATGCAGAGTTGGAAGAGACCACGAGGGCCATCTAGTCCAACCCCCTGCCACGCAGGAAATCACGATCAAAGCATCCCCAACAGATGGCCATCCAGCCTCTATTTAAAGACCTCCAAGGAAGGAGACCCCACCACGCTCCGAGGGAGTGTGTTCCACTGCCTAACAGCTCTGACTGTCAAAAAGTTCCTCCTAATGTTGAGGTGCAGTCTCTGTTCCTGGAGCTTGCATCCATTGCTCCGTGTTCCAGTCTCTGGAGCAGCAGAAAACAAGCCTGCTCCATCTTCAACGTGACACCCCTTCAAATACTTAAACAGGGCTATCATATCGTCTCTTAACCGTCTTTTTTCCAGGCTAAAAATACCCAGCTCCCTAAGTCTCTCCTCATAAGGCATCATTTCCAATCAAAGAAAGTATGTCCCTGAGTCTGCAAGACCTGAGCAGGGCTATTGAGGATAGGGTGATTTGGAGGTCTCTCATTCACAGCGTTGCCATAAGTCAAAGTCAGCTTGATGGCAGTGAACAACAAATTCAGGAGAGAGTTCAATTCAGGCTTAATACACCTCATGAAGTGAGGTGAGGGGTACTTTTAAAATAACACAGAATGAGTCAGCAAGGATGACTGGAGACATCTCCCCAAACCCAAAATTTCCCTAGATGTTGAAAATATCATACTGGTGCAGGGGATTTTTAAAAACTCTTAGATAGGGATGAACTCAGCAGTTTATTTAATGAGGAAAGAACACACCACCAGCCTGGGGTTCCATTCCACACAAACAATTAAACCAATTATATGTAGAAATCTTACAAAAACATGCAGTGACAACATTTGTTAAAACAAAACTCACCAATAAGGAGCAAGTACAGTAGCACCCCCACATCTGCTGATTCACTACCCGCTGATTCAATTATCCATGGATGGCAACACAGGGCATAGATGGGGGAAGGAGTGTAGGAGTAGTAGATCTGCCTCCCTTCACTCCTGGGATCAACCCCCGGGATTGCTCCTGTGACAAGAATGGCAACACGGGCTTGAATGGAGGGGAGGAGTAGATCTGCCTCCCTTCACTCCTGGGATCAACCCCCAGGATTGCTCCTGTGACAAGAATGGCAACATGGGCTTGAATGGAGGGGAGGAGTAGATCTGCCTCCCTTCACTCCTGGGATCAACCCCCGGGATTGCTCCTGTGACAAGAATGGCAACACGGGCTTGAATGGAGAGGAGGAGTAGATCTGCCTCCCTTCACTCCTGGGATCGCCCACCAGGATCACTCCCATGGCGAGAACGACGACTCAGGGGCAAAAGGAGGGGAGGAGTAGGTCTGCCTCCCTTTCCCCTTCACTCCCAGGATTCCCCCCCCTAGGATCACTTCCGTGGCGGGAATGGCAACGGGGGCATTAACTATTATCCACAGATTTCATTATCCATGTGGGCCACTGGAACCAATCCCCCACGAATATGGGGGTCCTACTGTACTACAGATTGACCCCTGTTTCTACAGATTTAGTATCTATGGTTTCACTTATCCACATCCAAAAAATATGTTCTCGCTAGGCATTTCTAGGTCTTCCAATATGATTCTATGACCAACTTCTGGTATTTGTCTCATTGAAAATAATAGGGTTCCCTATTATCCACGGTTTCAGGCATCCATGGGGGATCTTAGCACATATCCCCCATGGATACGGGCATTGGCCTGTATTTCCAAACTATGTACCATATATTTCTGCATATAAGACTGCTTTTTAACACTTGAAAATCTCCTCAAAAGTGGGGGGGTCTTATACCCCAGTAGATCTTTTCCCCTGCTGTGAGAATGATTGAAGTGTAAATGGCCTGGGCAGTTTTCCCAGCAGATCCTTCTTCCTGCTGTGAGAATGACTGCTTTGCAGTGTTAAATGAATTTTGAAGTGTTAAATGGCCATCCATTTAGCTCAGGAGAGTCAAAATGATGTTTCTTTACAGGACAAGTTAGCCTAAAATTAGAATTTCTGGATTCAGACTTATCATTTTGCATCAAGTTTTGTCTATGGTGAAATTCTCTTGTCTGCCAATGTGGCTCTAAAATCATTAATGTGCTCATTCAAAAATTTGGGATTTGATAGCTTCATATTAACCAACTTCATTATTAATGAAACCTTACTTTCCAAAGTTTGAACACCACAGAGATTTTTCAAAGTATCCCATGCTTTTTTAGCTGTTCTCAGTCCTTTAATTTCACAGACTATTCCATCATCTACAGCCACTGAACTGGCTGGCTGGTGGGGGACAGGCTTTCCAGCCAGGTGGCTGGCTGGCTGGGGGGGCGGCAAACTGTATATTTTAACTTAAAAATTTGGGGGTCGTCTTATGCGCCCAGTCATCTTATATGCCGGAATATACGGTACATCACATTTGTTCTTTTTCTCTTCTTTCCGTGTTCTCGCTCTTATCAGCAGAACATGTCAAGATGTGTTTGGGACATGGCTCAGGATGTTTGGTACATCTTTAACTTAACTTGATATCACTAGGAATATACAACATTTTTTATATCTAAGAGAACTCTTTTCTTCGGCAACTCTAACTCATTTAGGCATTATGGTCATTCTCTGCCTTTTCTCCTTCCTTGGCTATTTTCTGGCATCACTTCTCTTAGAACACTGACAAACTTCACATTACTTATCAGGAAATGAATTGAATGTAATGTAATGTTGAATACAGTGACTGGATCAGACAACTATCCACTCCCTGCTTGGCCCCCAAGACACTTGTAGTAGAATGATTTCCTTCATGGCTAACCTCCTGGGGGTGAATGGGCCTGGAATGCTCCTAATCTCTCTTATACTTGCAGATTGACGCATAGCTTTTCCTGAACACAACACACTTCCAATCATCATATGCATTAAGACTCCTGCTTTCAACCCACCCACCATGCAGCACTTACACTTGAAAAAGGCCTCCAACCGGAGTCAATTAGTGCGTTTTTTTCACATCAAACTGACAGGTAGAGAGTTAATCTTCATGGAGATTGCTGTATGCAACGAAGGAAGAGATTATTCTTTCATCCACAGTTGCACATGAAGTTCAAATTAAACAAGCTGAATAGCTACAAAGTTTCTAGGGCAAGAAGGGAAGGAGCAGGGTAGAATGAGGAAAGAATACTATGGGCCAAATGTCATCCACAGAGCAGAAATCTTTCCTCCATCACAGTTTAGGGAAACAAGCCAATTTCAAACTACAGTTTATGATTCTGGCTTGTTTCCCTACACTAGGGATGTAGAATGTGTATCTGCCAGATGCTTTTGGACTGCAGTTCCTATTCCTCATAGCCAACATCACCAAGAGCAAGGGATTGTGACAGTATAGTCCAACAATAGCTGGAAGGCCACATGTTCCCAACTGCTGCCGTACATCACAGTTACAATTAATTCAGTTTGAGGTTCTGACAGGACAATACATTATAGTTACTTAGCAATGGAAGTGAAAACTCCCAATTTCCTTTTCATGGATCGCATTAGGGGGAGAGAAGTGGGGGAAGAGGATACAAGACCAAAGCTTACAAGACCATACATTACCTTGATCTTTACTTCCTTAGTTCCAAATATATATTGTTAAGGCTGTTAGTTTTCAAAATTATACTAAACAGCTTTGTTTGCTGTGTGGAGTGAAGGAATGTGTTCTCACATTTCCTTTTATTTTGGTAAGTATATATTAATGCTGAAATAGCATGCTCTTTTTCATATTATTTGTATAGATCTTTCTCCGAACTCTGGCTTGTTCAAGATGAATGCCATACCCAGTGCTTGGGTTGTGTGCCCAGCAGTTCAAGAAATGTTGTTTATCATTAACCTTTTATTTAAGCATAAAGCCTATTTGACAAATACAAACTCATTATAACCAGCGGGGCTGCATGGAGCTTTCAAAGGAAATAAATAAATAAATTTCCTGAATGCCATCTGAGCTCCTGCTGATACATGTGAAGAATAAAACAGTTTTTACAGCAGTGAACCAAAGAGCATTTGTGTGTATGTTTTCAAAAAATGATAACCATATTCTAATTTAGAATTAAATAGACTAAGGAGCAAATCTGACTTCACTTGATTCACAACCTTATTAATCCCAGTGGCTTAAATGTGAATTCTTAGAACAAAAATGAATGAGGCTGTCCTTCAGATTTGCTCCCTCTAAAAAAGAATTATTTGTTTGGAGACCAATTTGTAACACCTTTGACCCATCAAGCTGAAGAAAAACTCAGTGGGATTTGAAAGCCAACAAGCTTTTGCCAATAATTGCTGGCCATATACTGTATAAAAGTTGCATTAATCTTAACATACAAAATAGCATGAAATGCTTCCACTGAAACACAGGCTTATGGCTGCATCTCTCTCTTTCTGTTGGCCACATATCATATTCAGTCCTATGTTTAGTTGTTTTGGATTGCCTCACTTTGATTTTTTCCTCCAAAGGATTTGAGGGATGTGGGGGCAGGGGGATACAAACCTTAAGGATGCTACAAGTCTTAAGGTTCCCTTGATTTTATCAATACACTTTCCTCTTAGGCCAAGGTTGTGCTGTTGTAATTGCCATCAAGCCTGCTTTAACTTATGGAGGCCCTATGACTGATAGATGTTATCAACAGCCGTACTCAGGTTGTGCAGACTCATATCCATGGCTTCCTTGTTTCCTTGTAATGTGGTCTTTCTCTTTTCCTACTGCCTTCTACCTTACCAAGCTTTATTGTCTTTTCTAAGGAGTCATGGTATTGTACAGTATTTCTGATTTCTATGCATAGTTGTGAGAGCTGGACAGTGGTGAAAGCTGGAAGGAATGTGGTGCTGAAGGAGAGTTCTGTGGATACCCTGGACTGCCAGAAAGAAAAATAAATGGGTCCAAGAGCAAATCAAGCCCAAACTCTTCCTAGAAGCCAAGATGGTTAAGCTGAGATAGTCATACTTTGGACACATCGTGAGAAGACATAACTCAGTAGAAAAGACACTCGTAATGCTTAGCAAGGTGAAAGGCAGTAGGAAAAGAGGAAGGCCACATTATTTTATTTTATTCATTTATTTTATTCATTTATATCCCACCTTTCTCCCAATAATGGGACTCAAGGTGGCTAACAACATATTTAAACCAATACAGATTAAAAACAATACTAAAGCATTTATAAAGGTATAAATATAAGATTTTAAAAAACAAAGTTA